>PPIY02000004.1:0-638243 GCA_003707405.2 Dujonia schatavii | reverse complement strand
GTATTTGTTTTCTTTTTTTCATTTTTTTTTTTTTTTTTTTTTTTTTTTTGTTTTTTCTTTCTTATGTGTCGGATTGTTCGATGCGCACTGAGATTTTATCGTCTTCTCTGCCTGTACGGCAGTGTTATGTATAATTGTCTCGGATATGTAGAGGCTTGTGAACTTCACATAGTACATTGGACTCAAAATGGCTCAGACTAGAATCGTAAGGTACGAATCGTAAGGTAGCAGCATAATGTGTTTCTCACTTGGGGATACCACACTTTCAAAGTTAGAGGGACTAAAATAGTATCATTTAGTATTGGTACCTGATTAGGGAGGATCGGGGGAGGCATGCACAAAGAGCTAAACCAGGTTTGTTTCCGCACCACCGCCCTCCTTCTTTCCAACCAGCTTGAGATGTAGCCAAGATGAGAGCCCAGGATGCGGCTCACACAAAAGGCACAAACGGTTGTTTACTAGCAAGCCGTGTGGCGGCATAATTAGCGCGCACCAAACACGCTCGGGCAAGTGAAGGTCGGCGCCGCGTCTGCATTCCTGCCAAATTTCCCTTTTCGCACCAGCAGTAGTTGGTAGCAGCAATAAGCAAAGGAAGCCTAAAGTCGCCTCATAGTTTCGTGTAGGATCCGGCCAAGCCATGGCGCAACTAATACCTGCAAGTGAAACAGCAGAACTCGTATCTGTTGCTTTCGCAATATCTAACCAGGTTTAACGATCTAATTCGCAGCCCCCTCGTATGTTTGACCGTTTCCTCTCAAATTGTGCATATGAACTCACGTGATCTCTCCACGAAATGAATTTCGCACACCAGAACGATATTTTGCAGCAACTTTCATTTAATCTTCATTACGCCAGTGTGTAAGTAATACAGGAAATAATAATCTTGCGGAGTATTCAAGCAGCCTGGTTCCAACATCCTACGTGCGCTCTTCTAATTCATTTCAATATGTTTTATGTATTAGCCGTGAAACATGTAAAATTAGATTATAATGGCAGGGGTTTACATCGGGATCCTTGAGATTCGCTGAAACTTGCCCTTTCACTGATACACTACCCGGATTCAAGGAGCTTAGGATTAGCTTTAGATGATATAACCCGCCAACAATTATTTACTTTTTACTTTCTGTCAATCATTTGTCGCTCTTTCCAATCACTACGTACTAGTCCTTTAGTATATCTCTATCCTAAATGTTGAAGGGTAGGAACGGTATACATTAGTGAAGAGGTATTTGATAATTCTGAAGTGTTACGTTTTAGAAGAAGGTGTTAATGCATCTACCTGCTTTTCTTTCCTAGTTTCATGTTTGCTTAGTCGTTTGTTTGTCCTTCTGTTTTTGCAGCCTAAGGTAACGTATACGTACGATTGGTTTTATTCTGCATACTCGTATTTTTTTGACTTTTTTCTCTTCTGTTCTGTTTCATATTGACTATTCGATTTCACTTAAAATCTTTGTATACTGGAGATTAATCTCAAATATGAATATCTATCAACAACAATTATGTGCCAGCGGTTATCTTGAATAAACACTTTTCTGAGAGTAATCGTAGACTTACGTGCCTCGTCTTAACCACAAGGGCTATACAAATTATGCACATTTTTACGCCTCTGATAACAATAAACCTTCTATTAATATGAAATACAAGCTTCCAATTTCTGGTAGACGCCTTGTATTCTACAAAATAGCACTGGTCGTAGAGAATAAGAGAGTATGACCTGCACATTAGAAAATAAAAAAGTTTAAACAAAAATGGGACTGGCCCGATCAAACTCAAGCAACACTGGGTCCTCTTCTAGTATGGTGTGTAAATCTGAAATACGTGCACCGAAGCTGTTAAGAGAATTTTTGTATAAATCCATTTTTTCCTTCCTATTGTTCTCGTGATTTTCGTCATCATCCTCTTCCGATGAGTAGTAATAATCTGAATCTGAATCTGAGCTAGAGTTGTAGTCTAAATCAGGCTCGGACTCGCTACTACTAAGATCTTCAATATAGGTACGGGTTGCTTCATGATGCACAATTTTGCTTGTAAGTGTGCAATTCATTCTCCTTTGGAAGTCCATGCTTTCGCAGTTTGAGTCCTCGTCGTCCGAGTCAGAAAGATTATCGATGACGAACTCGGTAGACCCAGAAAGAGAGCTGTTTTCATACACCAACCCTGTATTAGTCTGTATTCTTTGTGCTGTCGTAATATCAATATTTGGACTCATTACGCGTTGCTGGAACCCCATTGGCTTGGGTTGAGTAACATTCACCAGGAGAGCAGTGGACACATTCTCATGACCGGCTTTTGCAATGCGAACAACCAAATTATCTAGCATATTTGCCTGTGTGACAAGAGCCCTCAAGCTAGTCTTTGGATTAGCTGAATCCCTGAGCAATTTCCTTCGAACTTTGTGTGCTAATAGATACGAAACAGTGATTGACATAGACAAATGAGTAAATTTTGAAGCTAAAGAAGTTCGGAGAGCCTGGATTTACAATTCACCCTCTTTCACAAGTTGAACAACCTCTAGAGACCTAAATTCTCTTGACATACGTCTCGAAATATGTACTTGGTGATATACCTCATATATATATTGGATATGATTGTGTCTTTTCATGACTCGATCGATGCACTTAGTACAAAATTAATAATCCGCATAAAAGTAGACATAGACAAATTTAAAGCTCAAGAACTTCATATGCATTGCTGAATGCTGGGCAGAAATAAAACAAATAAATCCTCTGCTGATTGTGCCCGCAAAGAATAGATGAAATGGGAAGGCTAAACCTGAAATTTGACCTATGATGCAAAGACTCTTATCGTTTCCTATGTATGCAGCCCCACAATTCACTATTATTCTATTTTTTATATGATTATACATATATTAGAAAATTTTTTTTTCAGTATTCCCTCTTCCCATAACTTGAAACCGGTCAAGTGGACACACAATAGAGATTTACGTTCAGCTGTTTTAGTCCTCGTGCAGTATTCAGATTCAAAGTGTAAACCGAGGTGATAGTTTCGTCTCTGTCTGTAGCTGTGGACAGTTAGTTCCTTCTTTATCCACGGAAAAACTTGTGATTGCTGTTCTCTTATGCCGTTTATTCCTTCATTGTCTTCATGAACATCCAAATTCTACTTTTTGAAATCTGACAAAGGCTTTTATATCGCAAGAAAGATTCGTATTCAAAAGAAAATGGGACCGCATCAATGGACTTCAGTAGGAACAAGTTCTTGCTATTCATGCCGCCACAGTAAATAAAATAAATCCTGTAAAAACAAAAATTGGGGGTGGAATCACTCGCTTTTGTTATTGACCTGAGTTACGTTAGTATCGCTTGTCATTAACGTTCTCGCTTATATATCGTAATCTCGATGGAAGAATACTACATGCAGAGTACTTGATTTCTGCGCTTCGATTTAAAACTTGTTATGAATCCCAACGTTTCAGTTTGGTGTCTGTTGCCGCATCCGATAGCCGCGCAAAGGTCCCAAGCAAATCCTCGGCACAATGACTACTGGAGTCTTTTAGGTTAATGAGTTACGCTGCATATGACCTAGACAGTTTAATAGTGCAGTTGAAATTGCAAGTAAAACACATTTTGCAGTCGTTCAGGCTATGCATTATGCAGGCAAGCCATTGTGACACGGGTTGTAGCGTTCGCAGACGGTAACTAAAGGTCAATGGAAACTACGGACAGATAAGGACGTGACAGTCCTTTTCCCAGTCTACAGGCGCCCACGTTGATCCTCCAATATGAACCTAAATGCATGTTCCCAACAGTTTTCCTACAGCTTGAGTAAAATTGAAAACACAAACTTTTGGAGGTGACTCCTGTGAACATATTGAACTTTCTTTTGGACATTTGTTTTTGACTGAAATATTTATATTATGATGTGTTTCGTATTTTCTTTAAGCTAATGGGTGTATAATCAAACCACAACTAGTCGAACAAACCGAAACCCATGTCGTCATCGGACTCCTCCTTCTCTTCCTCGGCAGCCTCTTCAGCTGGAGCGTCAGAAGAACCAGAAGCGGCAGCGGCTCCGGCAGCTGGGGCAGCAGATGGGCCAGAAGCAGCGAAGGAGAACAACAACTCTTTCAAGTTCTTGCCTTCCAAGGCCTTGGCGAAAACATCAGCCCAGGCGTTCTCGACGGTGGCACCAGCGGCGGAGGTGATGGCCACCAACTTTTCAGCGGTAATTTCTTGCTCGGCGTCAGCCAAGATCAAGGCGGCGTATGAGAATGAAGCTTCAGACATGTTTGATGTGGAGTACTCTCTAAGTAAACTACCTCTATTATAATGTTGAACAACTTTTTTTTTTCGGTCGCACTGGTGGTGTTCATTTGCCTGTACAAAAATGGAAGGACACGATCACGTGTTACTGGAAAAACAGTCACAGATTCATTTTTATATACAAGATAATTTATTATAACTAGGACTTAGAGAGCACTATGAACAGATGCAACTGCCACAACAATTTTTGAGGAAAGATGGTTGTGTATGGCAGAAAGCAAGGGTAGGACGAGAAGGTAGAATATAACTGAGTTTTGGATTCTGATTGTTTCAGTTTCAATATCTCCACCACACTAGAAGAAAGACTTGACTCCAGTCAACCATTTACGGTACTCCTTTTCTTCTTTGAACTCACTGTAGGAGGTGATAAAGTCGGCTAACTCGTTGTTGATACCCTTGGACTCTAAGTACTCTTCAAAAGTAATTTGTAAGCTTTCATCTAACATTGAGAAAGAGGGGCCGCTGTAGTTAACAAGGTCGGAGAACTTGCCCTCACTAGCTCCTTTGAGGAATGCGGTAGCGTCCTGTTGCACATTAAAGTGGTCAACAACTAAGCCAGCCTCATTCTCCAAAAATAAGTTGACAAACAAGGCGGTATTAGTAGAAGTGTTCTCAATGACCACTCTAGCATTACACATCAATTCGTCAATGGCATCTAACTCTTCTTCAAATCCTTCTTCTGCACCAGTAGCACCATTTTCCAAGCCAATATCACTCGGAACGTTGGTCACATCGTCAGCATCGAAAAAGACGTGAACAACTTCATTGTCACCGCTTGATTTGGTCAACTCAACGAGAACGGAACCTTCGTTCAGGTTGACGTTGAATCCAGACTTCGCGATAAAGCTTTCTGATTCTTCATCCAATTTGTTTCCAATCTCAGCAACTTCATGTAACTCTGATTCGAGCACCTTTCTTAAGTTAGAGATCGATGGAGTGGATAAGCATCTCTGGGATGAGATTCTAGTTAATGTCGCGATGGGTGTGGCGCTTCTAAGCACAACTGGCTTAATCACGTTGGTCGCAGTGCGACGTAAGACGTTAACAAACAATCTAGATGACATGATTTCTGTTCTTATGATGGGCTTCAAATGGTTGTTATCAAGGGGTAAATTAAGGAATCGTGGGGTGTGGAAGACTGGTGATTTTTCTTTGTAGTTCTAGGTTCCTGTATGTACAAAATGAGCACAGGGCTCGAAACTCACACATAGATCCCACATTGTGCTGCATTTTGTATTCGCAGTGCATTTGCCTACAAAACTTACGATTATTGAATGTAGCAATGTTGTTTGCAAGCTAGTGTACACGAAAAATATGAGCTATTGAAAAAAATGAGCTGTCTTTCAAGATGGTTTGGTTATGTGCTGGTGAAGACGAACAATAAAGGGAAAAAATGACAATGATAGTGATGACTTGGAGTATTGGAAACCAGGATTTGGCATATTATTAGTCCTCAAGGACTTGAAAGTATTCTTGCACAAATGTAGCTGACCTTCTATAGCGACGATCTTGGTATTTTTCAAAGATTGACTTGTGATGAGTCCGTGCGTGTCGGCAGTTATGCAATAACACCTCGGCAAGCGGTCTCAATTGCAGCTCAGTGTATCCTGAATAATAGATATGAGCTTCGGTCCAGTCACCTCTGCTTAAAAGCCTTCTCGATAAATAATGGGCTCCAGCGGCAAGCCAACTTGGTGGACTGGCAACAAATCTGGCGTCCATGATGGAGATCTCGAGGAAGTACTTTGCCAATGTTCTTGTTTCGTAATCATAGTCATCAGCCTTGCTGGTCCTTCTCAAAAAGGACATGGGGCCAGGCCAGCCCATGTCAAAGTCCAAGACGTCAATCATAAACCTTTCTGCCTTTAAGAAGTCGTCAATGCTGTATGCATTATCTGCCATGAATGCTATCTCTTGTACGGTTGGGCAGTTGATTTCTTCGTACTTGGCCGCAATGAATAATGCAATTGCTCCAACAAGTTGGAACCGAGATAACGACACTTTTCGCTTACTCAAAAACCTATCGATATAGTTAACAGTTAAGTATAACGTTTCTGGCAATAAGTTAAATCTGCTGTGAACTTGAACAACCCAATCGATCAAAACACTTCTCATTTCCCATTTCAATTCGTCTTGGTGGTTCATATAGTTCGCATCGGGAGCTAGTTTGAGTTCAAGATCACGCAAATAGTTGAAAATTTCTGGCGCGTATTCTGCAGCCATTGTGACATCGTAAGTATCCTCGTCATTTTCATCAAGTGTATGTCTGGAAAATTTCTTTGTGAGATATTGGAGTTCATTGAAGCTTTCTTTGGTCCATTGTGGACCCATAGGTAAAGTTGGATTGCGAATATACTTGTTACTGCTGGTATTCTCCTCTCTATAATATTCTTCTTCTCCTTCGTCATCTTCTTCTTCTTCTTCTTCTTCATCAAGCGTTTGAAAGTCTCTTTCACTCTCGTTTGGACTATTTTCCTTGTTAGTCTCGTCGCCCAGCTCAACTACAATAGCAGGCTTAACTTCATTCTCATGGACTTCGTGTATCGCTTCCACTTCGCTATCGTCGTCAACAGATACAACTTCCCTCCTTTTCTTCTTGCTTTCAATAATCTCAATGGTGGTTTCCACACTATCTCTGTTTACAAGTTCGCTAGAGTATGCATCCCTCTTATGGCTCAAGTGGAAATATTGTTGCTGCTGTTCAACAGTAACATTATCACTGCTCACATGATCAAAATGTTGCTTGATCGTATCCTCATCTACTTCCTCATCGGTTTCAATATCTATAATTTCTCGTTCTAACCTTGGCTTCTTAGTAGATTTGTACGCTGGAAATTGCTGCAGTTGTGTTCGCAATTGCTGCTGCTCTTGCTGGATCTGTTGATTGTGACTTTTCAGCCTCAAGGAGTCAACAGTTTTCTTCCTCAAATGGTTTTCATTCAACTGAGTAACATCGCCTAGCACTTCTCTCCTGGGCAGAGATTTTCTCGTGGGTCTGAGGAACTTTTTTTGTTTGACTTCGTGATTTTCATCGTTGAATGAATTGGTCTTCATGATAGATGCAGAGAATTAGGAGGACGTGTTACGTTAAAAAGGAATTTATGTGGTGGAGTGGTAATAAGGTATATCCGAAACTGTGCTTCAGAAATATTGATAATATGGAATTGAGGTAGCGAATGACTGATATTATCTAGCTTGCACGATGATGGTTAATACTTTATAGTGTTGATTGTTGCTTAGGTAGATGTAGAGGCAACTATGGTGTCTTTGATATTTAGTCAAGACAGGTGTTTTGGGATACAGGTCAACGGGTGTGCTTCATGCAATGGTGATGAATGATTCTCTAAGAGGTAAGTATGAATCTACCTAGGATTTGTAGGTTTGTGGTTTATAAATTTTTTGTGAATGTAGGTGTTGTTTTTTTTTCCTTTGTGTTATGGGAAGTTTCGTGGTGAATAGCGTGGGGATGGAGGAGGTGGAGGGGGGGAGAAGGTAGGAAGTGTTGAAATTTTAGTCCACACGTCAAGCCAATGCTGTAGTATGATACCAAACACAGTTAGCCTCTAATTTCAACCTGAAGTAATGTAGTTCACTAAGTAAGCTACTGATCGCACACTCTACAAATACAGGCGTGAGCGAGAGAACGAGCGTGTATACGTGAGAAAACTCAATATTTGTACACAAACAAACAAACAAAAACAATATGTCGGAAAGAAAATAAAAGAGAGGAAAAAAAAAAAACACTACAGCAGGAGTGAAAGGAAGTGAGTAAGAGGGTAATAGATTCATCCCGTGAATACTCCACGAATGGATGATTCTGATAATGGACGACAGACATTAAACCAAAATAAAAGTTGAATAAGATGAGTACTCTCCAAAGCGACTCAGTGTGTTCCGACTTTTCTGTCAGTGCAACGTTATGTCTAAAAATACTGCTGCTGCTGCTCCAGTGCTTCGCGCTGAATCTAAAGTTTAAGTCGATCCAAACCTGGCCCATTTCAGTACTCACAAGGATTATTTTCTTCTCTTTCTTCCCCTTGGTTTACTAATTTTCGCCGTGTTGATTTTTTTGCAGTCTCTATTTTGTCGTTGCCCCGACAAAAAAAAAAAAAAAAGGAAAGCGAGTTGCGGCGGCTGCATTCTGAAGGAAGGGCTCTTCACGTTTTTTTGTTTTGATTTTCTAAAGCATGCATTTTAGCAGCAGTCGAATTCGCACCCCCCCCCCCCATCTAGCGCGTTCGTTACGATTTACCTTTACGTATGCTTGCTTCAAGAAGTAATGGAGGTATAGAACCAAAAGCCCGGAGCCCAGAGGTGAAGATGTGTCAGAGAAATTTAAACACAAAGAAGAAATGAAAAAAAAAGACCTGATAACAGGCGAAGGAAGATAAAGAGAGTGTGCATCAAGTGCTGCTGGGGAGTCAGGAAGTCAAAATGGCGATCCGGTTCACGTCGTAATGTCACATGCATTCCCTAAAAGTTATTCGATTCAATTGAATTTATATTGTCTCGACTTTGTGCTGTCCTAAACTTTCGTTGTCTACAATGACGTCGCATTATATAAGTGATTCGTTAAATTCGTCACGTTCAAGCTTTCAAAAGTGTTGTTTGTCTTTTTTCTTTGCTTGTCGAATGTTTCTATAAATCGATTGGCTCTTCGTCAAGTTTGTCCAGTAGATGTTTCTGCTTAGGTATTACGTTATCCGACCATGTGGATTTTTCAACAGGCGTATGATACGGACAGCTTTTTCCATCCATCTTGATTCTCTTTAGTCTGCTCTCTGCGGTTGATTTACTCCTTTCTCTCCTTTGTGGGGTTTCACTTCCCTGTCCAGCGTCGTTGACCCCGCATGGGCTCTTCCGTACATCAGAGTCCTCAGTTGTGAAGTATAACCTTTCTCTTTCTTTTTCAGGAGTGACAAGAGAAGAGCTCGAAACCTCCCGAACCTCACAGCACGCGATAAAGCCGTACGAATCATCGATCAATTGAATAAGATCATGGATGAAGTGCGGTGGCACATGCTTTTCTTCAAGCAATCTTTTTCGTGTCGTTTGGAGCCGTATGAGTAGATCTTCGCTGTGAGGATTCAGTGATATGTACACTGGAGCCATTAGTTTCTCCGTCATAGCTTGATTGTATGGGAAGTGGTAATGTGTTACCCCGTATTTTTCAGCTTAAACGTTATTATTATTTCGGCTGAAGGTTGCTGAAAAGTTTCTTTTTTCGGCACTTTGATTCCAAATTGTTTTCTCTTTTTCTATCACTTGAAGTACTCTGCTAATAGTTATACTTGAAGGAACTCTCTATACATTATTCTACACACGAGACCAACGTGTGACAACAAGAAACTAGTATCGAAAAAACGAAGCAAAATAAGAGTTCTAAAAAAAAAGGATTTGACAAGCGAGTGAAGAAGGCTGTGGTTTCAAGAATTACTAACTGGTACCTCAAATGTTTTCGTTTTTTGAACAACAAAGGATCGCTAAAGGCTGGAGAAAGTGGGAGGGATGGTCTTCTTATATCAATCGTAAGAATGTGGGCATCCCTCATAAGGAGAAAATAGTATCTGCAAGGTTCGTTATAAATCTTAGCCGTTATTGAAAAGAGTGAGTGATCGGCAAACAGAAATTCACATCGCCGCAGTCAACTCTATTGTCATGCCGCAACTTGCATGAACTATTTTGTTCGCTGCAGCAATTTTTACATAAGCTTTTCAGACTGTGCGGCAGTTCACCGGCTTAACTTTCAAACTTTGCCATGATACGAGGCTTAGATTTTGCCTTGGGAAGTGACTAACATGCCTGTGCGAGTATGTATTTGTGTGTTCTTGATGCCGTTCGAAAGGAAATCAGACGAGAGGTATGACGTTGATGAATTTCACATGGTCCCAGTTCTCATCTATATTTACTTACCCTAACAAGATCTATATATTTTCTTCACTTGCATACTATAGCGAAGATGGGCAATTAGTCCTCGGATGTAGCGTATTTCTTTGATAACATTCGCCGTGCGGCAACTAGCTATCGCATCCAGTCAGCATCGACCACATTTTTGTCTGAAGGATATTGGAGAACACTTAGTATGTGTCTAGTACGTAGTTTATATGTTGTAAGGTAGACATTCCTGACCACCATCACCCGAGATACATTCTTGTCACTCACACTCATGATTGGTTTTCAAGACACATACTTTCACCGTACGGGATTCCCTTCCATTTTCCGCATTGCAATAGTTGCGGGTATTCATTCATCCATGGAACGATAGCTTAGCTGCATCAAAAATAAAGTATGACGTAAACTTTGGTCCATCCCACAGGTATATTAAAGCACCTTGATGTACTTTTCGGCTGCATTTTTGAAGCAGCAGTTGCCATTTTTGGTCCATAGGTGGGAGCATAACCTAATAGCTGAATATCACAGATCTGTATATGTTCTATGGGAGACTCCTACGATTGTCCTACAAAGAGCATATGTCAGTTGAGTCTTGTTTTTAAGGACTTTAGCGAATGAACGGATTCTTGCTATTTGGCTCATCTACAATACACCACTCAACTTTGCAAACTGATATTCTACGCCCTCCTAGGAAATGATTGATACATTTGTAGACTCCGTAAACAATGTCCAATGCAGCAAAGTCTGTTACCTATTTGGTTGCAAAATCTTTACAAAAGTCATCGGTCAAAAATATTTTGATTGAGGCTTAGATTATGCTCGTATTTTCAATTTTAGTGATCAAAGTTGTACAAGACGAAAAAAAAAACTTGGTCCAAATAGAAACGAATACCTTGAACTCCATTAGAAAGAAATGACTCTGATTCATGGCAACGTGATAGATAATCAAACAAGATGCAAACACTACCACAGTGTCTTGGATATCGTTGCATTACAGTGCAAGTGCTGCCGCGACTTCTACGCATGCTTTCAATGCCATGTCGAGGATAAGGGGTTTCCTCCCCAGAGATGGGATACAGTAGATGCTGACATACTAGGTATCTATTGTGGAGAGTGTAAAGACTTGCTTAGTATACGACAATACCTTACCAGTAACAGCAAATGTCCGACATGTACTGCCCTCTTTAATCCTCGCTGCTCTCTTCACTACAACCTTTATTTCTCGGAAGGCTGTGTTGAAGAATGTACAAAATAACACTTCCGTACACCAGGTACCAAGAAAAAAAAGGCTGAAAAAAATGCGAACCAGGCTATGGCTGGCCATAACTAGTGTGGCACGAACGGAATTTTGCTTTGACAAGAAAAATGTTCACCCCCCTCAAAAATGTAACAGTATTACAGATAAGGCGAAAAAGCTAAGCCTGCGTGGGGGAGGCGGACTAAGTCTTTCTGGTGCATACAAGTTTCTTTTTCCTATAAATTGAATTCATTTAAATAGGGTTAAATATCAATAAATGGGAATAGTTAAGACAACCTCTGACAACCTTTAACAACCGCTCAATATACTCACTTCCACTCACACGCATATACACCCAGCATATTACAGACGAACATCATGACTAAGACCACTATCATTTTGTCTAACTTAAACAAGGAGGATTTCCTCTCCAATAACAGAAGCTACTCTGAATTTGAAAACAAGAAGTCTGCTGCTACCTTGTCGTTCACAGATCGGTTAAAACTTGACATTTTGAACAATTCCCTTGGTCAAACCACCTCTGACTTTAGCAACGATTACTTTTTGACAAACATCACACATTGGTCGAACTTGCCGTTTTTAAGCAGAGTGATCATTATCTTGTCCAGCGAAGAGGTTGCTACCAATCTCTTCAATATCTTGCAAAATTACTTGCAAGAACAGCCGCATGTCAAAATATCCTTGCAAGAAAACTTGTTGCAGAGATCTAAATCTTACGATGGATTGGATGGAGAGGAAGACAACTCTTTATCTGTGTTGTCCAAATTCAAGAATACTTACACCAACAACAGCGACTCTGAGGATGGTCCAGGATCAGGATCGGGCTCAGCGTCCCCTATTACAGACTCGGGAGAGTACTCAGAGCCCAAGCCTCAGTCCTTCAACGTGTACAATGACTTGACTAAAATGGGAATAGATCTTACCGCATTCAATGATGAGGACCAAATCACCGAACTCAAGGAACTGCTGCTGCCCTTTGCCCCACAACCGCCACAATTGAATAGGACCAGATCCTTAACGAAAACATTGTTCAAGCCCGACTTGAAGATAAATACTTCTGTGGAATCCAAGTCTTCTGGGATTCCTCCAAGTCCTACAATTACGCTTGATGAGAGCTTCTAGGATATAGAAAAACCTGCATAAAGAATAGATAGTTACACACACACAGTATTTGTTCAACTGATATAAAACAATATCAAGGCGAAGATTGAATAGAGAAGACACGAATGCATTTATTAATTCATAATTATATACCACCCTCTGTATGCCATGATTTCGTCTCCGCAGTGCAGATCTATTTATCTCCCTATCAACGAGTCCTGCACATTATTGTTTGCCTGCACACACTGCGCCAGTTCATTCCACCGAGTCGCTCGCAATTATGAACGAGGGGGACGAAATTTATCAAGACTAACGAAGGGCAAAATACAAAGCACACCCAACCACCTTCTTTTAACGTACCCAGGGGCATTTTCTAGTTCTGAATATAGAGAGAATAATCACCCTATTCGTTACTTCATATCCCAGGTTATATAAGCACAAAGATGAAGGTGACTACTTTGGTCGGTTCACTCTTAACCTCAAGTGTTGTCCTTGCTTCGTACGTGGAAGAGGCTGCGGTATATCAATTCAACTCAGTTAACAAAGCAGAGAGAGTCCCAGTTGCAGACAACCATGAAGCTCTTTTGTACTTCTCAGACAAATTTGAAGTGTCTGACGCCTACGAGTTGGGTAGCGAATTAGAGTCTTCAATAGATTTCATTTCCGATCAATATAGGCTGATCAAAGGAAAAGTTATCGAAAAGCCCAAGTTGATTGCCATAGTCCAAGGTGTGGATAGTCCCAATTCTTTCTTTTCCGATGCTCACGTACAGCCATCGTTTTCGATCAGCAACACCGCTGAAGAGAATGAGCATTTGGTCCGCCAACTTTTCCACAGATTCCCCAAGCAGTTTATCTCTCTAAACAACAAGGAGTTTCAATTGAATCAATTGACCAACGAAATGAAATTCATCTCTAAATTCAACACCAATGAGAGGGATGGAGATGAATTGGATTTAGTTCAACACTTCAAGTTCTTCAACGCAAAGTTAGCCACAATTTGGAAGGATTTTCTGTCACACTTTGCTCCAAATCAAAAGCAGGTTTTTGATACAAAAATCAGCAATTCTTATTCTTTGAAGTTAATCAACGATAGGTTGTTCATTAATGATTTATCGCAATTGACGCACTTGAAGGCTGCTAACTTAGCAAACTCTACTAATGATGTTTTGTATTTGAACTTACAGTCATTGGTATCGTTGGGCAACAGATTAGGGTTGGATGCGGCATCTTTCCACTTTTCTACTCAGGTTATGGCGGACTACTTTGTGGGCTTAAGTGAAGTCTATGATGTCACTGTTATTGCAATTCCAAGAGTTACCGATGCATCTACCAAGGACAGAGATTCTTTGAACAAGAGATGGCTTGAAATTGATTCCCTCTTGAAGAGAGAGTCTGCTTCATTGGCGGGTTATGCCTCTGCTGGGTTAGCATTCTTCTCTTCTGAGGACGAGTGTAATGCCTCTACATCCAAGTGCAATTCACATGGATCCTGTAAAGAAGTTACGTCAAAACAGTGGTCTTGCGTATGTGAACCAACATTTGATAAAGTCAAGAGTAAGACAACTAGATGGACTGGGTTTGATTGTCACAAGAAGGAAATTGCAGCAGAGGCAAATTTGTTGTTGTGGACCAGTGTGTTGTTGATTGTCATGATGGTTGGAGGTGTTAGCTTGTTATATAGTCTCGGTTCCGATCCATTACCTGGAGTCTTGGATGCTGCTACTACGGGTAAGAAGGGCAATTGAGCTTGTCAGTTACAAAACCACGAAAAATACGATGCAGACACATAGATATTTCATCTACAAAGAAATAATTACGAAACCAGTACATCCAGTAGGATATTGACGTGATTGCACTCTCGCTTTCATACACGTGTATATAAGTAAACGGATTGATCGATCTCATGGCTCAACTGCCCAGGCATTCTGGAGTGGATAGTTGCAGCTCCTCCTGCACATTCAAGTATGGGGTAAATGTGAGCATGACTTGGAAATTGGAGGTCGTGTTTTTTCACACTTTTTTTTTTCTTTCGCATCTTTCGCAGCGTCCTGCCAAAAATTTTCACAAGTACAAAAATTTTTCAGTCACATATTGCTTCTTTCTCACTAGCTACTATAACTCAAAATGCCTTTCCAAAAGACTGAGAAATCTTCCGCTTACCACTCCCGTTTCCAAACTCCTTTCCGTAGAAGACAGGAGGGTAAGACCGACTACTACCAAAGAAAGAGATTGGTCACCCAACACAAGGCCAAGTACAACACTCCAAAGTACAGATTGGTTGTTAGATTCACCAACAAGGACATCATTGCCCAGATTGTTTCTTCTCAGATTGTTGGTGATGTTGTTTTCACTGCCGCTTACTCCCACGAGTTGCCAAGATACGGAATCAACCACGGTTTGACCAACTGGTCTGCTGCTTACGCTACCGGTTTGTTGGTTGCCAGAAGAGCCTTGCAAAAGTTGGGCTTGGACGAGACCTACAAGGGTGTCGAAGAAGTCGAGGGTGAGTTTGAGCTCACTGAGGCTGTTGAGGATGGCCCAAGACCATTCAAGGTCTTCTTGGACATTGGTTTGCAGAGAACTACCACTGGTGCCAGAATCTTCGGTGTCTTGAAGGGTGCTTCTGACGGTGGATTGTACGTTCCTCACTCTCCAAACAGATTCCCAGGTTGGGATATCGAAGGCGAAGAATTGGACGCTGAATTATTGAGAAAGTACATCATGGGTGGCCACGTTGCCGAGTACATGGAGGAGTTGATGGATGACGATGAAGAGAGATTCAAGTCTATCTTCAAGTCCTACATTGATGACGAGATTGAAGCTGACGACATTGAGGAGATCTATGTCCAGGCCCACGAGAACATCAGAGCTGACCCAGCCCACAAGAAGGCCGAGTCCAAGTTCACCAAGGAGCAATACGCTGCTGAGTCTAAGAAGTACAGACAAGTTAAGTTGACCAAGGCCGAGAGACAAGCCAAGATCGACAAGAAGATTGCTGACTTCAAGGCTGCTAACTAAATTATTTAGTTTCTTTTTGAACAAAACTTTTAGTAATATTGCCAACGAATCTGTAAGAATTCTCTAAATCTTTTCTAGCTATTATTTGCTTTGTTGGGATTGGAACCATGGTGGAAGAAAGTTATACTCGGCCTTTATTCAAGGTGAGTGGTTCCCTTTTTCTCCTTGCTGTAGATAGTATGGGTGAAGGCTTTTATCAGGAAACACCTATCAATAGTAGGCGAAATAGGTGAGAATCTTCACATGTATCTTGAACACACATAAAATAACACAAATGAAGAAGAAAGTCCGCAGAAATTCAAAAAAAACACCTTTTAGGAGCGGTTTCAACTCTTAGATACTGAGGCTCATTCCAGTAGCAGAATTTTGCAGCCATCGCGATTTGGTTCCCTACGGGGCTGTTGCTACCACCTGCTTCTGCTAGCCCAGTAAGTCTCTCTGCTGCATGCCGTAGATGCAATAAGTCTAGAAAAGTCAAGAATAGAGCGGCACATGATAATTACTGCTTTTCAATACTATTGCAAGTGACACTCGCAAGGGAAGACAATTTCAGGGTAGCGATCACGGATCATATTGGCCAATGATGCGCTTAGCGATGTGCAGAAAGTAAATGTGGTTTTAGAGACAAGTGATATGCATGCAGTGACAATTATCTACACTGCAGCTTAAAATTGATACCATGTTCGATGTAGAAGAAGAGATCGAGGTCTACCCAGTGCACTCTATGGGGGACTAACAAACCTTTTATGCACTCTTGCGTACTTTATTTTGCAGACATGCGGAGATAACAGGAACGGATATTAATATTTGCTCGATACGTAAGCTGAAGTTACTATTTCGAAGTAAGAGGAAGTATCAACATATCTTGAAGAGCGCAAGTACTAGCATGAGACTCCAGTTCATGCTTGCTATGCAAGTGATGACGACGTTGGCACTCAAGGGTCAAGAAGTAACTTCCAATGGTGTCATAAAGAAGGAGTGTGTTCCTTTATACGTCGGAGAGGGGCAGGAATCAGCGCTGATTGTTGCAACAGTAAAGTATAACGACCAAGATCTTGAGAAGAGGGATATTCCAATAGCGATATTTGACATGCGACTGTTACCACGTTCTCGAGGGAACCGAGGACAAGTTACAGCAACAAGAGTGACATCCTACGAGGAGATTCTCCAAAGAATTGAGTCCTCAGACGAAAAGTCACCTGCAAAGTATCATGGAGAATTATCAGGAGATATTGGGGAGCAGGTGGTGTTGAAAGTGCCAGACTCCGGATCGTGGTGTGTCTACTACGTTGAGAGGTCAGAAAACGGGAATGCTACCCTTATGCCGTCGTCGTCTTCTGAAAGGATAGTTGTTGACCTCCATTTCAGAAACTCCTACGGATACTTACCCAGAAAAGTTTATACAGAAATGTTACAGGAGGAACGTTTTGGCATACTTTTACTCCTACTCACTGTGGTGAGCGGGTACATTTACTACCTGAAGTTCAAGGGTGCCAAAATGTCGATCATTTCTAAAGTGTATTTTTTCTACATCCTTTGTCCTAGGCTAGTGATAGCGTTGTTGAAATGTGTTACATTACGGTGTATAAATGCATACCTACCACAACAAGCAAGCCTCTACTACGATGGAGAGGTGTGCGGCCCATCTTTGATAACGATTTTACTCTATCTAGACAGGGTTAACTCCATATGTACCAAGTTCTTCCTTTTATTGTTTACCATGGGATACGGGGTTATTTACTGTATGGAAAATTCGAAGAGCTACAGGATGATCCCTTCGAGGTATTGGAACAGGGCGCTAAACCTTCTTTTGGCGAACATACTCACTCTAACCTTGAAATATTCAATTGAGACTTGGCTTGAAAACTTCGTCAACCTCACCAGATTCGCGCCTTCTTCATTGCAATCACAAGGGATAGGCAGCGGACGCCTCCGCATGAATGAAGCTAACAGAGTGTTCGATCATGATTATAACGTGAACCCAATACTTCAGCTCAGATCGTTAGGAATCTTGGAACCTTTTCTTGATTTGATGAATGCCATATTCCCATACCTTTGGTACTTGCTTTCGGCAATGTACTTCTTCAAAAGCTTGGGCGCTATCCGTAAGTATTCACATCACTCTCTGGGAGGCCCAAGTATTTCATCTTCATATTACAGTTCCATGAGTTTCGTGATTTTATTACCTCTATTGATTGGAACAGTAACTGCAACATTAAGCTATAAAAGCATTAACGATTTCAATCGGCTCCATTCTTCTCTGAGAATCGGTAGTTTCCGTTCGAATGAAAGCCCAAGTCAAATAGTATACTTTGACGAAACGTACCAACTTCACTTGATTTGGGCTAATTATGCATTCTACTTACTTAGTGTCTTTGCGGTGTTTATCATTTGGGTCAAGGACAACACCGGAGTAGTGCATAACTAGGATAAACCCGAACACCAGATATTATATTTAACACAAGGTCAATTGACCACGAAAACAATCCAAAAAGGTTAAGGAAGGCTGACTCTTATGCTCATGGGTACTTTCATTGACATAAATTTTGACACATTTTTTTATATGCAAACAATATCCTTCGTAAACCAGCTGCAAGCGTGCGTTGTCTTTCTAAAACCTTATTTTCATCTTCTGCTTGGATCTAAATGCAAATATCAGGAAGTTGACTGTATTTTATTTCCACGCATTTTTAATGCACTGCTTTGACCCCGCAAAAGTGTGTGTGTCCAATTTTATGAGGGAAGGCGATAACGAAATGAGGTGGCCACCAGGTTGTTTAGGTAAAACAAAAGAAATATAAATACAACAAAACAACAGGAACATAAGTATCCTTCGGAGCTCTCAACAAAAAGTCCAATAAGAAGACGGTAGCCGAAAGAGCCATGCTTCTTGTACTTTTTAGTCTAATGTCACTAGTAAGTGCTCTCCCTTTTCCCAGGGGTTATATATACGGAAATTGTGCTCCATTGTACGTTGAAAACGGTCAGAAGGGCAGGGTGACAGTTACCTGGAATGCTCGAATGAATGACTCAAACCCAAACCCAGATATCCCAATTATCATCATGAGATATAAAGATCATCTGAAGTTTGATTCGAATGGAATCGATTTGAGCACCCTATTCGGCAGATATGATACGATGAGCTTGACTGCCTTTAATCTATCAGTGAAAAGTGAGTATTCGAACGAAGGTATAGAATATTACAATGATGTATTGCAGGCAAGCAAATCAAGTGATGAAACAGCAGAGAGCAGAGCACAAGCGGTATTAGAGGTCAGTAAAAGCGGTTTGTATTGTTATATCGCCGATCCCCCTCCGAGTGACTTCGATGAGCTGGCTTACTTGGGGAGTAGATACAGTTACGTCCGTCTGAGAGACTTAGTTGAGATGACGATTGAAAACTCTTATGGGACATTGCCATTTCATGTCTATCTTGAAAACCATCAGCTCCGCTTCTACTCTGTGATTATCGCAATCATCTTAACTTTATCCATTTTCTCGTACTGGAACCGGCCATCAGCGCTGTTCTTCGCAAAGTACTTTATTTGGGGAGTAATGACCCCCAACTTGGCTTCCTCCTTATTGAGACTTGGCTTCAACTATATTGCAAATCATAAAACTCTATACAAATCGGAATGGGATATCCCAAGAGAGGTACTTATACTAGACTGGATTGACTCATGCGTTTTTATTATTTGTAATTACGTTTTGTTACTTGTGGCAATGGGAATTGGCAGCTTTTACTCTGCATCCGACGAATCCCTTAAAGTTTTACCTGCCAGATTACAAAGAAGGGCAGCAATTTTTCTTGTGTCGAATTTGCTACTTCATTCTTTGAAAGAGCTTATTTCTGCGAATGATATGATATTTTACAATCTCTTGGATTACTTAGAAGACCTTCAGGTACGTGGACATTATCATGCCTTTGAGTTTGCGACTTCGCTCATACACTTCATGGATTTGGGATTCCCCGTAGTTTGGGTTATCCTTTACCTAGTTTACTATGTGCGAACAGTGAAAGGCTTAAAGCAAAAAGATAACGCTGGATGGAACGAGGTTAGATCATATAAGCTATCCATGATCATCTTTCTATGCATATCATTTATAACTGGTACCGTATATCTAGTTTTGCTTGTTACAAAGTTCAAATCATCTGGAAACAGCCCTTATGACCATATACGCGGCTACGACGGGCGAAACATCGAAAGAGATGAAAACTTCTATTTCGAATCATCTCTTTTCTGTCAAATTGTGTGGGCACGGTATATGCATTCAATATTGATACTGATTGCAGCCTTTTATCTTTGGATTTGGCAAGGGAGAGACCAGCACAGCCTGGCCATTGGCAATTATAATCATATACCTCTTGAAAATATTGCCCCTTAACACTCAAGGCTTATTTTATTGACCTAGTTTGATATATATATATATATATATTTTGCCCTATTCTTGCTTGTTTGACCTGACCCTTTGAGCATCATTTAAAAGCTTATCGTAGACTTCATCAACTACTGCATTCACAGAGTGGTCACAATTACTCTCTTGGCTCTTGTGTGGTTCCATGGAATCAATGGAGGTATCATCCCGTGTTTCAATTGCAGGTGAGTTCAGCGATTTCAATTCCATTTGTTTTGGCAGATACGCCTTGCTAGGAGATCCTGAAACATTCTGCTGTGTCGAAGAGACCGATAAGTGCCTGGCTTGTTCAGACAGAACAGTATATATCCTATCCAAACTCACTCTGTTGTTGTTGATGTTGTCGATCAATTCTGTAACACTTTCAATTCCTTTAGCTGTCATTATAGCATCCCGAAGCTCGGAACCAGACGGTAATACAGAAAGAGTTGGAAGATCTCTAATATTCTTCCTGTCTTCATCAACCTCTGCATCCCTTTGTTGCATAAAAAATCCAAACTTATGCAATTCTCCTTCTTCCTCCTCTTGTTCTTTGGCATGCACGGAAGTTTGAGAAATTGATCTCATCAAAACAGGTCTACCAGTGAGATAATCAATTGGAACATCTCTACCATCAGACGACGAATCGACAACTACCTGGTGAGGCTGCAAATTGTTGGTATCTGGAAAATACCCCTGCTGATTAGTTAAGGTATTGTGTGGAGACAATATAGGACCAGCTGTTATCATCTCTGTAGAAGATTCATGCAATGTATCATGAGGTGGAAGAGAAAGGCTCAACGCATTCCCCAAGGAGTCAAAAACGTTTGAAAAGCCACTCGGGCCAGATCCAGAAAATGAAGCATCCTTTTTATTATCTGATTTAGTTGCAGGGAGTATACCTCCTTCACCTGAACCAGCCCCATGAGTTTCAAGGGACGGCGTCGGTGAAAGTGCTAAGCTAGCGTCATTCATACCAGTACTTGTTTTGACATGCTCTTCGAACATTTGAACAACTTTTTCCAAAGAGTTATCGAGTAAGCAAAACCGCAATAAAGTTTCTTTACCTTCCAAAGTCAAAGTTCCCTGTGTTCTTTTTGCAAATAATGTATCAATAGTTTTATGAATATCTTTACGGACGGCCCGTGTCCGCTCAATTAAAGCGTTTGTAATTAATCTTTGAATTTTTGGGTCCTCTTTCTTTTCTTTGTCATCAGCCGCAATCAATTTCTCCGCTGTTTCCATTAATAAAGACCCGTCGAACATGAGTTCTTCATCGTTGTTTGAGTCGGCCACAAAAAGTTTGCTCTCCACGTTATTCATGGTCTTATCCATATTCCTCATCAAATAAAAGGCGATTCTTTGACTGAGTTCATCCAGAACCAAGTCGTAATCTAGATCTAGTGTGAATAATGTTTTAGATGTTTTCACAGCAGTGTACAAAGTCCCTGCAGCTCCATGGTCCAATTGTCTATTGCCCAAGAATGACACGTGGAACAAGTCTTGACATTTAGGCAATATATCTGCAATTGCCCCTATTGCTTGAGGAGTCAAATCATTCAAGTCAAAGTGAACTCTTCTTAGGTCTCTCATCATTGGCAAATACCTATTGAGTCGACTAATAATGCCTGGATATAAGTCGGGGATTGACAGCAAGTCCAAGAATCTCAATGTGGGAACTTTCGTAAGAGCCTTCAATAGTTCGCCAAACTCTTCAGAATCGTTAAGCTTAGTAGAATTCAAAGAGAAGAATAAAAGTTTGTTATTCCCTTTGTTAAACGCATCAATAAATGGACGCAAGAGTCCACCACTAAGATTATTGAAAGCAACATCTACTCCAACACATTTGGAGGTTTCAGAAGATATCCAATTTGCAACAACTCCAGCTTTGACTTTATTCAATTCTATGGCAGCAACACCAAGTCTATAGGTGGTAATCTTAACTGCTTTCTCTATGAGATCAGCAAAAATACTATCACTCAATTTGCAGCCATTGATCACCAATTCTTCAATTCCACCTCTATGAACAAGAGATTGAATGAAACTAGGCCAATCCATATTTGATCTGACTAAGGAAGGAGGGGTATCTGATTTGATCCTTTGCTGACTAATGTCTAACTTTTTCACCGTACTGTTTCTGGAGAGAAACTGGCATAAATATTTCCAACCCATCTCATCTATTGCCACATTTCTTAGTGATAACTTTTCCAAGTGCTTATTGTACACTAATGAAGATAAGAAATGCTTCAACATTTCAGTTGTCATAGTGACGTTGTCGAAAATAACCGTATTTATGGGTGTGATAGCTATGAAGTCAGAAAAGGACAAAACGTCTATCAATGTAGGCTTAGGATTTAGCAACTTCAAAACCTGAAGGGGTTTGCTTTTGTTTTTCAATTGTTTCAAAGTGGCCGGAATGGGCAAAATTTCACGTAAATGGCAACATCTAGTATAGATAGTTTCTAATGATAGATTGTCAATCAATTCTTGATCGCTTACCCCAATGGGGTCAGTAGTATTGTCATCGTCGAAGTAGTTTTCATGAACGTGAATAGGCTTGTCAATTTCAATGTCATGGTGTGAGTAATTAATCCTATCATTTTCTGCATCTCTCTCAGCAGCAGCCTCCTCTTCATCTTCATCACCAGATCTTCGTTTTGAGAGTTGATCTTTAGAGGAGAATTTAATTTTGTATTGGGCAACTTCATAGGCTATTCTTTTGGCCGCTAGGTGGGCTTCGTTGGCATGCTTTTCTGCTTCAAGCAATGCTCGTCTTTGGGCCTCGATTGCTTGATTTAGATCTTTCTCGCTATACTTATTCTCAGTAATTGGCATAGGGCTTTTTCCATCACTCAATGATATTCCTTGTGACAATCTAGGAGGAGGGGCAACTAAATCTTCTGGAATCAAGACATTTCCTTTCTTTGGACGTCTTGAAGGAATCTGTTGTTGTGGATCGTATGCAAGCTGATCAATCGCAAAGGTAACCCTTCTAAAATTGATATCTGTACAGTCATTGTTGTTTGTTTTAGTCGTCACCAGGAGAGATGAAGATACCGATGACTCTCGTCTCTTTTCTGTTCCTGATATTTTTCCCGAATGCTTGGGCTCTTGAGGATTGATGGTTGTGACATATTGATTTGTCGATTTACCAGATCCAGCACTAACCAAGTTGCTATTTCTGCGTTTGGGGATGCCCATTGGCGGCTTATTTATCAAAGAAGCTAAATCCTCGCTCTCTGGAGCGTGATTTCCTGAGACACCAAGCAAGTTCATATTCGGCTTCAGGGCCGCAGACGAAGTGAGCGAGGGTTCCATAAAAGAAGAGTATTCAGGGACCAACAGGGATGTGTTCGAATGTTGGCTGGATGATTGCTGCGACTGCAGCGATTGACTTCCACCCTTGAACTTCGAAGAAATGGAGCTAAATATTGATCTCTTACTCGTTGAGCTTGTGCGACTCACATTCTGATTAGATGTGTCTTGATTTGATAGGTTTGTGCTGGAAGATGTCTTTGCCGGTGTGCTGCTGCTCAGCGTTACCAGCGTAGTCGGCGCGAAGCCCAAACTACTTCTTCTTCGGCCAGGTTGTTGCATGGATTCAGAAGATGACCTGCTCCTTCCAATCTTGAAAATATCGAGCCTGGAGGATGTTCTTTCCTCTTGAGATGTAACATTATCAGCTGTAGCACCGGCAGCAGCAGGAGGAGGAAGTGATGGTGGTGGAGCAGAAACAGGAATATGATTTGCTTTAGACTTTGCAACAGCGTTCGACTGAGATGGAGCTCGGTCATATTCCGTATGCGTACCTGAAGTCGGAAGATGATTGGCAGGATACGTAGAAAACGGCGACACCGCCGATGATTGCAGCAGCACCGACCCATTCTTGTCGGTGTCACCACGTACAGAAGTGTCCAACTTCGAGAGTTTTTGTTCTCTCTTTCTACCCTCGTCATCTAACCCCGACATCGAATTGGTCACCTGTGTGTCTCTGGAGGTCACGCCATTATTTCCTTCTTTCCTTCTGTCGGTAGAACCCAGATACTCGGAGCTTTGATTCCTGTCATCTTTAGTGTTCGCTACTGCAGCGGCGGCAACGGCGGCAGCGGGGTTCTGGCTATTCATTTTCTTTGTGAGTTTCTTTGACTTTCCCCGAAACAACCAGTCAACATCTCCATTTGAAACACCTGTCCCATACTCAATTGGGGCCACATCAGTAGAGGTTGTGGGATCTGTCATATGAAGTATAACAAAAGTTGATCCACTATTGGCTAGAATAACCCCACACGACAAATGAGGAAACTGACGTGAGTTTTCTGTTCAATTCTACGGTGTTCAATTTTTTGAGATGGATAGTAATTGTTTTTGGACCTACGAAAGGAAAGTTGGTCCTTTTTTGCCTTCCAATATTCTTTATAGATGCGTTTCGCAACCCACTATTAAATTTCGATCGCTATCTACCACCGAAAAGTCGTCGCTAACATCAGAGAAAAAAGCTTGACCTGGCCGACTGCATTTAGATTGATACGGCATATAGCATACCGGTGGCTATTTATGTGCGCTCCCCAGCACACGCTTTTGTCGTATATGTAGGCGTGTACACCACAGATAATTAGAGGCCATGATATATTCCACCCTACTTGGTACTAACCCTGGACGCTGAAATAAACTATGGGGAAACTGTCTAACTACTTGGTTAGCATTGACATTTGATGTCTGCTACCCTCTTCGTTTTGGAGCAGGCGCGTGATCTTCTTCCCCTACAACCGTACGGCTCAGTAGACGATTGTTTCACAAACTGTTGTCTGCACATGCGGTAATTTCGTTGCTCAATGACGCCAATAAAACCTCCTACATACCAACCACACGAGTGGATTCATGCTGGGCATTCGAATAATAGCCAATTACACATTTGATCAACTTGTCATATAGCTCCATACCAACTCGGGAGTGATAAGACAGCAATGTATTATGCAGGAAAAAGTATTACAGGAAATCGACCAAACTCTTATCGAAATATCCCCGCTCGCAGACACTTACAGTTCCGTCGTCGACAACACTAAGCTATCTAGTACGTTATTTTTCTCTCGTGGTTCAACAAGGCTCAGCACTTGCGATGACCTTCGTTTGTCAGTGAAAATCTGATACAGCCAAAGAGACAGATCGGAGCTTCAAACACTTTAGGCTCTTCAACACGCTCCTAATCTACACGTGACTTTTCTAGTACTCTCTGCGCAGTTTCAAATTCAGAACCCTGTCTAGACGAATCCACGATGACAGATATTCCTACATATTGCGACTTTCCCGATGTGCGGTCCGAGGTGTGTCTTGACCAAACTCGCGCTCTCCCCTCATTTTCTCTATCATCTATTTGCGATGTAATAGATAAATTGGAAAAAAAAGCCCGCTGACGGCAACTTAAGAAACATAAATTGAAAATTTCTTATATATATAGCGCACTGATTTCATTGATCCACTGCGAATCAACTTATTCTTCCTTCTTCACATTAGCAACGAACTTTTGAAATGTTTTCCAGATCCATCATTACTTCCATGAGAAGAACCGGTATTGTTGCCGCCAGAGCAACCACTTTATCTTTCAGACCAGCGATGCCAGCTATAACGAATATCGCCGCCAAAAGATTGTATCATGAGAAGGTCCTTGACCATTATGCCAACCCTAGAAATGTTGGAACCTTGAATAAAAACTCTGAGGATGTGGGAACTGGCTTAGTTGGTGCCCCAGCTTGTGGAGATGTTATGAGACTTCAAATCCAAGTCGACGAAAAGACTGGTATTATCAAGGACGTAAAGTTCAAGACCTTCGGATGTGGTTCAGCAATTGCGTCCTCATCATACGTAACCGAGTTAGTCAAAGGAAAGACCTTGGATGAGGCGTTGAAGGTAAAAAATACCGCTATCGCTAAGGAGTTGTCCTTACCACCAGTCAAGTTGCACTGCTCTATGCTCGCTGAAGATGCCATCAAGAGTGCTGTGAAGGACTACAGAACAAAGAGAGCAAACTTGAAACCAACTCTTGGACCAGACTCTGTCTCTATACCAACAACTGCGTAATGCACTCATAGTCGCCCATGGGCCAGAATTATTCAACAACGTATCACGGAGAACACAGAACAAAATGGATTGCAATCCAACCATTGGTGTCCACTTAACAGACAACTCTTCACATATATTATCTACCTACGATGAAATTAAGGTCGCATTTTTCCTCGAAACTCGAACATATCGTTACTTCGGGTTCAGACACACGTGTATATTCTCTTATATTTATTTAACCTTTATGACTGCTGTTGTCTTGCTTGTATCACGAAATACATACATATTGAAAATCCAGAAGTAGGCATCACCAGAGCAAATGTCTCACGTACTTTGAGAACAGGCGTCCGAGAAAACCTGTGTCCATCGGATATTTCGAGAATCTGAACAAACTTATGGCGCTTAACAAAGTGAGAGAATTAATGATGATATATCCCAATTTCTTGTCTCTTGCTCCGAATCTCCTCCTTATTTTCCACAACCCACTGATCATATGGTACAGTCCGACCCACACGAGGGTCACCAATCCGGCAAAGTTGAGCACCTTTTGGTAGCGCGGAAACAATTCGTCGAAATTTATAATGTGGGTAATATACTGCAAGGATATCAAGCTAGAATCACCATCCACAGAGACAGGAGAGTATCGAAACTTAATATAATGGTAGAGTAAGAGCGGGATCAACACATATCCAGAAAATGTTAGCGGGGTCAACTCAGGGGTTAATCGAGATATCCATGCCTTTCTGTATCCTAACCCAAGTAGGCCAGTTATACCACCTAACCCAATATCATCTCGTTCCAGATCGGTTAGTATGGGTGTCAGGTGTAAATGTTGCTGTGTAGACAATGCTGGCTTCACCACTCGATTATGATGCCGTATGTGGTTTCTGATCAAACGCTTGCCAATACCACTCAATATGTGAGCAATTGAGCATCCGGTTACTAAGAGAAACTCCATACCGGGGGTTTGCTGGTATATGGCTCTTCCTAATTCAAACAACTCCTGGGACCTATGCATGGAGACACCAAAACCTGGCGCTATGATGACAGACAGAATATGTATACCAACAAAAGTAGTGAAAGCATAACCTGTATAGGTTTGGATTTTGTCTAAGTAGTGTAGAATTTTACGTAAGGTTGGGAACTGTTGTGATGACTGAAAGGGAAGTTTTTTTGGCAGGTGCCCATCGGACGAGTTGTCTCCAACCAGGGATGAAGCATGAGGGGTCAACGTGAAAGAGTTTTCAATTTCTTCCAACGAAATGGGTTCAGGGACTATTTGTTGCAATGAGTCTGGCGATAGTGCCTGAACTTTGCTAGGGACATTTTTATGATTATGGGTATGACCTGAAGCGTGCACCGTTTGAGGAGGTTGCGAACGAGGAGAGGATCGTTTTGACATGGTTTCCCGACACTTGAGAATCAATTAAGTGAGCTTAAAATACCCAGGTAGATGTGATGACAAGAAGTGGTTAATTGTGTCACTGAATAGCAGGAGGGAAGTGTCTTCAACAGTGGGCAGAGCTCGGTAAATATTGGGACAGCATAATCATTTCCTATACTGCATACACACATTTCTTTTACGCTGAGAGTAATCGCGGGGGTAAGTAATAATGAGTCCTTCAATCCATCAATCGTTACATACAGGATGAGTTGGATACGACCATACATGAAAAAAAAAGTCGTAAACGTCGAAAGAGGAGAGCATAGGAAGTATAAGTTTATAAAAGCACCGCCTATAACTAAATCCAACATGTCCAATAGGCCAATTTTGGAAGAAGTGGATGATGATGACATCGATAATATGGATATGGATATTGCGCAGTTCGATCCAAATCTCAGAACTCCAATCGCTCCCATACAACAAAATGTAGTGCTGCATTCACCAGCTCCTTCTACCGGTACTACCCAAAGACAAACCAGTGACTCATCTTCATCGAGAGCGCAAAACCCAATCATGGATCCTAGCAAATTTACAGATGAAGAACGTAATCATCTCAAAAAGTTCCAGCTCATATACCCTTGCTACTTTGATAAGAATCGATCCCACAAGGAGGGAAGAAGAGTCGCTGCAAACAAAGCTGTAGCGAATCCGTTGGCAAAAACAATATCGGATGCTTGCCGTCACTTGTTCCTCCTGTGCATGTTGGAGTTGGATAAGACGCACCCACAAGATTTTGGAAACCCAGGAAGAGTCCGTGTATTAATTAAAGACCATGGCAAGCAGTACGACCAGCGGTTCAAAACGAAAAGGGAATTACTCAACGTTATTGCGGACTACTTGATCTCTCACCCAACTACTTTGGATAGTATTGGACCCAAGAGTGGCATTCCATTACCGAGAGAGTACGAACAAGGATTCGAGCCTCTGGAGGTTCCTAAGGTCAAGGGATTTCAAATGAACACTATCGTACCAGTCCATTCGCCGCTTAGCATAAAACATCCCATGACAAAGAGCATATACGACCCAGAGCCTGAACAGTTGCCTCAAGTAAAGGCACCGACTCCAAAGCAGATGAAGAAAAAAGTTATGAAAATCAGAGGATGAAGAAGAACGATAGTTATCTACAAGAAGCCTGTAATACACGTATCATCAATGGACGAGCATTTTTTTTTTCTTCACAACTTCAGATCTTATTATCGTAGATTACACCACTTGGCTATTGTAAATCCTTGGGGGCATACTGTTTTCTGTACGCCTTGATTGACTCTAACTCCTCTGTCGAGAGCTTGTCTTTCAAATGGGCAATAATATCGTTCAAAGACACAATTGAGATTACTGGGATCTTGTATCTGTCCAGAACCGCCTGCGTGGCAGACTTTTCCGAGTCCTTCGTAGTTTCTTGTCTGTCCAAGGCAATAACACAGCCAGTAACCTTACCTTGTTCATTGTTAATAATTTCGAACGCTTCGTTGATGGCAGTTCCAGCAGTCATAACGTCGTCGATGATTAAAACTGTCTTGTCTTTCAAATCGCATCCGACAATGGATCCACCTTCGCCATGGTCCTTCTTCTCCTTTCTGTTGAAGGAGTAACCAACATTGCCGTAATTCTCGGGATCTAATTCAGCCAATTTGGCAACAGTAATGGCACAAAGTGGAATTCCCTTGTAAGCTGGTCCAAAGAGAATGTCAAACTTTATGCCGGACTTGATAATTGCATGTGCATAGGAAGTAGCGAGTTCTGATAAGAGTTTTCCAGTGTTGAAGAAACCTAAGTTGAAAAAGTAAGGCGATTGTCTACCTGACTTCAAAGTGAAGTTGCCAAATTTAAGAGTTTTGGACTCGAGAGCCAGGTCAAGGAAGTTTTTCTGGTAAGATTCCATTTTGGGAGATGAACGAGAAGAAGAGGGCTACAGGAAGAAAGAGAGAGAAAGAGGGAGAAGAAGAGAAGGAAGAGAGAGAAAGAGAGAGAGGGAGGGAGAAAAAAAACAAGTAGACTTGAGTTTGTAGTATACAAGCGGAGCTTGAAAATTTTCAAACGCAAAACTGCGCGATGATAGCACGTGATGAATCATATTGCAACACACTTCGATAACCTTCCCATCCCTATAAACATCCCATTAAACAGGCTACCTAAAGCTTTGATCAGTATGGTCAATAGAAAAGAGATCGATTCAATTATCGAAGGAATAGAGGATGAATATACTCAAGATCTAGCTATCCATCTTTACTCGACCCACCTTCTTCACAGGGTAAGTCCTTTCTATCCTGAGAGGAAGTGGAGTAGTTGGCCTTTATCCATTGATAAAGTTCCTGATCCGAAGACTACAGAGACGTACATGAGCATAAGTTCACCACAAAAATCCGCTGGAAATGATACATCACCGGTAGAAGCAACCAGTCTCGAGGATAGTTTTGCTTATATCAGGCTGAGAACTAGAACGATACACGGAGTAAAAGTGACAGAGCAATTGTCATCACCATTCGCAAACTTGAGCCTGGAGCTCAAAAGTGTAATTGAAAAGAAGGTGTACGAAAAAGTTCATGATAAATTGAGAGTGGTGAAGAAGGGATCTCCTGCCCTTGAAATTAGTGCTGATCTACTTGAGCTGATCTCGACAAGGTTGATGTCCCAAGTGAAAGATATGGTGGATACTTCATTAGAGACGAGAATCAAAACTGCGAAACGTTGGCACTCTAAGAAACTCTGTACATGGATAGACATTTTATTTGATAAATTAAATGCCGACATTTCTGCAAAAAAGAGCATTGACGTTGCCTGGTACCGAAGGATGTACACCAAGATGAATAGAACCTTCGAGAGAGGACATAAATACGAAGATAATATCGAGCCAGAAGCGAAACGCAAAAAGATCAATCATCAAGAAAGTGACGAAGGAGAAAATATTTCGGATGAAGATGAGCAAATAAACAAAGCCGAAGATGGAGCAGACGAAATTGTTGATTCGGATGACTCCTACGACACTGCAGGCAGCGACGTGGAACAAGCAACCAATGTGGGTACTAAAAATCGCAAAGGAATTTGGCCATTACACGATAGCAAAACTATCAACTATACCAAAAGTCAATACAACGAAGGAATGAACTCCAAGAAGAAACTATTTTTGAAGACTTTAGACGTGCATGAAAGAGTGCAGTCTTTGGCATGGGAAAATAAATTCTACACATCTAAGAACAGGCTAGACTGGAATCTACCTGGCTACTCTCTCAATCGTGAGGAGGAAAAAGCGCTACGGGTATTAACAAATCAGATAGATGAGGATACATTCTTTGTATGATAGATACAATACTTTTATTAGCTATGGTTATTAAATTACGATTGTACCTTACCTTCATGTAAGCGCTATGTACATGTGAGCAAAACCATTCTGAATTTTGAATATTAGAATGTTTAGCACATAATTTCTGACCCAAATTACCTACGAGCGGAGTTTGATCCGCTCGCCCTACCTTTCTGTTTGTCTCTTTCTTGCTTTTCTTTCTCACCATTACTTTCTCTTCACAAAAGTCCTATCGATTTCAGTACCAAACACGACATCCCAGAAATCTGACGTAACACCAAAACCCAATTCGTAATTCTTGTAGTGGTGTTCCAAATGAACTTTCTTTATTCTCTGAAAGTACAGTGGCAACTGTGTATGGTGCATGAAGTAGTGAGAGCAGTCATACATGATGTATCCCAAAGTGCCTCCAGCAAATCCAGAGCAGGCCATGTAGAACGGGAAAATACTAAACACGAGACGGTAAAATGGATATGCCAAAAGAATGAATAAAGTTGGTGGTAAAACCAATCTATTCTTGTCCATTGGTAAGTAGTGGTGAATACCATGCAACAAAAAGTGTAAAGTCAATGCAACTGGGTGGTCTGGCAAGTGGTCATCCAAGTGGAAAAGGAATCTGTGCAAACAGTATTCAACCAAGGTCCAAACGAAAAGTCCAGCAATCCACAAACTAAGGGCAGTCAATTTAGGCTGATTGCTCCATCCTACGTAAAAGATGTACAAGTTTGGAGGCAACCAAATCGTTGGAACTACCCACCAAGGGGTCAAGGAGAGCCCCTCAAGATAGTTGCCAAACAAAGGAGCAGAACCCTTTCCGTAATGACGTGGTCTGTGTACCTGATCCAAGTAAAATTCCTTGCTGAATCCTCCGCAAAGAACTTGCAACAATAATGGTTTCTTCAAATCCAAAAATTTGTGCTTCTTGTTGTCGGCATCGAAATCTGTCTGAATGGACATGAGCTCCTCAGCAGGTAATTCACTGTGAAATTCAGAGAGGTCTAAATTTGCCTTATTTCCTTTCTCTAACTTAACTTCAACTGGGGTATGGTTCTTGTTATTGAGCAATTCTCTCTCTTCCTCTTCCGTGGCAAGGTATCCGACGTGCATTTCGTCGTCAAGCATTTCATAAGCACTCTCTGAATGCTCGTGAGATGCTATGTCTGCCATAATACCGGTAACATCTTTACCTAAGTATGGTAAGAGAATATCACCACCACCTGGGTGCTCATCCAAAAAATCGGAAATATTATAGACCTTCCGGTTGTATAACGTGACGTACGCATCTTTTGCAGTGTTGTGCTTGGAGAGCTCAAGCGAGGATATGAGTGGTAAATTTTTGGACATGTTCCAGATCTTCGCTTAACTGATACGTTTGAAACCTGAAGAAAGAGAGAGAATAGTGGTGCCGCAAATTTCCGGCCATCTCTTTTTTTTTCCTGCGCGTGTTTTTTAAATTTTATAGGGGTTTGTTTTGAAACACCAGAGGAACTACAGGGGCCGCAGCAGCAATACCGCGGTATGGAGTGATAAAAACATCGGCCGATTTTAGTCACTCAATAAGCAGATTTATTTCGGTACACAACACTGTTTCAGTATGCACAGGTATCAGCTAACCTATATAGAATAATGTTCATTTTTCTTTTCTACTACCTTTAGTAAGGATACTCGTTTTTTTAGTAAGGATACTAATAACCGAGGAAGCAGAAGGAAAAAAAAAAATTTGAAGAGATTCGCAGCCAAATGACTTTTCTTTTATTCCTGTATTCGTAAATGCTAAGGTTATACAACTAGATATCTAAATGTTGCATGTTTCCAACATTAGCAACGTCCAAGTCTATCGCCACTGATTCCTCATTTTCAAAATCCGTCTCGTCTAACTCTGCGCCATTGTCGTTCACATACACAACGTATTCTTGTTCTTCATTCATGCCGTCGTTGTCAGTGTTATCCTCAGATTCCTCTGGAATAGTTGTACTATCTTTTCCTCCTTCATCCGTAGTACTTAGCTGTTGTTCCAAATGCAAGGTATGATCGACTAAATTCAAATACGCGTACATGAAATTTGAAAGCAAAACTTGCTCTCTGAGCGATCTCTTGGGGTTAGCAAGTTTGAGATGCGATAACCGATAGATCGCTCTTTCAACATGCACAGGGAAACGATAATCAAGCATAACTAAAGTTGACTGGGACGGTGGGGGCAAGGGGAAGCCAAATGCAGAATCAGTGAACTCAAGTGGTTGGTTCGCCCTGGATGTCCTTTTGATAGATCGTTTCAACTTCTCTTGAACCTCCTGCGTGGTTTGAAGCTGCGGCTTTTCGTCAACTTGCTCGTCCGTTGAAGCTGGCGTTTTCTTACTCGTTAAAGAATCTTTACCCTCCACAGCAGTTTCCTCTTTAATCGGCTCAATTGTTGATGACACTGCAGCGGCACCACTTTCATTCCCCATGGATTGATCATCGTCCTCCGATTTGCGGCTGCTTTTAATCTTATCAATAAATTTCTTCCCTGATGATTTGGCTGATGACTTTTCGCTCTCGTCTTCCTCCTTTGACTTTGAGCTCATAAATGAGCTTATTGAACCACTTGAGATAGACAGTGAGATTTGCCCCTTATCCTTCTTGGCCTTTTTCTTGAAGATACCAGATTTCTTCTTTTCCTTCTCTTTTTTCACAGCACCAACTCCGCTCTTCGTACTAGCTTCAGAGTCAGATTCATAGTCAACAGTTACACCGGAACCACGTACAGGATTTAGAGGAGCTTCTACTTCTTCAGTAATGGTGCCATTGTGAGGAACAACTCCAGATGAGGTAGAGTTTGTTCTCTTCTTTTTGAATAACTTCGTGATCATATTCTCTTTTTCAGCTGAAGCAGAATTATGGGTCCTATCATCGTTCGAAACGTGTAAATCAACTTCATCACTATTTCTTCTACGCTCATTAATTTCGGGATTTGAGATTGACCTCGAAGATGTCTTAATCAGTGGACTCGATGGTTGACCAGATGCATGTGAAGCAGATGCATCAGGGGTTACGGTGACTGGCGGCTCTGCTGCAGAGGCGCTCACCGCTCTCTCCTTCAACCATGCCCATGACTTTTTCTTTTTCAACGTTTTGCCAGCAATGGCCCCTTCTGAGGACTTTGAAGCAGCCATCGCTGTAGCTGCTGTCGCAGCTGCTACTGCCGCAGGTGGAGCTGTAGACTTAGATTCCGTCACAGTGTTTGAAGAAAGTATACCAAAAGACTTCTTCTGTTTTGTAGGAGACGTGTTTGGCGATTTTGTACTACTACTTCGGCTCACTCTGCTATCAGTGTTGTTCTCAAAGAGGACTTCTTCCACTGGAGACGGCAATTCTTCAAGATCTAGACTTTTGGCTTCCACAGAAGATGAAACTGGAGTAGAAATTTGCTCGAAAGTCTCAAGCTCCTCAATAATTTTGTGCTTCACCGGCTTGAGTGTCTTGGACTCTGCATCAGCTTCTTCACTCACTTCATCCAGATCCTTTTCGTCATCTAGCTCTTTGAGAACTTCCTTATCCATACCAAGCGAGTCTTCGTAACTGAGATCTTGATACGAGATGTCAAAGGTGAAGTCGGCCTCTTGACTAATAGGTTCAGATAAGCGCTCACGTTTAGTCTCCTCCGCTTGTTTTTTGTTTGCAGCAGGTTCCGATTTGTTTAAACTTTCCTTGAATTCGTTGATTTCAGATCGCAACAAATCTAAGTTTTGATTCAATTCTCTAGACTTTACCTTTGAGCTGGTATAAGGATCCTGTGAAGCTGTTTTAGTTTTCTCTGAATAATAATTCCTCGATTGGGACTGATATTTTGGATATGTATGTAACAGCTGGTGCGGTGAAACCTGAGACTGTAGTGGCTGCTGGTGAGCTTGCTTTTGAAGCTGAGCCAGCAGCTGCAGCTGTGGATGTTGTGGTTGTCCCAGCACGTACTGGTTTTTGATAATTGGTTGCCTGTGCTGAGGTTGCCTTTGCTGAGAGTGCGGCTCGGTCTGATAGTTCTTAATATGATTGCCGGAAGCTGTCTGAGAAGAGTGCCCTTTTGGCGTATGTCCCTGGCTTGGTATGCGAGATGACGAGGACAGGGCCCTGCCCATTATATTGGTCATCTGTTTCTGATATTGGTAAGGAATATCTGAATGTACAGAATTGGGAGATACTTGGCGTTGGCGGATTGTTTCCTTGATATAAGGAATGGCTGATATTCCCGAATGTGTTGTTTGTGCTCCGACTGGCTCAGTAGAAGGGTATTTATGCTGCGACGACAGAGGAGAAGGTCTTCTGGAACCACTTGAGCTATTTTTTCCAGAATGTCTTTGATTTTCGAGAGCCACCAGTGATGAGGAGGCTGGGTACGGTGAGTCCATGGAGACTAGTGCCTGCTTTGGGGTAGAGCCAGAAGGAAGATTCGGGTTACGATAACTGAATAAGACTTGCGAGCTTCTACTGTTCAGTTGGGAGTATGATTTCGTTTTGGAGCTTTGGCTTCGTTTACGTGTTTGTCCCGACAGCTGCCCGACCTCAGGTGTCAAGCCAGTTGTTATGTTGCTCCTCAACTCATTAAGCTTATCAGCCTTGTTCTGTTGTAAGCTGGAGCCACTAGCGGCAACAGTGGATGGTAATTTTCTGTAGTCCAACCTTCTACTTCTTTTTAATGCGAAGTCTGTAGTCAGTGTTCCAGAATGTTGCTGTTTTGAACGGTGGCCATGAGGGCGATGTTGTTGGTATTGTTGCTGTTGATACTTTTGATCAGTGAATGTCTTTGAATGGTCATGGTGATGTTGACTATAAAATTGCTGGCGCGACTGAGATGAAGATGAGGTTTGTGGATACTGCGATTGATTGTATCGATGCTGGATCAGTTGGCTGCCAGGGTATTGGTGTTGTTGTTGATTGCCATGTGGGGCCGGCTGGATTTGCGGTGAACGACGTGATTTTGATGTTGGGGATGTGTCACCCCCATTTTGGTACTGTGGATCATTCTTTGCCGATGGAGGAGACGTCATTTCATCAAACGCCTGTCTCTCGACTTCGGTGTAGCCAAGTGAGGTAGTTGACAAAGTTCTGGCCAACGTTACCGCATCGTTTGAATCCATGCCTGCCATTTTTGAGAGCTTTTCAAGCTCATTAGTCAAATCTTTCAAGGACGGATTACTATACCTTTTGTTATTTTGATAAGAGAGGGACGGCTCGACTGTATTCGAATGCGGAGGTGAAGTGGATACGTTCTTCTCGTTCGTACTTGCTTTCGTGGAGGATGATCTGCTGGATGAATTCATTTCACCCGGCGGGCTAGAATTGAGAGGAGAGTCACCGTTGCTACTAAATGACAAGGATGATCTCTTAGATGTTGAGTTCGTCCTATTTAACTTCTTCTCTAGCAAATCTTCGACTGTAGTCTTTAAATGCATTTTGAATTGTTCAGGGTCCACCTCAGGGTGAAGATTAGCCGGCACCCATAGTAATGGATTTTCTTGTAGAGGAGATGTTACTGTATCCTCAAATTGGTCGTCGTCGTCATCATCACTACTATGTTGGTCCACTGTATCCATGGTAGGAAGATGTCCGTCATATTGTGTTGAGGTAGGTGTCGTCCGTCCAGATGCATTCGGAGACATGGATGAGGATTTCTTCGAGCGTACGGACATGGACCGGGATATCGACAATTGTGGTAAGGCAGGTACATTGTTTCCGTCAGATTCGAATTTCATCTCCTCGCTCATTGAGCTCTTTCTCGGTGTTGGCAGCCTTTTAACTGACTTAGCTCGCGTAAGGGTTGCCTCTTTCATAGGGGGACTACTTCCACCCGGACTACTGTTGACATCGTGATGATTTGAAAATGATAATTCGCTGTTGATGTCGTCGTACTGGTATTGAAATTCAAACTCGTCTGGTGGAAGATCAGGGTCATAATTCATCAAGTTTCCTATCGATAGCCGCTTCAAGGCGGCCACCATCTTCTTTTCCTGCTCTATATCCTTGGCGGCATTTTCGTAGCTATTGAATGACATGGTTACTCATGCGATTAATGCAATATGGCAAGTCGTTTGAATCAGTTTAGTAGACAACGAGCTTTCTGTGTATCGTGACGGCAGATAGAAAGGTAATATGGATGATAAAGAATGTATAAGTGAGTTGAGTGCCAGTAGAAACTGATGCCTTGGATATCCGCTGAGAATTTTATTACGTGTCCTGGCGTGAAGCTTTGATTTGTTGGTCGGTAGAGTTGTGGGGAGCGAAATAGAGTCTGCGTTTTTTAAGAAAAGTTTTATTTTCCACGCAGAGAAAAATATTAAACCTCAAGGACAACAAAGAGAAAATGTTGACAGAGCCAGTTGTCGGAAGAGTATAAATTGGATAGCGAGATACTGACAACATGACCAAGCTACAAAGACGAACAGGGATATAAGAATCACAGTAAACCATCTTTTCTTTCTTTATCGACTTTTTTTGTGTGATTGCTTCGGCTTTGCCGTTCTCGCTTTCTATCACTACGTAAGCGAGAGCCTATACTCGTCTTTGCAACCTTACGCGTCCGAGCTAAGCTTGCAATACTGGCATTTAAATTCCAACCATAGGTGTACCGGGATAATTTACATCCACTCTGTTCTTCACTCTAACATATTACCAAGTCGAGTATTTTACAACCCTAGACTGGGGATGCTAGCTGTTGATAAACTTCAGTACTCCACACCCGACGCGAACGTAACGGTGTGGTGCTCTTGCTTCGCTTCGCATTCTTTTTTTTTTTTTTTTTTGCTTCTGCTGCAAAATGCGTCCTAAAGAGACCATAGCTTGTTGCCATAGACGACTGTTGGCGGACACTGACTCGCATAACCTGCGCTTACCCAGACTGTGCAACTTTCAAGGAGGTGGCATATATACCGTACTCATATTCTTGGACCATGTCTTGAAACCATGCCCAATCGTTAAGGCGGAAAGTGACTATACGATTCTCTTGTGTCGCTATGGATAAATTCTCAAGACGCGTTTCTATGCAGCAGCCAGAGGTATAGCGCACCGAGCAAAACATTTTTCTTCGAAATAGCCTGTCTACATGATGTCTTTCAAATCGAATTCTTCCATTTTGTATTAACCTAATCCGTTCCTATAGTTGTATATAGAACCCTATAATTCCTCCCAATATCAATGCGTAGTAAACCAAAATAGGCATTTCCGGCGCAAGTTCTGGGAACCCCATGCAATTGCATATACTATGCACTAGTATACTACCGTATACACTGTTGTTCTTGATCAACAAGTAGTTCACCAATATGCCAAATATAGAGGTGTACACAAATTGAATTGCTCCGTTAAATATAACCGTGAATAGATCCATGTTTCTATATTTGTGTAAAACATATCCATGGTGTATATGCGCTATCCCAAATAAAAGCGGTGTGAAAAATATGAAACAATCTCGCCCGATCTCTCCATTCTCAAGTAGAGGATGGAATATGGAGTAAATGATGGATCTGTACACAAACTCTTCAGTGATGGGAGCAAACAACAAGTTTCTCCTCCCCCAAATCAGGGCTAATTCTTCTCTACATTCTTGTATCCAGTACTTGAGGTTATAGTGAATGCTATGCAAATAGTTCAAAATAGGTCCTACATAGAGGGTGCATATCAATAGCACACTCTTGAAGTTTGCTGTCCAGATACCCAGTGGTTCGAATACCGAAAGCTTCAATTGCTTGAAACAGGAAGAAAGACTAGGATATACCTGGAAATAATACGTGAGTATACACGGGACAAGAAACCCAAGTATAATGCATAACAACGAGACTCTCTTCATCCTCCCAACTATAACCCTCGGATTATCCCTGTCTTCATCACCCACCTGACCCAAAATTATAGCTAGAACATACGATATTGCTACGCCGCTTGAGACTAGACTTGCTGTGAGAACAGAGTACATTGTAGTGCAGTTCACACTTTGCACTGCAGGGTACTTAGTATGTCAAGACAAAAGTTCGCTTCATTTCCAGAGAGATCGTTTGGTCATGTGACAAGGCACTCCACACCTCACGGTCTCTTATTTTTTGCGATTACCATACCTATGTTCTCAATTGGCTCAAGGAAATGCAGGAGTGAGTCATTCTCCACAAAAATGCCCCGATATCGAATCAAGAGAATCACGTGAGAGCAGGAGCGATAGATGAAGGTTTTTTTTCATCTTCCTTGGAAAACAACTCGATTCTAGTTCCTATTCAGCGTACTAGAGTAGAATATGGTTGTCAAAAGGTTCTTGAGTTCCTCAGCTGTGCTCGCTCGGGGCCAAAACTTGACTGAGAAGATTGTTCAGAAATATGCAGTAGATCTTCCTGTGAACAAGAAAGTTTTCTCTGGCGACTATGTTTCGATTAAACCTGCTCATTGTATGTCTCATGATAACTCTTGGCCAGTGGCTACCAAGTTTATGGGACTTGGTGCTAAAAAAGTCAAGGACAACAGACAAATTGTGTGCACGCTAGACCACGACGTTCAAAATAAGTCAGAGAAGAATCTTGAGAAATACAACAACATTGAAAATTTTGCTAAAGAACAAGGAATTGACTTCTACCCAGCTGGAAGAGGTATTGGCCATCAAATCATGATCGAGGAGGGTTATGCGTTCCCCTTGAATTTGACAGTCGCTTCAGACTCTCATTCGAATACGTATGGAGGAGTTGGTTCTTTGGGAACTCCCATTGTGAGAACTGATGCAGCTTCCATTTGGGCTACAGGTCAAACATGGTGGCAGATCCCACCTGTTGCCAAGGTTGAATTGATTGGAAATTTACCAAAGGGAGTTACTGGTAAGGATATCATCATCAGTCTTTGCGGCTTATTCAATAAGGATGAAGTCTTGAATCATGCCATCGAGTTCACAGGAGAAGGTGTGAAAGACTTGCCAATTGATTACAGATTAACCATTGCCAACATGACTACTGAATGGGGTGCTTTATCTGGGTTGTTTCCAGTAGATGACGTGTTGATTGACTGGTACAAGTCAAGAATTTCCAAGTTACCTCAACCACACCCTCGTGTCAACGAAGAAACGATCGAAAAGTTGATCCTGAACAAGCAAGAATCAGACCCTGATAGTGTCTACGCAAAAAAACTTGTTGTGGATCTTTCATCGTTATCTCCAATTATATCAGGACCCAACTCAGTTAAGATTGCCAACACTTTACATGACTTGAGTGCACAAAACATCAAAATTAACAAAGCTTATTTAGTTTCGTGCACAAATTCAAGATTGTCTGATATTCAGGCTGCAGCCGATGTGATTAGAGGCCACAAAATTGCAGATGGCGTTGAATTCTATGTTGCAGCTGCATCTTCGAACGTCCAAAAGGATGCAGAGGCCATTGGAGCGTGGCAAGATATCATCGATGCAGGTGCCAAGCCATTACCTGCTGGATGTGGCCCATGTATTGGTCTTGGAACCGGATTATTGGAAGATGGAGAGGTCGGTATATCTGCCACTAATCGTAACTTCAAGGGTAGAATGGGGTCGAAGGATGCCTTGGCATACTTAGCTTCCCCAGAAGTTGTTGCAGCTTCTGCTGTTTTGGGTAAAATCGGAGGACCAGAAGAATTGGAAGGAAAGCCAGTACATGAGGTATCGGAAATTGTCAAGAGTATTGAAATTACTGACAGTACAAAGTCTACGGCAGAGTCATCTGCTTCTGTTGATATCATTGACGGGTTCCCAAAAGTCATTGAAGGTGAGCTTATTCTTTGCGACGCTGACAATATCAACACTGATGGTATCTATCCAGGAAAATACACCTATCAAGATGACATCCTGAAAGAAAAGATGGCAGAAGTGTGTATGGAGAACTACGATCTGGAGTTCAATACCAAAACCAAACCAAGTGATATCATTATTTCAGGATTCAACTTTGGAACTGGCTCCTCTAGAGAACAGGCTGCAACCTGTATACTTGCTCGGGGAATGAAATTAGTGGTTGCAGGCTCATTTGGTAACATTTTCTCTAGAAATTCGATCAATAATGCTCTCTTAACGTTGGAGATCCCAGACTTGATTAATAAATTGAGAGAAATTCACAAGAATTCTAATGAGCTCACTATTAGAACGGGTTGGTTTTTGAAATGGGATGTGACTAAGGCTCAAGTCATTGTAACTGATTCCGAAGGAAGTGAGAAGTTGAACCAAAAAGTTGGCGAATTGGGCACTAACTTGCAAGATATAATAGTCAAAGGAGGATTAGAGGGGTGGGTGAAGGCAGAGTTGCAAAAATAAAAAGGTGGATTCGAATAGATAGAAGGTCAATAGAGCGACCAAAAATGGAAACCCATTACACGATAGCTATTTGTAACGTAGGCTCAATAATGACAAGACCCAATGGAGCGACAGAATATAACGCCTTCATGGGGGTTTATTTTGCATCCTAATCCTGTACGTAACATTTTCATTACCCTGGATCCAAAAATGAGAACAGCAAAAAAATGGGGCGAGCTGGGAATTGAACCCAGGGCCTCTCGCATATTTGGTTTCCCAAAGCGAGAATCATACCACTAGACCACACGCCCTTATCTGGGAATGCAATGCGTCTTGGTTTGTCTGGTTATGTAGGATTGAATATCCCAGATTCCTGGTACATAATGAAGGATTGACATTAACCTTGAGCCTCAAGGTAGTGATGTAGGCGGCTGTTAAAAAAACACGCCACACCCGCTCCCAGTATAACCATAGGCTAAAGTACAAGAATGCACCTCAATATAACATCTAGCCACTATTTAGGCTACGAGGCAAATCATACACTCTGAACGGTTAGGTATTTCTGGTTGATGGGTGCATTTGATTCAAAGAAAACCAAAAAGAAAGAAGCTACGTAATGCCTACGACTCGAAAAAATCACTCAAAGACCCCCTCGTACACTAAAACAAAAATTTAGTCAAAAAATGTTGGGCGGTTTTCGATACACGCCGTGTAGGTGCTGCCACATAGAAGTACGACGACGAGATACTCGCAGCACAAAAGACAGCTCAGGCTACCCACAATAGGAGCTAGGAGTTTGGTGATATAACGTTTGACGAGGACCTTGAGTAGGCGTGTCATTTACTCGAGCCATTTACAAAAGTACCTAGCATCTTAAAAGTTTTAATACGCTGCCAAGTGTCTTGACAAATGTAGCAGTAGCATCGTTTGTTCTTACCACGGTTTTTCTCTGACAATCTTTATTATAGCGCCCTTTTTTCCCTCTCTATCCAGAGGTAGATTATTCATTGGTATCACTTCCTTTTGCGACCCTTTCGCAGCCTTTCAAAGTAAAGTTTATGTGAGCCAAAAGGTGCGGTAGTTGACGGTTCATCCGTCAAGCTCGCAGATTTTGCAACTGTCTAGAGGGCCTTTCACTGCTCCCATTTAGTAGGAGAAGTCTACCGTATCAAGTCAAATCGGGATAGTCAATTCATTGTCTCACATGATACCAAGGTGATAAATCAGTTGCATTGAGGTGTATGCCTGTGTGTATTAAAATCATAACCGGGAAACCAAGTGCCATTCTTGTACATGCACATACTTCACTGTGTTCGGACCATCCACACCAGGATCCTAAAGACTACTGTTGTGTCGCGCTCTCTTTATTTTTTGCAGTCTTTCGAGATGTGCTGCTTCCTGCATACAACGTGCATGCCCACCCAGTCTCGCCTTGCGTCGGATGCATAGCCGATCATTTTGCATTTCCAAAATTGACCGGTCCGATGGTGATAATTCCTTGCCACTCGATGAAACAGGACCATACCTGTTAGTTCCACAAGGAATGCGAACAGTGTGGCAGCCTGCGTGTACAAGCCGGAACCTCAATTGTGACCGACGGAGATAAATACTTATCTGCTATATTCCGCCGTGTGGGTCTCTTGTAAGCAGCACATCTTAAAACCTTCATTTGGACGGACAACACAAATCCACACTTATGGAAGCACGGAGAAGAAAACAAGACTGTCCCTTCCCCTCCGCCTTCTGCAGCCTGACAAAACATTGCCACTCCGCACAAGACGCATTAGGAGCGACAAGACGCTCCGTGTAGGTTTGGCTGCTGCGAATGAGTTTATGCAGTCTTAACTCCGTCTCAAAAGTAGATATAAATTTGGCTGCTAATCGTTGTATATCCGGGAAATTTGATATTCAACGATTATCTCCCAATATCCCCTTACAAACTTTTACAATGAGTGAAGACTTCCAAAACAAAGCTGCCTGGTTTGTGGGTGAGCACAAATTGCTCGAGTTTGGCCCTGCTCCGTATACAAAGCCAAAAGCAAAGGAGCTCGTCATAGAGGCAAAGGCAATTGCATTGAATCCTGTCGATAGATTCTATCGTGACCTTTACGAGAAGGCAACTGCTCCTCCAGCATTACATTTGAAGCTCCCAAGTATCCTTGGTCACGATATTGCAGGAGTGGTTGTTGAGGTCGGTAGCGAGGTTACCGCATTTAAAAAAGGTGACAGGGTCTTTGCAGCTGCCTCAACCATGGGTAACGACTATACACCATATGGGTCGTTCCAAAAATATGTTGTGGGATTCGAGGAAACCACTGGACACGTTCCTAGCAACATTGAGCTCAAAGACGCTAGTGTTTTTCCCTTGGCACTTGCCACTGCTGCTGTTGGTTTGTATGACATTTTGAAATTGGATCTTCCAAAGGCTCAAGGTCATTCAGCAGAAAACAAGGATAAGGCTGTGATTGTCTGGGGTGGCTCCACTAGTATTGGATCTATTGCCATTGAGTTGCTTAGAAGTGCTGGTTACACTTCCATTGTGTTGGCATCAGCCAAAAATGCTGACTACTTGAAGAATCTCGGTGCCGCGAGTGTCGTCGACTACAAGGCAGACAATATCAAAGCCCAGTTGGAAGCAGCTCTCGAGGGTAAACAGTTAGCTGGTGCGTACTTGGCTGCACCTGGCTCAGATGACAGCGTCGAGATCTTGACCTCAATCATCCTGAAATACAAAGCACCAGTCCAGGTATTAGCATCGTGTGTTTCACCTTCCAGAACGTCCGCGACAAACTCGAATCAGATTCCAGTCGAGTTTGTGTGGGGCTCGTTACACAACAAGCCATACGCCAGCTATTTGTATCACGAATTTTTACCCGCTGCTTTGCAAAATGGTACTTTTGTTCCCGCTCCTCGTACTGTCGTGGCCGGCACTAAATTGGAAGATTTGAATGATGCTTTGGATGCACAAGCAAAGGCTTCAGCTGAGAAATATGTTGTTACTCTTGATTAGTGTTTTATCTTGAATAAATGTATATTCTTATGCGTATGAAAGCCCCTTTCTGCACGCATCCTTGCCGTGCTAGCTGTCCAGTAATTTCCTCTCCCAGAAACTCCGAGTGTGTCGTCCCCAGTGGAAGAAGGACGTTTTTCCAGGAGTTTCCAAGTAATGCGTTATTGCTGGTCACCCTGCTCTCTTTCTCATCCATATTATCCACCAATGACATGTCGTGCTCGCCCAAGATACTCAACGTGTACACCCAGCGCTTAGTCAATTTATAGCTTGGAAACTCACACACCCATCTGCATCATACCATACTTAGTAGCATCTGCGAACGGGTGTCGCCTGTACTTGAACATGATGAGAGAAAATGACTTGGACTCATCCGAGGGTTCATGCGTGAACTGCCACTCGTACAATTTGTAGCTCGCCCCGAGATTGAGAGGAACCGCCACACAATAGACGTATCTAACCACTATGGGGTCGAAAAGACGATTTTCATGCACTGGCGGTAGTTTGTACTTGTATAGCGTCAATATTTTGCTGCTAAAGGCATCGATGATGCCGTTGATTTCACAGTGTAAAAGAGGAAGTGCAAAACCATCACGTTGAAGCGAAAGCACTTTTTCAAAGAGCTCCGTACTAGGTCGGGCATCCTTAAACATCTTTTACTTGGACCGCGCATTCCTCCGGAGTGTTATATTGTTAGTCTACCAAACGTAACTTGAAGCAGCGAAAATCCAAGTCCACCACCTTGACATCTGTCGCGAGTGCTTCCTTTTCGTAGGGAAACGTGTCTGAGGACGATGAACCCGTTTCCTGTGTGGATGATTGAGCGTACTCTGCGAGATTGTAAGGGGGTAGATCTTCTTTAGCCATCGCTTCTTTAGCCATTGCGCGGGGGAGGAGACAATTCACTCTATGTGTATAGAGATTGCAGCTACATTATTGTGACCTTCAACTTGTGCTTATATAATCTGGTATAAAGTATGCAATTGGATTCCACAAGGAATGCTGCTATATAGGTAGCAATGTCAGTCTCATACTTGTTCTGTCCACAATTTCATTTGTGTGTAGTTTATATCAGACAACACCCTACACAACAGGATGAGTCTGCCGCCATCGACATAATGAAAACAAGCCGAGGAACAGACAGGGCTGATATATAGTTTTGTACCTCCAGAAGTAGTGAAGAACCTCAGGAACCACGTTTTGGGGCCTGGATCGGGAAAAAGGTGGTAATCACAACTGGGAACTTGACATGTTGCAACCAAGTGCGCATTACCGCTGGGCGACGATCCAAGCTGAATACTTTGCTGGAGCTATGTGGCGTAAAACACAGCAGCACCGAAATAACTTAACTGCGGAACGCGAACGTTGGAAGAGCAATCGAGTTTGCAAGATCCATCAAACCGACCCCCAAGAGAGACTACGTTACAAATCTAGAACCTCTTACTTGCATTAGAGTATATGGCTACTATGCAGGGCGCCCAGTGGTTGACTAAAGTCACGTGTATGGTAAGTACCGAGTCATAGCGCACCAAGATAGACATGTGAAAGTATGATTCATCAATCAAGTAGTGGACCATGGTTTGATTATTTAGGGGCCCTTCACACACAGACTCTTGTACGCTACATGTCTTGAACGCTACATGCATGGCCCATTATCTAATGCTTCATGTATTCGTGTAATATTACTCGTTGTGTCTCTATCCCATTTTATTTCAGTTTATGTTATTGTACATTTTGTGTTTGAAAGATGAGCTAACAATCTTATAGTTGTACAGCACCTTGTTCGAAAATTCCGTCACTGTGTCTGCAAAGCTCATCATTAGCATAACTCCATTTATGATATAGTATATCAAAGTATCAATTAACAAGTAAATCTCGTCTAAGATATCGGTCATTGTTTCTAAATTGTGGGGTAATGGGGACACACACCGTTAGTGCTAACGATTGGAAATGAATAAATAATAATAAATAATAGTAATTTGTAATAGAAATGGAAAAATCGATTGTGGGCCGTGTTAACTAGAGCGGAAGTTTGGTTTATATTTATATGTTGTAGTTGTGTTACTCGTTTATCCGAACCATGCGTTTCATTTACTATTCTTTTTTTATTTTCTTTTTTATTTGTGCGTTTGTCTTGCAACAAAGGAGGGGCAAAGAAAAAAAATGTCATTAAAACGGTTGTAGTAAAAACCCCTCTTCTCAGGCCGGATAGCGAACTTGCGCTCCTGGAACTAGGACGCCGGGCATATGCATGTGAAAGAAGCGATGACGCAAGCGAGTGCGCAAGTGAATAAAAAAGTCATATAACAAATTGCAAACACGCAAATACTAGCAGTGCCTACTAACAAAAGAGGCACAAGAATCTATTTCGCTTTTGCAGATATATCGTGACACTATTACTTTGGCCTTTATTGTAAGTCCGATCGGAATTCTTATGTTTATGCGTTCGAAGTTTAAAGAACAATAGGGTGGAGGAGAGGAGCAGGACAGTCGCGACTATAGAAAACAGGATTCTGGAAAATATTTGAGATCACTTTACAACTCCCCCCACATTTAAACCGAACACATATTGATCCGTCACTAAAACTTCAGCTCAGGGAGGTAACTGAAAGTTGGAGTCAGTATCTGTTTATTTTCTAATTACTCTTTACAGCGAATTAGCTTTAAATGGATGATTCGCTGGTCACAAGCCTACATATAAGTTCAAATCGATGATCCACAATCGCATGGTGACCCGTCAAGGTGCGAGTGCTTACATGGAGAAGGGAACATGACTTTGGTGTTGCTGGCACTGCACGCTCATCTTGATGCTGATATCATCCACACACATGGCCTTTCCCGATTTGCTTTTCACTCCTTCGCTACCCCTCCCTAATCATTACAATGCAACTTGAATTTATTTATCGAGTAGGCGCAACCGATCCAGTGTTTTCTTTTACACCAATGATTGTTATGTTTTACCCCGCGTTCAAATGCACGGACGGAGAATAGAACAAATCACAACGTTTTAGGATCAACACAAACACTCTTTCTTAAGCACCGTACGCATATTTCAGCCCTCTGTGGCTCATGACGCCCAAGAAGTACAGGAAATCGAAGGATGAGTTGTGAAGTAAACAAAAAATCGTGCCCTTAATACCCCGGATTCAGGAACTCTTTCAACTTTTCTCCGCCTCACGCCTTTTTTCCTCCGGTCCGCTTACAAAGAGTTGCATATAGTGTCGGAATGAGCCAACGGGAAAACGTTGATTGAGTGTACTAAATATCGAAATTCCGTTGAAGTTCGTTAACAAAATACGTATTCCATTTTTGAAGTTGACCACCACGAATATTAATCTTTCTCGTATTTTTGTTCTCTGATGAGTTACTTAATATTGTGTTTATGATTTTACACAAATTCAAGATGGACTTTTGACAGTCCTCATAACTCTCGCTTTCTTGCCTGCTAGGTTTTGCCTTCAATTTCTTGGCAAGCACTAGCTGGATTTGAGTAATCAATGTTTCCAAAATGTCTTGTTCGTTCAAAATCTCTGGCGACTTGTTGATGAATGTTGATATATTTACCGATGATAGCACGATGATATCATTCTCAGTATCTTTGAATCCCTTTTCTAGAATGTTATCTATGATATCCTTGTACTTCACGTCATAATGACTGCTCAAGTCCATATCAATCGACAAAATAGTGTACAAGAACTCGTAGGATAATTTTCTGATCTCCAATCCTTCATCAATATTATACTTGTATGGACCCATTGGGATTGTCTTCTTAAACTCTGCCTTGGCTTCCAATTCATCATAGACAAAGGGTAATATATTTGATTGCAAGAGTGGATAAAACATGAGTGGTCTGTTGTGAAGCCCGGTCAATAAAGTTCCAATAAGTGCCTGCTTGATCGGGATATTCACAATTTTGAAAAATTTGAGACATTTGAGGAAGTACTCAACGATTAGCCCATCGCCACTAGTAGATTCATATGAAGTGGATAAGAGCTGTTTCAATATAACAATTAAGATGTATCTTATAGAGTTATTCATGCTTTCTTCATCATCAAGTTTTGAAATAAGTTCGTTAATGTAGAACTGTCTCAAAATACAAATCTTAGAAAGAATGTCACCAGCAAATTTGGCTTCTGCCGTACTGATAACAATATTATCAGGGTCTGTACTTTCTTTGCGATTTTCCCAGACACTCTTCCAGATTTTACTAATGATCTCATCGCTCAAGGAATTACTATTAATCAAAACTTCCTTTATGGCAACAAGAACCAATTCTCTGTCTTGCTGGTCATTATTGCTATACTGTTCAAGTAGAGGAGGTAAGTATTTTTCGATATCTCTTGTCGTAAACAAGCCAATTGACTTAGCGCTAGCTATCTTGACATTATCGGGGTAAATAGCGTCAAAGAACTTCAGGAAATCGACAATATGAGTATGCTTTAATTCTAAAATGGAACTGATAACACCCAAAAACTGAATATTGAATAGAACATTTTTGTTTTCTTGTAATTGAAGTTCGGACTTTTCAACTATCTCATAAAGTTCACCTTCCACTGCCACAGTTGATAATGTTATTGCAGATATGAATAGATCGGGGTTCAATTTGTCGTAAAACTCGGAAAACAATGTCAGAGGATTCGCCTTCTTGCACAATTGTTTGATAAAATTTTCGTAGTCATCAATTTCGTACTCGATTTCTATTTGACGGTCTTTCTCGAACCTATCACCCACAATGTATATCACGGACTGTATAAATTCATTGTCGATCCTTATACCTTCGCCCGTAGTGTCATTCTTGAGCAAGTTTGTCAATATCTTGAATGTTAGCAAAAGTTGTTTCATATCTGCAACTTTACAGAAAGTAAGAAGAGAGGGGACAAGGGTAATCAGAACAGTTTGCAATGAATGGACGTTTCTCACCCGTTCGCTGATAACAGCAATACCTTTCAAAGTATTGTGATACAAGGAGTCGTCAAGAGAATTGATAAACAGTACAAGATTCTCGAGTAATTTCAATTCGAAGGACTCATCATCACTTGTTCTTTCCTCAATTACATTCACAGAGCGCTTATCAAAAACTTTAATCAAACTGTCCAAAGCAACTTTCACAGTAACTTCATAGCTTAAGCTCTCCTCAAAAACCTCTAAACTTTTCTTCACAATCAGGCTAGGCAACTTGATGTTGTATAACATTTCTGCTAGACAAATGATCGATTTTTGCCTTAAATCAGCAGCGTACTGCTTATTGTGGGCCTTTTCAACAAGTGATTCATGGATTCCCTTTACATCATCAACTTTCAACTCACCTCTGAAACTTTGAAATAAAATCACGCAGGTGGATATAGTTTCCATGACGATATTATGATACGAATATTCACTTTTCATCGTTGCTGTCAATTCCTGAATCATATGAGCTACTAGCTCCCTAGGAATATTTTCCAATGAATCACTTTCAGTATTCAAGATCACTTTGTACAAATTTAAATATTCCAAATTCTCGCCAGTCTTAATGTTCAAGCTTTTGAGGACATTGTAGAATTTGCTTAAGAAATCCAATGAAAGCGGACTATACCCGTTACTCGCTATTACTTCGATGAGCTTTAAAAAGGTTGGGAATCTGGAAATTTTCTTTTCAGTCAAAAGGTTATCAAATATCATCGACGTAAGAGGTGGCAAAACCTCCTCAAAAAGTAAGCCAGGGTCCAGTTCGTTCATCATACTGATATCAGATGTTCTCCTTTTCGGCGATCTCAGGATAGACTTGTTGGTTGCCTGAATGATGACGACAAATGTTGAAATTGCTTCATCTGATACTGCGTCATTTCTATCATTGATTGCTGCTAAAAGTTCACCATTGAGTATTAGGTTCCGGTAGATTGAGGACAAGATTTGTTCATTGAATCTACTGCACATGATTCGAAGCAAAATAGCTGATTGTTTTCTCAACTTCCAAGTGCAATCGTTGGCATTTTCATCGTGGTAACCCTCATTTACTTCATCATCGGAGAACTCAATCTCTGAGTCCAAGTCATCGGCATATTCAACATCGTCTTCATCGTCGCCAATATCTAACGGGTCATACCGAAGGAAGGTCTGGATGTACTGGAGGATGGTGCTGTTATCCCAGTACGATTGGATCACATCAAAGGGTAAAATGCTAATAAAGGAATTGAGTGCTAATAGTCCATCTTCTCTATTGGAACTTTCCGCGACAAGGAGATCATAATCAAAATCATGGGGATCCAACTCGATATTCATATCCTTGATATTCAAAGCTTGATCGATCTTTTGAAGAATGAATTCAATCGATTCTTTTGAAAGTAAGGTATCAAAACCATTAGCAAGGTTTGCCAGGGATGCTTGAGACAATGTGGCTGTAGGCGTTGAGTTTTTCAACAATACAGAATATAATGATAGTGACAAGTTTTTTTTGTCATTCCTGTTAGACTTCTGGTTCAACTCATCTATTGTACCAACTAATTCATTAATGATTCTAGCCGCAAAGGTTGTGACCATAGTAGGTTGGTCGACAGGAGTATCAGCATCTATTAAGTTGCCCACGTTACCAAGAATGGTAGCATTCTCACCCTCTGTAAGGTGCAAAAGTAAGTTGTCTAGCACCAGAATTGAGCGCTTACATATCATACCGAACTCATTATAGACAACTCCAATCAAAAATATTGCCAAATTTCTGATTTCATCGAGGTTCAAGACTTCTCCGATAGATCTGATCAAGTAGGTCAAGATTTCAATAGAATCAAATGTCATCCCAGATTTAGCTGCTGTCAGTACAATTTTAGGTAATAAAGAATCCAACACATTTCTAGACGTCTCATATGAGAACTTGATGTTGGAAGAGAATATAGATCGTAACGCCATGTTCGGAATCGATATAGTTATCTTTTTATTTTTAGTCTGTTCGTTTTCGTGTTCTACCAAATCGTAGAGCTTATTGATAATCTCAATCGTTTTCGAAGTAGTCATGAACGCTATCATGGGAGCAAATGTTTTGACTGTCTGACTCTGAATGTCAGCATTCGAGTCGTTCAACAAGTGAAACAATATCGGGATAAGTTTCTCAACATTCTTGACTGAGATTTGGGGAGACAGCACCAAGTATTTCTGGAAATCTTTTATCGCCATGAACCGTATATCCGGATCTACATTCATGGCATGGCTCTGAACAGATGCTAATGCATTCATTATTGCAATTGATGGAATGGCACAAGTATTGGAATGGAGGTAGCGTGAGGAAGAAACCTGCTATTGAAAAGAATTGTAACCCCACGCTCTTGCATATGGACAAAAAAAAAACTACATTTACGTTGCGAGTTTAGACATGCTCTGAAGTTTGTAGATTATACAATTACTTAAAACACTTCCTCAATCCACTTTTTGTTTGGATTTCTTGGATTTCTTGGATTTCTTGTTGTTTGACTTTTTAGATTTCACATCTGATCCATTAGACTCACCTTGAGGATTCTTTACCAATTCAAAGTCTTCTGGGTAACCTGATACTTCAACTGAGTCAAAAATCAAGTTGTCATTTTCGGCAGCGTCTTCTGCCTTTTCAATTGGCTCCTTTTCTGTCCCCTTTCCTCCATCACTCGTAGAGGACAGAACGTCTGCTTTTGTGTCAACGTCGCTTTCATCTTCTAAACCCTTTACCACTACCGTTTCGTCAGATAATACTTTGATTAGCTTCCTGCATCTCTTAGTGTAGTCCTCATCTGGTGCGGTATCTTCAGTCTCTGGGGCTTTGCTTTTGCCTGCCGTGGTCAAAGCATCTGTTTCCTTCTGGTCGTCGATCTGATTCTTGTCTATACTTTCAGTAGCAACGGCTCCATTTCTTTTTCTCTCTAACTCGGCCATGACCTTAGCTTCAGCAACTGTCTGTATGTCGTTCCATTTGGCCACAACTTTTTTCAAGTCCTCTATCACTCTCTCTCTCGAACCTCCTTGAATTCCTTCTAAATATGCTTCCAATGCCGATTCATAGTCTGCTGGTATATCTCGTATATTTTTCAAGATCCAGTTCTGTTTCTGTTTACTGAACTTCCAATTCTCTTTATCTGTGAAATATTGGCGTAGATATAAAAGCTGGTCTTTTTCAGGGGGTGGTGCCCTTTCAGACTTAGGTACTTTGACCCTCTTTGGTGGTTTCTTGTCGCCAGCTGCTGTCTCTTCAAGTTTTCTCTTTTGTTTGTTGAGCTTTTTTGCTTGTCTATTAGTCACATTTGCACTCTCCAAATGCGTTATGGAGAGGGAAGAATCTTCAGAAGTAGACTTCTCTTTGACCTTGAGTCCCAACTTCTTCCAGGCTGGCACAGACATGACTTGACGAGTAACTTGTTACTACTAAGGATTCGTTTTACTGCGGCATCTCTTCTCATCCCATATAAGGACCTGCAGATAAGCTTTCCTGCGTGCAATAATTTTTTAAGTACTCTTGTCTCCAAAAATTTTCTCTACTCATTGCATCTAAGGCACTCTCTTTTCCCTCCTTCCAGATTGTAATCAATACACAGATAGAGAAAAACCTATACTTCCACTATCATTGTAGAAACTCTTAAAAATTGCAAAATCAGTCTTTTTAGACCATTTTGCTTGCGGGTGTGAGAGCCTTACTAGCACTCAAAGCCAGTTGATTGACTATATTTCATGAACTGATCAAAACGCCCAGCTATATTGACAAAATACATGGTTTGAGTCCGATATGAAATATTCACACTCATATTGGATATAGAGATTGTATACATCATAATTTGTTTTATCTGACTCTAATTTTTTAAAGTATATTGGATCAACCTTTTATACCCATCGATTGCCTCTAGTAAATCTGAGTTCTCCACAAATTCATCGTCTCCGTGTGCAACGTGAATACTTCCTGGTCCATAAAGATATCTTTTTGCCAATGTCTGGCCAATCAAGTTTGGGATATCTGTAGCGTATGCCAAAACAATAGAATCGAACCCGGGAACCTTGTAATCGATGTACTGCGGTTCAATTGTTCTGTGCAATTTGAATTCAAGGTGCTCAATGTTCTCCACAACTTCTCTAACAAGTTCATCAACTTTGTCCAAATCAGAAGCCACGCGAATAAATACGTCTGCAACCCCGCGTGCTGGGATGATGTTAGGTGCAACGCCTGCGTCAATATGCCCGATGTTAAGAGTGCTAGGACCTAAGACATCAGATGTAGGGAGATCCAAGTTCAACAAATCATGTAAGACAGGTACCAATATCTCGGTTGCAGATATTCCTAATTCTGGATACCCGGAGTGAGATGGCTTACCATGTGCTATTAATTGAAACATATAGTTACCCTTATGGCCAACACCCAACTTTAGTTCCGTTGGTTCTCCAAAGATGGCAGAACCCCAGGTTGCATTCAAGGCTTCGCTAGCATGGAGCATCCCGGAACCGTCCCGCTCTTCACCAACAACATAAAGTAATGATATATCACCCTCGCGTAAAGCTCCATTTTCAATTAACGACAAAACTGCAAATACCTGTGAAGCAACAGATCCCTTTGCATCACAAGTACCGCGTCCATATATCTTAGTCCCCTCCACATGATAAGGGATATATGGAGGAACTGTGTCGATATGGGAAGTAATTAGCACTGGTGTATCTCTTAATTTGCCAGGGTATGCGTAAACATTATACCTACGCTTTCCCGATTCGGTTGGAACTTCCTGAAGTTCAACTGTCAATCCCGCACGTTTGAGGAATGTTGCAAGATACTTGGCTACAGCTATTTCATTACCACTGATGGATGGGATCTCAACTAATTTCTTGTGTAAGTGGAGTAGCGATAAGCCATTCACCTCATAGTCCTGTAGGTGATGTGTAGATTGGTCAAAAACATCGAGCTCGTCTATCGTTGGCGGGGTCAAGCTATTTTGCACATGAGGAACTGAAATTGACAAAACAGACGCAGCTGTCATCAATTGAGTAAGAAGCAGAAGTCTCATATTTACTAATTAGTGAATCTGTGTAAAAGATAAATGGACTTGAGTTATTTCAGTAGAAGTGACTCGCACGCTGCAACATTTATATATATGAAATGATAGCCCTTCGAAAAATTTGTGTGGTTCCTCTCCACAATTGCGCACGAACAGGCAGAATTTCTAACATCTCAGCTTATAGATTATTGAACTTTTCATTTAGCACATATATACAGACAATCCGATTCACCTATTTCCTGTTTTAATCCAAATCGAGTTCCTCGAACTTAGCCTTATCCTTTTCCTGTCGTTCCTTTTGCTTCTTCTCCTCTTCTTCCTGCTTTCTGGTTTCTTTCCAGTTATCAAATTTGGTTTTCAAGTCTTCCATGATTTCTTTCGTGGCCTTTTCTCTATCAGAGGATGTAGCAACCTTAAACAATGCATTCAGAACATAACTAAATGTGGCAGTAATGTACTCATCGACTCTCGGATTATCACCATTAGGGTTCAACATCTTACGAGTGATATCCATCAAAGACTGCTGTTCCAGAGGCAGTGGAATTCCCTCAACCTCATTGGGATTGATAATAGTGTCATTATTTGACTTCTTTTCTAAACCAGATTCCTTGGATATTGTTACCATATTGTGTGTGGTCTCTACCGCGCTGTTAAGAATATCTGCCTTGGACAAGGGCAACCAAGTAGAATCTGATATACATATTTGAAGGCAAATATTGCAGCAAGCTACAAAAATTTATATACAGGCAATCATTTTCATGTGATAAGGAACCATTCTACTTTTGTAGCGGATGTTGATGCTACTTTCGTAGCATCCTGAAGTTTTAAGAACTGAATATAGGGAATATGTGGGTCTGAAAAAGATATCAGCACTACTTGTGGTATATAAGTTGTAAAATTTCATAAACAAATACTCTATTGGTTGATTAAAGAAGCATTGTAAGTCGAGTTCTTGTAGTCCCAGTAAAAAGAGAGTGTGTGAGATACGTTGTTGAATACTTTGCATTGGTCAACAAAACTCACACCTTTCAATCTATCAGCCACGTACTGCTCGAAATCACTGAACTTGCACGAAAAACCTGGGCCACCTGAACAGTTCTTCAAAGGAATCACCGCATCGTTGAGAATGTATCTAACGTACGATTCATTCCCACAAGCATACTTTTCCGTGTAAATTCTAGCTCCTTGTGGCACTAGCTCAGAGTGAATGTATCCGTTGGGGAACTGGACACTATTAGGGGGCAAATCGACGTACGGTTCAATCAACCCAATGGCGGCGTTAAATATTTCCCAGTCAGTGTCATGAGAGAAAGACAACCACACTTTGTTCTTGGCAGAGGTGTCCCTTAACAATGCTAAGGAAGCGTTTAAAAATGTGGATCCGATTATCTTGGTGAAATTATTTCCAGGACCATTGTTGTAGTAGTTTGCTAAATCTTGAGAGTAAGAATACTTCACGAATTCATCGTTCGTGAAGAGATTAGCAAAAGGAGAGTAGCCTTTAACGTTAATCTCAAAGGCAGCCCAAGAAAAGAGGTTTTCGACATCAGTCGTTGTTAAGTTCAATCCTGGATTTGACTTTTGGAATCTTGTCAAGATATCTTTCAAATATTGCTTATCATATTTCGAAGTCACTGCAGCAGCAGCGGATCCATTGTAGGTGTTGCATGCATACCTAGGAGTCAAAGAGTTGGCACCCTGGTTCGGCGATTCACTGACAACAACGTAATCAACAGCACTGCTTGTATAGTTATCACCCAAGAAGCCTCTGGCAAAGTAGTTTGATGTTTGGTAGCATCTGCCTGAATTTGAAGAGAAAACTGGTAAGATTTCATCGCCGTTGTACAAAGAATTGTACTTTGCTCTGAATGCAGCACCGTGTTTCAAAGCATCAGACGACCCTGAGAAGTATCCCTCAGAGTTTGCAGAAGTAGTTTCCTTTTCGTACCAGTACGAATCCGGAACGAAATAAGTGTAGTCGTTCAAGAAACTCAAATCACCTTTGAAGGTTTGGTTATAGCTGTGTAACTTTTTCAAGATTGCTTCGTACATTTTCCCACTTCCAGCAGAAGGATAACGCTCACCATGTCTTGACATCAACTGCACTTGCTCCAAAGCACATTGGGGAGGGATATCTGTAGAGATGCCAAAACCAGTATTCTGAATATAAGGAGCGGAACCTCCCAAATAACGAAGAATATTGTACTGTTCAACTGCTGCTTGCTCCGGAGAGGAAAGGTCGGAGTAGATCAGCTGAGTGGCTAAAATAAAGCCATTGTTGATCAATTTAGAAAGAGAAACCATTATAGAGGTAGTTATATGGTATTGAAGTAGGAGACATTGTAATAACTTCCTGGTACCTTGGCCTTATATAGGTGCAAAATAGGCGTTGCACGGACAGACGTTGCAATTCATGAGACAGTAGGAAATAAAGGAGTAGACATGATGTAAATGAGCACTGGTTGTTCAAGTGACTCCTACAATGTTCGATTTTAGATGAGACTCATCCGGATCGGGGTTAGAAGGTGCTGAATTAAGCTCATATTGCGTACAAATTAAGGAATGATGTGCTAAATTGCATGTGTACGGGGAATAAAGTTATCAGTTCTGAATCCACGTGTATAGAGAATTAGCCCGAACAAACTGGTGATGCTAACCTTGGCCACAGGCTTTCCTGGGGAAATTGCAACTCACTTCCACAACGCAATGGAAATGTTCACAACGTATTACTGTCATTTCTTTCGGTCACTTGTGTATCATTTAGCCATATTCTATTTAGCAAGGGAGGTACGTTAATGAGATATTTTGTTTTAAATTTTTGCAGCATACGATGTAGAGCAGCGCTGAAAATTTCATCTGATACAGCGCCATGACGCTACAAGGAGCCACTAACTCTGACTCTAGCTCGAATCTCTGCTATTTATCACTTCAATCGTCAGTTGCACCACGTAATGACAACCACTACTTTTGTTGCTTTCTACTCTACGCCTTCTTAGCTCCTCTACTTGCGAAAAGGTTATAGGAGATGATACTTACCGGATTGTTCCTCTTATCGGAGGAAACAGACCAACACCCATAGTGTTTTTAGAGATTCTTTGAGCTATCAGAATGTTATGGTGAGGAAGGGGTTTTTGTCTGGATGACATCTAGGCCAAATCTTACAAACCTCGTCTCTCTTGGGTTTGGATTCTAAGAGGATTCTATCAGTAGTAGGGCTTCAACCACATATCCTCCCTATTACCAATTGTATAAACGAATAAAGTAAAACAATTTGAATGGAGGATTCATTGGGCAGTTTTCTCTGCTGTTAGTTTCTGAGTAGTTGACAACACGATTCAAGAGTCCAATCGGCGAATCCGACACGATCTACAATGCAAAAGGCTTTACAATGACATTATCCACTATAGTATCCTGGAATTACATTTATTCATACCATATCATTCATGCCTCTTTCTCTTCTGTCAGCTTGTTAGTTTCACCCTTGCCTGCGTATTGCTCGAACTTTCCTAAAACGTTTTGGGCTATATCCTTCTGGGTTTTTTCTTTGTCGTCCGAGTTTTCAACCTTGGTGTAAGCTTCGCTAATGAAGTTTTGAATTCCCTTAACGGTGTTGTCGGCTTGTGTGGTGTCTTCACCATTGTCAGCCAACTTCTTGTGAATGACGTCTCCAAGTTCACCTAGTTTTTTCTGAAGGTCTTCCTTGTTGTTCGTGTCGGGTGTTTGATCGTTGGACATTTTATTCTTCTTCAGTATTAGAGGAAAAGAAACAATTGAAATATATTGAGCTTTTCAATGCATGGGACAAGGATCTCTTTTTATTGTGACGATGTATCCCATGTTAAATCAAACTCACACATCCTTTTGGGGTAATTAGAGAATATTCCTGCATGACGACGAGTACAGCAGATAGTACAGCAGATTGCATCTGTGTGTGTTTTTAGCTAGGTCAACATTTGAGTTACAGCTACACATGAAGCCATGCTACTTTTCCCCCGATGAGGTGATGCCATGTCGGTATTTCCCAACTTCGCCGGCAACAGCCGTAGTTGCAACCTCTGTGCTTATTTGGTGCAACCATCCTGCGTATGCGTCTACTGCATATGCTACGTGCACATACCGAAGGATGGACCAATTGAAAAACAAGAAATTTTGTAGTGTAATTGAATACTATTTTCGTGGTCTTGCAGGCAGCTTCTCAAGCACACAGGAGAACCAATCGAAAAAAAAAAATACAGGGAGCCAAGTCAAACAAGTGCCAACACTCTGACAAAATTAACCCAACTTCGTTGTCGATTAAGCACGTATCACCCAAGTGAATACAAACACGTCCAAAAATGCTCTCGAGATCAGTTAAGGGGATTTTCGCTAAGAGCGTTTCCGTGCCTAGACCAGTTGTGTTCGCCTCGGTCAGATCTCTCCAGGCTTCATCTGTAAGAAGATCTGCTGACCAGGAAGAACTCGTAGACTTAAAGACGTTACCAAGAAAGCAGCCAGAGGAAATTCACGTTCCCTTGGTAAACCCTGCTGACAAATACAAGGTCCAAGTTGAAGAATTGCACAAGTTTGGTCGCTACATCATGGCATGTTTGCCCAAATACATTCAACAGTTCTCTGTTTGGAAAGATGAGTTGACGATTTACGTTTCCCCAAAGGCAGTCAGACCAGTAATGATTTTCTTGAAGAACCACACCTCTGCACAATTTAAATCGTGTATGGACGTGACTGCCGCAGACTACCCATCGAGAACGAACAGATTCGATGTTGTGTACAACTTGTTGTCTGTTCGTCACAATTCCAGAATTAGAGTCAAGACTTACGCCAACGAGACCTCTCCTGTTCCCTCTGTAGTGCCTTTATTTGAGGGTGCCAATTGGTTTGAGAGAGAAACCTACGATTTGTTCGGTATATTCTTCGAGGGACACCCTGATTTAAGAAGAATCATGACTGATTATGGATTCGAAGGTCACCCTTTGAGAAAAGATTTCCCCACAACCGGATACACAGAAGTGAGATACGACGAAGAAAAGAAGAGAGTCGTTTACGAACCATTGGAATTGACTCAAGCATGGAGAAACTTCTCTGTGGGCTCTTCTGTTTGGGAGCAGGTCGGTGAAGGTAGAGACGACACTCCAGAAACATTCAAGTTGCCTACGCCAGAGCCCGAGCCTGAGGCCGATGCTACTGACAAGAAATAAATCATAGACACCTGCATAAACAAAAGGAACAAATAAATACACAAGCCTCATACATAAACATAGGGACGTGCTACAAAATTGTAGAAATATCTGGTTACATTTTCTGCATTTCTTCTTCATATTTGCTTTCATTTCGTGTACCTCTAGCTGTATTGTACAAGCTCTTGCTGGAGTTTGGCATACTCATTCCTCTTGTCATTCAAGAACTCTTCTAGTGTGTTTACCTGCACTTGAATTTCTTCAATTTGACTCTTAACATCAAGCAAATCCTTTTCACTATTACCGCCACTACTGTTAGTCTTTGCTAATTTGTCCTCCTTGTACCTTAATAATTGAGTGAGTTCATGCTTCATAAGTACCAGCTCATTGTCTTGATCATCCTCTCCCTTTGATATCTTAGTCGCTTTCTCTAATAAATCTTCAAGATTAGCCAACTCTCTCTTCAATCTTACCTCTTCCCAGTCTTTGTCTTTGGTGGAAGAGAAGTCTGTACCTGAGTTGTCATTACCAGCAACCGTATTGGTATTCAAGCCAATCTTATTCAAGTAACTCGTACCAAATGACTTTTTATCGTTTGCTGAAACCGCTAATGTAGATGTTGGATTCACCAGATTCAAGTCGTAGGTAGGCTGCTCCTTTGAAAACGTGGCTCTTAAAGAAGATGGGACACCCCGTGGAACCCGTTTACCATTTTCTCTCTGATTTAAGATGTGCAAAAACACCAACACTTGATCCTTGTCAATGGTTTCGAATGATTTTGGGTTCACAAGATTCCACGCGGACGAAATATCGGATTTGGGCACTTTTTGAAGTGTACTGTATAATCCATTGAGCGATTCAAATCGAACTCTACCATACTTGTCTGAGTTTGAGTTATAGATTGACTCGTATGTACTCTTATCAGTCGGTGAAATGTACCAGTCAAAATCATCCGAGAGAGCCTCTTCTTCATCAAAATCGTCACTCCCACTACCAGATTGTCTCGGCTCATTGTAGTTGTTATTACCAGTTGCTACAGCCTGGTTGGCCTGGATTAAGTGAGCTTTCGACGCAGGTATCAACCAAGATGGCAATTCGTCAGGTAAAGACCCGTTTCCGTTTACCAAGTCAAAAATCAACCTCATAGTGATACAGAATTCCTCAAAGTCTAACTTTCCATCAGAGTCAATGTCTGATAATTCCCAAATCTTCGATAGCTGTTGGTCTCCTAACCTGGAGTTCTTCAAGACCGGAGAAACTCTCTCTCCTGTCAATTTACCATTTTCAGGCGATAATCCTTGAAATATTTCCCAGTACTTTTTGATTTCCCAATCTTCCAAGCGTGGCATCGTGGGAAGGTAGGTCTAACAAATTCTTATTCGTGTGGAGCTGAGAGTCGAAAGGCCCGTTCGCTCCCGCTAGTTTTTCTATTGATTCGTGATTAAGGCAATGCGTAGGTGCAGGAAAATTGGCGTCCAAATTGGCAGTTCGAAAGGCAAGTTCAGGTCGAGAGTGGCCGCGATAATCAGAAAAGGGAGACCGAAAAGAGATTGTTTTCGAATATACGAAGCTCTATTAGAAGAAAATTGAAGTATTGACTAGTAGAATACTCTGAAATCCATTTCACTGGCAATAATAATAAAGTGTAGCAAAAGGTGGCACATTCAAGGTAAACACACGGGCGTGTGGCGTAGTTGGTAGCGCGTTCGCTTAGCATGCGAAAGGTCATGAGTTCGATTCTTATCTCGTCCATTTTTTTACTTCTCAGGAAGTGTATTTTTGATAATCTTTAGATTCTAGGAATCAATGCTTACATTTTGCTGCTTGATGTATTTATTGTGCTATGTACATAGAGGAAACCTCTTATTTATTGTCCATTTTCACTTGAACCTTCTGTCTATCCTATTCATTCTCTTGGCTGTATTAGCGTTATTTCTAGTACCTTGTCCACGTACAGGCAACCCCAACGAGTGCCTGATACCAGCGTAAGAGCCCATTCGTCTCTTTGCTTTGATATCGTCGAGGATTTTCTGTTTCAAATGCCCTTCGATTGTCATGGTGGATAATTCTTTGTTTATGGCCATGATTTGCGGCTCATTTAATTGGTTCATTCTCATTTGTGGATAGATTCCAACCTTGGCGCAAATCTTTTCCGCCGTTTGGTATCCAATTCCGAATATTCTTTTAGCTAGACCGATCTAGAAAAGCGGTTAGTATTTGAAACTCATCACGACGAATTTGTAGGAACCGAGTGGAAACTTTCGATTTTGTATTGACCACATTCTCTAGCTCGTCTCATCTTTACTGATTTTTTTGCTTTCTTTAAATACTTACACGCACCAAAGCGTTATGCTTGATAGCTTTACCAAAAATGTGTACTGGCATTGTGTACGTAGCTTGGTGTATTGACCTATGCTTAATGATGGTGAAATCTCTTTGCTCTTGAAATTCGTTGCAGATCGTCTTGAAAAAAAAAAGTTACACAAAAAAGCGCGTAATGCGTTGACTCCAGTGGGTTTACCATTAAGGCTGGACTGGGATGATTCGAAGACATGTTTTAGGGGGAGGAGGTTCACGGAGGAGCAATCCAATGACCACATCTACTTCTGTTTAGCTGTAATTGGGCACTGGAGGGGTGTGGATTCGTACATTGTCATGTTTAGAGGGGGACAAATTGTTGCACCCATACATAGCAGCGTACATAAATAAACGTTTATTAAATAAGATTACATGTCTTTCCTACCTCGAAAGTCACTATTATAAATTAGATTCCCAATTACCATGGGGTCAAACTCAGTCTGTCCACACGAGTTTGAGTGCAAATTATTGTCCACTTCTGATTCCCCTTCCTGACATCTCTAGGTCTAAACGGAGTATCAATAAACTTCGCAAGAGCCCAATCATAGTGATGAAACTCGCCAAACCAACAGGGACAACAGCAAACACAGCGATATTGTAGAAATCAAAGAATCGTGCTCTTTGCTTCCCTCCTTTGAGATCTAAGTTCAGGGTGACAAAATTCTGGATTATAAACATTATCGTCAATATGCAGCTTATTAGAATCCAAATATGTAGGCCATACTTGTAGCCTTGAGCAGAAAACGTTGCCACTAGGTATTGTTCTATTGTTACCATGATCGTGGACATGGAGAGCATCCTTACTATGGCTGCCGACGTCAGATAAGTCACTATCCAGCGTACCATGAGGCCATCTAAGACCGAATACGAGAGGTATCCCGCAACAATACACCAGACTCCAGTTAGAAAATGTTCGGAGATCCTGGCCCCTGTGAATGATTCACTAGTGACACCGTTCATGATAATGTAGTTGGTTTGTTCCTGGAGAAATACCCTTTTCCAAGATTGAACGAGTCCATATAAGCAGGGAATGAGAGATAGGTCCCTACAGCATGCTAGAGCAAAGTGTTGACGAGCGTTGAGGAATTTGAGACCTAGCCTTTTAAGCGATTTCTTTTTATCCCCGCGGGATGACGAGGACAGCCCGATTCCAGAGTTTGAGGCAGAGCTAGACGCTGAGTTGGTACCGGATCCGGCTGCAGAGCCAGCGTTGAAACGATGGTTATCGTTACCATTAGGCACTAAGGACGCAAACAATGAGTGCAATGTTGTAGGATTGACCGTTGATGAAGCGGCTTGCAGATCTTGAGGGATCAGTCTCAATTGATTCTCCCTTTCTCGTTCTTGTTCCGTGAGCAGGGCAGGTGTATGCTCTCGCATAGGAAGCCTATTACCGTTTCCTGCTGTGTTTCTGAGAGTAGTTGGTGTATTTGCACCAGTGCTGCTTCTATGCATTAACTGGGATGATTCATACGAGGGAACAGGCTCATTCGGATCGAATGGGAGTGATGCCAAATCAGGCACAGAATTGGACCTCGGCGGCTCGTAGTCTGCTGGGCCTACAGTTGTCCTAGCCATATCCAAGTATTACTAACAAGGAGAGTGCCAGAGACGCTAAACTGTTCCAGCTGAAGATTGATTTCGTTGCCCCCGGTTGACAAGTAACTCGACCCGTCTGAAAAGTCAATCGACTTACGTATCCGTCAAAGAAGATACAGTGGAAAAGTAAAAAAAAAAAAAAAAAATAAAAACAAGAAAAAAAGACACTCATTAGCTGGGAGCTGCAAATCAAGAAAAGTACAAAAATCTAGAGCAAAACAGGTTGAATTGTGTTTCGTGATATAGTGTAGATTCTAGCAAAACGATACATCAACAAGCGAGATTGATTCATAACAAGAGATATGATTATCGGAGGCGATAAGGCAGAACGCAAAGTACATGCCAGTTGCAAAAGCTTTATTTGAAACAAAACTGAGAAATCCATAGCAGCTCAGAAACTTAAGTCTACGAACCTGGCTATCTTCCGCAACCATCCGCTCCATTCGCTATCTCCTTGATTTAGAACAGAAAAAGTTTAATCTAGTCAAACAAATGTATTCCGGCTTATTTTACGTTGCAAGCATCAGTTGCTGTGTGGAGAGACTGACTACCACTAATCTCCCTATACGCAGGTAAAGATAAGGAGTGATTACTGTGGCATTGTTTCTATGTTAATCTAAAATTTCGTTAACTGGCAGCCTTTTGCTGTAATCTATAAAGTTCTACAACGAAGTTTCCCACCCGTTGCTTTGATTTACCCAGAAGAACATTGCCTCATTGGGTACTACACTTAGAATCTAAGATAAAACCATGGTATTAAAATGAACCTGGCAAAGTATTCGAAACTCACCACTGAATACTGGATTGTTTCAAGTTGCTAAAAAACTTGCAGGCCCTCAGTTATCTCTTCTGCTAAACTATATCGCTCCAACAACATTCATTTTCTCTCTCTGAAGCTCTCTCAGCATTTCTTCTTCTTAATGTGCTATTTAGATGGCCTCTAATTGCTGAGAAATCTCGTCTAACTCGGCTTTGGCGGAGTTGTATTGCTCAGTCAATTCTTCATGCTTCTTTTCCCATTCTTCCTTCTCAGATTCCAAAGATGCAACCTTTCTCTCCAACTGCTCAGCCTTGATGTCAGTCTCTCTTAACTTCTCTGTTGTTTCCTTCAAGTTTTTGTCGGCTTCTTCTAATTCCTCTTCGAGGACCTGGTTCTTCTTAGTGTAGTTTTCGTTACTCGTCTTCAAAGAATGAGATTCGTCAGCGGTCTGCTTGATCTCGTCTAAAGAAGTCTCCAACTTTTCGACTTGCTCTTCCAAAACTTGGTTCTTTCTGGTCAAGGATTGAATCTGGTGGTCCTTCTCCAAGTTTTCTTGCTCCAATTCCTTGATCTTGTCGCTTAATTCGTCAGACTTCTCTTGCCATTTCTCGGCATCCAACTTCAAGTTGTTGATTTTCTAGAAAATAATGTTAGTACTACTGAAAAACGCGTGGAAAATTAATACACCACTTCGTGTATAGAGTTCCAAGTATTTTTTCCAATAAGGAGGAGGAGGCGGAGCCAGCCAAACTATGAAAAGTTACCCCTAGTAGCCGATCAACAATTGTGAAGTCCAAAGATAGAAGGAAACGTAGTAATTGACACGTTCAGAGTTCTGTGTCATTTTATCATTGCATCAGTTCGAGAGTAAACATATGCGCGCTCTCTTCAGAAGTAGACACGCCACTAATAGAAACTCTAGCCTTCATTGACTAGCCACGATCTGTGAACCAAGACCTCAAAGTAAGACCCTTATGGACGACAGTTACAGTGTATGACTTTCTGGGACTGCAAACAACTTCAATTGAAGCCGACTGAGATATATGTATATGTGGAATACAATGTTTGTGTATACGATCTTGCCACTATAATAACTTTGGGCCAATAAGCCTCTGTAACTCTCACAACAATGATTCCTGACACTTCGTTCAGCCCCCAACATAACCGGACTTCAAATACATACCTCCTTGAGCTTGTCCATATTGTCTTTGATTAATTGAGTACCTGGTGTATTCACAAAATTTGGTTCAAAAGTTTGGAGTCAGATTTCAGCTTTTTTGATTCGTGTTTTTCCTCGTCAAAGGGGAGACATGCACACAATTGAATTACACAAAATGAACACGTACCATACACTACTTGCAGATAGTGGATTCTACGTACAGGTTCAAGTGGGTTGCAATTTCGCGACAAGATCGGTTTATTATTTTTTTTTTTTCGCTGGAGCCTCATTTGCATCCATTTTTAGAGATTAACCAGCCATCTCTAGAGAATTTTGATTCCAGCTTTTAATGTATTATTATGCGGTCCTGGTCGGTTGTAGGTGAGATTGTGAGGCAAAGCAATCCTTCAAGGGGCAAGAATTAGACTTGGAATGAATTCGATGAAAATTGGTGGTCAAAAATAAAGTCAAAAAAGCATCGCCAATTTGCCGGAATTATTCAGCCTAATATAACATACCATCATTTCCTCCTTTTTGATAGCTTCTTGCACATCGCTTTTTATTAATTCCTGTCGATTTGTTATTGTTGGGCCATCCTACTGACCTACTCAGTCGCTCTATGTCAAACAGCTCATTTTATTCGGCTGAAAGCCGGATAAATAGCTCACCTGACAAAGCGTCGATCAGACAGCAAAATCCGTTTGAACGCTTATATGGGTCATCTGGTTCTACACCCGTAAAGACTCAAACTGCCCCACAAGATGAGATCCGTCATTCACTCATCTACCAAGAAATTGAAAATAGCATTCATCACAAGACCCCTTCACCTTTCAGGGGAACATTTGCCGAGCCTTCTCAGCATATACATTCACAACCACCACCACCTCCACAAGTATTGGCGCAGGCACCAGTACGAGAACACTACTCAGTAATTAGTGAATCACATCCTATTGTAACTTTGGTGGACACTTCGGCATTGAGTAGATCTCGCTCAATAATTTCCACGAGTGCTTCAATTCGAAGCAGGAACAAGATAAAAAGCAGAATCAAAATAGCTAGAAAGAGCAGCTTGGTTGGGTATTCGAGCGAGCATAATGAGATACCTGTGAATGCTGAATCCAAAATCTCTCCAGATTCAGATGATCTTGGAAAGCATCGTCTGCCTTCGATGAAAGGCAATGCACATAAACAGCCATTCTTCCAGTTCCCAGTAAAACGGACCACTTCATTAAAGCGGAAACCATATGGATATAACGCAGTGGGTCAGTCGGTACCTCATTTCAGGAAGAAGTCTGATATGGATGAATTTTACCAATATTGCATCTCGACGAACACTGTACTTGCAGAAATATTGCCCAAGGCTATAAAGTTTTTCGAAGTGAACGGCCTATATCTTCCCGGAAGACCACGTATTTCTGCAAAGGAGGGGACAATCGATGAAGCAAAATTGACTAGGATGACCTTGGCCCCACCAATTGCACCACCTCCCAAGTTAAAGGCTAAAGTGGCGCCAATCCAGCCGGCCCCTCCTCCAACGATATTGAAAGCTAAACTGCAGAAGCAAACCAAGTCCATATCAAGAATAAAGTCTCAAAAAAGGACGCAATTTCTGTCTATCTTTCCAAGCAAGAAGAAATCAGTGAAGCGGAAGAGAGTACAAATTTCGTCGCCTATAAAAGAGTCATTCACTCACAACGGATACAATCCATATGTCACAACGACGGCAGAAGCTGCTGTTGCAGCTGCTGCAGCCACAGGACAATCACCAATAAAGTTTCAGAATCTAAAGGATTATCCATTACAACTTGATATTGTTTCCAATACAGACCCTGATCTGATTCCAATTACGTTGGATCCAACTTCACGAATCCCAGGTCTCGAAAGAACTCTGACTCAATTGTCACCCGGTGCAGTGGCCGCAGTAGTTGCAGCTGCAGGCTTGAAGTCTTTGCATTCTTCGCCATCCCCACCTCCAACAAAACCGCCTTCCTTATCATCGCCCTCCGATTACCCATACGTAAACTTCAGAAAGGCTTTGTTCAACTCAAATGCGAAGGAGCCTTTGACGTATGCAAACCTCTTTCCAGACGCAAATCCAAACACCCGTATTAGCAAAAAGGAAATTTCTCAGATGAATAGAACTTTGTTTTTGGAAGTGCTTTTACGAAGAACCATTTCCGCTAAGATTGAATATCGCTTAAAGAACAACAATGAAAAGAGAGTAAGTACATCCGATTTGGATAGCTCGGATCAGAGCTCAACAGATGAAGGGGGCCGTGGAAGGCGCTCGGGCGAGCATCATCTGCATGACCTTCCTCGGTTGTCAAGATCGGATGAATCTGATACAGATAATGAGTCGCTCGACACAAACGATTTAATGGAGCACAATGCTTCATTGTTGTCGTCTGAATTATTACCTTCTCCTCAAATTTCATACTCAACTGATTTGTTTGGAAAGCTCGGTTCTTTTGAGTTGCCCCAATTGGATCATTTACTGCAAAAATCTTATGTTTCTGTTGACTTGTTCAAAGAGGGAGAGACAACCGATGAAGGTTTTCAGCATGTTACTGCCAGCTTCAAAGAGACCTCACTGCCTTCTAAACGTAGGTCAATCCATACAGCTTCTCGGATTGCTGTCGCTCTGGAGTTAGCCTCTTCTATGAGACAATCTGCTCATGTATTCCCTTCAAATTACAGTATTGCATCGACAAACCCACCGACTACTTCTGGGGAACATCCAGCATTTATCTCTAATGCTCCATTAACAACATTGGCTGTGTCAAGATCTACTACGCCAAACCAGAAACATACTCTCACTGATACTAGCACAAGCGCTGCCGCGAACGAATTGTTCATTAACGACTTCAATAAGCATTATTACGCTCAGTATGGTGATAGGAATGCAGCCAACCTCTTGAGCGGACAAGGCGGACCAACTTCGAGCATGTACCAGCTCAAGCCATTAAATAGATCTGCAGAAACACTCAGCTCTTCCTCCGCATCCGAAAGCCAACCAGTGTTGAGACCACATTCATCAAGTGATTCGAACTCGAATTCTGAGCACTCGAATTCACACTCACATACAACAAACACAACGAGCGCGAACACCACAGCCTCATCTGGAAGAGAGCACCATAATAATAAGAAATCCATTTCCTCGGGTATATCATCACCAGCTCTTCATGATTTGGATGATATTGCTAGTAAAATATCAAGCTTCATGAAGGAAGAATTTAACTTCCCCTCTCCAACTGAGGAGCATTTTCGTTTGCAGCCACTTGCTTTCCCTTTGGTAGAAAAGGAGAGCACGCCGCAAACCATTCAACAGATTTCACCAACGTTAACAACAAAGTATTCTTTGAGCCCTGCAAGCTCCTTAGATGCAGCTCCCCCACAGATACAGATACAAGCTCCTGTAACATTTCAATACCGAACTATGAAAACAAAGTCTAGAATTGAGTCAGCACCGCCAATCCTTCCTATAGTGCCAAAAGTTCCGGCCAATACTTACTTGAGCAATTTCCATTCTAACTTCTCGGCTGAAATTCTTAGACAACCTACATCTTATCCAATAATGCACTCACAACATCCTATGGAAATAATGTCAATGAAAGGTTCCATTAGGGTTGCTGGAGCACAATCAGATTCTTCAAAATCCGATACTGACCATAGTGTGCAAGCATTTTTGAGCACTCCTGCGAGACATGTTCTACAACATAATCATGCGGCAAGCATGCTTAGCAGCTCCAGTAGATATGAATCATCTAATGAATAAGGGTGAGAAAGTCAGTATTAGCATTTATACACATTAATTAGCACTGCTATGTAAGCGGAAGCATAAAACTTCTTACTCTCTTTGCAATCTCTCCGTCGTCATCGGTACCTTTAGGTAGACTATGTTCGTCTGACTCAGAATAAAAACTTTGATCCAAGATATTAAGCATAAAGCTAGGGATTCTATTATCTCGAATTGCCTGGCAAATGCTCAACACTTCATGTGAAGAAAGGAAGTTAGACTCGCAAAGAGTAATAAGCCTGTTAAACCACTTGCGATCTTTTATATAGATTGGAACAGAATTCTTACTTGAAAGAGTTGCGGGTGAATTTAATGCAACAATGGCAGCATTGGTAAGTCTACTGTCCAAATCATTCGTGTGACTGGGTCCATTTTCATGGGATGTTAAAGCATTGCTATTGAGGTGATGTGGTAGCTGAAGCTCTATTCGTGTTCTCTTCAATGCCGGATCCACAATGAGGCCATGTTCTACGAGCACATCATCATCTGGAATTGCTTGATACATAGAAGACATGGATTCCCCCTTGCGCTTTTTCACGTGTGACAACGATTCATATATCATAGTCTCAGCATAATCATCATCCAAACCTCCAGTCAGTGGGAACCTTGGAATGTTTGAGTATATATCTTCAAGCTCTTCTGCATATCGAGGGTCGATTTTGGTTAAAAGTGGAAGCACGTCGTTGTGATACAAAGTCATGTATCGAAAATTATCGGTCAAAAAGAAATCATGCAATAAAATGTTAGCGTTATGAAATGTATTTAGTCGTGGTAATGAAAGACTCCCATATATCAATGATTTGATTTCAGCTTGATCGCTCACAAGTTTGTCCTTCGTATGGTTGACTATCTGTATGCGGCCACTCTTCGTATCCCAGCGATACAGGAAATCATCCGACGTGGATGATGAAGTGGGGTTTGCGTCACAATTAGGATCAGATATGATCGCAGCCTCTTCGTGGCGAAATTGTGTCCTATGTCTCGAAGAATTTCCGTGTAGCAATAACAGTACCCACATCTTATATCTTGTATGATTCACATTAAAAAGATGCTGTTGACATGAAAACTTCGTATATGTTGAATAAACAGTTTCGGGATTTGCTTTTCTTAATTGCCTACACACATAGAGCCAGTCTCTTTTTGTCATTTCGGGAGAAGAGTCTTTGGACTGCCTCTGTGCAACATCAGAAAGTAATTTGATAAGATATTGGTCCATCTTTGGCGTCCATCTCTTATACTTTGACTTTCTCGATTTATTGTCATGTAATGAGAGAGGACTTGATAGAGAGTATTGGAACCTGTCATACAATGAGCTGTCTCGTATGTTGTCTAGGTGAAGTCCTTGGTCGCTATTGATTGGGTGAGAATCTGCCGTTGTAGGTTCTCCTCGCGTATCATCAATGAACTGCGATTGAGAATGGTGGTCAGTCCTGTCATGCCCCTCAACCTGATCTGAGGTAGCTTCTTGTATGTCATCGCTTTGCGTTTCACTTCCACCTTGCACAACTCGCACTCCATGAAAACCGCTGTTTTTACCTGATATGATGGCTAAGTTGTCTACACTACTATCTTTTGTAGGGGATAGTAAACTCTGCAACGTGGACTCATCCTGATGATGAGAAGATTTTGGTTGTTCTCCGTCTTCAATAAGGTTGTTGCCATTGTACTGGCTCATTGGCTGCAAAAAGAAAAACTAGAATAAGACCTACAGTCCCAAGGTATTAACCTGCAAGTTTATTTTAACCTGTAATTGAGCTCCTAGATTTCTGATAAAGTCTTTTATTTTTCTTTTTTTCTACTTGCATTCCCCAGCTGCGCAAAAAAAAGAACTCAAACAGAATGCCTAAACTATTTTTCTGATTGTGTTATTGATTGGCATTAGAAAGTAACCTACTGCTGGACTTTCTCTTTCCTTCAACCATGCCAAAGTAGTCTTTTCTGCTGTTCTCATTCGATACTATTTTATCTCTTTTTGTTTCACGGGCTCTGTTATATTCTTTGCTCCTGTTTACACTGCTCTCAGTATCTAATTTTGTTAGCGAAGAAGAAGAATTCCAGGATCCTCCTGCTCTAGAAGAAGAACTAGTCTTGTTAGAATTCGATTCGTGGCTTTCCTGGATCTTCGTAAACTTGTCTAACATCTCATAAACGCGCTTCCTTCTTATCGAGAGTTGGTTGCTCAAGCTTGAGCTTGAGCTTGCGGATGCACTGGGACCAACCCCGACTCCTTGGCCTCCAGGGGTACCTCCCAGGGTTACTGTAGAAAGCGATCCTCCTAGAGTGGAACCAATACTTCCAGATAAGTTCCCTATATGGGAAACACTGGACAACCTATTCTTGAGCGAGATAAAAGTTGACGATTGTGGCAAGATCATCAAGAGTCCGTACAATGTCTTGTACAAGTATGGATTTTTCTCAGGTTCCAACAATTGTAACCTAAGCTTGACGAAAATAGGCGACTCCAACAATTGAACTAATACATCCAACTGTGCTAAGAGTTGGAAATTTATTTCCAGCTCACTCAAACTTTTAATTATCAAGAATGCTAATTCATAATTTGAAGTAAGTAGACACAATGATAAAGCGCTTGGCGCATTGTGGCACCAACTTTGAAACAAGGTGGCAAACAAAGTCCAGTCTTCAAGCTTGTAAAAATCTAAATTCTTCAAGTACTTTCTGAACGTGGTCAATTCCTGGGTTGTCAACAAAATATTATTTAAGGTAACAGTAATCATGTTTAAAAAGTCCAAGTTCAAATCTGTCATTGTAATCAAAACTTCGGATAACGTTTTGAATATCTTTTCTGATTTCAACGTAACACATAGCTTTCTGATAATGAATTCAACTTTATCTCTAGTAAGTGTGTGAGAATATTGGTGATGGTGTTTATGATGCTGTTGTTGTTGATGATCCAGCTGTTGGGAGTACGAAGACTCATTCTCCACTATTTCTCGTTCAAAGAAAGTAATCAACTCCACCATGAAGCTTTTGAAGAAGTCATGGTTGGTTTCAGATATTTTACTCAATAATTGCAATACTTTTAGTATTACTTCATTAGATGAGTCGGTTGATGACCTAAGTAATGCTGTGAGGTCGATTTTATTCCTTCCTTTGCCTTCGACTTCTTCAAAGAAACTTGATGGGTTCGTGGAATATAAAAATATCAACCAATCCAAGCTAGTTAATCTTGAAAGTTCATTCACAGACGTAAAGCACTCATTCATAATAGTTTGAAGAGTCTTATTCAACTGAAATTCATTGAATTCTTCATACATTTCATAGTTTAATCCCTTGAGCGAAGCATCAGATATGTAGAAAGAATCGTCAATATCTTCTTCGCCACTCGCATCTTCTGTTGTATCTAGGGTCTGAATATCTCCCTCTTTTTTGTCCTCGGTCTCATTTGCTGTTAGCCCGTTATTATCCGGTGTCAATGATGAAAATGGTAGTGATTTGGCCTTTGTTGCAGCCGCTTTCAAGTCTATCAAAAACTCTTGCAACTTCAAGTTGAACTTCAAAAATTCATTCCTTAATTCGTAGTCCTTGCTTTTGTCGGATACTTCAATATTCTTCAATGTTAACGCCACACAATCAGGAAAGAATTTAAGATATCCAGTTGGGTTTATCTCCAAAATTTCTTGTAACCATTTCAAGATTGTGAATTGGATCTCCAAGTAGATTTCGTGATCTTCTTTCCTTGTATCGTTCACCTTATCAGTCAGCTTGCTATTTGGGCTAGGAAATCTAATGAAGGAAAGTAGAATATCGATAATCTTAGGGTAATCAATGAAGATATCTTGACCATTCGAGAAAACATCGCTTTCATTCTCAATTGCTTCGTTTTGTTGTGAATGAGCTTCTTTTAAGGTTGGCTTGTCCTTGATGATAGTGGTACTCGTCGTTTGAATAGAGAGATTATCGATGTCATCCAAATCTTCTTCCCCACTAGCATCTGGTGATTTTAGTTCTGCTCTCGATGAGCTCTCGTCGGATAGTGTCGCAGTTGTAATATCTTTCGGATTATCTGAATCTTTGTGGTTTTGCTCCAGAGACTTCTCATTTTCTCTCCTACTCTTCTTCTCTTGTCGAGCTTCCAAGATAGCCCTGCGCTTGACCTCTATTTTGACATTGTGAATACCTTTCACCTCTTTCAAGAATGTGTTCAAAACGTTTTGAGTCTCTATGCGAACATCACTAGGGGCATTGTTTGTCAAAAATTTGATCAAAGGCTCCAAAATGTTGGGCAAGAATGTAATAATTTCTAGTGCAGGGATGTCATCAAACAATTCTAACCAGCTGATCAAGAATTTTTTGGCAAATGGGTCAATTGTATACATTCTCTCCAATAGAGTGGGAATGAATTTTGGTAGCGAGAAGGCCAACTTAGTGTCTTGAATCTTATTGACTTGAAACGCAACACCACTCTTGGGATCTATAATATGCGAAGGAATTATGGACTCGTTATTCCCGTCTTGTCCATGGGGCTGCTGTAAGATTGAGACATAGTTTGTTGCTTTTGCACTGACTATATCTTTGATTAATCTATCTAAGATATCGGCAGCGTTCTTTACTGACGACTCTGTATCAGTCACCAAGATGCAAAGAATATCAAACACTTCATTAAAGTATAGTAATATCTCGCCCCTAGCTATCTTGGCTATGTTGTAAAGGGACTCACATGCATAGTACCTAACTCTTGCGTCAGTGTCTCTGAACGTTGCAAAGATCGTCTTGACAATGTCTTCCAAGAAGAAGGCGATGAAGATGGACCCTAATGCAACTGACACGCTTCCTAGAGCTGTTATTGCTCCCATTTTCGCTGAATTGGTCCCATTGGTTGTTAAATCCGTGAGCTCTTTGATAATCTTAAGAATTGTTTGCGTATCTTCTTTGCTTAATGCTGCTTTTGTAAAACTTTCTATTTGGAATGCGGTTGCTTTACGCTTCTCATATATGTGGTTGGACAAATCCTTAATCAAGGAAGTGTCAAGAACTTTGTCCTCCATCGTCTCAGTCAATTATGTGTAGAAATAGTATGGCTACAACGCCTAGCATGTTGTTACAAAGGAAATTTGATTTGGATGGGGCGCGTTCATTCGTGCATGAAACTGCATATATGAAGATAGGCTACACTTGATTCCTATCGATAAGTCGTACAACGGTATTAGCATTTACATTGACATGAATTCATTAATACGTTCCCTATTCACCATGCAAAACCACTTCATCTTTTCTGTCCTCGATATTGTAAAATTTTATGTAGCCACAAAGTCTGGCATTTCATCCATTCTCGTCTTTCTCTTATCGTCGTTCCATTCACCCTTGTAAAATTCTTCGTCCTCATGTTCTTCACCTTCACTTCCATCCACCTCGATATCGTTGTAATCATATTTACTTGCCTGTGGCTGTACAAAGCTGTTAGATTTCCTCAATTTCTTCTTGCGTGAACCTTCTTCTTCAGAAGCTACAGCTTGAAGTGGACATTCAACACTTAAAGCGCTAACACCTGGAATATTGACCAAGTTCGCAGTCAACACATTAGTGGTGAATCTTGGTGATCCCACATCCAGGCTCTCGTTTTGGGCTTCGGTACTTCTACCAGAGAGAATTCTTTGCAAGTGTATGATGTCTTCTTCTCTGCCCACAAAGTCTTGTAGTGTTGGCATCACCACATTAAACTTTATGAACAAATTGCCCCTCTTGTACCGCTTTAAGTCGAAAATAACGTCCTTAAACTCTTCTACGTCGTTGCTATTTTGAAAATATGTGCCATCAACTGATGCTTCGTTGATGGGCATACCAAAGCCTTTCACCATCTTTGGGACTCCATGTTGTATCACTCCTAATACTTCTCCCTTTTGTGTTTCCTTGTTATTCAACTTCTCATAGCCATGCACATTCACATTGATGGACAAGTCTTGCCCGATTTTCATGAAATCCTTGAGTACAACTTGGCCTCCACAGAGAGCAGTCTTCAAACTAATATCGTGCTCCAAATACAAATCGTTGAACTTTCGTACGATTGTTGGATGGGGTATCTCATGTAGGTGTATCACGACATCTCCAGGTACAATATTTCGACCCTCATCACTTTCGCCTTGTAAAATGATTTTGTCTAAGTGCTTAGATCCTGGAAAGATGTTGGCCTTGATAATCTTACTTGCCTTGACATAGCCATACTGACATCCAGGTTCCATACACTTGTTCGATGGATCAATAAAGGTACCTGTACCTTGGCAGTCTCTACACAGACTGATTTCCTGATACTGAGAATTAGCCTGAAAAACTGTGATAAGAACCCTCCCTTGTCCTTCACATTTTACGCACAGTTTCGGATTCACTCCTCCTAAACCTCCACACATTTGGCACTTACTACTCTTGGGAAGCCTGAACTTTACAACCTTTCCGTTGTATAATTCCCATAAGGTTACATTGCATACGTGGTGTATGTCGTTACCCCTCTTTGGTCGTTGGATGTCCGGATTGACCACAGGTTCTATTTTTGTAAACTCCTGAGAAGCTTGCAGATAGGGAAACAGATACTTTTGTTGCTGTTGCTGCTGCGCTTGTGGACAACCCATCATATTCATCATGTTCATGTGCATGTTCATGGGAAAGGAACTACCTGCCTGCAGGGTAAATGCCTGGTGGAAATCGTTAAATACTTGAGAGAATAACTCGGTTGCCCGACTTATATGACATGGTTTTGTGTTACCTGATTGTTGGGGAACCGCTTGTGTATTCTGCTCTGGACAAACTCCATTTTCTAAGCCATCAATACCCGCCTCTCCATAGTAGTCATAAACACGGCGCGATTTTGAATCCTTTAGGACTTCCCATGCCTTGGTTGCATCCTTGAACTTTTCTGTTAATTCTGGATCACGCCCAGTCTTGTCTGGGTGGCACTTTAAAGCTATTTTCTTGTATGCCTTAGTAATCTCTTCCGTACTAGCATCTACCAGAACGGTTAAGACATTGTATAGTCGCGTCTCTAACACCATTTTGGGACTTGTGGTTTGAAGAAAGTATTATGATGTTGCACAACACTCGCCTAGTACGTAGTCGGGACAGAGAGCTTCCTTGATATCTGAGCTAATTTATAAAAAGGTAGTCGAAAGGTGTTTTCAATCCTGTGGTTAACCTGTTCTCGAATGCCTGGGGTAATAAATAAATGAAGAGGTTAATAACTCTTCCATGACAAAAGCTCGATAAGCTTCTGTACTGTATGTAGTCATTCCAAAAGTTTCCATGGTCTTCCAATGAAAGGAAACTCTTGACATGAATATTCTCGAAATATGCAGGTCTTGGATCTCGACTATCCCCACTAAAAATAAATCACTTCTGCATGTATCCTACTACTTCAATACACTACACATTGTCAATGACGAATCCGTATATTTTAGTATATTACATGCCTCGTCATCTTTGATGGCTTATGTTCAAAAAAAAACTATTGATAAAAAAAAGAAAAAGAAAAAAAAAAAAAAAAGGGCAAGGAAAATGCAGCAAGTGCATACGAGGTAATGTGACGATTCTCTTCTTGGTATTCACATAGGACCTAAGATCTCGTCTCTAAAGTGAGGCTGGAAGTTGATTTGGCTTCCTCTATCCTTTCTGTAATACTGATTCTTAGCCCTTTGCTCAATTCTTCTGGTGAGTTTTTCTTGCTTCGTTACTTCTTTCACGGTCAAGCCAGGAGAAAACCTTCTGTCCGCGACCGCAACTGTCTTTTCAGAATCATTCAAATCTCTCGATAGAGCCAAATTTTGCCTGTAGTATCTAGTCATAGATCTGTGTCCAATCTTAGATCCAGAGGGTAAGGTTAGTTCCACTCCACTCGGATCTACCTCCACAGTGGTATAATTTGAGGCCACATCCCCTTTCTCATCATGGTCATCTTCTTCGTCTTCTTCACTAATGTGTCCTTCATCAACATCATCATTGACCTCGTGTTCATTGATAACCTCGAATTCGTCGTCAAAGGCAACACCCTTATTAGAAGTACTCTTTTTCCTCCTGGTTTGTACGTTGAAGTTGTAGAATTCACTGACTACGGCCTTTTCTTCTTTGGTTTCGTAAGGAATCCGGCTGTGACTTTTAGACATGATATGCTGTCTAATACTTTGCAAATTCTTTCCAAGAAAACCACAAACCAAGCACTCATAATCTTCCATTAAAACTCCTCCAACGAACAATAAAAGTCCGTCTGGATCTGTCAAATACGATCTTTCGGGTATATATAAACCATGTTTATGAAACATGTGTTTGATATTCTCCTCTCTCTCGCTGTGCTTTAATCCACAATAGAAACAAGTCGTGGTAGTTATTTCCTCTTCGAGGTCATCGTAGGACTCGGTGTCGAGGCCATCGGAGTCATCTTCATCGGTAGCTTCTTCATCTTCGTGATCATACTCAGACTCTCCAGAAGTATACTCCGATCCCATATGCGAATTGTAATCAGAATAGTTGGTAGATCTCCTTTCAATAGAATGTTGGTCACTTGCTGCACCGATGGAGAATTCTGAGAAATCAGAGTGTATGGAAGCAGTAGAAGGAGATAAATTTCTCTCTACTTCTCCTGATAAACTTACTTCTGGTCTACCCCTAGACTCCTTGAGGTGTCTCTTTAAATCCTTTTTGGTCAATTGCCTCACGCCCGATTTTGCTTTTTTGTGATTCACTGCGAAGCCATACTCATCTTCGTCAGGCTCATCGGTATCATTCTGCCTGGCAAGAACAAGTTCAGCAAATGTTGAAGAGCTAATGGATGGAAGATCAGCAACTTTTCTTTTCAAGTTATACCTGTGCCATTCGGTCTTCATGTGCTTTCTCTGGAGCTCTGCGGTCGGGAACTTAATGCCACATGTGTTACAGGTGAACAGTGAAGTCTGCGGCGTTGAGCCATTAGGCATGAATGAATCTGTCGCTAGAAATGTTGACATGTCTTTTTCTCTCAATCAAATGTTCTGATAAAAGAAAGGAAAAGCATGAAACACACACTTGAAGTTTTGAGGGACGTAGGCGTATATCATTTGCCCCTTATTGTTAGTCATCAGAGAGAGAGCACAAAATGCAAGGGCTGCAAACCAAATATATAAGTATACGAAATGGCCGCGGACAATCTTGATTGTATGACTGCAAAAACTTTCCGCTATACCACTATGTAAGCTCCGCATTTATGGTGTTGAAAGTTCTTTGCATGCAAATATCTATCATTATATGAGTCTATACTACTATTCTATCCATGTTTGAGAAGTCTCTGGCCACACTCTTCTGTACAAGCTCATGGCGACGGTATCTTGTGCAGTCAACTTGCCGTCAAAAGTAGCCTTGAAGTAGCCATGTGTACCCAAACTTTCTTTAATGAATCCACTACGGCCAGATTTGGTGAATAATGGGATCGCCTTAAACCAGTTAATATCTTCTGGTGAAAAGAACATGTATCTGACGGTGACTACTCTCTTGTGAATCTTCACGGGATGGCCGGTGAGTACAGCTCTTTCTGCAACTACTCTTGTATGGTCACAGTTCAAGAAGGTGCCCTGGCCGATAAGCTCTAATGCAGAGCCCGGTGCTCCATTTTCTTGTTCATCTTGTTCTCCCTGACTGACATTTCTAAAGAAGATTGTTGGAGCGTTGCTAAACAAAACTGGGGCGATAGTCGATGCAATAGATAAAGTACCCGGGTGATGGAACTTTTCGAACTTGTGGACATTGTTAGAGTTATTCGATGCCTGGTTAAATGTGGGTTGAATGATATGTCTTCTAGGGCCGTATTGGACGATAATCGACTCTCCAGAAGCAACAGGCTCTTCATAATCTTCCCAGGATTCGAATGAAAAATGTACCAATGCTAGCTTATGCTCATGTTCGAGCAATTCATAAACAGTGAATGGAGAAGCCGCTGTGTTTACTCTTTCCAAGAGATAGAAGGGCGCTCTAATGTAGATTTTGACTCTACTACCGATAGTCACTTGGGCTTCTTTGATGTTGTCCTTGATAACCTTGTTTCTGGTAGCCTTGTAGTTGTTAATTCGGAGCATGTTGTTCCAAATACTTGGACGCTCTTTGTCCGCTTCATCGTGGTCCCATTCACAGTTTCCTAACGATTTGATACCCCTATAAGCCGCCAATCTTTCCTTGGCTGACTCTGTAGGATCAAGTTCTAATTCGTCTGGGAACTCAAGATCTTCTTGCGCAAGTTCTCTAAATTCACGCAATTGCCTAGATTCTTCTTCGGGGCTCAATTCCACGAACATTTCAGACTCAGCAGCTTCTGTCGGCTCGTATTCCGTGGCAGTGGCGGACGGAGTAGCGAATACCTCGTCGTCTTCAACATACATTCTTTTTGTTTGTTCGTCTTCTTCGTCGTCAACATCAGATGCATTTTCTAAGACATCGTCCAAATACCATCTTCCTTGGTAATCAGATGTACCCTTTGGTAATCTCTTGCTCTGATGCAAATTTCTGCTGCCGTCGTCATCGAAATACCGTTTGTCGTCCATTCTGGCTCCCAATGCATCGTCGTCATCAAAGATGTCTTCCATGTCAACTTCTAGGTTTTCATTGTTGAGCTCATCAAGAGTCTCCTGCTCTCCATTCGGAACGAACATTGCATTGGAATCGTCTTGCATACTGTTCCTTCGTATGCTTTCGATCTTCTCGATCCGGTCCAATTGAAAATCTCCAGCACCAGGAATATGCACAAGTCTGTTTGCATTGAATCCAGTACCTCTTACAATACCTTCAACACATATTAATTCCTCTCCCTCTGACCACGATACTTGGTCTGCAACTAACCATCCTCTTTGATCTCTCCAGGTTATGGATTTAGGGAACTTCTGACATATAGTGCGAATACAATTGAGGCATTCAGACTCCAGTTCCAATGCAAATAATTTATCTTTCTCTTCGTTTGGGAAGAAATGGTTAAAGAAAGATTGTAATGATTGTCTAATATCCATCTGAAGATTTCTCTTTGGGTAGGCAGACACTACGTTTGGTAATACACCAACAACTGAGGCGACACCCTGTGCAATAACTGCTCTCAATAGTTGCTCACCATACTCTTTCTCCACTTCCTTTTCGGCAGAAATACCAAATATAACAAAATCGGAAACCTTGGCTGCATCTAAGATTGCAAGCAAGTTAGTCGGGTCCGGTATTATGATTTTCATATTGGTCTTAAACCTCTCTACTTTAATGGAGGTTACTGATGGGACTGCAAACAAGACCAGATCAGACGACTCCGTACTTGAGGAATTTATCAATTGTGATGCGATATTGGCTGGGGAGATGTCATCTGTCAAGGCAATAATCGTTACAATCTTTTCTGCCCCACTGTTACCTTCAAAGATCTTTCTTGATTGCTTTGTGTCTAATATTTTGCTGTTCTTCAATTGTTTAGCAAGATTCTTTCTCTCAAGCTTCGAAAGTGGCTTGTTCTGCTTAGATGAACCACCATTGGACTTTTCAACTTTGCCCTTATATTGGTTTTTCAATTGACCCTTTGTTGCATGTTTCGACTTGAAAGGTTTGTGGTCGTTTTTCAAAGTAGACCTGTGTGAGTGACCTCCTGCCATGGTATTGAATTTATCAACGAACTAGAGATTTGACAGTTGTCTTGAAAGGCGAATGCAACTAGCTAAGATCAATTTTCAGGTTTATCACAGCCGATGAGATGAGGTGCGTTAGGGTTCAGCCCCATGTAATTTTTATGATCATGTGACATATGAGTCCGCGTTCAAACGCGTTACTATATTAGATTACTCACGTGTTCAGTTAAAGTCTTTGTGTAATCTTCAAAAAATTTTCAGATTGTCCTACCCGCACTCCCAGTCCCATTCTGTATTGAAGACAGAAAACAGTAAAGGAAATTCAAAACTAGTGAAAGACTTTTTACTATATCACCAAATACGTCTAAATAATTGTATGTATACGAAAGAGTAACATCAGATAGCATGGAATAAGGGCAGTCCTTCTGATGACCGTATCTACGCAACCAAGAGGGAGGACAACTTCAACTCAGCTGATTATACCTAAAGGGAAGGAAACGTTCAGCTGAAACAGCTCTGTTAAGGGACCACAAGACATCACATATCGTTTCAAAAATCTTTAAGACACTTAGCACTGATTGTGACTACGATACATGCTTGAAACATAGCATCTAGCGAGCAAGTGATGGAAATCAAGTTCTCCTGGTCATCTATAAATGCCCAACCAATGTTGATGATTACAACCGAGTTATAATTCTTGCACCCCGAAGGTCTATCTTTTTTTCTTCGACCCTTACTATGGCTAGGATACTAACATTTTTAGCAATATGGCTCACGAATCCGTTTGGTTCTCCCACCCTAGAAAGTTCGGTAAAGGTTCTAGACAATGCCGTGTCTGCTCCTCCCACACCGGTTTGATCAGAAAGTACGGTTTGGACATCTGCCGTCAATGCTTCAGAGAGAGAGCCTCTGACATTGGCTTCAACAAGTACCGTTAAGCTATGCTACCGAATTAACTCATCAAATATTCATTTAAACAAATGTTAATTTCTGTGTATAATTAAAGGTTACCTGGGGCTCTGTCCCTATCTAAATAAAAAATTGATTACAAACGTTCAGCAAGATCAAAGGCTTGCAAATTGTAGGAGTACCCTGGTACGAGCTGTGGGAGGCGTCTCTCACAAGTGTGTTAGGATATTCAAGAGAGAAGAATAGGTTAACCTCGAAGGCAATCGTACACACCGTCGCATGTAGCTTGGTCTTCGAGCAAGATTCATTGGTACGTGAAGTTTACAACTACTACTACACAAAGAGTGGCAAGAGAATGTGTCCTAAAAATATCGACATTCAGACCCCATCGCCTCACCTAAGAGACCCGGAGGAGTCCAAACTTCCTATAAGGACATTCAATCTTGGGAGTGCAATTTATATAAATAAATGGCAACGAGTATAACTTGACAATGTACATTATCCCGTCGTGGCAAATACTCCCGTGCTTTAATAAGCTTTTTGATTGAAGAAAAAGAGGTTAAACTAGAAAACATTTCCTCTCCGCGATGATTTTTATACCGCTGCGATCGAAGGGTTCGAAAAAACTAAAAGTTACCCGGATAAGATGTCAGAGTGTTCTACGAAATTACCAAAGGAGAAATGGAGGAAAGTGATGTGCAAAGGGAATCATTACTATGCTCAGGGATGTGATCACACAACTGTATCAATGCGTTGCCGGTTTAAGTAATTTGTATTCTTAGGTAAATAATATATTAATTTTGCAATTATCAGAATAATTCTGTCTGAGCAAAGAAAGTCGTTCACGCAAGTAGGTCTACCTTAACATTTGGGAACTCATTTCGTCATTGAAAGGATCTTATATTGCCTACAATCCCGACAAAACCACCAATCAATCAGAAAGGGCCAATTGCTGGCTATTAAGAACTCACTACTTTGTACTGAATCAATACAAATGCACAATCCTGCATATCAGTACCCACATTTGTCTTGTCTAGAAATTGCATGTCTTATCCAACCATAACTTTTCCACACTATTGGTAAATCATGTCATCCAGCGGCAGTAAAGTCCTTACACTTTTGTTTGCCGGGGCAGTGAGCTGGTACGGTGCAGTTAAATTCTGGCAGCCGATTGTGATGTATGTATCATTCTGTTAATACCTTCTAATCATAATTTAACTAACAAAATTCCTAGAGATCAATTGAAGAAAGATGGCAACTTGAAGGAAGGGGTTTTTGTCCCCGAAAGTGACCAGCCTGAGTCCTGGGCAGACCTCAAAGCTAAAGTTAGCCAGGCACTTCATCCTACCCAGCCAGACCCAAAGATTGGTCGAGAGTTCACGGAAGCCAAAACTGCAAAAGAGGAAAATAAATAATCATGTACATAGTGAAATGATCATATTGATGACCGCTAGTTATCGCATGAGTAGGAGTGACCCAAAATGATGGAGGAACATTTCATGTCGCCCTGAATCTTAAGTAGTGAGTTCAATTAATGCCTTATCGAAGTGGATCACGTAGGTACTGCATATAATCACATCTCATCTAGCACCATTTTTTTCAGTCTTCTCTCTTTATTGTTTAGCTTACTTCCCTTTCCAAGCATCTATCCAAATGGGCAAACTCAAGCGTAACAGAAACAACCGCAAGGCCAGAGTTAATCCACTCGGAGAGAAAAAACTTGGAAAAGATGAGCAAAGGGATGAAAACACCAGGCAGTCCAAGATCTTGCCCCTCATCAACAATTTGAAATCGTCTGTTTCAAACGAGAAGTCAATGGCTCTCGGTGCATTGACTGTAATATGTGAAGACCCTAGAATGAGAAAACTTTGTTTGAAGGAGAAATTGGTTCAACTTATTATGGAGCAGTGCTTAAACGATGACAACGACGAAATTGTTGTAGAGTCATTTGGTTTGTTGAGAAACTTGGGTATCGAAGAGGGCTACGATGTTACTGCATACTATTGGAGACAGAACATATGGGTTGCTATCGAAGCTGGCTTGAAGAAGGTTGAAAATTCGTTCAAATATCTTGCAGTGAACAAATCATTACAAGGAGCTAGCTCGACCTTGCGCCTTGCCAAACAGGTGGATGATAAGGCGAAGTTGCAGTTACTTTATGATTTTACCGAAAACCTCATCTCCTTGGTTCTTGTCTTGGCGAGTGCTTCTGATGAAATTTACACGGGGGTATTTGATAGAATTGATCCAGTTTTGAACCTTGTCATTGGTCTTCTTAGTTGGAATTCGCCAGTCTTGAAGACATCACTTAAACTCCACAACACTTTACTTGACTTTGTTTACGAGTTCTCTACGGAGTCATTCGAGTTTATCGAAAAGCTAGGCAACAGTAATGAGTTTGAGTTGGCGAAATTAGTACCAGGGTCGGAGAAAAACTTGCTTGGGAAAGGTTACATCGAAGGCATAAAATATCAAGTTCTTGAAACACAAACCCAGGCTACTTCATCGGATAACAGCTTTGTCCTTGACACAATTGTAAATCTCTGTAATTACGTTTCGCAAATCGATTTGGAGAGTATCAGGAACAGCTTTCTCACTACCGTGGATAACGCCATTGAGCCAATTACAAACTCAACCACAAGTTCGAAAAATGAAATGACACAGGACATCGACCAGCAGATCTCTGGGGACACTCCCGAAAAGACCCAGGCAAAAGACGATATTCAGCTTCTAGAGATCACGATCGATATATACACTTCTGTTTGGGAGTATCTTGCATTACAAAATCTGCAACAACCAATACAGCTGCAAAGGCTGGGAGATGCCTTGCTTAGTGTAGTTTTCAAGTCGGTATACCCAATCCTTTCTGAATTGATAAAATTCGACTTGAGTAACCACCACATATTGCAGTTGTCGAACAAGGTCCTCGTATGTTTCAACAACTTGGTCTGGTTCATGTTATCCTGTGAGTCTATACCCACCGAATGGTTTGATATTTCCATTAACATATGGGATTTGGCTGTGAAAGTCTCCACCACCATGCCCTCCATACAAACTCAAAAAAATTCCCTCAACGTTCTTTGGGCTATTCTCAAGACTTCAGCACCTGGTATCGATAGTAATAGACTAGAACCAGCTATGTTGGAGGGACTCATGAGTAAATGCAATGGTTTCTTAAGCAATGGCGGTGGCAGCGACTCTGAGCAATTTGATTTCATTCTTTCGTCTGTCGGATTTCTCGGAACAGCAGCTTCTGTGATCCCAAACGTTGACTTGATCAGATCAATTTCCGAATTTCTACTCTCATTGATCGCCGGATTCACGAGCAAAGAGTTTATCGGGAGCAATAAGCATACAATTGAAGACAAGTCAAGAGCTTATACAATTGTAATCGAGTGCTTGGACTTGATATATGACATCTTTGGTGATGCAGAATACCCGCACGACTACCCAATCTTTGTGGAAGGAAACTACATCAATAGGTTAAGAGAGCTAGAGCCACAAGTCAAGGAGATGTACAAAAAGATTGACAAAAATAAATTCAAAGAGTTGAAAGTAAGAGGAGAAGATGCGTGGGGAAACTTGAATAGATTTATTATGTACAAGGAGAGTGAAAGGAGGTGAGGAAGGAACAAACAAAAGTTAATAGACATTCACACACACAGGAGCATTCGAGAGTGCGCTTCCCGTAGTTTGATATTTTGTTCGTGAATCTCAATTCGGAATATCCCGCGCGTTTTGTGTGAAGAGACAAGCTATATTTGTGCTGAAATGAGCTTATTTTGAATCTGCTGGTTAAGAGCAATAGCCAATGAGGTCATACTCTGGAGTTCCCAGTTTGAGCTGCAGGTTATAATATTCCACATACTACAAATAGAAACAAAGCAAAACACGAAACTCAAACAAAGGCGGACGTGGGGCTTTCGTGATCAACGAAAGAGCAGCCTATAGGAGTCCCTTGCAGAGTCACCCTTCTCATTATTATGTGTAGTATAACGTATGTTGGGTTGATTTTCCAGCCGTTTCTTGACATAAGGCCCCGAGTAGTGAGAGAGCAGGGGAGCAAGTAGACGCATTCAGGAATGCGGATGCCACCTGAAGATTATAGGATCGGATAAACTCTCTTCTCTTTGCTGTATGGCGGCATTTAAGCGAAGATGATAAGCATCACGGTTGTAAAGTAGAGTTTCTCTGTTGTTCTAAAGGTATGGCGCGTACTAGCGCTAATGCTCCGGCTCTAGCACACTTGTTCGGAGTTGTGAATTACCCAGCGACATGCCAGCATCCACAATAGAGCTTGTTCAAAAAAAATGGCTCCAGCTTCTCTAGAGAGAGTGCATGCATGAAAAATTATTAATTATTACCGCATACAGCGTACGGCTTCAAGTGTGGACATGTGCGGCATATGTTTGAAGACAGGGGTGAGAAGAATCACATCACCCCGCAAATGTTTTGGGATATTTTCTGCAAAACCAAAACAGAAAATTAGTGACGTGCGAGTGATATCTGCAGCCAGGCACACCGGAAATTTAATTTTAGGTATAACCGTCGTCTATTTTTAATCTGAAATCCATGTAACTTTCAACACCACAAGACTGGAAGAAATTATACCTCGAGACGACAAGTTGATCTTATTGCAGTTGCTACACACACTCTATCACTATGAAAGGGTTTTATTTTTCTTTCAGGAGCTCCCACCAATAAGCCTCTCAAACCAGCCCCTTTCGTCGAAGTATTTTATCCCCTGACGTTTGAATTGGCTGACAATTTTTAGCAGCAAATGCAACCTGCCATGCGTGACTTGCATATTCGCTGGGTACTTGTACACAAAAAATAAGATGTCTCGCAAGAACCTAATTATAGAAAATTTTCCATGGGGCCACATTGGTGAAATTGCCCCAGAAATGTTCTGAGCCTCACTCAAGTGTAAGTCTATATAAGAGGGTGCCTCCCACCCTCCTAGCGACACTTTGATACACTTTTTTATTCATCAAAAAGCTTTAGCACTTACTTTGACCAAACTAAAAATGCAATTCACTACTCTCGCTTTATCCGCTGCTACCATCAACGCCGTTTTGGGTGCTGTTTACCCTGTTACCCTTTACACCACTTCTTCGAACCTGGAAGTTGACCACAAGGGTTTGACATCTCTCCACGAAGGTGCTGGTATCAACTACTTTTTCCTTGCTGATGGAGCTGGCCAGAGTTTCTCCTACGATGACGAGAAGCACACTTTGAGCACTCCTTTGACAGACACCATTAACTCCTTCGTTGGTAACTACTCTAGCTTCCTTGCTAACTCCATTGTAAGTCAATCGACTATCTCCGTCGGTGATGACCATGTTGTCACTATTGGTTCTCAGAGCACCTTCTATGCTGCTGAGAATGTCAACGATCCATATGACTACTCCAAGACCAGATATGCTGTTCTTCTTGAAAACCAGGAAGGCGCAATTCCTTTCCAAATTTTGCTTCTCGAGACGCCTGCCCCAGCTCCTCTGTCAAGCGGCTACTCTAACGACACCACCACCACCTACACTTACACCTCCGAACAGACTACTGTTGTCACTATCACTGACTGCCCGGAGACCGTCACTGACTGCCCAGCCAGACACACCCCAACCACTGTCACTACCGTTGTTCCAGTGACTTTGACTACCACTTACTGCCCAGAGTCAACCACCCCAGTCTTCCCAACTGAGACTACCTCTGAGGCCCCAGAGTCTACCGTTCCACCTGTTGTCACTTCTGACAACGGTGCTGCTGGTGCTTCCTTTGTCGGTGCCGGTCTTGCTGCCGCTGCTGCTTTCCTTTTGTAAATGATTTAATCATCTTCGAAGGATTTCTTTGCGAGTACTTCAAGCCATCTATGAAAGTTTCAATTTCTACTTCACTAATTAATTAGATCATTCGAAACAAAGCTTATGTTTTATTATTCGATTTGGTGTATAATATATACACCTGTTTGCATGTTCAGCATCAATAATATACTCAATTGATGTTATTTGTGTAGCATTTTTTCTTTTCAATTCTTTTCACTCGAAAATATTCTTCTCGTATGTCTATTAATGGGTTAAAATTCTTTTAATCGAAATCAATATTTGGTTGGTGTTACGTTCAGGGTGGAAGTCAGCGCTAATAATAACTATAATAAAGATGCCGAACTTAGTAACCTATGTATCCCCACTATGGTGTAGTCGGAGCATCAGTCCCCCTGGGTCTATTTCCACACTTTGTAACGTTACCATGACTGCACAACTCACTTCGCAAGCCGAAACTTTATTAATTGCGATCGCTTTCCTCGAACCAAAAAAGCATGTCCCTGCATATATGTCAGTGAAGCAATATTTTCGTTCTCGTTCCAGAAGTGATTATCCCAAATTGGGAACGTGAGGCTCAGGCGGTGTGGCTACCATATATTCAGGTAGGGTTAGCTTAAATGCTACGGTGTATATATGTAAGCTTCTAGTACCTTGTTTTCTTTTGCTTTTTCTTCTTTTTCTCTACGACTACTCTTCTTCATCACATTATCAAATATGAAATTAACTTCCGCCACTGCTCTTGCTTCCTCCCTTGCCCTTGCCTTAGCTGCAAACGATACAACCATTGGATACAGCAACTCGACAGTGACCTCTAGGCACTTCAACACTACTTCAGCTGGCCCAACTGGTTTCCATAACTCTTCCTATACCTCACCCTCCATTGCGTTGTCGACTTCTCCTTACTACAACTCATCCAACGTAACCACAACGTCTTCTAAGTCAAGATCGAGAACCACTCCCATCACTACCACTTCAAATGATGAGGGACAGACTTCAACAGCTGGTGAGAGCACCGAGACATCGGAAGGCTCTGGTAGTGCCGGTGGTGAGTCAACTACTGGCTCTGGCTCTTCCCAATCCTCCTCCTCCTCCTCCTCGAAGGCTATTGCTGGTAGAGCTACCTTGGGAGCCGGTGCTCTCGCTGTGGTTGCTGCCTACTTCCTTTAAGCCACCAAAAGTGCAGGGGCAAACTTGATGGCTGCTTAGAAAAAAAAAAAAAAAATAAAAAAACCAGAAAAAGAAAAGAAATTGATTGAAAAACAAAAATGAGGACATGTGACTGCAGCTACTTAATTCACTCTAAGCTTGCGTTCCTGAGATTCACCGAAGTCATATAAATCTCTACCATTTAATATTCCCGAATTCACCAATCAAGCTTTATTTATTAGTTCGTTTAGTTGACTTTTATTTTCGTAATATAGTGAGTACACATAAGTACATAAATTTCATAACAATAAGGACATGGAAAATAGTGTAGCGGTCTAGTCGATCTCAGGCGGAAATGCATCTAAGCTTTCCTGTTCGGATTCACTACTACTTCCTCCATCCTCAGTGCTGTCCAGATCAACCTCAAAGTCTGTAGCCAGAACTTCCGTATCTTTCTCAGGGACTCCGACGACACCCCATTTGATATTTGTTACTGCTTCTAGTCTGTCCAAAATCTCACACATCGGAGTATATAATCCAAACTGCTTATATTCTCCATCGTACGAGTGCAACATACCAACAACACCTAATCCCTTTGTCTCCCTGCTAGTCTTGCAGTCTTCCAATTTTGTCAAGATCCATGCACCACTATCACCGCCAGCGGCGAAAGCAGAGTTATTCTCTAAAGCATTCACTACGAACTCACTTGAATGGATAGTACCGTCTAACCAGTATACTAGTTTGATACCATTCAAAGTGCCCTTTGTGAACTTTGTTGTAGACCCATACTTGAAGACAGGTAACCCATGGTTGTTGAGATTTTCGCCGTCCGACACACTGGAATCAACGTCATTTATGTCGATGTTTCTGTTCAAATCAATGATCGATCTAACGTACAAGTTGTCAAAGATCAACGCTGGATCAAATTCGTTGAATGCAACGTCATCTCCTAAAAAGTTCTGATCACATCTCAAGCTCTTGTTTACCTTAATGATTGCCAAATCGCTCAATCTCTTCTCGACATACTCATCATCCTTTCCACTGGTATTTGTGCTGCTATTGCTACTACTGGTGGCAGCGTTTCCGTACCCTCCAGATCCTGAGCTAACATTACCATCTCTGTCCAATTTTAGCAACGTTCTCTCACCCCAAATAATTTGCCCGAACCTATGTATAGGCAAGTTGCGAACCTCTGTAGATAACTTGTTTGGCGTCTTTATTCTTTTCATCGGGAAAATTTCATCCAATTGATTAAGCACAGTACCGTAAGCAATTTTGCTCTCAACTCCTGACCCACTAGGGCCATCCAGCAAAGTTCCGCTTAGATTGTCAAACTTCCTATATTGGACCAAGAGAGCTTGCTTGTACAATGATATCAATACTGACAGAGGAACAGAGATATTGCTGTACTCTTTGTTTTCCTCACTGTTGTTGTTGAGGCAAACATGGCCACACGTTATCGCATATGAATATGAACTGTAGCTAGCAAACTCGGGTTGCTTTTTGACATCGATCATAGGATATATGAACCCACCAAGTGTACCCGACGATCTCAGAGAGTTTTCAACAGATAGAGAGAGAGACATAGGCGGACTAGATATGTCACTGGGTATTCTAAAGGGTAACTTAAACTTATACCTCTGAGGTTGTTGCTTGAGGTGGGCACCAGAAGTAGTGCTGGAAGGAGGAACTCCAGTTGAAGACGCACTTGCAGTTGTTTGGTGCGGATTCCCTGGTTGGTTTTGCAACTTTGCACTGCTAGCTAAATCAATTTGATTTCTAATACTGATAAAGTGGATATCGTCGTACAAATCGTGAAGTCTTTGAATCAAGTGCATATGATAGTCTGTAGGGCTCGGATGGCCAAAATACAAACATAAAATGTTCATTTGCTTACTTATTCCTCTGGTTATGGGTGCTATGAAGGAACCATTCTGCTCCTTAATCGATAGTTTTGTGTTTGTTATTTTGTTGATGATGTTCACCAAGACTTCTTCATTCGGTAAGTCCTTCCCATTATTGATTCCTATTGAGTAATTTTGTGGCTTCAACACTGTATACTCTGCTCCGCTATCACTTCTCATCACGGCACTATCCAACGAGTGGGCAAAACTATTGAAATTTTTGATCAAAAGCAATTTCAACTTAATATAAACATCGTCACGTAAAAGATTATCGTATAAGTTTAAGTATATCTTCATGAGTTTCCTTAAGTAAACGTTATTATATGTATCAAAATACCAGTCATCTTCGGATCCCTTGAAATTATTGATAAACGACTGAAAAGTCTTTAAACAGTCAATGATGTTGATGACTGACGTCGTCAAGTTTGCTAAACTGTTACTATACTGACTCATGATATACGAGACATCTTCGTAAAGTTCGTGAATCTTGTCTCCAATAACGTGCGAAGCTGGCCGCTCGTCGTTGCGGCCCTCTGGAATATCCATCACTTTTAATGGTTGCCCATCGTAGTCCTGTTCCAGTTGCAGCGCAGACCTTTGTTTTGAGTCCAGTTCCGCTCTCGTAAAGAATGAGGACTGTTTGGTAGAGAAGGATTTACCGGATTTTGAAAAGAGTGATTTACCAAAAGCTTCTGAGTCTCTGGTGAAGACTGAGTTTGTGGTAGTGGTGGGGTTCAGAATCACAGGGTTGAGGTTGAGATTAGGGTCATTTGTGAACGCTCCAGAAGTCCCAGTTTTAGCGTATATTTGACCAGAGTGAGAAGAGGATCCAGCAGATACCGCTTGCTCTGTGTTAAACATTGGTTTTAGAGGACCGATGGAATCCTGAGACTCCACTGTTGGAGTACAGGATACAGCGGGTTCGAGATCAAGTGACGTTTTACCTGCCTGTCGAAAGAGCAGAGTTGCTGCACTTCCTGATGCAGCAGAGTCATCTCCTCTCTTGTGGTCACTTTCCTTCTTAGTTCTACCTAAAAACTTTTTCATGTTGAACCTGAAGAGTTCTATGTGAGGGTATTTTTATCCGGTACCGTTTGTTAGAAATTAAATTAGAAAAATAAGTCATTAAAGCTTCCGGCACATAGAGCTGCCGCTGCGAAACCCAGGCATTACTGCCATGATCTAGACTTGCCGTATTAACGAGCTTGCTGATGAAAAATACTGGTGAACAGAGCTTTTCCACAGTTCCACCACACCATATGTAGCTGAGCTTGCTTATTCTGGTTGACTTATTCACAGTTTGTAGATTGTCTAGTTCTCCACATTTGATGTAGTGCCAGTTGAGTGGATGGACTTCCTCATTTTCATAACAGCCTCTCTTTTCAGGACAAACGAGTGATTTGCCCTAGCAGAAGAAACAGACATACAGACTATATACACACATAATCAAGGACGATCTTGCTAAGAATCTTGCATTGATCATACTTTTCTTACCCCAGAGAAATTTATGTGCACCTGCCTCACCTAACAGCGAGATCGCTGCAATTGGCGGCGTTTAGGCAAGTGCGGAAAGACTTGAAAGCGCGCGGTTCGCAACCATCGAACCACTACGAAGCTTTCACAGTCTTGTGTTGTGACAAAGTACTAGCCTGAATACGAAGGAGGTGAAACAAACACCTCGGGAAGATTACGAAAGTACAGTAACTCTCGAATTTGTATCTCAATTCTTTCCTTTGTATGGGCGCTGTATTTGAATCAGATTCGCAACCCATATTCGAAAAAAAAAGTCCCCCTAGTCTGATATTCCAGTTTCTGTTGTTCTCCGCATTATTTTCGTTTTTGAAACTCGAAATTTGCACACCTGACTATATTCTTATCCCTTGGTTTAATAGTAGTACACCTTGAGTACTATATTTATTGAGTGACAGTCGTGTCAATACACCAAAGAGAAGTCCCAAAAGTACCCCCTCCCGATTCCGCCCTCGTCGACATCCTTTTCACCGTTGCCAATACAGTAGTCAATTGACTCATCACCAATATGCCTGTCTATTCCATCTCTCACGTCGAGAATGTCAGGGTATGTGTCGTCATGGTTGGATTACCAGCTCGTGGAAAATCTTTAATAGCTCAAAAAATTGTGAGATATCTCTCGTGGCTCTCCATCAAATCCAAATGTTTCAATGTTGGTGCATACAGAAGGCAGATAACCACTACTGAGGAAATAACCGCCGATTTTTTCGATCCCCTCAACGAAGAAGGCTTGAAGTATAGACAGGAGGCTGTAGATCACGCAATAACCGATATGATGAACTGGTTTGTCAATGAAAATGGTGTCGTTGGCATTTTGGACGCGACAAACTCAACCAAGGCAAGGAGATCCGAAATCTTGAAACTTTGCCGTGATAACTACATCGAACCGATGTTTTTAGAAAGTTGGTGCAATGATCAGGATTTGGTGTTGCAGAATATTTTAGACGTCAAAACGACGTCCCCAGACTATGCAGATAGGGACTCAGAAGTGGCTACGGACGACTTCCTCAAGAGGATCAAGTTTTACGAACAAACTTACGAGTCGATGGAATCCAAGGGTGATGAGCTGGATTTGACGTTCATCAAGCTAGTCAATGTCAACCAACAAATTATTTTGAACAAAATTGAAAGCTACTTGGAAAGTAGAATTGTTTATTACGTCATGAACTTGCACATTAAGCCAAGAAGCATTTGGCTATCTAGACACGGTGAGTCTGAATATAATTTGACGGGACAAATTGGTGGTGATGCAAATTTATCTGAAAGAGGATGGAGATATGCCAAGAAGTTACCAGAACTTGTTTTAAAGTCCCTTGGAGAGGAGAATCAACACACAAACTTAACTGTGTGGACGTCAACTTTGAACAGAACCCAGCAAACTGCATCATTCTTACCATACAATAAAAAACTACAATGGAAAGCTCTTGACGAGTTGGATGCAGGTGAATGTGACGGAATGACATACGAAGAGATCGAACAACAATTTCCAGAAGACTTCAAGGCGAGGGACGACAACAAGTACGAGTACAGATACAGAGGTGGAGAGTCGTACCGTGATATTGTCATAAGATTGGAACCAATAATCATGGAATTGGAAAGACAAGAAAACATCTTAATTATTACCCATCAGGCTGTCTTAAGATGCCTCTATGCGTACTTTATGAATGTTCCACAGGAGGAGAGTCCATGGATGTCGATACCGTTACACACTTTGATCAAGCTTGAGCCTAGGGCGTATCTGACCTTAGTAACTAGAATCAAAGCAGATATTCCGGCAGTCAGCACCTACAAGGAAAAAGGAACGTCACAGTTGGGTGAACTTGAGAATACAACAAGTTCGAAGAGCCGTGATCTCATCAAGGATAGTGAGTGCGTTTGAACGGGGAGGCAGGAAAGGCAAAAAGTCAAGTAAGAATGTACATATTCGTTCGTGTAACTTTTTTTTTTACCGTTTGTGAGCATTAGTCGGAGTACTGTTTGATCAAAATGTTAGCCCTACTAAGCAAATTGAGAGAAAATGTATATACACTAAGAAAAAGTAGCCAATAAGTACATACAAAATATCTTTCTATTAGTTAACTATATAATAAAGGTACAGCTTTGGTCTACACCTTTGCTGACACCCACTCTATACTACAATGGTCCACATCTCAAGTGGCCGATACATACTTCTTTGCCTGCTCTCTCACCTTTTTTTCGTACACGTCCCTTTCCTTCTGGAATGCCTTCCAAGCGGGTTCCTGAGCTGGAGATTCTGGGTTTGGGTTTGTTAAGAGTTCCTGAATTCCCAAGACGATTTGCTTCAAAGTGATAGCGGGCCGCCAATCCTGTTCCTCGTTCAAAATAGAAAGACACACAGTGCCACTGGGATATACATTCGGGTGGTAGAACTCAGCAGGGAACTTAACTTTGGGAGGCTTCGATGGGTACTCCTCCGGGAACGTTATTGAAACAGGATACGTTGCTCCTTCCCATGATGTGTTAGCTTTGCCAGGGATTCCAGCTTTCCAAGTGGTTAAATCCAACGAACCGTCTTCGCCCTTCACGGGTTTAGCGAAAAAGCCGAATGGGTGGTCCTTTCTCCACTGTTTACGTTCCTCTTGTAACCTGGTTTTACAGAGCGACATTGCCTAGACCAGATGATCTTTATGTGAGTTGAACTTTTGGTTGAAGAGCTGCGTAGGCTAGCTCGTAATCAATAATTAGGTTAGAAAATTAGAGAGATCTGACATTTAGAAGCATATTGGTATTTGCACACCGCCAGCTGTTGCTGAGGCTCACTAGAAAGCTGGGACAGCTTCGGAGTCCTTAAGGATAGAGTACGTTTGGCTAATCAACACCTCTCGAAGCATCATTCGCTTGCGATTTAGAAGGCATCATGAAATTGATAAGTGTGTCTCTTCCACGTCGTCTTCATCCAAGCAACAACTTCCACAATCAAGAGGCTGAAATTGAAAAGGCTGATATGATGTTTAGGTCTAAAGGAAAAGAGTGCTGCGTAGAGGAAGATATAAAGCTACTCCACTAGTTGCTACGAGTATCGCAAGATGTTTAGCACATGTGGACTATGAAAAGCAGCAGGTGAGAAGGTGAGTAGTTTCGCCTATTATTCCCCGCTTTTTCATTCGCAGCCAAGTATGAAATTGAAACCGAGATGTTATGACTGGTCTTTCGAAGGGTCGGGTTCTTCAATACAACAAGGTATGGGGAGTAAGGAGTACAAAACCAATCACGTGTCTAAGGCAGGACCACTGGTAATTCCCTAGAACACATGTCACTTACGGCAGAGAGCTGTGCCGTCTCAGATATCTCTGTGTAGCCGAAGTGCAGTACCTCGGTTTGCCCCACAATATAAATTTTCTTCGTTCAATTGTGGGAGGTATAAAAAGAACTCCGATCAGGAATATTTTTCTGTCATCGATATTCTTCAACGTAATTGAAATGCTGGGAACGATAGAGAAGGATACCAAGACAGAGACGAAGGTCAGCGAGACTCCCATCACACCCGCGGCTAACGCTGTTGCTTCGGATGCCACGACAGCAGCAACTGAGACCCTCCCAGCTGCGCTGGCTGCTTCAGCCACTTCAAACCTGACGACCCAGAAACCTTCCGGAACAGAAGATGACTTGGATGATCTTGATGATTTATTGGATGATTTCGTCGACGATGTGTTAAGCAAGCCTCCAGGCTCAGCCGTTAATGCTGGTGCTGAAAGTGTCCATCGTGACAATTCTGCTGCTACAGCTACTCCTACCAACCCACTTAACCCTATTAATAACGAAATTTCGCAAACAAACATCGAGGAGCTCATAAAAGACCTCAAGATCGAGGATCCAGAAACGAAGGCACAATTCGAAGAATTGGTGAAACAGTTTGAAGAAACTCACAAGGAAGAGACACTGGCGGCACAGAACCCACAGAATTTTGACAACGTAATGAAGGAGACAATGGAAAGAATGAAAAAATCAGGAAAGAACATCGACGAGCAAATAAAAAATGATCAGTCATCGTCTAACCCTGAAGATATCTTAACTCAAATGCTCGCGGGAATGGGTGGAGGAGAAGGAGGCGATCTCGATATGTCCAAATTATTGGTGGATATGCTTGAGCAATTGTCCTCCAAGGAAGTGTTGTACGAGCCAATAAAAGATCTCAACACAAAGTTTCCTGGCTACCTTCAGGAGAACAAAGAGAAGATTTCTGACAAAGATTTCTCGAACTACACAAAGCAGTACGAAATTACCAACGAAATATTAGCTGTGTTCGACGCTCCCGGCTATGACGACAATGACAAGGCTAAAAGGGAACAAGTGAATACTTTATTGGAGTCCTTACAAGAGTTGGGACAACCGCCAACTGAGCTTGTTGGGGAAGGGGGAGATATCCCTGGTTTCGGTAGCAGTATTCCAGATATTGGAGCCGGTGCTGGTCCAGGCAGCTTGCCAGGACTCGGTGGAGCAAGTGGAGCGGGAGGCTTTCCTGGCTTGGACTTCAATGGTAAGGATTTACCAAAGGAGTTAGAAAAGGAGTTGGAAGAAGGCTGCAAGCAAACATAAGCCAATGAGGCTGTTTCATTTCGTTTTCATTTCGGATCGACTACGGCCAGCAAACCTCTGACTATTTATAAATGTGTATATATTTTATTATCACGATTTCTATAAGTTTAAACCACTTCTTCCTGAAAAGTCCTTGTAATACTGCAACATTTCTTGCGTGATGCCTCTGGATATTCCCTTGAGCGCGTGTTCAAAGTGTCTTTTCTCAACCCTCTCTGCCAGCTTATTTTCCATGACAGCAGCCAATCCGGCTTCTTGACAGAGCAAGGCGACTTCCGCTCCTGAACAGCCATCAGTGATTTTGGCAATTTGAGGCAAGTCTACATCGCTATTCTCAAGATGGAACTTCTTGCACCCATTACTCAAAATTTGAAGTCTAGCTTCGTAATCTGGAGGGGCAACGTATATATGCCTGTCCAATCTGCCCGGTCTGAGTAAGGCTGGATCTATTTCAGTGGGCCTGTTTGTAGCTGCAACAATGACGACCCCTTTCAATTCTTCAACACCATCAATTTCATTAAGCAACGATGTCAAAACGTTTTGAGAGGCACTCGTAGTTGAGTTTTCACGATCACCAGATATAGCATCAATCTCGTCAAAGAATATAATAGAGGGAGATGCAGCTCTCGCCTTTCTGAAAATTTCCCGAATAGTCCGTTCCGATTCACCAACGTATTTGTTGAGAATCTCGGGACCCTTTACAGCAAGAAAATTCAAACCTGATTCCGTCGCCAAGGCTTTGGCTGTAAGCGTTTTCGAACAGCCTGGTGGCCCATACAACAATACCCCCTTCGGAGCCAGAACACCCAACTTTAAAAATGAAGCACTTGCTTCCAATGGTAGTTGGACTACTTCAATAAGTTTTCTTTTGAGTTCTTCTTGCCCACCAATATCACTCCAATACACCTTGGGCATTTCTAAAAATATTTCTCTCATAGCTGAAGGTGTAATTTCCGGCAATGCACTTTCTATATCATCTATGGTTACTTTGATGTTCTTCTCTGGCGTTCCGTGAAGGAGCCCACGACCAATTGCCTTCATCACTGATTCTCTACACAAGGCAGTTAAATCTGCCCCGACATATCCGTGGGTCTTTGCAGCAACGCTGGAAAAGTTAGAATCATTCAAATCATATTTCAGTGGGTTCATCTTCTCAAACTGTTTGATCAATATTTCGAGTCTTGCCTCTGCGTCCGGGATTCCAATTTCAATTTCCTGGTCGAATCTTCCAGGTCTTCGCAATGCTGGATCTATGGAGTTTGGACGATTAGTAGCGCCAATTGCTATTACTCTGCCGCTATCCCCCATGCCGTCCATCATGGTTAATAAGGTAGCCACCACTCTTGATTCCGTTTCACCGCTATCGTCTGAGTTTCGATTGGGGGCAAGAGAATCAATCTCATCCATGAAGATTATTGCAGGCTGATACCTCTTTGCTTCTTGGAAGATTTCTCGTATGGCACTCTCCGTTTCTCCCAAATATTTTGAGACAATCGACGGCCCATTAACACTCAAAACATGCACATTTTCAGTGTTCAGAGCGACGCAGCGAAGAAGCATCGTCTTACCAGTTCCTGGGGGTCCATGTAAGAGTAATCCCCTTGGAGGTGAGATGCCAAAATCTGAAAATAACCTCGGGTTATTCAATGGTAGTTCGATTGTTGAACGTACAAGTTGAATTTGTTTACTGAGTCCTCCAACTGCATTATAACCTAATATGTTCGGTAGCTGAGGGTATTTGGACCTAGAAGGTGCAGCTAAGCTAGAAACATACAATGTCGTCGACCCCTTTCTAAAGACATAAGGAGTGGAAAAAAACTCAAAATTTGTTATCCCTACTCGATCCTCTTTTATTGACATGTTTTCCATCAAGTTTGAGATATCAGATTCTGCATTGATATCTACTATGGTCACCAGCACATCAATTTTAGATTCTTCCTCGTCATGCAAAGTACCATGTATAGGTAAAAGAAGTTGTGGAACTTGAAGTCCAGGATATATGATTCCGATAGCATCAAGAGCCTTTTCTAAAGTCGAGACAACTTTTTTGTTGTCCAAATCTAAAGAAAAGTCTCCAGCATGTAAGCTAACAGATGTAGCATACTTGGGTTGTTTGTCATATTTTACGATTTCAAGTCTATCTCCAAGCAATACACCCCCATACTTTCGTAACGAATCTGAAATCAAAAGTACGTTCTTTGCTGGACACTCGACATCGGATGATTCGTTGTCAGGGTGGATCGTTGCAAGTGTGGACGCACCAGAGGTCTCTGTATTGAAGATTTTTACGAAATCGCCCCCTTTAAACTCCATTGCATCCAAAACTTCAGAATTAATATAAACCTTGACACATCCTTTGTTTGTATTAATGTGAGAAGGTCTGGCTATGAAAGACTTAGGGACCTTAATCTTTTTGGCAGCAGACAGTGACGATCCCGAATCTTCGCCCTTTTTGGAAGATGTTGACGACTTTCCCGACGCATTCGAACTTTTGGCCGCCATAGTTGTGTACCGTAACAATGGTGATGTATAAACCAAGCGTCAAGTGGTAGTCTATCGTTCAGGATGGCGATGAGTTGCACTTTAGAAATTCCTGCATGAACACCACACATGCATAGCTCAAGTCCAAATATATTTCATCCACTGAGAGTAGAATATCACAGTAACTACCTCTTGATAACAATCCTCCAATGAATAGATCTAGCATATAAGTACTCCTCACAGATGATACATACTCTCAAAACATATTCATCGACAAGGCTATGTACTAATAGGCATTGTCTCTCCAGGATAAGCAGGCGATGGAAGTCAAATACTAAACTAGCTGATCCAGGCATAGTTCTGAGCAGAGACTTATACAGAATTTTCATGGAGCTCTGTTACGATAGTTCGGAGAGTAAAACAACAGGAACATCAAGATTGTCGTCATCGTTCAAAAATTCATTAGACCAATCGGAAATAAGGTATTATGAGGCACCCCACTTCTATGAGCAAACGACTTTTCTAGATAGAATTGAACTGAGAGCAAATGCGATACAGAATTTTCTTGGACCAGAGTTTCCCTTGCAGACTTCTGAAAAAGTCCAAATCATCAATGGCATTACTGAATTACCCCCGAGCATAACTCAATACCAACGAATAGACCCACCACTACGCCATGCTCAAAAAGCATCACAGGTATATACAAGTGATCAACTTCGATCACTAGGACGACGTATTTACGAGTTACAACTCCGCATTCACACTACATTTCAGGAAAATCACCTTTCAATGTCGACAATTAACATTGAATATAGCTTGGATGCCTTCTCTGACCCAAAAAGAACAATCATTCCATTCATGAAAAAAAATTTCATATACGAGTGCGTCATACCCTTTACAGGGACAAACAGAGACAAGAGCTTGCATACAATGGTAGAGGTTAAGGAAAGACAATCTCAGATAAAAGACACAACGGCAATTGCCAGCTTCTACACTATGCTTGGCATGTTATGCATTAAATTTGGGACCCAGAGAGTTAACGAATGTATTATAAAGGACAAAATTTTAATGGGAAGAAACGGTATAATTGAGCTTCTCTCAGCACATCTTTCAAGATCGAATAGGCTTGAGTAGAGAGCCGCGTTTAGCAGCACATGTATATAGACAACGTGTATAGATATGCACATTTTTTTTTGATAAACTCTATAAATATAAAGAGGCACAGAAGACGATATCTCTCTTGATTTTTTCTTGTGCCTCAGTCATTTTAGCATGTAACGTGGAATCCCCAACAATCAAGGCTGCATTTCTCACTTCTCTACAGATTTCATCCAATCTGGTTATAACTCTGACAATTGTACCCTCGGCTTCCACGCTGAGCTCCATGATGTCTTTGAACGACATGCCTCTTGCCCATTCGTAAACCACGTTTACCAATGCAAATCTTTTTCTTTCCAAGAATTCTTCTTCCTCACTCGTGAGAGAGACCTGATTTTCAGCGTATACTTTCATAAGCTTTTCGGTGATAGCCAATATTTTAGTCTTTCCTCTTTCTAATCTTGGTGTTATGCAAGGCTCCTCTTCTTCGTTAGTCCGACCTTCATACACAAAGCATGATAGTAATGCTACAAGTTCTTCAGGTTCAAAGTCTCCCAAGAAATTATCCAAAACCAACTCAGTAAGAACTAGTTCCCAGCCAGAGTTGATTTCACATGCGACTCTTCCTTTGAGTACAACGGTTTGGTTCTGATCGATAAAGCCCAACTCTTGTAAAACATTTAGACGCTGTTCATAATCGGGCAATAACTCCAAGTTTTCGTCGGAAATGAGTCTCTGCAAAGACCCAATCTGCTTTTTCAAATGATCCTGCTTGTAAAATTCTAAGTAGTGATCCTTGAAGTTTTTGCAGTCATTTATTGAGCCAATAGCTGCCAACTTTGGTAAAATCTCCTTCTTCTTTTCCAATAATTCGTGTAAGGTTAATTGAGTAGACTGAAAGAAGCCGACTTCTTCCCATTTATCTTTGAACTTTACTAGCGTTTGAATTTGCTGTATTGCTTCATCGACGTATTCCTTTTGGTTCTGAATTATGCTGTTAATAGTGACTCTTAATGCATATCTTCCGATGAAATTTATGTCGGTATACGGTACGAGAACAACCTTTAAATTTTTCACGGTTTTCATTTTCGGGAAGAATTTTGAGGTGTAGAATCGAAGAGGGATCCACGGCATCATGTACTTGATGGTATCTTCTTCAAATTCTGAATCAGTATCGAATGTCAAGATGAGTAAAGAGTTTGTGTTGACCTCTGTCCGTACGATAAAGCCAAGCTTTAAGGCACGACTAGTTGGATCCCTGAATACAGTCATTCTACCTGGACGTAATAAAGTTGTCCTACTGGTTGGCAGTTTCAGTATCTCCTCGATTATCTTCACATACAATTCCTGATATTCTTGAATGAGATCATAAGCCTCTTGCATGCCTTTCAATTCACACGAAGAGCAGTCAGAAATTTTAACACCTTCAAGTTCCTTTGTTAATTCTTGTACCTTTGATTGATGCTCTGGAAGTAAAGTTTGTGTACTATTCTCACTGAATGAATGCTTAATCATCTCCTCGACCCTCAACGCCTCAATACGTAAAAGATTCAATATCATACTGTAAGTCAATCTGAACTGGGAAATTAATTTCGTAGGAGTGCCCAAAGTAACTTCTTTAAAATCTAGGGGCGATAGTGGTTCATTGAAAGACATGACAATTACAGTACCAGTTGCATCCAAGCCTCTTCTTCCTGCTCTACCGGACATCTGAGTGAACTCACCGGGTAATAAATTCCTAAATCCTCTTCCGTCATGCTTCCTTACAGTGTTGAATACTACCGTTCTCGTGGGCAAATTCAACCCCATAGCAAATGTTTCTGTAGCGAAAAGAACCTTTACTAATGTTCTGGCAAAGAGAATTTCAATGCACTCCTTAACGATGGGTAATAGTCCACCATGATGGACAGCAATTCCTCTACTTAGCATATCCCTGATTTTCAAAATCTGAGGCAACTCGCGGTCTTCTTTCTTCAATCTTGAGACTGCCCTATCAATAAACATGTGAATTTCAGATTTTTCTCTTGCGTTGCAAAAATCAACGTTGGATAGCGTTTCCGCAAACTCTTCACACTTTTTCTTAGAGAAGACAAAGATCACGGCGGGAAGCAAGTTATTTCCCTTCAAATATTGTACGAGTTGAATCCAAGTGCTTTTGTTTGGACCATCCCTTGAAAAACCTCCCTGAGGTCTTAGATTACCCCTTGCCGTAGCTCCTGTGCCTCCTGTGCCTCCACCTCTTCCACCTCTTCCACCTCTATTACCACCCCTGGCAGTGCCGCCTCTCCCTCCTCTACTGCCGCTGCCCATTATGACACCTGGTGGTCCCCCTTTCTTATTGCCTTCTAATGCTTCTTTATGCTTTTTGAATTCAATTTCGTTGAACTTTCGTTGTGAATCAATAACTTTGAATAACTGCTGCTTGGCCCATATGAAAATCTCCAATGGGACAGGTCTTTTCGGCGTTGAAATAACATATATATCCTTTTGTTTCGTTCTACCTACCCAGTTGGCAAACTCAAAAGTATTCGGAACCGTGGCACTCAACAATACGTACTTGACGTGATCCGGTAGCATAATTATGACTTCTTCCCACACCACACCTCTGTCAATATCATTCACGTAATGCACTTCATCGAAAATAACAAACTCCACGTCTCTGATCAAGTCAGCTCCCCTGTACAACATTGATCTCAAGATTTCGGTAGTCATAATCAAGCAATTAGCCTCTGGGTTAATTTGTACATCTCCCGTGATCAAACCAATGTCAATATCTTTAAATGTTTCCTTAAAGTCTCTGAACTTCTGGTTCGATAAAGCTTTGATAGGGGATGTATAAATTGCCTTTGTCATATTTCTTGCGGCCATTGCTATCGCATATTCAGCAACAACTGTCTTACCAGCAGATGTATGAGCAGCCACAAACACAGAATCTCCGTGCTCCAAATGGTATATAGCTTCCTGTTGAAAAGTATCCAATTCAAAGGGCCATTCTCTAGCCATATTTGGTACGACTTCATTGAAGTTTTCCAACTTGTGATCTAAATCAACAACATGTGCCCATGTTCTTTTCCCCTCAGGTTTGCTACTACCAATTGAGTTTTTCAATGATTTGAAGTTTGCAGGAAGAATTCCATCAATTTCTTCAGATGCATGCTGCGTATCGTGGATATCTTTTTGCAAGCTGGGGGTCGCTCTACCACCATCTTCTATATAAATGACATCGTCTTTGTTTCCATTCGTCCCAATTGAGTCTTCTTCGTCTTCAGCCTTACTTTCTTCAAGTTGGTTTATTAGTTTTTCATCACCATTTATCACTCCCAAATTTAAACCTCTCGAAAACCCCTGTGGTATGTCAAATAATCCTGTTTCGTCATTTCTATGCAAAAATGCTGTTTCATCTTTCTTGTTTAATGCGTTGGTTTTTTGCTGTACTAATCCACCAGGTTGAAAAGGTAAAAACCTTGCTTGCTGTGCATCGGCCTTGGGGGTGAATTTCCTATTTATAGACAAGGAATTGGAGGCGTTGGCGTTGTCAATTTCTTCCAATTTAATCGCCTCTTCATATCCACTAATGCTACCATCTATACCCGATCTCTTGAATCTAAACGAAGTCCTGCTAATTGACTTGGGCACTGCCATCAATGTCTCGTATACCCTCTCATGGTTTGTATCGGGAACTTCCTGTAACAAGTCCAATAAGTCCCACAGAAGTTGGTTAGAAGGCTGTAGGAGTTCACAGCTAAGGAGATCGTTCACCTCTGTGTTAGAGGGAGGCTGCTTTGAGAAAGTAGTTTGTGTATTTGGATCTGGGCCTTCATTACTGTCATTGAAGTTAGTTATGATCATTGGTAATATAGTACTCAAATTATGCGATCAAGGGTCTCTCTAGAGCAATAGCATGAAGTATGTAGGCGCTTTGTACCAAACTTTCACAATTGATAATTGTGCCTGCATACGAATCCAACGCCTTTTGTTTTACTACCTAAAGGACATACAAGACGTAAGTATATAAGGGAACACTAGCTGTAGTGGACAGCTTAGAGATGATCTTCGATTTACAACTCATACTTACCTTGTAGATTTTTTACCTTTAATCTTAGATATGGACTCGTTCTTCTTCTATTTTTCGCTCTCTTTCTTTTGCATTTTCTTTTTATATATTGAAAGAGCTCTCGCTAATGGACACCACTTTACAACTTTGGTTTCGCTAACGCTTGGCCCCCAGCCGTTCCAGCAGAGTTGATTTCTAATTTGCCAGCATTATTGCCCTCTTTGGCTTCGTTCCCGAAGAAAACCACAGTCACGCTCAAGTCGTCTCTGTATCTTCTAGAAACTGGACTAGGGATTGAAATTAACATGGATATCTGCTCTCTGGAGCCTCCATTGGATAATGCATTACGAATCAAATGTGTAGAAACGTTACGGTCCTCTAGCAAATACGTGCCGTACCCTGTCAGATGCTTAGTTTTTCTGAATGGTTGCTTTGATGTTTTATCATTAGTCACATCTGCAACTTCAGGTAACTTATTCTCTACTGAACCAAAATAGTTCCAGAACGATTTTTGAGGTTTGATCATTTTTTCCTTCTCCATCCATTTGACAACCAAACCAATAATCTCCTCATTGGTGAGCATTTCATATAAACCATCCGAAGCCATGACCAAGAAATCATTGTTTTCAGGGTTCACTTTAGTAGTGGTAATTACGGGCTCTGCTGTAACATATGGTGGCGACTTCAAGTTATTAGGCAATCTTCTTCCGAAAAACTGTTTGTACACTCTCTCCTGGATCGATGCCGGAAGCTTGTACCTGCAGTCTCCAAATGCTCTAGAAGGCTCTAACGTCCCCAAAACTCTACCGTTTTTGATAACATTTGGTTCATCCGGATGTTCGCTAATAATGCGCGCCACTTCGGTTGGGTTTGATCCAGTCTGATCAATTGACAATTGTTTTACAGTCCAGCGGTTGTCTTTAAAGGAGCCCAAGAGAGCTCTTGAGTCACCAGTAACAGCAACTTTCAACATTTGAGATGACGTATCATAAAATGATAACAAAGCACAGGATCCAGATAAAGCTGGCATCAATAATTCCGCGGCCTTGGCCTTGTTGTTGTCGTTGAGCAACTTCTCTATGTTTTTGTTCACAATTTCGTGGTCTAATTTGAGGAATCCATTCTTGATAGCTTGATCAATAGTAGCGCTGTTAGGAACATATCTTAGGTTTTCATCTTTGTTTGCCACCTTAAAAATGGTTCCGAATTCCCTAACTATGTAGCTGATTAACTGGTCTCTCAACTTGCTTGAAGTTGTCCATCCACCATGTCCATCAAAAACACCAAAAAACATCCAATCCGTGGACGTCTTCACATTATTATCTTGTATAATGGGAACTTGCACAATTTCCTCTGCTCTATCATCTTCTATTGGCGAGTTCAGAGGTAACTGACAGATATCATACCTTGTGACTCCCTTCCCCCTGTTGACGAAGTACGATTCTTCATATTGCCTCAACTTGGTGCTCACTTGTTCCTCATTGAGCAAGAAAATTCCTTCCTTGTGTTGATGTGTGCCGATTGAGTTTGTCTGCATTGATGAAGTAGACGTGGAGTAGTACTTCTTGTCCTCACCGAGAACAGGTGACGCTGAAGACAGGGGCCCCGAGCCTGCCGAAGGTGCGGCGACATTGCTAGCTGAGCCAGTGCTAGACGCCGCAGTACTTCCCAGCGACTTGTACCCAGAGAGAGGCAAGGAAAATCCTTTACCAGGTGGGATTGCAGCAGCAATCTTGAGTCCGTTGTTGTTGCCCAGAGCTCCATTAGTCCCACCGATCGGTGGAGGGACTGTGTCGAGATTATAGTAATACGACTGATTAAACGAAATGTAAGAGCCAATGATTATGATACCAGTAACAAGTGCAACATTACGTTTTCTAAACAACTTATTACCCCTTGTAGACGACGAAGATCCAGTAGTAGGACTCTGGGTAGAGGCAGACGAGGTGGAGTTTAAACGTACATGTGACTTTGATCTCCCAGTTGAGGCAACAACTTGAGAAGAGAATGAACCCCTAAACATACGCTGTGGAGAGCCGGATAACAGCCTCCTAGTGTTCTGTACCAGTCTGGTGCTCACATAGAGTAGCCTCGGCCTTACGGACAAGACGTACACCATGTTCACGAGTATGTCGGGACGAATGCGTGGCTACCAAAATAAGTAGTTGATTCGATGAATGCTAAAACAAATACGTGATCCTTCGTATTATAAAGCACGTATTATATGTGGACTTGATGTAAGGACCAAGAGTATTGGAAGGTTCGTAAAGCTCATGCTGTGATATTAATTTATCTACGTGCCCCACTATTACAGTTTTGTGTAATATACTGCGGAAAGGAGCACAGCAATGAGAGAAAGGGCGAGCGACCCGATATCGTACTGCAGATAATTTGTAAGAGTAATACCTAGACTCTAGCTTATTGACGGATATCCCATACATGCTAGCACTTCTATGCTAATCTTCGTTTACAAGTTCTGTTACATATCTACAATCACCTGTTGAAATAAATTTCAGAATTAAAATACAAAAGCTTCTCGAAAAACCCTCTGCAATTAGACCTGTAAGCCAATTCATGCCAAATCCTGATAGCTAACACCGCAACGTCTGTGCATTATTTCACACCATCATGCTATAATAAATACACGGCACGCCTAGAGCACTTGGACATGAAACCCCCTAGTAATAAATTTACCTGATTTGAAAATTCAGTAACCTCTATCCTTTCAAATCCTCCTTTCAGACTATACATGGAACCAATCCCAGAATGTGCAGATCAAACGATATAAACTTAAGGAGTCGCTTAAACAGCAACAGTAACCTCAACATCGACACCTGGCTCAACAGTGATCTGGGTGATTCTCTTGACGGTGGAAGCAGGGGCCTGCAAGTCGATGACTCTCTTGTGGATTCTCATCTCGTAGGTGTCCCAAGTCTTGGAACCCTCACCGTTAGGGGTCTTTCTGGTGGTGATCTTCAAGACCTTGGTTGGCATTCTAACAGGACCCTTCTTGACCAAGTTGTTTTGGGCAGCATTGTTGATGATGTTGTTAGACACCTTCTCCAACTGCTTAACCTTGGTAGAAGTCAAAGTGATTCTGATCTTGTGGATCTCTTCCTGTTCTTGTTGAACCTTTTCCTTGTTGATTGGAGCAGACATTGTGTTAATGTTTGGTTGACGTTGTGAAGAAACAAAACTCGATTGACATGTCTTTCACTTACCAGTATTTTTTCTACACTAGTGAAAAATTTCTGCTCGTTGGTACTGCATACATACAGGGCTATAGCCCTATTTATCACGTGATCATATTTTGACAAACTCGTTAGCTGAGTGATCAAGTAAACACCGCCAACGACTGTGTATGTATGGAGAGTAGCTACTACACAGTTGTACTGTGTGTGTATATGGAGATGCTACTGGTACGTTTCTTCTACAGAGTCTCATAATTGGATGAAGTCGTGCATTAAGTGTCATTATTCATTACTAGTCGTTCCTCATTATCTGCCATGGCAGATTATTCAAGTTGCTCTCCTTGTCATGTTCAGTCTCTGCTATGTCTCTACTCTATTCCGTTAGTAAAGTAAATCGATGTAGCTTTTCATTGAATGAAAAGAATATCCCGTCTCAAGGTGTTCAGCAACCTTGTGTTTATCAGAAATCAATTATTAAGTTTTCTCCAGTATTTATTTTGGATTGTCAGAGAGATTCCCAATTGAATGTTCATCATTTGATGTGACGGTAGAGAAGTTGTACTTACAATCCCTGATAGTTGACATTTCGTGTGTTGTGTTTCAACATGACACTTCTAAAATTCATTTCACTGTGTGTATTTATACTGCTGAAAAAAAAAAAAAAATATAGAGATGATTTTGTGTAATATACCATTTATAGTGGTTGCAAATTGTTAGATATATTCTATTTTCTTTAGGCAGCTATGTGTATTCAATTGTAGTCTTCGTATTCTGAAAGAGTCGTGATTACACTACAAAGTCTCTGTATATGCTTTCCGTTGCCTATCAAATTGGTCCATCATAGTATTTGCCGGTGCAGTCATCAAGCAATGGGTTGACAGTGTCAGCCCAGTTCTTGTTGACGTAGTTCTCGTCACATCCATCGGATTTGCATTTATTCAACTTGGTTTGGAAATGGGATGAGCAGCGACACGGGAGATTGGTATCAATACACCCCTGAGCGAACAAGCAGGTTTCGATACATTCTTTGTCGCACCATTGAGCGGGCCACCGGTCAGCTGCTGCAACCAAGTTTGCAGCAGAGATAATTAATAATACTGTTTCAACTAATCTCATCGATACTGCAGTATGTGGTAAAGAGAAGTACAAGAGTTCTGCTTTGATAGGAGGTGGTGAAAGATGAGGAAAAAGGCAATTTATAACCTTTTGGTAGTAGCGCTTTCAGTCAATGTACTTCGCCGTGCTGGAGGTGAAGGCAGAAACTATTGTCGCCAACTCAATCCATGCAGTTTGTGCCGTATTGATTAAAGCATACCAAAAAAGTAAAACTACATCAAAGATATTACAAAGAATACTTGTTATGCTATATACAAGATGCTAATCTAAAGTGGTGTCCAGGTTACACGTTTGCACCAGCCGTTAATGATTTAAGTTCACGTTCTAATCCACGCACACATTTCCACATTAGTGAAAGTTCTGCATCATTTGCTGATCCACTTGTTGCCCATCTGATTCTACCGGCATGATCCAATAAATAGATATAGCCTGAGCAAACATTGTCACAGTTTAGTGCCTGTCTCACTTGTAAAGGGAAGGTTTTGTATGGAAGAATAAAATAGGTGCTGAGTCTTCCCTCTGGGACTAACTTCCTAAGGTTTCCTTTGGACATGTTGACAAAAAATCTTTTGATTGCGGTTTGTGGCATATTGATATCTACAATCTGAGTTTGTGGATACTGTCTTTGAAATTCTTCAAAGCCATCTCCAAAAAGGTAGTTCTCTGTACCGTTGTTCTCGGCTCCGGTATCAGACCGGCTCTTAAAGAAAGATTGCGAGACTTGATCACCTGAAATAGTGGAATATATCCTAACAATGCTGACTTTGTTTTTAAGAAGCAGAAAGAGTCTTTGGTCTTTTGCCACCAAAGTGCTTCCAATGAAATCAGGAAAGTACTTAGACTTGTCTCGTTTAAAAAATGATATTGGTGGCGTAAAGATTTTACCTTCTACATTTGAAAACGATTTAGATTCATAAAACGGCGAATGCGCAATATCGTGGTCCAACACCTTTTGACGCTGTTCTCTTGCCTCTTTACTGAAAATTGAGTGCTTCAATGACAGCAAGTCGTACTGGTGGGAATCCAGTGAGTTAACAATACGAGGAGAGTCTAGGCCAAAAGGTTTAGTTATCAGTACTGATGACTTGATAGCTGGCTTTGCTGCCTCCTTTAACGTTTCTGCAAATCTTGGTAGCTTAGGCTGCAGAGAGTAGGATCGTATAAATAGCTTCAACATGACACGGCTTGAAAAATGATGTCAGCTGCAGTGACGGGTGTATTGCTGATGTAGTTGCAGCATCCGCAGTGGCATATTCGTAACTTGCATGTCTCAAGGCTTGCACTTCAAAAGTCAGTTACCCGGACTTAATTTTCCACCACTCTCTTGACACATACTCAATGAGACCCAAGTACATCTCGAATTCTGCACCACCACTAGTACACACAGTAGAAGGATAGCATCACTTCATTATTATTATCAATCTCGTACTAAATTATAGCACGCACTGGATTATCCTATCACAATCAGTCTTCATCACTACAAGATACAAGTTTTTTGTATGCTCCAGTCGACCTATTTGTTACATACCTACCACTAGTAATACTTCTTTGATTTGCTTACTATTTTGCATAATAGACACAACCAGGTATTATAATGTCTATCCAATTGAGGGATGGCTTGTCGAATCAGCCACTTGATCTAATTTTTGAAGATCTCTTGGTTAGATTTCTTGTGAATGTTCCGGACGAAGATTTATCTTCCATAGAGAGAGTTTTTTTCCAAGTTGAGGAAGCACAGTGGTTTTATACAGACTTTGTTAGACAACTCAATCCATCTTTGCCTGCAATGAGAATGAAAACATTCGCTCCCAAACTATTGAAAAAATGCCCTTTGCTTTGGAAGTGGGGCGAACCAGCAGATGCCATTGCCAGATTCGGCAAGTACAAGTCCACGATTCCAGTGCGAGGTGTCGCATTGTTCAATACAGACTTGACTAAGGTCCTTTTAGTGAAAGGTATGGAGTCATCGTCATGGTCTTTCCCTCGGGGAAAAATATCCAAAGATGAACAAGACTTAGACTGTGCAATTCGTGAAGTTCGAGAAGAGACCGGATTTGACGCCACTGGCTACATAAATGAAGACGATGTTATTGAAAGAACAATTAGAGGTAAAAATTTCAAAATATTTCTTGCCAAGAATGTACCCGAAGACTATAACTTCGAGCCCATTGCCCGGCATGAGATTTCAGAGATCAAATGGCACGATATAAAAGCAGTGCAAAAGAAGTGTCAAACAAATGCCAATCACTACTTTATTGTTGGAGCAGTTTTAAAACCAATGATTAGCTGGATCAATAAGGAAAAGGGTGTTTCTAATGAGCAAGAGTTGATGATAAAGGCCGAAATAAAGTTGAAATCCTTGTTAGGATTAGACAAAGTCAGTAATGATGCTGGAAGAGAGTTGTTGAACATCTTGCAAGGGGTTAAAACTTCCAATGGCCATAATGTGGAGGTACTCACACCGAACAAAGAAAACATTAATATGAGCGACGGTATCCCATCACTTACTTCAAACGTATTATCAACGCCACAGCAACAGATTCTCCAAAATGGTGTTCCCACACACTTGCAGGGCTTGCAATTTCCATTCAATAATCTTCCTCAGGGCTATTCTATCCCTGGTGGACCTTTTTTTCCGTCTGCCTTTCCACAGCAACAAGGATCTGGGGGCTTTCTCAATGGATTCTATCCCCCCCAGCATTTGCAGCAGCTCCAGCTTCCACCACAATATCATCAGCAACATCAGCAGTATCAGCAACCGCAGCCACCTCATGCTGAGGGATTTTCGTCTCCCCAATATGCCACAAATATTGAACAACCCAATCCTCAAACATTTCAAAAGCCTACAGTTGCGAGAAGATCCTCCGAAGCCAACTCGAAAGAGTTACTTTCTATCTTGAATATGGGAGGTTCTGTTTCAAAGAAAGACCATGCTGCTTCCTTGACTTCCATTTCTGAGGATGCAGCCAAGAATAAATCAAAGGCTCAATATTTGTTGGACTTAGTCAACAAAAAGCCAGACGAAAAACCTAAAAAAATCACGATCTTGAAAAGGCAAGAAGAGACAGCAACGCCAGAAACATTCTCAACATCGTATTCCAATAAAGGTAACTCAAGCGATAGCTCTGTTAGTGGTGGAGAGTACTACGATACACTTCAGTCCACTAAAGACGATGTTTCGGAAAGCCCCGCTGTTCCTTCGCTTGATAGGAAAAAGATAACGCTTTTGAAACGCCTGACTGGTTCAACGTCATCCCCTGCGGATGATATAATGAAACTTCTTGGCAAACCAAGATCGGGCGCATCTGGAGATGACAATTCTTCCAAGACGTCGACAAACTTCCTCGGAATACTACAAAATGGAAATAAGCCTGCAGATAGCGGCTCCAGCCAACCAGATATAACTCCAGAGTCCTCCTCCACTCTGGCATTACCCATTGAGAACCTGAGTTCGGCGAGGCAACCAGTGACTTCTCAAGAATTGAAATCTGCAGCAGCAGATAATTTTGAAGACTTTGAGGACTTTGAGGACTTTGATGCCTTTGATAATTATAGTCACCAGCATCAACAACAAGCCAATCAACTCTTTGATGTTGAAAGTGAAGATGAGTTTTTTGAATCTGAGTATCAGCCGTCAACATCGACTGTACCTGTTCAACGTGAAGAACAAGCTCCAAAGGACGAAGGAAAGACTTTGTCAATCAACGATTTATTTACTAGCAAAAGAGAGGAGAATGCTCTCTCTAACTCTGAAAAGCTGTCAAATACTAAGAGCTTCTTGGATATTTTGAACAAGGGCAGCAGAACCACTCCCACCATGACGCAGCCAAACTTGAATATAAGCAATCCCGCTGCTCTTAGTACAGTCTACGATCAATCAAAATCAATTAATATAGCTGGTAATGCGAACCCTCAACTGACTTCCTCTCAAAACCAATCAGCTTCTCAAAACTTACTAAGTTTATTGGGCAAAGGTCCAATGAAATTGCAACAACTGCAGCCAAATATTCCGAGGGAAAGTTACGAGAGCAACCTGTCCCAACATCTACCAAATTTTCAAACTGGCCAATCAGAAGAGAAAGGATATTCTCCTGCTAATCCACTTTTGGATCTCCTTCGGAACCCAAGGTCCAGTAACAGCCCCCACTCTACAGGACCAAACCTGCTTGACAACAGGTCAAATGATGATCAAAAGAGTGGAAACACGTCAGCAAGAGATTTACTAAACATATTGAAGAGTGGAAAAGGCAACGCTACTCACTCTACATCTTACAACTAATTAGCATAGATCACGTTTAAATATTTCTTGTATGTATTATCGATCATGGCATTCCAAAAAAGCTTTTCACATCTAGTTTCTTTACCTTAGGTTTTGTAAGCGTCTTCCCAGTTGAGAATCTTTCATGAGATTTCAGGTTGGACATTGACGAACCCATATCTTTTCTCCCTCCTTGCACAATGCGCTTGGAACTGACTAAGCTTTTCTTGCCCGCAGCTATCTTCTTATCTTCAAGTACATAGCAGAAACCCTGTCGGTATAAATTACGTCTTGAAATTCTCAATGCCCATGTTTGTCCTGTGTCACTCTCCAGAGATGTAGCTGGATCCATGAGTACGTCAATTATCACCGAGGTCCGTCTAATTCCAAGGTTATGCCTCTGGTTGAGTCCTTGTAGCTTTAAACCAAGTGGCAAGTTGATGATAGCTGTTGACTCTTCAGGGAGGTACTTGTATCCTGTACAAGATACGTATCTTTCAGCAATCCGGTTACTCGATAATTGCGCAGCAAAACCTGAATCCATCAAATAATGATCGGTCTCTATGTATTGTAGTTGTTGCAGCCTTGAGAGCAAATATAGAATGCCATCCTTACTTACTTCTCGACAGTTTATAAGGGATAAGACTTTCAAATTACATAGTCGCTGATTCTCTACTAGGACCAGAGTCAACTGTTTCAAGAAGCCATCGGTAACATTATGGCCAGAGAGATCCAATGCTATCATGTTTGTTAGCTGAAATACCTTTTGAAAGTCAAATGCCAAGCAAACGGAAGCGTCAAATGCCAAAAGGAATTCATGCTGGTATAGGTACAGCAGTAGCCTTTTAATAGAAAAATTGGAATTCACGTTTTCTAAGCGATGAAGAAAGGAACCTGGTCGTATTGTTGAGGCTTTGATTGCTTCAATCCTTTTGCTTTTCAGATGTGTATGATTCGAGTGACAATTAAACGTTGTCTCGTATTTGTACTTATCAGCAAACATGGAGAATACGGCCGGTGAATCGAGTTCTCTTTCTAAAATTATAGCCCATACGAACTTCCATAATTCCCAAGATTCTAGGTAAGACGGATGCAAAAGTGATGTATTGCTGGCGATTTTTCTGGCGCACAAACGCTTCAACGTTTCAACTCTCGTCAATGCCGATGTGTCTACTCGCGTTGTATCGTTGGGTACCTTCAATTCCCAGTTATATGTTGTAGATGCTGATGTGTCGGGGAAATCCGAAAATCCAATTATGTGACTTCTCTCCGCAGTAGTCTTCTCGTATTTGGGAGGCGTAGGTTCATCCACCAGGCTTTTCTCTCTACCCAGCGGTCTCCTAAGAGTCTGTCTTTGTTTTCTGTTGCGAACTCGTCGCCAACTACGCTTCCGTTCATTTTGCTTCACCAGCTTGCTTGCATATTTTCTATTAGTCATAATAATACGATTGTATCAGCGTATATGACAATATTTGAAAACCATTCATTCATAGATTTGTAAGATAAGGACTCAACGCGGCTGCAGTGTCTCAGTTCAATGAGATCAGCATCTGCAACTCTTTGCAGCACACGATATGCAGGTTGAGCACGTGACTAGAATTTTTTATTCAAAGCCCATCGCACGCATTTACTGCAAATCCATCACCTCGAAAGGCACCATACGCTTCAAAAACCCCATCCAATATGAAACTCGACACATCTCATATGAGGTACTTGACCTCAGATGATTTTAAAGTACTTCAAGCGGTAGAGCAAGGAACTCGCAACCACGAACTAGTTCCTACCACTTTGATTCACACCCTTGGTGGATTGAGATCTCCAACTGGAACAAATCGATGTATCGGCGATTTGGCCAAATTGAAGCTCATCAACAGATTAAGAAATGCCAAATACGATGGGTTCAGGTTGACTTTTTCAGGTTATGACTACCTCGCATTGAAATCATTGCTCAATAGAGACTCCATCTACTCTGTAGGATCCATTATTGGTGTGGGTAAGGAATCAGATATCTATTCAGTTAGTGATTCTGATGGAGTTCAGAAGGTAGTAAAAATTCACAGACTTGGAAGAACCTCCTTCCGCACTGTTAAGAATAATAGAGACTATTTGCAGCACAGAAACACATCGAATTGGATGTACTTATCTAAGTTGGCAGCACAAAAGGAGTACGAATTTATGTGCATTCTCTACAACAATGGATTCAATGTACCCGAGCCTTTTGATTATTCTAGACACTGTGTTGAGATGGAGTGGATCAAGGGTACACCAATGAAACATTTACGCAAGCATAAAAATTACAAGGAGTTGTACTCTCACTTAATGAACTTTATTGTCAAGCTCGCTAATAACGGATTAATCCACTGTGATTTCAATGAGTTCAATATCATCATTAGAGACGATGAAGAGATGAAGAAAAACGACTACAAATACGACTTTGTGGTGATAGATTTTCCCCAATGTGTCTCAATAGAGCATGTGGATGCTGAAGAATACTTCAAAAGAGACGTCCAAGGTGTCAGAGATTTCTTTGCCAAAAAGTTCAGATACAACCCAGAAGATGACCCCACTATGTTTGACACAGAAGGCTATGGAGATGGTTACAGGTATGCGTACCCAGATTTCAAAAGGGATGTGAAACGAGTCAACTCATTGGATGTAGAAGTTAAAGCATCAGGATATGCAAAGAAGTTGACAGGAAATCGAGAGTCGCAAGATCTTGAGAAAGCTGTCAGAAGCATGAGGGAGAACACTGAAGAAGACGATGATGAGAAAGATGAAGACGACAAAGACGAGCAAGATGATGATGAGATAGATGATGACGAAGAGCAAGATGATGATGAGAAAGATGAAGACGAAGAAGATGAGTACGATTATGTATCACAGGAAGAAGATGATACCGAACAACTTAGGGCGGAGAATGACAAGATTGTTGAAGCTTTGTCTACAGGTGTTCACAAATTGAAGATGGATAAGCTCGGTAATTACATTTTAGTTGAAGATGAATAAATTCGATGCATTCAGTGCATTCTCTTTCAATTTCATGCATGCTACAGGTAAATATGTTGGTAACTAGTGCTTATTTATTTAAATGAAGTAATAAACAATGAATTTTTTGTACAAATATATGATTTATCTTTCATTTACTTAACGGGTGGCCATACCCTTGGTGACAGCTCTCTTCAAAGCCAACTCAGCCTTTCTGTAGTCATCGGCGGAGGAGTCCTCAACTTCCAAAGTAGCCAAAGCGTCAGAAAGAGCAGTCTCAATCTTCTCCTTAGCAGATCTCTTCAACTTAGCGGACAAGACTGGGTCAGTGATGGTAGATTCAACAGAGGAAACGTAAGCCTCCAACTTCTGCTTCTGTTCGTGTCTCTTAGCGAAAGCATCGTCGGAAGACTTGAACTTCTCAGCGTCTTCAATCATCTTCTCGATCTCGTCAGAAGACAATCTACCGATAGAGTTAGAGATGGTGATGTTGGCGGATCTACCAGTGGACTTCTCAACAGCAGTGACCTTCAAGATACCGTTGGCATCGACCTCGAAGATAGCCTCCAAGACTGGCTCACCAGCTTGCATTGGTGGGATGTTCTTCAAGTCGAACTCACCCAACAAGGTGTTCTCAGAACAGTTGACACGCTCACCCTGGTAAACTGGGAACTGAACGGTGGTCTGGTGGTCAGCAACAGTGGTGAAAGTTCTTCTCTTGATGGTTGGAACAGTGGTGTTTCTTGGGACAACTGGAGCAAAAACGTTACCCTGCATAGCGACACCTAATGACAATGGGATGACATCCAACAACAACAAGTCCTTGGTGTCGTCAGAAGTAGATTGACCGGTCAAGATAGCACCTTGGACGGCAGCACCGTAAGCAACGGCTTCATCTGGGTTAATAGACTTTTCCAATTGCTTACCGTCGAAGAAGTCAGACAACAACTTCTGGACCTTTGGAATTCTGGTAGAACCACCAACAAGGACGACCTCATCGACCTTGGCCTTGGAAATACCAGAGTCCTTCAAGACCTTCTCGACTGGCTCCAAAGTGGACTTGAACAAAGCAGAGTTGATGTCCTCGAATCTGGCTCTGGTCAAGTTAGCAGAGAAGTCTTCACCATCGAACAAAGAGTCGACTTCGACGGTAGTTTGAGTGACGGAAGACAAGGTTCTCTTAGCACGCTCACAGGCAGTTCTTAATCTTCTCAAAGCTCTGGCGTCATCGGAGATGTCCAAACCAGTCTTCTTCTTGAATTCAGCCTTGAAGTGGTCCAACAAGTTGGTGTCGAAATCCTGACCACCCAAGTGAGTGTCACCAGCGGTAGCCTTGACGGTGAAAACACCACCAGTAATGTTCAACAAGGAGACATCGAAAGTACCACCACCCAAGTCGAAGATGAGGACGTGTCTCTCCTTCTCAGACTTACCGGCACCCAAACCGTAAGCAATGGCAGCAGCGGTTGGCTCGTTAATGATTCTCAAAACGTTCAAACCGGCAATGGCACCAGCATCCTTGGTAGCTTGACGCTGAGCATCGTTAAAGTAAGCTGGGACGGTGACAACAGCCTTCTCAACCTTCTTACCGATCTTGGCCTCAGCAATCTCCTTCATCTTAGTCAAAACCATGGAGGAGATTTCTTGTGGGGAGAAAGTCTTAGTCTCCTCCAAGTACTCAACTTCGATCAATGGGTTACCGTTAGACTCGATAACCTTGAATGGCCAGGACTTGATGTCTTTTTGGACAGTCTCATCGTCAAAGGCTCTACCAATCAAACGCTTAGCATCAAAGATGGTGTTCTTTGGGTTTAAAGCGGCCTGGTTCTTAGCAGCATCACCAATTAATCTTTCTTCGGCAGTGAAGGCGACGAAAGAAGGAGTAACTCTGTTACCTTGCTCGTTGGCAATGATTTCGACAGCAGAGTCGTAAGTAGCAACACACGAGTAAGTAGTACCTAAATCGATACCGATAGCACCTGGGAAAACACCGTCAGCCATTTTGTAGTATTAATTAGTATTAATGGATGATTCTTCTGAAATAAAAAAAAATTTAGAAGTGAAAAATTTCTAATTTTCAATCAAAGACGATGAGAGTGTGGTGGGAGCGAGAGAAAAATTTTTCACTCATTTTTATTTTTTTTTTTTTTATTTTTTTATTAGAGCTTAGCATGATATTCCATCTGTTTGTGTGCAATAGAGATCAGGTTTGATTTTGTATGTGGATGCGGTACATAATTTACTCACAATGAGAGCCAACAATCAGTTGTTAATTGTAAATGTGAGACGGTTACCCGGAGAATAATTGGCTGCAAAACTAGGTCTACTTAATCTCAGTTACCAGATAGTATACCCCGCCATATACTCACTGTTGATGCCTGTCCCTTAAGTCTCCTTCAATTAGTTTGATTAACGATATAACATCGTCTTCGTAGCCCAGAATCAAGATTTCCTGCTGAATTTTCCTTCGAGAGTGAAAGAAATCTCCATCTTGGCTGGTACATTCCAAAACTTGAATCTTGCACTGGCTAGATCTTCTGAGGCTTTGTATCTTCTCTCCACTCTTTCCAATCAAGTAGGTTACAGCATCTTTTGTGAGTTGTAATTTGCGAACGATTTTCAAACCTTGCAAGGGAATGTTATCTTTTCCCTGCAATAGATCCAGCTTAGAGGATGCAACTGGTAGCTCCACTGTTTCAGAGGGGGTGGATTCAAGTATTTGTCCCGACGGGGGCAAATGGAGTACAGGCCTGTGCCTCCAAAGTGTATCAAATCTCGTGCTTTGTTGTACCTCTATCAAACTCGGTATATCGCTGCCTGCTACTCTCACCACGTAACCATTGGCAGTTACGTTGACTTCCTCCTTACCAAGAGCCCCTCGAATCTTACCCTTCAACTTCTTCTTTAATTTAAAAACCTCTGGCTTGGTGAGTACAAGTTTCACATCGCCTGGAAAGAGCTGGTAAACTAAGTTGGTGTCTGCTGTAACAGTCACAATAAACTTAGTCAACTCGCTGTTTGCAACTGCCAAGGTGCAACTTGCCTCGTTTTCGATATCCTGGGATACATGCAGCTGCGTAAATGGGAACAGTCTAAGCAATTTAAGAAGCTCTTTATGGAGCAACTCAGTAGTAAAAGTTATCACGTTGTCTTGTGGTTGCAAAAAACGGTCGCAAATCTTGACATTGAATTTGCCTACAAAGTATACCAAGTTATATATTTCCGCCAGTGAGAGGATATTGGTCCTTCTCTTTTTGGCCAGTTTACCAATAGAGTTTATTTCGATTTCACCTAAAGGTCTGCGTTGCATAATCAGTAAAGATGATAGGGCATTTACTTGGATGCCAAGCTGGGTTGGTTTTACGTAAATTTAATGCGCGCCAGGCACCAATCCGCAAGTGCAGCCCCACCCATTTGCACTCCTCATCTACTTGCTAAACCTGTTTAATAACCCAACTTGACTGATTACAGTCAGTATATCTATTTCTGTTTCCTGAGATAATCTAGAGCCTTATATAAATAATTAAATTGGTGAATGGTTTGTACCATCATCATTCTTTGTTCCCTCAATCGTGATACGCTTTCGCTTATTATGTCTCCCGAGACCCATTTTGTGATCCAGTTGCCTTGTTTGCTCCCCTGTTGGATTAGGTAGTCGAGAACAATGAAAGTTCCAGTTCTGCCTACTCCAGCGGAGCAGTGTATTATGGGTACTATTGGGTTGTCCGTATGCTGTTCCTTGATGCTTGCAATTTTGTTCGATAAAACCACTAGTGGGTCAATTGATGGAGGCACTTTTGTGTCCGCCCACTGCGAATAGTAGTAATGCTTTACAATTTTGACTTTACCGCCATATTGTAGCTCCATATTGGTTATTACAAAGTCACCATCCTCGTCATAACTTTGCCCTATATGTTTTAATGTGAATTTCCTCTCCATTTTGGTCGAGCCACTTTCTAATTCGGAATCGCAGAGCCCATCTTCTTTCAAACTGGATGTGAAGTCAACCACACGTCCCACACCTTCCTCCTCGCTTGGCCAATATTTGAAACACTTAACCACGCCGTTCTCTCTGAGTGGGGTTACCATCCCAATCACCACAGTGTCGTTGCCTTGCTTTTCCGACTCTTGAAAGCACATCCACCAAAAGTGATGCGCAGTACCACGCAATGGGCCTTGTGCTGCGATATACCTAAAGTCTGTTGACAAGTTGACATATGACGCATTGATATAGTCCGAGTACTTGCAGCTAGCGGTGCTGAGCTGGACCCGATTCCAGTCCCACGGAAACACGTTTATGTATCTGTTTCTGTTTGTGTTTTCCGATGCGATTGCAACGCTGTATTTGAAAAGAGTGTTATCCGGGGAGCTAGAAGCGGATCGTAACGATGATTGCGGAGATGTCGTTGTGGCAGTATTTGCCTGTGTAGATGTATTCGATGGGCTGGATAACACGGATGCAGTGGATGCTTTCGAAATTGACGCCGAAGACGATAATGGGGGATCCGTAGCCATCGCTCGTTCCGCATCTTGAAGCCGTCTCTGCTCAAGCTCCTGAATTCTCATAAATAAACCTCTCTGTTTCGTCAACGACGTATTTGGCAGTGGCACGAATCCCATAACTGGCTTTGTATCAGTCAGTAAGTGCAATCCAGTCAAAATAACAAAAAGAAGAAAAAAGGTTGAAGAAAAAGATTGAAGGATTTGCATTTTATGGTTGTGGGTTGGTTATGTGAATCAAAAGCGGTTGCCGCCCATCGGTATGCAGCCCTGCACAGATTTACACAAAAAGTGATGCAGGAGCACGGCAGGATCGGGCAGTAGGCAATTTGTTGCACTCCTGCACTTTTTTTTCTGGTGGCATGCCTGGAGCAGCGAAGCTCCGTGGATAAGGAGTATGGGCGCATTCTTGAAATGGGTGCGCCCACTGCAGTGGTCTTCGCGAGTGAGGTTGGCAGAGCAGCAGGTAATTATTTAATTCGCTCAACGGCCACTTTTGTGGGGATCGTTCGATTTTCCCCGTTTTGCAGTTTTCATGTGTAATATTGAATTGCGGCCAAACTGATGCGATAGTCGCACAATATATATTTGCCATGGCTACAAATGTGGCCAATCCCCGTCTAGACTTCAGACACACCGTAATACGTAATGGTGTCCCTCAATGAAACCACTCATCTCATCAATTATTTCTCGTTTGCAGTATCGTTATGTGTCTTATATTTTGAAGTCTATATATATTTAGATAGATCACTTTCTAACAACTCCCTGAATCAATCTTTTATCAATGGTTGCTTCGTCGTCAGTGAGTACTCCTGCAGTCTTCAACACTTCTGCTGTAGTTTTAACAACCCTGTCCCAGTCAAGCGATTTCACTCCAATTTCTTCGTTAAACTGAACTGTCTTCAACCACTCGGTAGCATCCTCCTTGCTGTAGTCCAAGTTGGTATAGATGTGCTCCACAGCAGCCTCCTGGTTTGCAAGGAAGTACTGAATACCCCTTTGAATCGAGAAGAGAAAGTTGTCGATATCGCTTTTCCGATCCGCTAAAACCTCCTTTCTCACTGCAATCACCCAAGATGGCCAAGGGGTGTAAATCTCTCCAATTTTCTTGATCTCTTTGTTATCAAAGTATTTCTTTGATGTGAAGTGCTCCCACATGAAGGCATCGCTGTGCTCACTGACATCTTGACCCGCCAAATTCACCGATTCTCTCAAGTTTTTGAAATTGGATCTGACTGGAAACCCGGAATAGAACGGCTGTTTCGGGAATTTCTGCTGGAGTCCCAACACAAAGCTCATAATGTATGAGCCAGACCCAATTCTTGACACTCCAATCCTTTTCTGGTACAAATCTTCAGGCTTGTTGATATCGGTTCTGGAGTAACCGGTACTAATAGCCCAACACAATGGTGATTTGACATATGTGTCCACAATCTTGTAGGTGTCATTCCCCTTGCCGATATCTGCAACAAAACCTTCGGTCAACCCAATTGCAACATCTACTTCCTTTTCGTTAAGAAGCTTGATAAGTCTACCAGTGCCTTCAAGTACTTCCACAAACTCAATCTCTAACCCCTTTTCCGCATAGTACTTTTGCTTCTCAGCGAAAAACAATGGAGTCGAGAAGTGTTCAGGGATGTATGCAACTTTCAATACCATTGCGTTTTTTTTTTCAAAAGTGTGTGGTTTGTGGGGTTTTATTGGAGCTGTGTGGAGAAGATCAGACTTTTCACTCCACTTTAACGTCAAATGGGATTCGTTTTTCGCACTCTTCCCACAGTACCCTCCTCCACCCGAAATGCAATTCTAAGCAGATTTCTTGACCAAGCGCGCACTAACGTTCCAGTCTAAGCCGCAAAGTAAGCCGCAAAGTCCGGAATATCCCAAAATCTCCTTAATGTTTAATATTACGCAATTATATAGGACAACTTCTATACATAGAATGAGCACAAGTACAATTCTGTACAGAGTGTACTCTTATCGAAATCTCCTCATGGTGCACCAACAAAGAACCGCAATGCAAATGCTTATACAGCAACGTTCGTTGTGTCGTCGCTGATTCCGTAGTTGATGACCTAAATGATTTCTGTGTGCACTTTGGGTGCATGAGGTCTTTTAACATGGGCACGAGTCGTTTCCTCTGGCAGCAGCACCGCTGCTCAAATCGACTCTTCCCTCATTGATTTGGTTCTGTGCATTGCCACTAGCGGTAGAAGATGCACTGGGAATCTTACCGCCTATTCCGATGAACACGTCGTTTACATTGAATGACGTCTTTGCACTGGTCTCGAAAAAGAGTAAGCCTTCCTCTGCAGCAAGCAGCTTTCCTTCTTCAACACTCACTTTTCTTATAGACTCCTCATCCACGTCGTTGCCATCTCCTTCTTCTCCTTCAACCAAATCGTACTTGTTACCTACTAATGCAATGATAATATCCTTTGATGCTTGCTCGTGCAATTCCTTCACCCAGTGACGTGCTTTAATGAACGAGGCCGGCTTTGTGATATCGTACACGACAAGTGCTGCTTGTGCGTTTCTGTAGTACATGGGAGCCAACGATGCAAACCGCTCTTGTCCAGCGGTATCCCAGATCTCATACTTGATAGTTTTGTCGCCAATGGTGCACTTTTGCGTCAAAAACGCTGCTCCAATCGTCGGCTCCTTGTTCTCCTGAAAATCATTACTCACAAACCTCAAAACTAATGACGATTTACCAACTGCTGCTTCGCCTAGCAAGACCAACTTCACTGGAGTAGGCGGGTTAGGAAGACTCATTATGTATGATCAGTATATATGTTTCTGTGTAGAATGGGTGGGTGGAGATCTACGATCTATTTTTGTTTCGACCTTTACCTAAAAGGGGGGGAGGGGTACTATTCGCCAGTATTCTTATAGTAGTACTGAGTGCGCGAACGTGGTGCGTATGGACAGCCTCTCTGCTAACTGATTGTGGGGAGACAAAATTGCTTTTATGATCTTTTTAGTCCTAAAAGGAGGCGTTGTACTATTTGATGGCAATTTTTTGAGGAGTTCTTGTGATAACAGACGCTTTTTTATTGCGTATCATTTCCTTTTTTTTTTTTTTTTTTTTTCTTTTTTTTGGCCTTTTCTCGCTTTCCTAGAAGTTGCCATTCGGCTTTCTCAATATCGGTTTATGATGGTCATTTCTTTGGGTAGTACACGCCAATTGCCTAAGGCCCGCAAGAATTTAGGCTGCGAAAAACTTAATGCTGGAGGGTCATTTCTTCATTTTCTTTTGGCTGCGAAAATTGAAAGTGCTACGTACTCTGAACCATTTCTGTTACAGCTGTACGCTGATGCTATTGCCTATTTAGATGTACGATCTCACATTCTCATCTATACCTTTGTTGCTACCCAATATACACAATTCCAATCGTATCCACCGAGAGATCTCGGATCAGTGCAGTATGTGGTACGTATGTCGAGCTCCTTTTTCTCGAACTTAAACCCCATTGACTCCACTAATTCAATCAAGTCATCTCTTGATAACTCGAGTCCCTTCATTGCGCTCGGAATCTGTTCTTGTTGCCGTTCCTCACCTTCGTTTGCGGTTTCGCCTCTCTTTGTAGCGTATATGATATTCCCATCGTCCTCATAGTGCCACATGAGTGGACCAAAGTTGATCCAAGTGCCCCCGGTTTCTAAAGCATGGTAGACTGTCTTTATGTAGTCCAAGATATTGGAAGCTGTATCTAAGAAGAAGCACGTAACTATTACACCATAGGCACTTTTGTTTTGTGACCGAAACTCCTGCGCTTGAGTATCCGTGGAGTATAGATCCGTGATCAACGTCAAGTCCTCTGGCCCGTATAAGTCCACAAAGGAACCAGCAGTCATAGACATCAAGTCGGTGTACGGTATCTCGGGGTTCTTACTCTCCAAGTCGGAGATCGCACTAGGGTTCACATCTGGAATAGTCACTGGTCGTATTTGATTTGATCGCTTTTCCACGTTTGAGAATTTGTGAAGAAACGGGAAGATAGAATAGTTGTGTGCCACAAAGGAATGATTCAATACGAAATTGGATGCAAATAACATGTGGTAGGTGAGCTCATTCCCCTGGCACCAAAACCCTTCGGAAACAAAATCAAACACTAGGCGCCCCGTGCCACATCCCGGTACCAATATCTTAACTTTCTGACGCGACTTTTTGTCTGGATACATGTTTTTCACTTCATCGATAATTCTGCCAAACACTGGCTTCCGTTCAATCTCCCCATCTTCGGACCACTCGCGAGAAAGTTGTCCCAAAACTGAACTAACCTTCTCGTAGTCACGAGGCAGAGCTGGGGCCCATGTTGACGGATCAGAATGTGCACCCCAGTCGGCAGCAACAGATAATGCCAAATTTCGCGTGAAGTCTTCGTTCATTTTGAGACATTCTGCTAAGTTAGCTATGTGTTTAGGGTACCAAGGAATCAATTTAAGATCTTCTTCCGAGAGTGATTTGATCTTTATTTTGCGTGGCCCAATGAGACTTTGGTATGCCCATTTGCCATAGCTATAAAATGCAGAGAGAGTTGCTGTCAATGCTTTATACTCCTCATCTTGAATACTAGCCATGGCGAGGGGTGTATGATGGGGTGATTACCGTGCTGCTTTTCAGTTGCCTGGATTTTACTGATAAACTTCCTATCACGTGATACAATACTGATACTCATGCCTAACCTGTTTTTGCAGCCACGATTCTCGAGCAATTTCCTTCCCGTTCAATAATAGAAGCCATCAGCCTTCATTAGCTAGCTCAGAACTATAAGGACTGGTATCTAGGTTTTTCCCCCTAAAAGAAATATTTCCTCGCGCCAACCAACCTTTAAGCCAATGGCCGCATTTGCAATTTCCATTACTTCATCCTTTTCTACGTAAAGAGAATTTATAGCTTCCACTCCTTCTTGTTGCCTCTGACAAGGGGAGCCCATGTATTCACGGTGTAGCCAGGGGTATTACTCCAGCTTTACTCACTCCACCAATGATTAGGCTATCCTCTAACCCCACACCATTCTGCACTCGAACGTACAACTCTCGCGATTCTCGTGTAAGCAAGACCTGAAAAAAAAAAAAAAAAAAAAAAAGAAAAGGCAACAGTGCAAAAGTGTTTGCAAAGAGACGTGAACTTGTACATACTTTAGTTTACTCATTTCCTGCAACACAGCAGTATACCATAAGGAATAAGAAGTGTATACAACACGTAGTGTATATCTAATTGAGAATATTAGTCGGTATTGTCGAGCCATCTCAGTTCCTTCACCTGCTCATATCCATTGCATTTAGAAAAGTCATGGCACATATCACGAGTGTTCCCCACGAAACAGAACACGAGTCGACCGATATCAGTGTGGTAACAGAACCCTCCATTCCTTCAGACTACTCACAGCTTTTCGATAAGCTTGATGTGAAACAAACGGGAGAAATCACTTTGCAGGACTTCAAAAATGCATTAAAAAAGCTAAATCACCCAATTTCAGAGAAGCCCGAATTGATTAAACAAGTATTTCGTTCATTTGATGCCAACAACGACCAAATAATCGATTTCAACGATTTCAAGTTGTACTTAACCACCACTGACGACCAGATATTGAAGGGGTTTCACAAAATTGATAAAGACCACGATGGTAAATTGAACAAGAGTGACTTTGTCGACTACTTGAAAAAGACATTGAATTTGAGCCCCACCAAAACGAATATAGATTTGATTTTCAACACAATTGACTCGAAAAATGACGGATACATCACTTACGATGAGTTTAGAGAGTTCTTAATCTTGATGCCCAGATTACATGGCTCGAGAATCAAAACTGCGTTCAATTATATAGCAGAAGAACTTGATTTGTCTTCTGATGGTGAAGTCACTTTGATCAACTCGTTCTTGAACGGATTCGGATACTTTTTGGCCGGTGGTTTATCTGGGGTTGTATCCAGAACTTGTACTGCTCCCTTTGATAGGATAAAGGTGTTTTTGATTGCTAGAACGGACTTAAGTTCGACGATTTTGCATTCCAAGAGAGAAATAGCGGAGCATATAGCTAATGGAGCGACCAAAGAAGTAATCGAGGCGGCAAGAAGGAAGGTACATGCATTGGAGCAAGAATTAGCAGTACAAAAGAGGCAAATAGTGGCAGAGCACGGGTCCAACCCGAATAACCACCCGAAAACAATCCGGTCTCCGATAGTTCAAGCTGCAAGAACTTTGTGGAAACAAGGAGGATTCAGGGCATTTTATGTCGGTAATGGCTTGAATGTGTTGAAGGTCTTCCCCGAATCCGCAATGAAGTTCGGATCCTTCGAAGCGACAAAGAGATTTCTAGCAAGAATAGAGGGTGTTGACGACACATCCAAGTTATCCAAGGTATCCACATACCTAGCTGGTGGTATAGGTGGTATCTGTGGACAGTTTATGGTGTACCCAATTGATACACTTAAGTTTAGGCTACAATGTTCAAACTTGGATAGTAAAGTCAAAGGTAACGATTTGTTGATCCAGACAGCTCGCGAAATGTACAGAGAGGGGGGCCTTAGAATGTTCTATAGGGGAATTCTTGTGGGAGTTAGTGGAATATTTCCTTATGCTGCATTAGATCTAGGCACATTTTCTACAATCAAGACATATCTTCTCAAACGTGAAGCCAAAAAGACGAACTCGAGAATAGAGGATGTCAAGTTGCCCAATTGGATAGTATTGTCTTTGGGTGCCATGTCCGGAACTTTTGGTGCTACAGTTGTTTATCCAGTTAACCTTTTGAGAACGAGATTGCAGGCGCAAGGCACTTATGCCCATCCATATACATACACAGGGTTTAATGATGTCTTGAAACAAACAATTAAGAGAGAGGGTTATCCCGGCTTATTCAAGGGACTTGTACCGAATATTGCAAAAGTGGCACCAGCAGTTTCGATCAGTTACTTTATGTATGAAAACTTGAAGTTTTTGTTCGGATTACACAATAATTAGTTTGAGATGGCAAGCATATACATAGCATACAGCACTACCAAAGGAAAAATCGCACACAAACTATACTCCTAAAATATATAACTACTCATTATGCCGTGGGTATTCAATTTGTAGACCAAATGATAAGAATCCAGTTTCCACTTCTGCAACAGGCACTAATTTTGTCTTTGTGTGGGTGGTAGGTCCTGGGGTCATTTTAACCCACTCTTTTTTCGTCTCAAGTGTGAGCGACTCGTCTGCATCGATGATAACTTTGAAGAACACATCTGCCTCGCTAGTGGGACCACCGCTGGCGTTGATAGCATCTCGTTTAGTCTTTTTCCTTCCCATTTCAATGTATTGCTGAAAGAGTAAGTATTTGAACTGCGAGTGTATGGTCCCCCAGTCAAAGTTGGGGAGCTCAATTACCGACTTGTCCTCTCTTTTGAGAAATTCAGATATAGTGCCAACCTTTGCTGCTGAGTGGTTTACAAACTCTTTCAAGTTCACAAATTGGTCAAACTTGAGCGAGTACCGCTCTATATCCCGATTCGTCTTCTCATCAAACAACACAACACTGAGATAGTTAACCTTACCGCCATCTCCAAATTCGGTGGCACCTGTGAGAAGTATGCTCAAAAACTCGTCAACAAGGGTTTCGAGATATTCGTTTAGAGCCGGGTTTCTCGAGCAATGGACAAGGAGTTGGAAGGACTGCTTTCTTTCAAAGATGGAGCGATCATAAACCTCGTTGTGATACAAGATCTGATTCATCCACACAAGTATCAACTCCTTTAGGGATAGAATGACATTGGGGAGAGTTAGTAATAAAGTCATATCATCGTGTACACTGGATTGAGCAGGAGATGGAGGTGTAGTGCATCAGAAAGGATTGCCTTTTTTATGTGACGCGCGAACACGCGCGTTGCTGCATATATTTTGTTTAGTCTATTTACATTTCGAAGATCACAAGCAAAGAACCAGGTACTCGAACAACACCACCACGCACCTATGATCCATACTATATCATCTGCAGATGTGCATAGGATAACATCGGGACAGGTCATTACCGATCTAATATCGGTGATCAAGGAGATAGTTGAAAATTCAATTGATGCCATGTCAACCCAAATTGATATCACATTCACAAATTACGGTCTTGATAACATTGTCATAACCGATAATGGTAACGGAATTGTGGAGGAGGATTTCGGTAAAATATGCTTAAAGCATTGTACATCTAAGCTCTCATCCTTTGAAGACGTCGCCAACACCTCAACTCTTGGTTTCCGTGGTGAAGCCATGTCCTCTTTGTGCGCATTGGCTGATGTTAAAGTTGTCACCAGCACGGTAAAGACATACCCAGTTGCACACGAACTACAATTTGACAAACTTGGCAACTTGACAGAAATAAAAAAGGTGTCAGCGAAAAGAGGTACCACGATAAATGTGGAGAATCTCTTTACCAGCCTTCCAGTTAGGAGAAAAGACTTCGAGAAGAATTTCAAACGTGAGTTCAACAAGGCTATCTCCAACCTCACAAATTATTCCATTATTTACCCTCGAATTCGGTTCACGGTATTCAATATCAGTGGCAAAAACAACAAAAAGAATGTCATACTAACTACACAAGGAGGAGAGAAGAACACTGTGCTAAAGAATATGGTAACGATATTTGGTTCCAACGGCAACTACGGATTGATACCATTTTCTATTGAAACGCAAGACATTCAAACTAAATTCAAGCTTCATGCTGGTGAGTTGCCACTGTCTCGGCTAATGAAAATCAGATTCGAAGGTTTCATATCTAGTGTCTCCTTTGGTTTAGGTGGCAGATCCTCGCAGGATCGTCAATTCTATTACATCAATAGTCGACCTGTTGTCTCAAAAAAAATCAGCAAATGCGTTAATGAGGTTTACCGGGGGTTTAATAACGTACAGTATCCGGTGGTTATTCTCAACATGATTATAGATAACAGTTTCCTTGACATAAACGTGACACCTGACAAAAAAACAGTCTTGATCCATAATGAGGACATAGTTGTGGATGTGTTGAGAGAAGAGTTAACAGCTTTTTACGGCGAACAAGGGAGTATAATCCCGAGAAATACAGTAGACTCTATCAAACAAGAACCTAAGAAGCATCTAAAATCTAGACAACAGATATCAATTGCAGACCTCCACAATGCCCGGCAAGGCTTGGCCGCTACCGAAACTGAATTATTTGTAGATGATATAGGAGATGAACTTGAGTCTACAACACATGAATCGAATATGATGACAGATCTCACAGTCTTTGAGCCGCAAGAAAAGATTTTGGAAGGCAAGAAGGTCGATGTTTGTGATCGCGCTTCCGTTACATTATATATTCCAAAGGAGGATAACAAGATCAAAGGAAGTGCAGATACAAATAAGACCGAGTATCCAGTGGATGTAGTTTCTGATAAAGAAAGTGAGGACAACCAAGAAACGAATGATGAAGAAGAACTAGACGAAGAAGAGGAATACGTGGAGGAGGAGATCGAGGTTAAGACACACGAAGAAGAACCAGAAGAAGAAGAAGAAGAAGAGGAGGAGGAATACGTGGAGGAAATGGATAACATCCAGGATCAAGCACATCAAGAACTACACGAAGTGGAGACAGAGTCACATCATATCAAACGAGACGAAACCGCAATTTCAGAAATTTCTGACATCATGATTGACAACGAAGAGAACCAAAACGAAAACAATGATGAGAATAAACCCTCTCATATAACCCCCCCCTCGCACGTGGCGTCGGCCGACGTATCCCAAAATATTCATTTGGACTCAAACCATTCAACATTCCATAGAGAAGCTGAAGAAAGCGTTGAAGATGTAGAGCATGATTGCACCCATCACAAAGTTCGCAAAATTGAACTCAAGACATTCAGTCAAAGCAAAGCAATAAGCTCAATTCACAAAGTCGCTGTGACGATATCAATTGACTTGTCAAAAATAAAAGTTTCAATGGAAACACGCACTTGGGAAGAGTATCTTTTGAATCAGTCAAACAAAGCGTTAAGTAAAAAGAAAGTTGACGATATCACGAAAACGAATGAAGCTGAAGCCAAACTTACTTTAAGTGTGTTGAAATCTGACTTTCTAAACATGAGGATAGTCGGTCAATTCAATCTTGGGTTCATCTTGGTAACTCGTCCGCCAACACTGAGCCGGCCATTCTCGGACCTCTTCATTATTGACCAGCACGCATCGGATGAGAAGTTCAATTTTGAAAGACTCCAATCGTCTACAGTTTTCCAGAGTCAACCATTGGTTGTACCGCAGACTATAGAACTTAGCACTATTGATGAACTTATCGTTCTGGAGAATGTCGCCACTTTCAAAAAAAATGGATTCAACATAACTTTCAATGAAGATGAGGAGCCTGGCCACAGGGTTAGATTGGTCAGCTTACCAATGCTGAAACAAACTGTATTTGATATGTCCGATTTCAACGAGCTAGTTCATCTTGTGAAAGAAAGAGAGAATATACTGGGGAGAGATGGGAGACACAATGGGATTGGAGCGGCAAGGTGTTCTAAAATCAGATCTATGTTTGCACTGCGTGCATGCAGAAGTAGTATAATGATTGGCCAACATTTGAAAAAGGATACAATGGAGAGGGTGGTAAGAAATCTTAGTGGTTTAGATAAGCCTTGGAATTGTCCACATGGGCGCCCAACTATGAGACATTTGATGGAGTTAAAAGATTGGAAATCTTTTGATAAGGATTATAGATTGTAACCTATAATTTGACTATCGTATTAGGAGGAAGCTTACAATACCCCTATGATCCAATTCCAAAGTATAGAATCTCTATGAAGTTTTTGAGCTTTTTCTTGGACTGTATAATGTGGAGACGATAATTATTTTGCAGCAATTAAACTCAGAGTTTGAGAAGCTTTTTGCGTGGGCCTGAGGACTAACATCGAGAATTCATACGGCATTTTCTGCGTAGATCACGGCTCCACATAAATAAGAAATAACGTCTGAGGAAGTAAAAGACCACAACTCATTCTAGAAGATGTTTCAAGAGCTTAAATTCTATGGCAATTGCCAGTAATTTGTGTTGTTTTTTGTTTCCGCCGTGCACCCCTTCCAATCACATGTGAGACCATAACTTTCCATTATTGAACAGTCGATTCTCAATGGAATACGGATTTCAAATGAAATTACTGGGGGCTCTCTAATCACCTACAAATGTCGACGTGATGAGAGCTAAAAACAATACCAAGAAAAAAAAAAAAAACGTCAGCATTTCCTCGCTCGAAGGGAGCTATCTGCAATAGTTGTGGGGTTGATTGCAAAAAAAAAAAAGCTTCCCCACTACTTTATCAAATGAACTCACATGGCGAAATGCAAACAGTGATTCAAATACAATATGTAGTCTAATTATATTCGAGCTGCCTAGCCTTTCATTTTCCTTGGTACCTAGAGAATAAAAATACTTAAAGAGTTTAAATTATATGTGTAGCCCTTCTTCCATGTCTCGTAACCCCACAAGCGGAAAGAGAAAAAGAAAAAAAAAGGAACACTCTGCAGTAAGAGCACATTTCCTTCTCTGTATAAGCGAACTCGCATCTCTTGGGAGCGTTTTGACAGATTTGGTACATACTCTATCTAGATTAGCACCGCATGACGCTTCTTTATCATCCCTCCCCCGCTTTCTGCCCGCCTTATACATTTTTAGATAAATGTCTCACAATCACGTCAGCTGAGGGTTCACTGCTGCCTACTTCTGATCTGAGTTCAGGGATAAACTTTTGGGAGCTTGGAAATAGAGTTTGATGTCAAAACAATCTGTAATTTGACTATCTAGCGGCGCGGCTATTGAGAGAAATGATGCTGAGAAAATATGAAGGAGTGTTTAGTAGTTTAAAGTTAGTCTTTTAGTCCGCTTCTCCCCTGCGCTCTTAACGTCCATCTTAAGACACGTTTTCCCTGAGAACAATATACCCAAGAAAAGAGAATCTGTGGTTCCACCCCACGATCTGGAAGGCACCTATTAGCAGGCTTTGCTTCGCAGCTATAAATGTCTGCTGTCTTAAGAACCATGCACTAACAAACACCCGCTACATATTTTTATGCGCATCCTGTATAATAACCCACCCACATAAAGTTTCAACAGAGCAGGCTCGCCTGGACGCAGCACCATAAGCCGCACCCCGCTTGCAAGCTGTAGCTCTCGATTCATTGTATCCATAGCTTTTCCATCTATAAGAGGTTGAGATGGGCAAGTATAAGAGTGTTCGTCATGCAGGTGCTCAGCTCTAAGAAGTGGTGAACCAGCCAAAGTCAAGAACTGCTTAGTGGTGTAATCTCACCTGTCGTCTTCGAATTAGCAACCGCACGTAGTTTACCCCCTGTAGCAATAAAAAGACAACACCTTTCGCTTGACACATACTTTCAGTTGGTAACCGATTGCTCGAGAAAGACATTGATCTATTTGTGCTAGCGACTATGGAATGTATGGGTGGTTGTCTTGAGTAGATTCACTTGTGTCCAAACCTTTCCCCTACAAATTACACTTTACGATTCAGCATTATTTTCTAACAGTTAAGGATGGGACCGTTAATCCATAAAAATATGCCCTTCGCGTTTAAAGAGGTGTAGCGATTGCTTGTCAAGGCCCCACGTCTCAACAAGCACGGGGTGTGGTGTATGACTTCTTCCTTTTCATGGCAAAACGGAACTCCGTCACGGCTATTCCAGTTATTCTTACCCTGGCTTGAAACATTTTAACAAGCGAGAGATCAATATGGTTGTCTCTTTTCGCTGAAATAGGCTATTCCCAATCAGCGTCCGCGAAACCAAAAAAAAAAAAGAAATAATTTATTGTATTTCACTTTTTTTTGTTCTCAGGGCCCCACTAAAGTATGGGAACCATAATCACCCTATACATACGGCGCTATACAGCCAGAGCATTCGAGACCACTTGGTTTCCTCGGCAAGTCTATTGGTTTGCTGCGATAATGCACTGCCATCTTACGCTCACCAAGCGCCGAGGTGTGATTTTGTGGCATCCTTTACTTTCCCTATTTTTGGTTTGGTATGCCTGACCACATTTGCTGTTTTCTCCAGATTTTGTTCCCCGGAGAAATATGGGGCACCTCTTGGGGCAGCTAAATGCACGCATAAAGCGTTCACAAGAGCAAGAAAGAGAGTGATTTTCACTTCGCCTCATATCTTGTCTGACGAGTATCACAACAAGCTCTACCCCGTTCCTCAGCCCTTGCCTTTAGCCTCTCTCAAATACAGATACGCTAGTATGTTTTTAGCATTAGTGAAGGCTTGTTGCACTCGCCATGGTCACCACATAAGTGTGCTACCCATCATGTATTTTTGTGCATATATATTTTTTTCTTTTTTTTTTTTCCTTCTTTTTTTTACTTTATTCCACTTTTTCTTCTCCTTTGTTTTGTTTCGCTTCACTTCCAAGTTTCTTGGTGATAGCAAATGGTATAATACAAAGCTTATTTCCCCATATTTCAATTGAAAATTAGATTCATAATTGTTTGACTAACTGATTGTGCAGCTATATTTTCTGACCCGTTCTACACATATCTGATTTTTTTTTTGCACACAGTCTTTTTTGACTTTTTTTTTTTGACTGTAATCGCAGGCACCTCAACTTATTTTCAAGTGCGGAAGTTCTAGGAGAAATAAATCTGAAAGGGATTTACACATTGAAACTACCAAAAAAGCGTCGACCACACCTCTCTTCCCCTGGCCCATAATACAAGCTTTTCTAGTACTCACTACGCAATAGTATCATCCACGTGCGGATAAAAGTACCTGATTTCGCTCTTTTTTCCTTCCCCCCCTTCACCTCTCTCTACCCAACTATCGCTTCCAAGAAAAGGGTACCATGTCGCATAGGGGAGTGTTGGAACGCAAAAGTCGTAGAACCCATAAAAATTCACGAGATGGATGTCCCAACTGCAAAGCCAAGAGAATAAAATGTTCCGAGGAACTTCCTGAATGCCATAACTGTCTCAAAAAGAACTATCGTTGTGGCTACATGGACTTTTCCGACGAGAAACTTGATATGATACGGCGTAAAAACGAACGCAAGGTGAAGGAGCATGTTTACGAAATCACCCCTGTCCTGTCAGATGCAAGTTCAACAAACACCCAGAATGGTGGCAGCTCTATTGCCACCAACTCGTCAAAGAAAAGCAGCAGTATCCCATCATCGAATGCAGACCCAAAGCTCAACCCAATGCAGCAACAAAATGAAGACTTAGTGAAAGATATCCAGGATCAAGCAGTCTTTCTGAGAATTTATGGGCACTTTGATCATCAGTTCCCTGCTTCTCCCCAAGTGCCTACCCTGATGAATTCCCTGAAATTCATACCCAACTTTGTTGGGCCCGACGACTCCTTTTTGATTGATTCGTCTGTGTCAGGGAAAAGCCCTGCACCATGGGATGTCTACATGAATGGTAATGGGATGGATCTGTCAGTGTTTCACCAGCAGCACCATCAGCACCATCCGCACTCTGGAGATAATTATCAGTCGAATATGGAGCAGGGTAGATACATGGCTAACTCGCTCCACAACCAGAACGTCTTTCACAGTGAGGTCGAATTGAATTCATTACCCACACATGAAAACCTATACAGTGGGATGCAATCATATGATAAAGTAGGAAGCGAAAACAACCAATACAGTGCAGTACCTGATGGTCAGTTCGCAGTTCCAAGTTCACAGTCTACACCACAATTGGGATTACAGCAGCAGCAGCAGCAGCACCACCAACAACAACAACAACAACAACAACAACAACAACAACAACAACAACAACAACAACAACAACAACAACAACAGCAGAGAAGTAATCACCATAACCGTCAAGGGCAACAGCCTCAGCCTCAAGATCAGGGTCAGCATCAGCAACGACAGCAACAGCAGCAGCAGCAGCAGCAGCAACAACACTTTCATAATCCACAACAACAGTCCCATACAAAACTGAACTCCTTGCAACCACAGGGAGAATTTCCAGTCAACGATGGCTCCATTCCTCCTTCATCTGCATCTTCTACTTCCGTTGTAACACATTCAACAACCCCTTCATTCAATTCACAGTCCGAACCTACAATCTTACCAAACGGAATAATACATAAAGTGACGATTCCTATAGTTCGAAAGGTGGACCGGCTTCGAAATAACTTCCTCCACCGGTTTCTAAAGCACTACCAATCGGACATTCGTCACTTGAATAATTTGGAGTTCAGAAATGCTGCTCCTGTTTGGAACCATAAAATTGCAGAAAACTTTTGGACATCTGTTTTTAACCAATCAGTTGTTCTCGACTTGTATTATTCGTTCTTTATGGATAGATCTTTGAATACTTTATTGCACAGGTGCAAGCTTTTATTGGATGATAAGGAATTTCTTGAGGACGAAGATGTATTCTTCTTAAACCAGCCTCAAGACTTATTGTTCAAGCACTATTTCTTCACCCCAAAGGACCTAGAAACTTTGACAAGGAAATCGTACAGCTATTATGGGTTCTTAATAAAGGATTTGCGAGAATCGTTATTGCTTATTCATGCCGAGTACCCTGCAAAAATTTCTTTGTTTGCCGCATGGTCGACATTTTTGCATAGCCATTCATCTGTGGATACCTACTGTCTACTTTTTCTGGGAACTTCGACCTTATTTCTCAAAGTTTTGAATACGGCTAGAACCTTGAATCGTATTCCACCAACGATAAACACGGCGTTTTACATTTTTATCAATCACTCAAACACGTCGCTTATCCCAGATTATGATTTCCAGGTAATTAAAGATATACATCAGGATGTAATTCAGCTCAAGAAGGTGAGTCAAAATTTGAGCATCAAATGGTTACCGAATGAGAATGACAAGGTTATAGTCAACGTTAAAATCGCCAGGCACTGCTTTGACTTGGAAATATTCTTACGCAAACTCATTGAGGTTTACTATCCCCAGATTATTTCCGTGAACAACTACTACAAGAAAATGTACAAAGTGCATGTGGATGAGAACGACAATAATATCTACTTTGTTCGAGTCAAACTCTTCTACGAATTATTAAGTCATTGGTTCCTGATTTATCCTTCAGAAGCCATCCCGATTGGACTGAAGTATAACGCAATGTGGAAGTCATTCTACTTGTTTTTCACAGCGATTGGGAAGGCATTGAGTCATATTTTAACTCCCATAAGGAGTTTAATGGTTGTGGATCCAAATAATACCTTCTGTCCCAGATCAGACTTTGACCCAAAAATCTACAAGTTAGAGCAAGGCATATATTCAGATTCAGATTTTTCCTTCTACCAGGATCTTTCAAGACGCTTAATTCGAATTGCGGCGTTTTTTAATAACCGGACATTATTCTATTCCTATTATTTGCTGACCGCTTCGGTACTAGACCAAGAGTATATTAAGCTTGTGACGCCTATCAAGGCTAACGAAGAAGTCGATATGAGGGATGGTGCTATGTCAGATTTTGATCCGAGCCAGTACAACGATGTGTTACGTATTTTACCAGACAAGTTGAAGGTTGAGGAAAAGTATTTGCATAGCTTTCATAACTCGGTCACGATAGGACCAGAAAACTACCCGGTAATGGAGCATTTCAAGGAGGAGTTCGATTCACTTTTGGCGTACCAAAGGGAACAAGGACTTAAAAAACAGCAAACATCCTCATTCAAATTCGAGCATACTGACTTCAGACGCGAGTACTGTTACGAAACTGGATTATTCGAAAACGATTTCAACCCCAACCAATGGATTCAATTGATTATTACAAGACAGAAACAAGCGTGGGAAGACGAAAGAATCACATTGCTGCAACTGCAAGCTAGGATGCACAACTTTGATTTGGCAAGACAAGAAGTCAGTAAAAGTATTAAATAAGTGAACGACGAGGTAACCAGTAAAAAACTACTTGCATAGGTAGTTTCTAAGGTAAACGGTCGATAAAGTATATACTTTGGTATCAAAATATTATATTGTGCTGCAATATGCACCTAATGAGCCTCGATGACTTTTACGAAAATGCTGTCTGTTTGACAGCAAATAAACAATTCGTTTGGTTACGGACCCTGCAATGATTATTCTTTAAGCAGCTTTTAGACGTCATATACATTGGGCAAAGGGGGCTGAAGTGAAGTGAAGGAGAGTGAGGGAGTCTTAGTCATTTTGTTTCTCCTCATTAACTCTTGCCATCTATTACTCAAATTCTGAAAAATATACAGAAAACATAGTGTACGCGTGATACTGCACACCCCCAATATGCCCGGAAAATGATTGACAGATGTAATTTCTGTCAAGTATTAGCGAGCATTGGATTATTATGATCCAAGAAATACTTCAAAATTAGTAACTATAGATAGCTAAAAAGGCGACATCGCAGCTCTAACTGCTTTTTGTCCGTTTCGTAGTGCAATTGGATACAATCTAACATTGTTGACGGAGATTACTCGTACTGCGTGGCGCATAATCACTGACCAGTTCGCAAATCGTAAACTTGTGGGGTAAGAATGATGCAGGGTTTTTATTAGTCCCCTGGATAAGTTTTTCCGCAGAACGTCATAGCAGAATCGATCACAATAAGTATATATCTATCCTTTAAGAACTTTATTCTTATTCCGCATTGCTCAACGCCTCTTCAGCTATCCACTCGAGCTCAAGCTTATACCAAGATTGACACTCAATTGGATTTGCCTCCTCACTACACGCTGGTGTATAACAATTGCCCGCGAAAATCGAGAGCCTCCTGATTTTCTTTTTTCTCTTCCTGTTTGTTGAAATCACCGATAATTGGGCAGCGGGATATATTTCGAGATTTTTCTATAATAAATCAAAGCCAAGTTTGACAATCTTTAGCAGAGAAAATTAAAGGGTGACCCTCGTGGTAAGTTCTTTCGTCCTCCCTTCCTCCCAGATAAGATTGTTGACACCCCTGTATACTGACCTGGAAATAAATTTCCCGTCGACAATATATGACAAGAAGTGCAGTAGAGGGAGAGTTCGAAGAGAAGCACGTACGTGTGGCCCATAATTCATCGATAGAGTCCGAGACCAGACCAAGCTATATCATTTCTCGTGCGAAGTGTAAAAGAATATCGTTAGCTTTCCGATTATGAACACCAATTCATCGCGAGATGAGAAAGGTTCGAATGAGGAATTGCACATTGCTAATGGTAAACCAACGACTGAAGAGCACGATGAGAGCCCGAGGAGTTATTCCTCTTGGGGTCTATCACACTCACACCAAAATTCACATCAACAAGACACAAGTGGATGGCTGCCACAACTGCAGCCACAACTGCAGTCATATCTGCAGTCATATCTGCAACCCCAACTGCAACTGCCCCATGAGTATCATATACCCCTGTATAACTCAGGTTTCTTCAGCCCATACAGGCTCGCGTCAGAAAACATCCTGCCGGAAGGTATGAGTCCTGCGATGTCCCTCCCATCGCAAAAGAGGTTCAAAAGTGATAGCAGAACGCTGTCGGCCAGCGTCAGTCGTAGTGCATCTGGCTCTTTTGATAGTTTTGAGACGAGAAGCCCTCGACGCCCTTGGAGTAACTACAATCAAGGTAGGCGATACACTCAACGATATCAGGCCCTACCTAATGCTATGACCACACCCATCACTTTCAAAGTTCCCAGCAGACACGCAACTATGAAGGATATAGGGAAGCACCACCTCGAGGCAATGCATAATGTAGAATTTAACATTGTCTTACTGCACAAATTCACAAATGAAAATGAGTCAATGCTTCTTGTGACTGGGGCGATGCTATCTCTTGTGGCAAATTTTTTGAGAGCGAATGGTTGCAAGTATTTTAAAGACTCCAGCAGAGTCAAGCTTACGCAGTTGAGACGACAATTGCACAAAATATCAATCAGATATTTTGATGAATCTGTTACAGCATTGAAGTTATTCATCTCAAAGCCACATTATGACATTTCTATTGCTTTGATTGTTTCCTCCATCCTCAACAAAATTTCCCTTTATGAATGCAACAATTTCCTGATTTCGGTGACATTTTTGAATGGAATGATTAGTATCTTCCAGGACTTGTACAATGATAGAGATGTGGGCAGATTTTCAAAAGAGCTATCTTGGAGCTTGAGCTTTTTAGATCATTCCACCAAATCAGCGTATATTCCATCTTACAATCCGAAATTTCTTGATGAGTACTTGATGAAATGTCAGAGAGTACGCAAGTTTCTTCGAAAATATTTTGAAATATTTCCTGATGATCCAAAGAAACAAACCATCATCTACGATTTCAACAATACTGAAAACTATGTCAAATTTGTCTGTAAAATGCTTGCGTCACGGGAAGGGAACGTTTCCAAATTATCACTGCAAGAGCTATACGAGATTCTTAGACGCTGGTATACCATTGCAGCTCCATCCGCACAAATCATTGAGCACAACAAGCATCCGGCGCAAAAGTTAGTGGTCTATTTTCATATGTCATTGTCCCGAAGCTTGGAGAATTTATTTCCACAAGTTATGAGTTTATTCTTATTTTCTTTCAATGGTGGGGTCCCATTATTCCTTGAATTTCAAAGACATCACGATTTAACATTTGACAGGTCATATACACAGCATTTGCCAGAGGATATGAATCAAGAATTAAGGTCCTTATTCTCTTATGCGTTGAGACTCGGGACGTTTTTTAGAAAGAGGTACAACATCATGGCACTCCTTTTTGGAGAGCAAAGAATCGAAAAAGAGGTAGATCCAGAGGCAATCAAAAATAATGTCAATGAGATCATGGTGACTGAATTTGATTCAGTCGAACTTCTCCTCCTCAACTACCCACATTTCCCGGGGTGTATGCAACATTCTGTACTCCGCAAACCGGGCCAGGTGCCATTAAAAAGTGACATGTTCTACTATAACAAGCATCATTTCGAGTGGATAACATTGGAGCCACATATAAAGAAGTCCATCTTGGATAGCTCGTCATCGAGATTGTATATGTGGCCGATGTTTTCTGACGAAAAGAAGAGTTACCCTGCGGCGTCACGTAGTGTGATTAATACCTCTGCACTAGATCCTTTACTCTCTTTACACATTCAGAACACATCGTCACTAGATTTGCGAAACCAAAAAGGTAAGTGGGAAAGAAGATTGGATCAGATCAGGCTCAGTACTGACTCTGACTATTTAATTTGGTTTGAGTGGGATGACTGCAAGCGAATCATGAAGACTCTCAATCATGATTACGAATTGTATTATAAAACGTACCCAAAGCAACCAGCACCAGCATCTTTGGTAGATATCACAGAGGGCTGGCTCCTCAGAAATGACTCCAATCCATTCGACATGGTAAATAAGTCAACGCGTCCACTAATTTTCAACCGACGTACGGTCACGGATACAGATGTGTTGACAAAGAAGATTAGAAACATCCTCAACAGTGCCATAAGGAGAAAATCAGTTCATCAAACATATATTGAAACTGAACCAAGTGAATACACTGACGAGGAAATCTTTTACAATGATCTCGACGAAGATCTCTACACCTTATGACGATTTTAGAAGTGAGTTGAAAACTACACTTATAGTATTATAGAACCCATAGAAATAGCCTGGGGATGTACTACGCCTTAGAAAGAAAATATACGAGACACTAAAACAATCAAAAACACTTATAACGCAAGCTTGATTTGAAGCAATCCAAGTAGTGCACTCAGCAAGTCCTAGTCATCATCTGCTCTTGTTTTGTTCTGCATTCTACTCAATTATCACCTATTTAATGGTTTTCTCTCACAGACATTGAAAGTGGACAGAAAGAAACGGAGAAGTGGTTGCAATCTAGCTCTTCTTCAAACAACCTTACAATTGTTTAACCCGTGAGCTGACGCATAACCAATCCTCAATCAGCAAAGTTGTCACCTCCACACATCTTTATTCGCGAGACGAAAACATACTTCTTCCCCCTTTTGCTCCCCACCACTAACACTGAGGTAATGTTAAACGAACCTTCGTTTGTCGAGCTAATAATCGTAAGCAAAGTTCACATATCAGGTTGGTATATATGGTATGAAAGCAAAATAACAGGGAATGTGAGATGATAGACTCGAGTACTGTGCGGGTCATTTTAGAGAGTTCCAGTCGTCAATGGGCCCAATAGAAGAAACAAGACACATAAACCGTAGAAAAAGAGAAAGGGAGGTCAAGTGAAACAAAATCTTTGTCAACAGAGTTCGTATTTTGCAAGCAATATCCTTATAACTGCAAGACGTGTATCATACGTTGGCATCTACATGCGGCGTTACAAGCCAATGAGGAAAAAAAAAGTAATTGCAGGGAACATTAATAACGAAAATAAGAAAATATACATAAATATGCATGAAGGAAAATCAAAAGGGGAAAGCTGTTGCAGAATTGTGCTGATAACGAAAACACAGGAGGACGATTGTTGAGTTCATTAAAATATCAGTAGAATGAGAGCGTGCGTCGAAGAAGTGGCGGTAGCTTCTCTACCACGGAAAATCATTTTTATAGAATCTCAGTTTCATGATTATTATTCCTTCTTCCCTACCCCTTACTTCTCAGCCTTTTACCTCCACTTCCCATCTTTGCCTTCTTCCCATAAATTAATTCCCTCCTCAGATATATTTTGTACCGTGGAAAACATTCTTGGGGAACTTACTTCACGGTTACCTCATTCATTAACAATCCCCACACCTTGATGATCCATGCGTACACCAAAAATACGTCCAGAAAAAATGAACGAGTGGAAACTCTCAAATTGTGGTAAAAAATAAATCACTTCTAGATTAAAGTGCCGTGCATGTCTGGATTATGACAGCGGGTAAGAAGGATGGCAAATCAGGATGCGTAACTCTAGAACGATCAAGAAGAGCTCTTCTTGCTCTCATAGAAATACATAGGCTGAGAAGAAGATTCATCATGAGACCCAAAAAAAGCACCGCTTGCATAGTAATTGATCAGTAATGTATCACAGTGGTGTTTCGATTTCGTGCTTGCGAGATTTCGGAGCATACGAGGCTCATCAATTCGCGAGATTGACAGTTTCTGTTATTTTTTATTTTTTCAGGGCAAGATTACTATGAAGATCTATATTTACCTATACAGCAAGGTTTGTAACCTTCCTGATTTGAACCAACGTCTAGAACAGACAATGACATGCGAAATCTAAAAACAGAAAAATCACTGAAGATGTAACTTAGCCTACTCAAGGCAAACTCAAAACTTGGCATTACTTTAGGCATGAGTTTCCAGAAGACGAAAAGCAAAGCCTTAAATTATAATAATTCGAAACACTGTAACAATAGAGACTTTTAGGTAAGCTCGCTAATATGTCATGTACCAGTAGCTAAATTTGCGAAATAGCATTTTGATACTCCTCTGGAAGGAGAACGATGCAGCATTTTCAGACTTGTGTGCCGCAGATAACCCAAAATGAACCTTAGCAAAAGCTGTTGACAAGAAACGCCACAAGGTACGAGACTGCAAGGCTCGCTTGTGGCGTTGTAGGACGAAAGCCTAAAACTCTCATGCACCCGAGGAGCGACATGAATGAATTTATTTTTTTATCTCGCCTTATTTCATACTTTAATGCCTTGTTAGACATTCGCTAAATTCTGAAGGATTTCCGGACAAAATGAATAAAATAAAAAAAACGCAGAAAATTATATCAACCTACTCATGTGCATGAAAAACAGTTACAAGTACGGAAGCTAGGGAGTACTACGATTTACTATTTAGATACCTCAATCCCTTACCTTAGTTGCGCTCATAGAACACTGACGCAGGCGTCCTTTCAATCAGCATTCCATTCCTTCTCCACGAAATCATTCACAATTGCAATACTTCAGGACACTCTCTTTTCCTTTTTATTCTTAAAAAGCATTTATCGATATAAATAGAAGCAACAGAATGTCTGGGAGTTCTGGTCAAAATAAAACGAAGGGACGCCGAAAACATAAGAACTCAAAGAATGGGTGCCCCACTTGTAAGAAGAGAAGAGTCAAGTGCTCGGAAGACTTACCCTCTTGCACAAATTGTATCAAGCATAAAGTTAAATGTGGGTATTTGGACTACACCGAACAACAACTCGAAGAGATACGCCTATCAAAACTAGGGGAAGATTCGGACGATGTCCGTACCACTGTTTCTATCGCAAGCAAGGTCGATCCCAGTAGTTTGCAGCCATCGCCTCCGCAGTCTGCAGAACCACCACAGTTATCCTACAACCTTACAATCGGCGCCAGCGGAGATATGCTTCCACATTCCGAACTGCATTCACCCAAAAAGGGCCCAGTATACATAATCAATCCAATAGAGCTGGAATCACAATCAGATCAACCCCAATTTCATAATATGGTATCAAACCCACACATGCATGGCTCAACATCTCTGCGTTTGCAACGATCTTCGGCCCCTTCACACTTCAACTCTGTGCATACATTAAGTTCTGGCCTTGAGCGATCTTCTTCAAGCGTTTATGTTCCAGATAGTCACAAGTCAATAGACTCCAGTATTGTTCATTCAAATGCCCAGCCTTCTCCAACAGGTGTGTCTAGCTTTGTTTCTTTGATATCTGGAGTGAACGAATGTTTAACCATTGATCAAAGAGAAGTCACTCAAAGCTACGACAACTTGTTGCCGAAGACCGCAGACGATTCTGAAAACTCTATCATTTACCCAGTATACTCTCTAAACTTCATTTCCACAACCAGCGATCCACCAAAACCCCAATCATGGCAAAGTCAATTGCTGATTGATCAGCCTCAAGCATATGTGGATCTACACCTGCAATATCAACTGTATCAACCTCAACAAATTGATTTTCAGCAACAGCAAGAGCACCACCAACAGTATCCACTTCATCTTCGCCATCAACAACAGCAGCAAGCTCAAAGTCTTCACTACAATTATTATCAACCTCAGGGTAGTCAAAGCCATTTAGAACTTAGGCAGAATCATATTCGACTGCAGGACCTGTTGACACAACCATTTAAACAAACACGAAGCACAAATCATTCACAGAGAAGGCACTTCTCCTCTCCTTCACTTGCAACTGGTGTATCCTTGGAACATTCCTCAAGTCTGCAGTTACCGGGTGCTTTTCAAACTCCACTGCAACATAATCCAGTGATTTCAAGTTTTAATGGCCTCCCTGGGGCCATCAAGACTAGAAAAACATTCCCAGTTTTGAGTGGTTCCAAAGTTGACTACGTCACTTCACACCGTAAAGTTGTCCTCGGGTTGTGGTCAAAGATATCAAAAGGTTGCTGCTCATTAACCGAAATACGCACACTCTATACCTCTTGGGTTAGATCTTCCATCTACAATGCGTATACCTCAAAAATGTTGTTCAGCGTTCTTGTGAATTTCAGTGCCAATTATTTGATCTGTAACTGCTTATACAAAACTCACCACTCTAAGGCTTTTCCTTCATCTCAACGAAGGAAATTGAAGAACCAGCTACTTGCCATCTCAATCACGCATTATGGCATCACAATCAAATCACTACGAGAAGTTCTCCACCTGTCCAAAGAGCCCGATTTGTGCTCTTCTGTCTCGTACATTTTGAGCTTAATGTCAATCTATGATCATGAGGCTACCTTAAACTCTATTAAAAGTTTTAGGGATGGTCTTTTCAGTGTTTGGTCTCACTACATGTATATTGTCAAAAAGGACGAAGGCGTACCATCTGCTTTAACGATTCAACCACACTTAAAATTGATAAATAATATTGCAAAATCAGTCTTCTTACCAAGCTATCACATGAGTTGGTTTGAAGAGTTTCTATCCATTTTTAAAGAATTTGGTGAGCTAAAAGAAGATTACCAGGAACAGCAGCTACTAACTTCATCTACTTACAAGGGTTCAGCTACTGACTTTGTTGACAAGACGTATGATGACGTGTTAGCATTCATCATGGATGCAATAAACAAATATGTGCCACTTATAGAAGCAAACTTAAATAATATTTCCTTTCAGGAGGAAATTTTATTTAAAATGCTTCACCGGTGGGCCAGAATATACCCTCTGAGACTTTTAATGGTTCAGAAGACTTCGCATCCTTTCGAGAAAGTCTTATACTTGTTTTGTAAAGTGTTGAAAAAGGCTCTTTACATGTTTACACCTCAGGTTAAATTCATATTCTTGAGAGACTTTGAATCTCCCTTAATGACCGATGTATTTGGTGTCGACAGTGACTACGACGTTTGGGCAGAACAATTAGCGTATCCACTATTATATCAAGACTGCGACATATCCACTTCGTTTTCGGAAGCGCATATTAATGAGCTCAGACAGATGTCTTCTTACTTGATACGGGTAATAACTTACATTCAAAGACGTTTGTCTATTTTCTACAGACTCTTAGTTGTTGGAGTAGAGGGGGAAGCAATTGACTCACGAAAATGGAGACGAAATATAATTGATATCACGGCAACGAGGAGAGAGTTCAAGGAAAAGTCCAAGTTCGAAGAAACAAACGTTGAATCGTTTCGAGATACGATACTCGAACCAAAGCACTACCCGAGATTAATTGGGACACCGGCTTCTAACTTCAAAGTACATGGAGGTATAGATTGGCACTCCTTACAACCATCTGGCTTATTGGTGAATGACTATGACCCCATGGTTGGGTTATAATAATATTCTACGAAAGTACATATTTTTTGTGCATGTAAGGCCTTGCCTATAAATGTTTAATGTGTATGGTACTACAGAGACGTATGATGTACTATATCGACGAAAGGAAAAAATAGTGTAGTTGTCGTTAGCATTTGCAGCTTTTAAGTTCATCCTCGCGTAGTGGTAAGAAAAAAAAATATGTTTTCGTAGAACTTTGTGTAATGTTGATATACACGACCACGTCGTCTTTGCCTTGGAGTAAAAAACGAGACAAAAATTGATTCAGCAATGGACAGTAATCTAAAACTAAAGTCACCATATAATTGATAATGTCTGTCCAGATTTTTGGAGACCAGGTTACTGAAGAAAGAGGCGAAAATGCCCGTATGCTGGCATTTGTGGGTGCCATTGCAGTTGGTGATTTGGTAAAGTCAACGTTGGGCCCAAAGGGTATGGATAAGTTATTGCAAAGTACATCCAACCAAGACTATGCTATGGTAACTAATGATGGTGCCACCATCTTAAAGGCAATTCCCTTTGACAATCCTGCTGCAAAAGTTCTTGTAAATATAGCTAAAGTCCAAGACGATGAAGTTGGAGACGGTACTACCAGTGTAACCGTTTTCAGTGCAGAATTATTGAGAGAGGCTGAAAAATTGATTGATCAAAAGATACATCCTCAGACAATAATTGAGGGTTATAGATTAGCTTGTTCCACTGCTTTGGCTGCATTAGCCAGAGTTGCTGTTAACAATGGAAGTAACCCGGAAGCATTCCGGGAAGATTTACTTAATATTTCCAGAACAACTTTATCGTCCAAGATATTGTCGCAAGACAAAGAACATTTTTCGAAATTGGCAGTTGATGCTATCTTAAGATTGAAAGGATCTACTAATTTGAACCACATTCAAATTATAAAAAAGGTGGGTGGTAAGTTACTGGACTCTTTCCTAGATGAAGGATTCATATTGGACAAGAGATTCGGAATAAATCAGCCAAAAAAGATCACCGATTGTAAGATTTTAATTGCAAACACTTCAATGGACACAGATAAAGTGAAGATCTTTGGTGCAAAGTTCAAGGTTGACTCCACCTCAAAACTAGCCGAATTGGAAAAGGCTGAGAAGACCAAAATGAAGGAAAAGGTTGACAAGATCAAGAAGTATGGCATCAACTGTTTTATTAACAGACAGCTCATTTATGACTTCCCTGAGCAGCTATTCACAGACTCCAAAATAAATTCAATCGAGCACGCTGACTTTGATGGTATTGAAAGATTAGCTCTTGTTACTGGAGGTGAGGTTGTTTCGACTTTCGATAACCCAGATAAAGTCAAATTAGGCTATTGTGACGCTATTGAGGAAGTCATTATTGGTGAAGATGTCATGACCAAATTTTCTGGTGTTGCCGCCGGTGAGGCATGTACTGTTGTATTACGTGGAGCTACCGAACAAGTTCTAGATGAGGCCGAGAGATCTTTGCATGATGCCCTCTCTGTGTTATCACAAACCACTAGAGAAACCTCAACTGTGTTAGGTGGAGGTTCATCAGAAATGATTATGTCTAAGGCTGTTGACCAAATTGCTGCTAACGAAACTGGTAAAAAATCATTGGCGATTGAGGCATTTGCAAGAGCCTTAAGACAATTACCTACGATTTTGGCCGACAATGCTGGTTTTGACTCTCTGGAGTTAGTCACCAAATTGAGATCTTCCATATACAACGGGATGACTACTTCAGGTTTAGATTTGAACAATGGCGTGATTGCTGATATGAGAGAGTTGGGTATAGTGGAGTCCTACAAATTGAAGAGGTCTGTTGTGGCATCTGCCTCTGAAGCTGCGGAAGTTTTATTGAGAGTCGATAACATTATCCGTGCCAAACCACGTACCGCGGATAGGAACCAAGGTCATTAAATAGATTTGGGTGTAAATAATGGTTTCTGGCGCTATGTACAACAAAATACATGAGCTAAAATGAAATTTCTTTGTAGTTAAATATACTTCTTTATTTTTCAGGTTGTAGCCGACGGCGACGTGCCCAAGCTCTCCAAAATTATACACGTATTAATAATAATAAACATCTAGCCAGTTATTTTTGCAGGGCAAGATATAATTTCTTTTTCAATGACATAACGTCGTCCTTCAATTGATCTCTTTCTTGCTTCATAATAAACAAATCCGCTTGTAAGTCCTGTATCTTCATGTTGAAGTGGGCACTATTGATGTCTTCATGTTCCTCTTTAATATCACCTTCAACATCTTCATTTTCAGCATCCTCTTGGATTGTTGTAATTGGTGTAGCATTTCTGGAACTTGCTCTCTTAGAAGCCTTTTGGAAAATTTTCAATTCCTCATTCTCCTTAAGCAATTTCTTAGAAATGTCTTTTTGTTTCTCTAACTCTGCGTTAGTGGAGTCTAATGCCTTACTAGTATTGTTGACAGACTGTAAAGCATCACGGTAGTTGGTTTCGAATTTCTTTAATGCTTGCAATTTCACGGTCAATTCTTGTCTCAAGCTATTGATTTCAGAAGCAGATCCAGCCTGCTGTTCCTTGGAAATAGTCAATAATTCGTCAACTTGCGTTTGTAATTTGTTGACGATTGGATCAATCTCTTTGGTGTTGTTGCTCGTTTCAGAAGTAATCGAGGTGTTGGCATTAGCTTGTTGCTTGGTGTTAGTATTCCACAAATTAACCAAACTCTCCAAATGCGATGAGATATCTCTCTTTGATCTTCTGCCGGTAGCTGTACTAATGATACTTCTAGTGGTAGAAGAATCTGCTCCACCCGCTACCTGAGGTGGCTCCAAGACTTCTTCCTCATCAGAAACAACTATATCATCGTCATCGTTGTATATGGTCTTGTAGTTGCTGAACTCAACCTCCAAGCTCTCATACTTGTGCTTCCAATCAAGCACATCCTTTTGCAAGTCTTCCTGGTCCCTCACTTGAGCAGATAAAGCTGCAATTTTCTCTTCCTGTGCCTTTATAACCTTCTGAAAATTGGACAAGTCGGCAATTTGATTGTTCATGAACGGCTCAAACTTCTCCATTTTATCAGAAAGTTTAAAATTCTCCTGTTCCAAATATACTAACTTGTTGTTTAACTCCAATCTCTCCAACTTGTAACGGTTCAACTCCGATATTGATCTCGGAGTACCATCTTCGCTAGTCTCATTTTTCAAGTCATTGATAAGGGCTTCTCTTTCTTGAATTTGAGCCTGGTAACTGTTGATTTGATTATCGAAGTCCAAGTATTGTTCATTTTTCGAAGTCAAATCAAGCACTTGTTGGCTCAATAATTCTCTCTCTTTAACTAAGGCTTCTCTTTCCTTGGCCAAGGACTGATTCTCACCCTCCAAGTTAGCAATCTTAGCCGATGCTTCATTGATCTGGACAGTGGTCGATTCTTTCAAGTGGGTAAGCTCTGAGGTGAGCTCCGTGACGAGCTTCTTTACTTCCGCCGCTTCTGCAGCTCTGCTGGCACTCTGTGGAGCACCATTCCTTGATGACCCTGGTCCGTTATGGATTATACGCTCTTCATCTTCGGTATCCTCATGTACTTCTTCTTCAGTATCATCATCCGTATCAAGAGGCGCATGCTGGTTTTGATGGACATCAGGTGCAGCATTAAGGTCATCATCGTGATTGTAGTTTTGCAAATATGAAGCGTGACCACTGTGAAACGTTTGGTTATTAGACACCTTCTTTTCCTTCTCGTCATAAATGGAAGGTGGGGGCAAGAAAGTTGAAGTAGGCTTTGAATCAATGGTTTCATTTTCAAAGTCGACAAATTTGTCGTCATTGGTTTGATGAAGATAGCTTTCAGCGCCAGTAACTGCAGCCCCGGTTGTAGCTCCGGCTGCAAGGGCAGCGGTAGTATCGAGAGCAGCATTGGTATGGGAGGATCCCTTTGTTCTCGATGGGGATGCGTTGGGGGTTCTAAACTCATCTGGTCCAGTCGAGAAGCTCCGAACGTGTGACTGGTGGTAGCCTTCCCTCTCCTTTCCATTTTGGTCTACCAAAGTATTCAGACCATTCAATGGGACACCATTTTCCTCGTCCGCGATGGTGTCCTTCTTAGTTCCTGCACCAGTGACTTTCTTCAACACGTTTATTTTTGACTTTGTTGGCTTATCACTTAAAAAGTTGTCCAAAGATAACAAATCCAACTCATAAATCATAGTACCAATTTCTTGGCCATTGAATTCTTCATAAGTGTCGAAATTATTAGGGTTGCTGTCAATGTAGTCATTTTTGTCTCCCCCCATGATAATCAACTTCTTGAAACTTTGCAAGTAGGTTATTGAGTGACCACATCTTGGACCTGGGCCATAGAAGGAGATATCGTCATTTTCGATCAATTTTGACCACACCAACGAGTGCAAGTCTAAAACATATAAATTATCGTAGATAGTACCGGAAAAATCATTACCACCATAAACGTACATCTTGTCGTTAACCAAGCACGCAGAATGTTCATTTACAGGAGCTGGGATAGCTCCGGTGGTGGCTACCTGTGTCCATTTGTTGATTATTGCATCGAAGCACCACAAGTCATTGGAAACCTTTTCGTTGTTGTACACACCACCAAAAACATAAATTCTGTTCTTATGGACACACATAGAGTGGTTGGTCAATGGAGGGGGCTTGAAATTATTCAATGGCTCCACAGTCTCCCATCTTGCCTTGGGGGATTTGAATGTGTTCAACTCGAAGTAATACAAATCATTAAAAACGTCATTTTCTAACTGGCCACCAAATAGGTATAAGCGAGAAGATGAATTGTTCAAGGCAATCACACCAATAGTGTGACCGTACCTTCCGTGTGGCTTGTTCAAGATATGCAGTGGTACAGTATACTTATTGTTGTTGATGTTGAACAAGTAAAAGTTGTTGTCTGGAAATCCATTGAAGTCCGTGTCCACTGTATCACCTCCGTAAATTATGAATGCATTACCGCACAACACAGACGAGTGTCCAACTCTTGCTGGTGGGTTGGTGTTGTTAGCGATTTCAACATTCTTGGACGAAAAAACCAAGTTGCTGTTGTCATCCAACAGAGGAGTGATTTTCCAAGTGTCACCGAAAACTGAGCCTTCCTTGAGTCCACCCATAAGGTAGATTTCATTTTTCTCTGAGGAGAAGGTGGATGCAGCATGTCTATATCTCGGGAATGGAGAGTTGAAGAGTTTGTGTCTCTTCCACGGAGAAAGTGGAGATCCACTAACATTTTCCGTGTTGTTGTGATCGTAATCATGTTCATAGTTATCCCTGGTTGTTGGCTTGGTATTTTTAGGGTCCAATGTGGAATCAAACTGTTGCGCTGGAGTTCCAAAATTGCTACTACCCTGGTTGTGCTGGTGGTGATCGACAGTGCTCGAGGTACTAGCAGTTGTATCGGGATTAAAAGCAGAGGATGCTGCCACACTGTATGCGTGCGGGTCCTTGGCCTGAGAAGGTGGGGTTGGTGGGTAAGGGCTCTGAGAGGCTTCACTTGCACCAGTGCTGTATCTGGGGTAATCAATTGAAGATTTCACCGACGCATCGGAGCCATCTCTCTTCTTTTTTCCAAACTTGAAACGAGCCATTGTATATGGGAAGGTTTTCAGTGGGATATTATGATGCGGTTGCGGGTATAATAACGTGTCAAAAAATCAATACTGACTGACTTCTTTACTTTTTTTTGGTCTTGGAGTGAATTTTATTTGTTCCCTTCCTAGAATTTTAAAAAAAAAAATTAGGGGTGGTAGCAGACAGCAAAAATGGAAATAACGAAAAAAAAAAAACTCGACTGGGGGGGGAAGAAATCTTGCGAAGCTTATATCAAGTCCGTTAGGCGAAAGATATATAAGTCACAGGCGAGTCAAGACGTTTCAAGTGCCTCCTTGTGCGTGGAGAATTGACGAAGGTTTTTGAAATAAAATTTGGGGATAAGTTGACTTGTGGTAAATGGAGGGAGAGTCAATTCACCTTTAGTACTCTCTAGTGAATGTAAAAGCTACTGCCACAGGTGTGTGATTATACAGTTGTTCTCAAAGGAGCAGTTTACGCCACTGGTAAGTCAAATCAATTCTCGATGACAATGTTAAAACAGGGATCACTTGACGTGAAGGAAGCGGGAAGATGAAAAGAAAATAGAAATTTCGAAATACGGGGAACTGGTCTACGCTAAATAAGACTTTGGCTATGAACGAGCCGCTCATAGGGAACTTGGTTTTAAACGCTCCTACTGCAGGCAAGAGCACACACACTAAAGATTACTGGTCAATTAATCAACATCCTGGATCGCAGCATAAGCCCGCTATACCGTATACGGAATAAACTTTCGTTTCAAGCGGTGTTTGTGCTTCCTTGGTATGACACATGTAGACATGAGTTGCAGTCAATAAAAATATTCTTAACTGAACAAGGCAAAAAAGCGAAAAAAAAAAAGACGAAGCCGCAAGTACAAGACTAGGTTCCCCGCAAAGGAGGGGTGGAAAAAAAATGAAATAATGTGAAAGAAAAATAAAAAAAAAAATAATTTGCGAGCGAACTAAATCTGTGTATGTAGATCACGTTCTCGCAGTGTCAAAGCTTGAAGAATAATGATGTTTACAAGCAATTCAAGTATGTGAATGAAATGATGTGTACCTGGCAGTGCTCGCTGCTTGGGCCTAGTTCTGTGCGCGATCTAAACTCTTCGAAACAGCGTATTCGCACTCGGGAGTTGCCGAGAGTGTCGTTCCATGGCGTGCAACAAAAAATTCGTTTCCAAAATATTTGATGCAACCCTTTTTGATGCAAATGGCCTAATGCGTCCTGAACAGCTGCCAGCACACCCCAAAGAGGAAACTCGACTTTGGCATCGGAGCGCATACTAAATCGACTAACCTGCGACCGACATGTAATAATAGAGCAAGCCGAGTGAGGCATCTGAATATTCTTGTGCCCTTGAATGCTAAGGGCTTGGTGGTTCGACCTCTATGGACGTCCGAGCAATACTTGCCTTTTCTTTTCCTTATTATTTCCTTATTCTCTCTTCCCATGTAGAGAGTCAGTTCTCTATGGCCAGCTGACTCTGAACAGATCTCAGCCATACATCATCTTCCTCTGCTGTTCCCTCCCCTTTCACGTGAATGTTAATATGTAAGAACCGGAGAAAATACTTTATTCTCTTCAATTAAGGTATCACAGTACCAATTCAAAAATAAAATACCCCATCCCCCGCTTCGGTCCTTGAGCATGAATGCGATGATGTATGGCGCTTCTACCAGGCGGAGACTTACCCTTTGATCCCCTATTGCTGATCACAACGGCTCTGGATGCCTGGCTTCGTCTATGGAGGCTATCTGCAGGCGTTGATTTTAGTTACACAAAACCATCTTTGATCAACCAGTAATATCCTCTATTCACCTGTGAGAGTGAGACTGGGTGTATGGGTGTGCGAGTATCAATAGAGCACTAATGAAAAAAAAAATAAGAGATACAAGCACCTTAGTTAGAACCTTCAGTTAAACTCACACTCCTGAACATGAGAGCCACGAGAGTATTGAAACAAGTTGAGGAAGTATTGGTCAGATCTGCTTCTGGTATCCCAACTGGATTGACTGGAATCTACCAGCACCCAAACCCAAGACCAGCTTTGATTGCACTCTACAACCACACATTGACTGTGTTAGATAAAAAGTTCCCTAAGGAGTCCATCTACAAACAGTCCGTTGAAGCATTGACAAAGAACAGATTGGCTATCGTCGAAAGCGAAGAAATCACGGAAAACATCGAAAACAGAATCGGCGGAGGTTTGATTGAGGAAATTATCATACAGGCAAATGAAGAGTTGAACTTGGCCCACGAGTTGGCTGAGTTGAAGGTGTGGGAAGAATTGGAGGACAAGCCGTTGGAAGACCAGTGGGTTTACTTCGGTAAGAAGATCTAAAGGGTGTGACTATAGGTGGCGTATCAAAAGCGGCGAGCCCCAACACATATTCGACGTTCGTACCAATCTTAGAGCCCAGGGTTTTTCACATAGGAGGCATACTCATGCGTAGACATTGCCTAATAGTAATCTTGCATAAATGCAAGACTTGATTACTATCAAACGCTCTGAAAGTAAAGTATAGAAACAAGGATTCATTGCATAAGAAAATTGTAGACTAAGGTAGATTTGAAGAAATATAACCTACAATTCATTCAAAGGTAGACTGAAGGTGCGGTTTCCACTGCATCTTTAGTACTCACTCAGACCATAACAGTTACACATTAATTTATTACGTGCCTATACAGCCTCAAAAGAGAAGAATAAACTAAACATATACCATAAGTACACTTGGGATTGTTTGATAGAGTCTGTAGGGAAGAAAGAAAAGCCCGATCGCTGATGCGCTTATGCACAACAGTTGTTCTTAAACCCACCCACAGCTCCTCCACTGGAAACGTCAATACCTCCGTTGTTGTTGGCAGCAGAACCGGTTGTGCCTGCATCAACGTTCTTCTCCTGGATGATACTAGCCAACTCGTAAAAGATAGAATCTACATTCTCGTTGCTCTTTGCACTCGCTTCCAAGAATGGGATGTTCAATCTTTGGGCTAACTCCTGGCCTTGTTCCTTGGACACCTGTCTACTTTCAATGTCATCGCACTTGTTTCCAACAAGGAAAATCTGGGCGTCTTCATTGGCATGCTGAGTGACAGTCTGGTACCAGTTGTCGACGTTTTCAAAAGTTCTGGAATCAGTCACGTCATAGATTAACACAATACCCATAGCACCCCTGTAGTACGCAGTTGTGATGGTTCTGAATCTCTCTTGACCAGCAGTGTCCCACACTTGCAACTTGATTTTCTTACCCTTGCTTTCGATTGTTCTTATCTTGAAGTCAATACCGATGGTGGTGATGAACGATGGGTTGAACTTGTCCTCGACAAATCTCAAAAGAAGACACGACTTGCCTACTCCTGAGTCGCCGACAAGCAACAACTTCATGATCATGTCGTATGATCTCGATGGGGCTCTTCCGGACATGTTATGTTCTGGTGGTAGAGTATAAAAGTGTGTGATAAAGGTCCGTTAATGGAGGGCTAACTATGTCAAGCTCCGAAATTTCCACAAACCTGGTGTAGCTTCCTTTTTTTCTGTTATGCGCTAGGTGGCGTCCTTGTAGTCCCTAGCTCAACGATGTGGAAGCACGATACTTGGATGAGGTTGAGTGGGTGTCACTGGTTCCGAAAAGATTTAGGAAGAGTGAAGGTAGCTACTGATTCTGTCTTGTGCTGTGACTACAGAGAAAAAGAGGGTGACTGGGTAAGTATGAGGGCCGTTTTATTCATACCGTTTTACTATTTTCCCTCATTTTTGGTGAGTGGCACTGTTTTCGCGCGCGCATGGTTCTAGCAGTCCAGATTTCTCGTTACGACCTCCTATACGGGCGCCAACCTCCAGATTCTAGTTCCTGCATAGCGCTACAGATGCAGAACGAGTAGGAGTGAGCAGCCATTCTGAGGCTGAGATGTCTTCGGGTTGTATAGGAAGAGGATTTTTAGGTAAGAGTCTGTATCTATGTCGTTCACTATGCTGGCTATCAGTTCCTAATGTTCCGGTTATTAAGTTGAACGTTGCGAAAAAAAAAAAGAAAGAAAAGAGAAAAAAAAAAAAGAAAAGAAGGGTACGACTAAGATAAATGTATGTAGAGATAAAAAAAGAAAACAAATGCCACTGTAGGGCAATCTTAAGAGCTACTTAGCCCAGTAACCTGAAGTGAATACTCTTCGGGCGTTGTTGACGTAAAAACTTAAGACCTGCGATTCGTTACCGGTACCAACGGGCTCTTCATGTTTTACGAGCATTTTAGCCGGTACACCTTTTCTGCATGTGGTTACACAAAAGTTGATAGCTGGAAAGATATGCGAGCGAATCGAGTGAAAAAGGGTACAATATAAGTGCTAAAAGTTGTACCATCATAAAGCATTCGCGCGTTCTTCGGGCAATGTTTGGATAGACCACGCAACGAAATATCCCATTATCTTTTTGTATTTTTCTTGTGATTTGAAGTTACAATTTTGGTAGCATTTTTCGCAAAATAAAGAATAACTGGAACGGTTTGGTTTAAGCATTATCGATATTAATAGATCTATATAGGTGATTTTACGAAACTTACAAGAAAACTTCAGCGTTGATTTCAACAGCCAGAGCAGCATAAGGAATCTCAAATTGCAACATCACTTCAGGGTGCAAGACACCAATCGATCCCACATGCTGATCTTTCTCTCCTTCACCGTATCTGAAGAAAACCTTCGCTCCTCTACCGGTGAAGTAAGTAGGATTCTCCTTGTCTTCTTCAATCCAGTAGCCTCTACCGCTCTCTTTCTTAGGGTCCTGCAACCATGGTGTTCTCAAGGTCTGCATAATCTTACCTAACAAACCTTGAACGTACTCAAAACCAGATGTCTTACCAGCATAGATAGCAGCCCAGTTTCTTTGGTTGAACGCACCTCTCTCTAACTTAGGGTTCTTCAATACAATATCACCAGCCTCGAAAACTTTGATGGGCAACGAGTGCTTTCTGTTTTCTTTGATTGTTTTCAAAAGGCCTGGAACCAAAGTGGTCCTCACTACTTGGTATTCCACGGTCTTTGGGTTCTCCAATTTCACAGCCGTAGTACCGTCGTCTTTTTGTCTCAAAAACTTGAAGTTTTCGTCATGAGAGGATAATGTCAACGGCATCACCTCGAGATAACCGGCTTGGGCAGATGCCAATCTCAAAATATCAGCAATTTTGTTGATAGGTAACGGTTGGGCAACAAGGGACTCGGAGTTTGGCTTAGTTTTGGTCAAGTTGTTAAAGCCATACGCAATACCTGCATCTTCCATGATGTCACATTGGTGCAAAATATCGGACCTGGTACATGGAATTGACACGTCTAACAATTTCGGGTCCGTCTTTGAAGGGGTAGCAGTAAGAGACATCTTGGCCAACAACTTAGCAATCTCGTCGGCGGACAAATCTAAGCCTAAACATGAGTTGATGTATGGGATCTCAGCTTGAGTAACTCTAGGTGTAATGTTTGGGGTGACGTGAGTCTCATTGTTGTGCTCGGAGACCACCAACACTGGCTCAATTTCGAATGGCTCTGCAGAGTACTTGGAGAACATAGCCACCAACTGGTTCACAACAATCTCGGCCTTGGTCTTGTCTGTGGCAGTGATGTCAATGAAAATGTTTCTAGTGTTGAGCGAAATCTTAGAGTGGTTACTATTAATGATTGGTGGCAAAGAGCCCACAACTCTGTTGGCATCCAAAATAACTGGGTACACAGGAGAGTCTCTAATAATGTGGAGATATTTGCCCAAGTTCTTGTCCTTTTCGTAAAACTCCATAAGCTCTTCTCCGTTCATCTCCTTAGTCTGATTTAAGGGCACAAATTTTATGTCCTTGGGTGGCAACGCCTCGTACGTGAATGGTGGAGTCAACGTGTCTAAGTCATGCGTACCCATGGCAACTAAGGTTCTATTACGACATAAATTGGTGTGTAATTTGTCCTGCAATGCAATGAAAGACTGATAACGTCTTTCATCGAATTTTACTCCCCTTAAGATGGCACCAGCGGCGTATGGCCTGATTTGTTCAGTGGACTTGTCAACTGTAAGTGTGATCACCGGCTTGGCGGGGTTCAATTTGAATGGAGGAGGTTTCAGGTTGCCCAAGAATTCGTTAAGAGCCTGTGCAATGCCCTCAATACATAACATGTCATATCTGTTAGCAGGGATTTCAATTTTCAACTGTGGTCTTTCATCGGTACCCTTGCATTCTTCAGTTGTGTCTTCGTCAAGTTCGAGGCCAAATTCGAAACACAACTCATCGAATTCTTCGGTGGTGTAGGTCTTTCCGAGAAGTTCGAAGAGATCGGCCTTATCAACGGGAATAGTAGGCATGTTTCGTCGTATAGAATGGAGAGAAGCGGTTTTGTTGAGCTTACTACGGGAGACAGACTGCTGATTTATGACAGCTGAAATTTTGCGACATTTTTCGTTTTTTTTATTTGTATTTGTACCCAAAATTTCCCCTCAGTAATTTTCAGTCCATTGACTCATAATATTGGCTGCAAAACTACTTTCACGAAACTCCTCCTAGTCGTTATGTTGCCTACTTTCTTTTTAATTAAAGATATAAATGCAATTCAAATAGGTCATTAGCGTAATATAACTATTTTGTTGTTGGCTCACTGGATGGAGTAACCTTTTCAGCAATCGCTCCTCCCATACCAGAAAGTTTGCTCATGAAAGAGTTATCAACAAGGTCTGATTCAGCTTCTTCGTTAGTGACACGCTTTGCTGGTCCTAATTCATCGACGTCATTTCTCACATGCTCGAGAGATGCTTCGTCTTTGGCGGCAATTCGCTCAATATCCCGGATTTCCTCTTGTATAGCCGACAAGTCGAATATCGGTATAGGTTCTGGCACAGCTTCTGAATCCTCCACCGAGTATTCGGTATTGTTATCGGGACCACTTCCTTTGCTCTCACCAGCACCCCTTTCGCTGTCCAGCCGGGCAGATTTTGTCCCGTCTGTTTTCACACCTTCCCACCAATCTTTCTTGTTATTATTACCAGACTTGAACCAGTTTTTCCAATTCTTCTTCTCCTTATTCTCGGAGTCTTGGCCCTCCTTTTCTTCCATCATTTTCGCTCTTGCTTCATCAAATTCATTAATCAATCTTCTTGTCTTTTCACCTTGCTCTGGATCCGGTTCTTCGATTTCCGCGAACTCTTCACTCAATACTTCCCAATCTAAGGTCTTCAAGATCTTTGGAATAGCCTTTCTGTAAGACATATGTCCCTCAACTAGGTCAGTACAATCCACATTTTCCATTCCGTAGACATGATTAATCTCCTGTAGACCGGCAACAGTTTGAATACCACCACCTGTAGCTCTGAATAAATAACCCAAAATCCAATCTCTCTTAGAGTAGCCATTGATAAACCTCCCACTAACAACAGATCTAGCCATTGCCAATTGGTCTACCTTGACAGTAATGGGACTGCCCAAAATGATGACATTTTCAACCAAGCCATATCCACCTCTTTTTGCCAAATCGATCAAGCACGAGTAGATTAATCTTGCACCAAGAGAGAAACCAACCAACGTTATCGGACGTACACCGAGATTACCTGCAATCAAAGTGTCTGCTAGAATTTTTCCAGCCTTCCATGCTCTGTCCAACGAAACATTCCAAGGGTTATCCAAGATATACGACAATTTTGAAAGTGCCATTGGTAACTGAATAGCAGACATTAATGCTGTTAAAACTGTTGCACCTAAAATTTGCTGGATAGACGTAGTTAATGCTTCACTTGCCAAAATACCGATCGTCTGCCCCATACTTTGCAACATTTCCGGCTCCCAAAGAAGCGAAAACATATCTCCCATTACTGGATCCACTGTAGAGAAGGGCAATCTCACATCATCCAATTCACCATTCATCCACCCTGAGACAGTTAAAATCAAGTTGGTCCTCTTATTATTATGCAAGGGCTTCATCTCAAATGTATGTACGTCCCCGAGTCTTCTGGAACCTGCTTTGGAGCCTACTCTTGCACCTGCGAAAACCCCCCCTGTAGTGATTATTGCACTCCCACCAACTCCAGCTAAAAATCCACCTGTTCCTGTAATACCTACAGTAGTCAATCCTGCAGCTAAACCAGCCCCGATAACTGGGGCTAGTAAACCAGCAGACAAGCCGATCGCTAGCGAACCACCTAAAGTGGCCAATCCAATATATGCAAGCCTTTTTTTGTTATTTTTCTTGATGTGCTTCTCGATAAATGTCTTATCATTGAGCAACTCCTCTTTATTTTCAAACAGCTTGTCAGTCGATGCTGAGTCAATTTCAAGCGAGTCAATCAACCGCCTTTCAAATTGGAATATTTCCAAGTGAGCAACATTTAGTGCTTCTGCGAAGCGTATAACCAAAGATCTAGATCTACTATCGTAGTAGCCTTCACTAAGAAGAAGTAAAAAAAGATCACAAATGAGAATCCACACTAAGTCTGCCTCCTGGACAGTTTCGATAGTTTTCTTTCTGCTATTCCGCTTAATAACTCTCTTTTCTGGTATTTTCACTTTAGCATTAACCAAGCTTCCTGTTAAGTCGTTTACTTCCAAACCATGTACACTCAAATTTTCAATCATCTTCTGCTCTTCTTTAGAAAGTTCAAGATGTCCAAACAATTTTAATGTGATAAAGGACATCCAGTTGCCAAAGTTTTTTTGGCCCTCCAGTAGCTGCTTGGCAATCTTTGAAGATGTGTTCAATTTTAGTTTCGCTAAATCTGTAGCCATTTCGACGGCTATCAACTTCGATATTCCTACATAAGCAAACTTCTGCGCGTCTGTGAGCATCCCCTTTGTCGTCTTAAGAGTCTCGTTGGATTGTAAGTTGTCGTCATCGTCATATTCACTGTTTTCCGAGTCAGTACTGGTTATTTCGGCGTCAACACCCAAATTTCTCTTTTCTTGGTCCAAATCTGCTTCACCATAAGCAGCAGCTTCTTTTGTTTCATTACCTGACCTTTGGAAGAGGAAATCAGTTTTCTTGTCCAACTCCGCATACTTCGCAACTTGCTCCTCGGTATCAATTTTAGTGTACCCTCTTGAGCCTCCTGGTTGAGAAATCAAACCATTTTTATCAAAAAGAGCATTAGAGGAGTACTGTAACTCCCCTCTATCGTTGTAATAATCCATTTCCGCAATGGTTTTCATTGCTTTCCAGTTCGAGCCCAGAGAAAAAAAATCGTCTTCATCTTCAGCCTTGCTCTTATTCTTGGTCTGAGATTCCGTGTAAAGCAGAGGCGAAACACTCTTCTCTGGCCCACTCTGGTCAAGTTCTGGCAGAAAGTGCATATGGGAGTTTTCTTTATCATGTACGTGGGATGCAAGCAGCGAGTGTTGCAGTTGCAGCTGATGATCAGGCAGTGATATCTTCAGCATCCTGTGCTCACTCGGAAGCAGTTCCGAATGATCTTTATTTAAACTGAGGATTGAGTTGGAGCTCGAAATAAATTTCTCCTGAAGTCCAATACTCTGTCGCTGGTGACTTCGCATACTGCTAGATCTATTTCTGTTGTCAATTGTTGATGATTCAACACCTCCCAAGTCGAATTCTATATAGCTTTCTCCATCATTATGGTCAGAACTAGGAAGCATATCGAGCTCCTCCACCAGAGCGAGTTGGCTGGTGGCACTACGTTCCTGTGAATGTGACCCGGTGATTCCGCCGTTATCTAGATTGAATTCATGTTGGAAAGGAGTTGACGGGAGAGATTCGATATCTGGAGATGAATTTGCGTCCACTAGTGGTGATCCTGGAGATCTTATATTGGGAGCAATAGCGGGCAAGCTGGGTAATGCAGATGCTCCTGTTTTCGAACCAAAAGTACTTCTTCTTGATCCGTAAGGGCTTCCGTGATATTGATTCTCGTAGTTGAAAGAGCTCAGGGAATTACGGGAATTCAGCCTGTCCATTATCACCAAAAGGTTGACAAAATGACACAGGTAAAAGAATTGTACCTTAGAGTAGGCGTGTAAATCACTCCCGTGGGTTGCTGAAATTGACCTACTGCTCGTCTCGTTCCATCAGTTGCACCTGACTGTATGCAGATTGTAGGTTTTTGGCATATGAGCGCATGCGCCCTAAACGGAACTCTAAGTCGAGCAAGACTCTCTACGGAAAGAACCACTATTTGGAATATGACAGAGTATACTCCTTCTTGGACAGGGTTTAGAATAAGTGAATCGGAGAGTACAGCAACTTGAAGAGCAAGAACGAATCGATAAGTGTGTTGCACTTCATCGACTCTTTTTTTTTACTACAAGACAACTTACATTACAATTTCGGTGGCCATCTCCCTACCCATTTCTTCCACCTTATTTTCATATGTATGCAGCATGGTTTTACCCAAGCGTCCATTAGCCAACGGCCGTTCGCAGTGTCCAGGAATATGCTGCTACGGGAAATGGCCGAACTCAACCAACAACAGTCCGAAGACTATCAAAGGGAGTTCAAGACCGCCCGCTTTATCTACAATCTGTCGACGGAGTCTAACCCCTGTTTCATACCGGTAATGGTGTAGGCATAGAGGACACAAACAAGACCGCTCAACTCCTCGTAAAAGAAGGACCAGCTGTAAGGGCTCTAGAGGTCTACTGAAACTAGCTTCGCGAGCGCCGAACTGCTGCGGAAAACTCTACAGAGTCCACCCAATAACCGAAGTTTAATTGAATATCTTCTGAGAGCCCACCGCAACACAGATTGATAGAATTAGTTAAAGAAGAAAAAAGAAAAGAAAAAAAAACTATACTTTGCAAATTGCGAAATATATATGCGAAGACGAATTCGAGCCCGAGATGAGTTACCCGGATACATATATTGAACATAGGGTACATGTATTTTTGCACCCAGCTATCCTGGAATCACAAACCTTTTATAGCCCTCATACTAATATGTCCACAGATTCGGGATCTATTCCATTTACCAGCGAATATGCTCTTGAACCTAGTCGAGTTATAGATCTTTTCAAAGTAACATTGAGCCATATATTAACATCTGATGAGCTCTCTGAGTACATACAATCTGTGAAGAAAGAGTTATTCAACAGGGACTACCTAAGTGCATTCAACTCTGATGACAAAAGGTTAGCTTATGTTTCTAGATGGACGCCTGCAAGAGCCTTGTCTTACTCGTCTCTCTTCAGCTCACTCACCCCAATCCGCGAAATCTTCTCTGATCCGGCAAAGAGTTCAAAGTGCATGTGCATAGGTGGGGGAGCGGGTGCAGAATTGGTGGCGCTCTCATCACTTTTTTGTCGATTGAAAGAGTACAACTCCACATCTCCATCCTCCATAGAAATTGTGGCTGTGGATATAGCAAACTGGTCGAGCATCATCAATGTGCTATGCGGGTACATAAAGAAGAACTGGGTGTACGATGAGTCCAAGCTAAACGCTACATTCATACATGACGATGTGTTGACAACACCGCAATTGCATTTTAATGAGTTTGATTTGATAACCCTCATGTTTACTACAAATGAGCTATTCTCGGAAAAGCGCCAGGAGACTGTCAAACTCTTACAAGAATTCAACAAAATTTGCAAGCCGGGATGCAAGCTTTTGATCACAGAAAGCGCAGGATCATACTCTCATATTACAATAGGGTCCAAAAAGTTCCCGGTACAGTTCTTGATTGACATGATCCTTGTAGGGAAGCCTGGCAGTGATAATGGTGCATGGAAAGTTGTAGAACAAAGCGAGAGCTGCTGGTACAGAATCGATCAAAGAGAAGTGGACTATCCCATGAAATTGGAAAATATGAGGTTCTTTTATCGCTTGTATATAAAGAATTGAACTTGCATTGCATTGTGTATATAAAAGTAGGTATCATTATGTACTTATGCTTAGTTAAATTTTCAACTTTGCTATCTCATCGGCAACATCTGCATCATCATTATCATCATTATCATCATCATCTTTCTCACTCGTTTCTTTAGTAGTGACTGGCTCGTCTTCTTTGTTGTCTTGAGCGGAGAGAATTGGTTTGGTTGCATCCTCACTTTCCTGCTGTTCACGTTCAATTTGAGCGATTTTTTCAGTCAACCCCTTTGACGCATCCACTGTGCTCTTTCTATCAGTTTTATTGGTCTTTGTACCGATCAACTTCTGCAAATCGTCTTCCCATCCAAGCAATTTGCAGATGGTTGTCGCAACCTCATCACAAGACTCGAGGACCACAATATCTTTCTTTCTTCTTGTTCCTTTCTTGAAATCCCCAACAGCCTCGTTGTTTATCAAGACCCTCATTGTATTTTTGTTGACATCACTCGGAATTGAGGCAAAGGGATGTACCGAAAGAGAGGTACCTGCAACAACTGCCAACTCAACCTTGTCTCTATCATCCTCCCATAATTCGAAGAACCGCGAAGGAAGTCCTTCACCGAAAAATACTATGTCTGGCTTGACATAACCCTTGCAGGTAAGACAACGAGGAACTCTAACCTTCTTGCTTGAATCATCATCTCTTCTATGCATTTGTTGCTTCAACTCGTCCTTACTCATTTCCACATTGCAATGTATGCAGTGATTATATGCGAACGAACCATGTGCCTCTACTAGGTATTCCTCCTCAATACCGGCAATACGTTCAAGTGTATCTATATTCTGAGTGTACACTCGATGCAACTGACCCTTATCTTGTAAGAGCTTCACAAAGTGATGGAATGGCGTGGGATCAAATTTCCCCGGAAAAAGCTCTTCTGCCAAAGTGTAAAACGCCTCCGGGTGTTGCTTGAAGTAATCTATATCAAAAACTGCTTCAGCATACGGCAAGTTCAATTTTTCAAGGTTTGAGTATAGCCCAGTATCTGGGGATCTAAAATCAGGGATGCCTGCACTGGTGGAGATGCCGGCACCTACAAAGAAGGTGACAATTTTGCCATCACGAATAGCTTTAACTAACGGTTTTAATGACTCTTCCATGATTTGTAAGTGTAGCTGAAGTAAATCAACGACGATGATTATTAGAGCTTTAACGAGTTGACATTGGCTACGGTTCCAGGCCAAGCTATTCCCGTCGTTCCTGCATTTGTCTATTCGTGATGGAACAGTATGCTCTCTTCCGATTTTGATGCGATCGAAAAACTATCTTAACTTGCTAACGTGAGTCAACAAAATTGGTGAAGGAATTGAAGCATTACACGTTGTTATAGGGACACATGAAGGTACGTATGATGGTCATTATCCCTAGTGCTCGTTTTCAAGTGTATTATTGGCCCTAATACTAACAACTTTGTTTAGCAACGCATTACAGCTCTAGACCTACAGATCTTAACTGCTGAGCTCCAGCAAAGCATCTTAAACTATCGATTACAAAACATCTACAATGTGGCAACTTCGCTGAGGCAATTTTTGCTCAAGTTTGCCATTCCAGATTCCAAGAAAGTAGTTGTGTTGGATTGTGGCAATAAGTTGCACTTGACTGATTTTGAGAGACCAACTCTTCAAGCCCCATCAAACTTTGTAACCAAACTAAGGAAGCATCTTAAGACAAGGAGACTTTCAAGACTTCTGCAAGTGGGCGACGACCGTGTTTTGGTCTTTGAATTCAGTGACGGAATGTTTTATCTTGTATTGGAGTTTTTCAGTGCGGGAAACATTCTTTTATTGGATCACGATAGGAAAATCTTGTCATTGCAGCGGATGGTACAAGATAAGGGCAATAATGATCGTTATGCCGTGAACGAAATTTACAACATGTTTAATGAGGAGTTGTTTGAACAGCAGGAGGAAAATCAAGAAAATTCATATGTGAAAAAAACGTATTCGGTGATTGAGATTCAACATTGGATTGATGTACAAAAGGAGAAGGTGAAAGCACAAATGGAAGATTCTACTAGAAAGAGCAAACGGAATAAGGCATTTTCTATTCACAAATTGCTTTTTGTAAATGCTAGTCATTTGTCCAGCGAATTGATCCAGAAGCGGCTCATTAGTGATGATTTGGATCCATCCATATCTTGCTTTGAGTATGATAGTGACTCCTCAAGACTAGCAAAAGTGGTGAAGTCTTTGGAACAGGCAGAAGAAGACTATTCACAACTCTTGGCGGAGATTAATCAAGGCGTTACAGGATATATTGTTGCCCGCAAAAATGAAAATTATTCTTATGATCTGGAGTCTGAGGATGACAAAACGTTGGAGTACTTGTACGACGAGTTCCACCCATTCAAACCTGTTCCAAAGAAGGATTCCAAACGGGATGTCCAGTTTATTCCAATCAAGGGATATAACAAGACTCTTGATCAATTCTTTACAACAATCGAATCTTCCAAGTATGCATTGCGTATAGAGCAGCAAAAGCAACAAGCCTCTAAAAGATTAAATCATGCAAGAGAAGAGAAGGATAAACAGATCCAGGCGCTAATCGACCAGCAGACTTCTAACGTGAAGAAAGGTGATATAATCATCTACAACGCTGAGAAAGTTAGTATGTGTATAGAGGCTGTTCAAAAATTGGTAGACCAGCAGATGGATTGGAGCAACATTGAAAGTACAATAAAACTTGAGAAGACCAGAGGAAACAAAATTGCCGAGCTCATTAGGTTACCATTAAATTTGAAGGAGAACAAGATCAACTTGCTTCTTCCTGAAGAAGTTGAACATGAAGATGATGGTGAGAGCCGGTCTGAGTCTGAGTCTGAGTCTGAGTCTGAATCTGAACTTGAATCTGAATCTGACTCTGAATCTGAACCTGAGTCTGAATCTGATCTGGATTCCGAATCCGATCTGGATGCTGACTCTGTGTCTCTGGATGCTAAGGTGGGGTCAAGGTATAAGACTAAAAGTCAAGCAAAGCTGAAAATTCAGACTCCCAAAGTGTCCGTCTGGATTGATTTGACGTTATCACCCTATGCCAATGCTAGTCTATATTTTGATGCCAAGAAGTCTGCGGCAACGAAGCAGCAAAAGGTTGAAAAAAGTGCAACATTGGCTCTCAAGAATGCCGAGAGGAAAATTAATCAAGATTTACAGAAAAACTTGAACAACGAAGCAGATGTGCTCAAACACATAAGACCAAAATTTTGGTTTGAGAAGTTCCACTGGTTTGTCTCTAGCGAAGGGTATTTATGCTTGGCAGGTAGAGATCCATCTCAAGTTGATATGCTTTACTACAGACATATTAGTGATAATGACTTTCTAATCACTTCTGATGTTGAAGGTTCCTTAAAGGTGTTTATTAAGAATCCATTCGAAGCCGAGGGTATTCCACCGCGAACATTAATGCAAGCAGGAATGTTTGCCATGTCGGCGTCTACCGCGTGGAACAATAAGGTGACTACATCGGCTTGGTATCTCGTAGTCAATGAAATCTCAAAACGGGATTTTGATGGCTCATTTTTAGAAGCTGGGAGCTTCAATTACAAGGGCAATAAAAATTTCCTCCCACCACTTCAATTAGTGATGGGCTTTGGTTTCTACTGGTTGGGCAACGATGAGTGTACCCACAAATACAGGCAACTCAGAAAGGACAGGGAAGAGTTGCATGGATTGAAGGCGGTAATGAACAATAGAAAGAAAGATCTTGATGGCCTAAAACTCGGATCCCAAGAAGGTGGGGCTACAGAGCCAGTAAAAGAATCTGCACCGGTGGTCACTGCCACTGACGACAACGAAAACTTGGAACACGGTAAAGACAGCTCTGTAGAGCCTGATGATCTATCTGATGCCAGTAGTGTTCTATCTTCACTTGATATTAATTCGAAGAAGCAGTCCGCAATTCAGGTAAGGGGGAAGAAGGGCAAGTTGAAAAAAATGGCTAAATACGATGCTCAAGATGACGAAGATAGACGGTTGAGAATGGAAGTTTTGGGAACCTTGAAGCAAGTGCAGCAAAGAGAGAAAGAACAGGCCGAGCGCTTAGCCAAGGAAATAGACCAATCTCAGTCTCACTCTATTCAGCGTCAGCATGATGATCAAAGAAATGATGAGCGTAGAAAGCAACGTGAGCGGGAGGTGCGTAAGTATCTTTCAGAGGAAGCAAACGAGGAAGAGGAATCTGGCATTATCAACTACTTGGATATTCTTGACTCTTTTGTGGAGAAACCCCAAGCTGATGATGATATTGTTGATTTGATCCCCGTATTTGCACCCTGGTCCTCACTTACCAAATTCAAGTATAAAGCTAAGACTCAACCAGGTATGGCTAAGAAGGGAAAATCCCTAAATGAAATTTTGCATTATTTTACCACGCGAAAACTCGACCAAAGTAAGACAGACGATGATCTCGATTGGCCACATGAGAGGGAAATTATTAAAAGTACGAAGCCAAATGATTTAATTGGATCTTTTACTGTTAATAAATTGAAGGTTGTGCTTCCAACTGGAGATGGTGCCAGTGGAAAGAAATCTGGAAGTAGCGGAGCCAAGTCTAGCGGAGCGGGAAAAAAGGGCGGTAAAAAGAAGAAGTAAAATAGACGTACAAGTTTAGTGCTGATAGTATGACTTGTAGGAGACTTGAGGGTTTGTCGAGCGACTCGCATTTTATCAATTGTAATATGCTTTTTTAGGGTATTGCTTTCGTCTTCTTGGATCTGAGAAGCCAAGTATCATATCTAGGTTCTATCAGATGGCTTGGTATTCGATCTTAATGAAACTGTGGCAAATCCAGACCTACTTGCATCCGACGTGTAGAATATCGTATGCTACTTGCGAGAATCTAGTCCATACATACAAAACAGTGGATATGGTATCTTCTCTGGTGTATATAAGGGTTGTGCGAGACGCAGAGGATGCTCTGGACTTTGCGCTGGAAGAGTTATGAAAGAACTCCTGCCAAGCTCGTGCTCAAAGCTATCAATCTTGCCGAAAAAACTTAAGAACTTATCATTACTCTCATTTACCAGACGAGCTTTACAAAGATGCTCTCACTCTTGAGATCTCTCATGGTCATATATGAGATTTATAAAAGCGCAGGAAATCCTCTCAGATAAACTATGGGTCACTTTATGATGACAATTTTTTGCTTCCTGTATTTGTCGCCTCAAAGAGAGTAGACAAGTGTTTTCTCTCCTTTTCAATTTATGGAGTCAGCGAAGGGTAAGTACGATATACGATATAACTAATTTAATATCTGAAAACTAGACGCTGTAACAATCTTTTGAACCACAGGAGTGTCGATCGTTTGACTAAGATGCAACCGCAGAGAGTTTACTGAAGGCAGGAGATAAAACAACTCGTCTCGAGGAATATCAAAGACGCTAATGAAGGACCATGACGGATTAGGAGTTGTTCGGAATTTGTGCCAGTTACTAAGTATGTTTGAATCTTCGTTCCATATTTGAAGCGGAATACGAGTATAGCAGTGGGCCACGTTAACATCTCCTCCAAGAACTCGGTCAATCTCTTGAACCGCAGCACTTTCTGTAAAACGGGGATTCAAATAATGCAGACAATTTGGGTAAGTTTCACATGCTATAGATCTAGCCTGCTGCTTTGGGGCCCTTCGATACCTCAAGATTCGTTACCAATGGATACATATGCCCCTCCGAGGCAGTATCACCACGCAGACATATTTCCAATCGCCGACAGCACCATCACCAAAGAATGCGTCGTGAGGGTAATATTGAGCTATTTAAACGATCAAAAATAGCTGTGCAAGCGTACCACACTTCTATGCTCTCACTGATACTAAAGCATACGTTCACAGAAGAATTTATGGCGTTGAAATAAAAAACTACAAACCTTTGAGCAAGTTCCAGACGAACATATTACTACGAGCGCACAAGGATGAAGCTCTCAAAATCAATCTATGAGTACTTCAATCGAGGCTACCCGGGACATCCACCGCATGAATTGATAACACAGCACGCATAACCACTTGAGCATAACCGCCAAACCAAATAAAGATACTGTGATAATATACTTGACAATAGAAGTGGAAACTTGTATAAATTTGATCGCGACAAATGCAGTGGTTAGTCATCGCAATACGACTATAAAATCAGCAAAGAGCCTCAATAAATTTGCAACCACTTTTTCCTCTCGCGCGTAAAAAACAAGGGCTATATATGACTAACATCTACTCTCATTTTGTTACAGAACTATGAAAGGTCTCAGAGAGCAGGCATGAGATCATATATTCAAGATAATCTCTGATGGTGACAATTTCAAAGATTCTCCATAGTGGTCTACTTCTTGTTGATCTGCAAAAGGCAGTGGAGGGTGTGGCAGTTCCTCAACTGGCAGCGCTAGACCCGTACAATATTGTACGCTAATTGGGTGGGTCTGGTCCGTATATACAGCATCCTGGCAATGAAATGTCTTTGGAGCCGCTTTTTGAATTCCAAGTGGTGCAAGTACCAGTGATTGCTCGCCATTGGGAGCAATTCCCAACTACAAAAGCAGGCGAAAAATTCGAGCACGCTTTCAATAAACTCAGGCTGTATCAGGGCAAGTATAACGAGTCCTTGTCCTTTTTGGACAAGCCGGGATACATACATTTTGTTCCGGATCTCTTTGTACGAGAAGGTGATCTCACCTTCATCAAGGGGTGAATTTTCCGGTACTGAGAATGCATTTAGGCATGGTGTTACATTTAAGAAATTCTAGGTCATTTGTATGCCAATGGAACAAACTTCTCACTATTCACTTCCTCTGGACGTTGCTTTGAAACTGCAAAACGTTTTGCGAGGGGCTTCTTAGGTGAAGAGAGTGCTCAAAATTTAAAATTTCTGATTCATTCTGAATCCCTTGATACTATATTGGGATTCAACTCTTTGAATCCAAGAATTGCCTGTAACACTTACAAGAAGACTGAAAACCGTGATATTTGGGAACAATTCGACGGACACATACTTCGACAGTACTTGCATGATTAAATGCTGCAAACCCCAATTTGTCTATTTCGCGAGACGAAATTGGTACTCTTTTCAAGTTCTGCGCTTATGAATCAAATGTCCGTGTGGAATCTCCCATGTGCCGAGTGTTGACCGAGGAATATATAAAATGGTCGTATGGCACCAGTCTTTCAAAGTGTTATTCGAGTGGACCTGGTCATAGAGTGAGCAAAATCATTGCCGCACCTCTTTTGCGGGAATCATTGAAACTACTTGAGGAAGACAAAAGAGAGAACAAGATCTGGGAATATTTTACGCATAATACAGAGGTAGAGATGTATTTCCTGGATTTTCAACTACAACAAGGATGTCTTCGACAACAAAGAGATTCCCCTATCCTTACTTACATGCAACTATGTTGACGCAAGGTGCAAGAGTCTATACCGAGAAAATGAACTGGGGAGAAAAATTTGTGAGATATGTGGTTAACAGCGCCGTAATCCCCTCCCCCCCCGCGCAATCCCTGGTTGTTCCACGGCCCCAGGTTTTTCCTGCAAGCTTGCAGAGTTCGCAGAATAAGTAAGAAAATAGAACGTCAACAACATGTGGTTCCTATCTGAAATATTCTGAGAGACTTACCAACCGAAGTGTCCTTCTTCTGGGATACTTAGAAAAAGATTTTCCACGACTCGTATATCAGGAATTGAGTGCCATATACTCTTATCTATTGTTGAAAACCCCACATATGAATTCAGGCGATGTTGCATTATACTTTTTTTTTTTACGAACGAGACGGCCATCAAAAGGCTCAAGATAAGAGTCGCCTGAATGAATGCATATTATATCGTGCATAATAATTTTGACTGTTAATTTCGCCGGTGTACTACTTCCCGATAGATAATTATGGTTGAGCAACTCACCGTGGAGGTGCGAAAGGTGGGCTGAGCGGCAAATGCCGAATGTATGGCTCCCCCTTTTAAGGCGCCTCATAAGCCTCAATCTCGGAGCCTCCAGGCGAATATTTTCTCCGTGCGGAACAATCAAAGCATCGACGGCTGTCTTAAGCCTCTGATATTTCGGTGCACCGTCTTGAAGTGGTTGAATGGATGCAATCGTTGCAATGGAGATCGATGAGGCACACATTATTGGTCTATCGGGCCACTAGAACATGCAGACTTGGTCTGATATGGACATGATGTCCCATTTTCTCTTGGACACAATGAAACTACAGATAAATATTTTTCGTACGGCACTTATCGTAACATCTGCAATTTATGGCGCGAATAGGGCGTTATTACAATTAGCAACTTTCAGATTGGGACTCTTTTGTACGTGTGGCATTGGCAGATCCATCATGGTCGAGCCAAGTTGAAGATTTAGAGCCTCTAGTTGGTAGCGATTCAATAATGTTAGTCTTATCATTCTAAGGCATAATAGCAAGAAATATTGGATGGATGAACTACGATAGTTGGGCACATCCATCGAACTTGATGATGGTTCGGCACATCCATCGCTGAGCCACAACTCTGGAGTTGGGAGTGTATTTTCCGGGTCTAATCATGTGAAGTACAGGATTTTCCTAATCTTTGGGGCCGTGAATGTTCGGGCGTTCTCCGTCCTATTCATGTGAGAGCCCTGCAACAAAAGTAGTACCGGCGAATGAATATTTTATCTGCGGTGTGGAGATGCAGCTGCCGAATGCCCATGCTATGCCGTACGGCGAATATCTCATCTGTCGATTATGGCTGCCAAAGCTTTCTTTTTTCCAGATTTCTTTGATTTTTGAGCCGCAGTTTATTGTAAAGATGGGGTGTATCTTATCAAACCGGGAAACAAATGGCACTCTCCACGGAAATTTGGAACAGGTATAAAATCAGCCATAATTCAACAAAACCAGAAGTCAGAAGGAATGATATCAATAATTCACTATTACAGTTGGCCCTCGAACGCTGCTAAAACTTTGCAATAAAAGAGGCCCTTGTTTATTTTGTCTTCTCTAAAACTTTGCAGCTATTTTACCCACAATGAGTATCAGCACTGTGGACGAAAAAGTTAACCAAGATATCGTTGTAAGTGACGTGAAGCATTTAGGCGCAGGAGACTCTCTTGAAGTATTTCAAGATGACTCCCACTACGATTATGAAGACCCATCTAACTACTTCGATTATTATATAGATGATCACAACCCAAAAGGTTTGAGAAAGCCAACCAAAAGTGAGCATAAATCCTTAAGAAGAGTTCTTGGCCATGCCCCTTACGTGGCATACCTTCTTTGTGCAGTTGAATTAGCAGAGAGAGGATCATATTACGGTGTGCAAAACTGTTTGGCGAACTTCATTCAAAGGCCATTGCCAAAGGGCGGCTCAGGTACTGGTGCTCCACCAAAAGGTAGTGTATTCCAAGCTGGTGCTTTAGATATGGGTTTACAAGCAGCTTCCGGTATCACATTATTGTTGACCTTTTTGGCATACGTGACTCCTTTATATGGTGGTTTTATTGCCGATTCTAACCTTGGTAAGTTCAAGGCTATCTGGATTGGTGTCATAGTTGGAGCTATCTCGCACGTTTTGTTCATTATTGCATCTATTCCCAGCGTTATCAAGGGAGGAGCAGGTATTGCTCCCACCATTTTAGCAGTTATCTCCTTGGCTATTGGTACTGGTTTCATCAAACCAAATTTGTTACCACTTTTAATGGACCAATACCCGGTTGGAGTAGACGTTGTTAAAAAGTTACCTTCTGGCGAGAACGTTATTGTTGACCGCCAAAAGACTTTAGAAAGAATGACCTTGGTGTTTTACTGGGCTATCAATGTTGGAGCCTTTTTACAGTTGGCAACATCATATTGCGAAAGACTTATTGGATACTGGTTGGCATTTTTGGTTCCAGGTATCTTGTACATGTTGTTGCCTATTCTTTTGATTTATTTGCAACCTCGTGTTACAAAGGCTGAACCACAGGGAACTGTCATCAATACGGCATGGAAAGTTACCAGCGTCACTTTCAGAGGTGGGTGGATCAAGAGATGGAAAAGCAATGAATTATGGGAGTACGCGAGACCTTCCAATATGCTTGCTCGTGGTGAAAGATTCTACAAGGAAAAAACTCAGTCACCAATTACCTGGAATGATAAGTGGGTTTTAGACATTAAGCAAACATTCAACGCTTGCAAGATTTTTATTTGGTACCCAATCTACTTGGTAAATGACGGTGGTATTGGAACTGTGCAAACTTCTCAAGCTGGTTCCATGAATTCAAACGGCGTGCCCAATGATTTGTTCAACAATTTCAATCCCTTGACTATTATTGTATTGATTCCAATCTTGGATTACCTTGTTTACCCTGGGTTAAGAAAGTTAAAGATTGACTTTAAACCAGTCTGGAGAATTACCTTCGGTTTTTTCCTCGCCGCTATGTCTCAGGTTATTGGTGCAATTATCCAGTGGAGAATTTACGAGACCTCACCATGTGGGTACTATGCAACAAACTGTGAAATTGGTGTTTCTCCCATCTCTGCTTGGGCCGAAATTTCGCTCTATATTTTACAAGCTGCATCGGAATGTTTTGCTATGACATCAGGTTACGAATTGGCCTATACCAGATCGCCTCCTCAGATGAAGGGTCTCGTTATGGCTATTTTCTTATTTATGTCAGCCCTCTCCGCTGCTTTGTCTCAAGCATTGGTTTCTGCCTTGAATGATCCACACTTGATCTGGCCATTTGCAGCTATGGGAATTGCAGGCTTTGTCTGTGCAGTTATTTTCTTCTTCCAATTCAGAAACTTGCATGTGGAGATGGAAGTTGAAAGAGCCCAAAGAGAGTACTTTTTGCACCATGGAGAGGGGGACGATGAATCTAGTGAAGCAGACAACGAAAAGAATGAGCACACCGTCGGTCTAGTCCATGGAGGTAATCTCGAACCAGTGACATCGATCAAGTCTGCCGTGGGTAAATAATTTAAGAGAAGGTAAGGTGAAAAGTAGTATCAATAGTAATACATTAATAAATGCTATGTGAACTTAAAAACTGAGAGGAAAGAAGCGAGTGGTAATGCATTAAATGAGTCAGCTGCACCTCTATTTGCACAATAATTACAACTGTGGTGAAGAAAAGGGTTTATTCCCTCCTCTCTAATGGAGAAGTAGCCTCACCATGTCCCTTTAAGGTTACTTGAACTTGTGAGCCAAATGACACTAGTGCGGGTGGATCTCCCCCACCTTTCTCCATCAATGTCAATCTACTCTCTCCACTCGCGCCAAGCCATTATCCTTCCAATTGAATTGTCTCCTCTTGGACACAACTCTATCAAGCTATTCAATACAAATTAATCGCCTCTCAAAGCTCTAATTACAGCAGGCCGCCTCATCATATACTTTGTCCACTTGTAAACTTCTGGGAACTCAACCTTCAAATTGATCCCAATTCTGTCCACGACGTTGTTCCACGGAACAAACGATAAGTCAGCAACAGTCGCCCGGTCACCTACTAGCCAGACAGGATACTCAAAATACCTTGATTGAGAGAGTGGGGTTGTACCTGTGCTGTACGCTGCTGCGTTCTCCACGTCTAAATCCATAATCAATGCTTCTCTTCTCTCTGCGAGCGCCATCTCGATCACTCCATAAACTCTTCTCACTTCATCTGTATATCTTTCAACAGCGCTTGGCACTGGACTTGAATGAAAGTATCTGAAATGTAACGCTTGTCCAATCATGGGCGCATGCCCCGAAGTTTGGAAGAAGAGCCAAGAGGAAATTTGTGACTGTTCAATCAAGTTGTCGGACCATAAAGAGCATTCGCCATTTTCCTTTAAATACTTCGATACCAAGTACAAAATGATTGCCCCTGACTCCCATATCGATGTGTTATCCTTGAAATGGTCAATAAGAGCAGGGACTCTGGCATTTGGGTTGATTGTTACAAATTCGGGTGCCCTCTGTTCGCCGTTATTGAAATCGAGAAAGATTGTGTTGAATGGTAGGTTCAATTCAGACAATATTATGGCCACCTTGAATCCATTAGGTGCTGATCTATGAGAGAATAGAGTGTACCCTTCTGTGGGTTGATTTTGGAAGAATTGCGTAATTCTAGACTGTTGCTGAGTCGATGCATCGTTGTGCAACTGCTGTTGAAGAAGCAGAAGATTCACTTCATTTTGCTGTTGATCCGAGAGAGTGACTGATTTGAGTCCGGCCGAAAGGTTTGAAATAGGCCCAGACATCTAGCGTGTGAACCTTTGCGCGTGGTTAGTATTGCTTGAGCTTTCCTCGTGCGTGTGTGTGGATGATGTGTATGCGACCTCTATATATGAGAGGATTGGTTTTAGGCGTATCACTTCCAATAAAGTTCAACGATGATTTTCTGACTTATGAGAGAGTCTGAAATAAGTCTATATTTGCATAAATGATGTTTACAGATAAGTGCAGCTAATGAACATGGATATGTAACTTTCGTTTGGCTTGTTCAATTTTCTCTCGTGCGCTCCTCTCTTTTGCTGACCCAAGCCCACGCACAAATTTAACCTCTACGCACGGATTTCGCGCATTCACCTGCCTTCTCGTTTGAAATTTTGTTCGAAAATGCCCTACTCCACACACACTATGCAGTGCAATGGCTCGTTATTGGCAACGGGCTTCCCCGTTCCACATCCCGTTAGGAGCAGGACAAAAATAAATAAAATAAATAAAGTTGTCTCAACATACTGCAATGTGGAGAACTGGGTTGCAATCTCTTAAGCATATTTCACTATATTCAAGCTCTCTCCACATTAATTTTGTTTAACATCCCATGACTGCGATATCAAATTCATATTAAAGATACCGACTATGGCTCTACCTAACATTAACTGTGGCAATGGTTCTACTACACCAATGTGTACTAACTTTTATGCCACGGTTTGCACCTTTTGGGGCCCATTTTGAAGTTCGCGAGACCTTAGCATAAGAATGTAGAACTGTGGGTTAATGGACGATTTCTTTGTCGAGTGCAAGTTAGGATTATGAAATAGGTGATCTTGTTACAAGCAGTTGACCGTCAAACCACCGGTGTCTCGTGATGGAACGCTGGTTGTAAAGCTGCAAAACCGGTTGCAGCTTCGATTTCTTCTATTAGGCCCTTTAGATTTTGCACACAGTTTGTCGCCGCTTTTTTTCCTTCCATGTTTTTCTTTCTTTTTTTGACAGCCTTATCTTTCTCAATTGGGTACACACCGGACCTGTCAGCCTATCGGCTCATTGAAATTTTTATAGATCCTGAGCTATTTCGGAACATATATCCCCTAGACTCGTCGTGTCTCTTTGTCGTCTTAATCCATGACAAAAAGTGATATGCAGCATATTGCTGTGCTTGTTACCGATACTCCAATTGAGGGAGTGACAGAAAGATATGGGGACTTTGGTGACAACACCAAAGATCTCCTCGCTGGAGCAGGGTGCACATTACCTGCAAGAAAATATCAAGTATCTTTTGTTCAAGATATAGACTATACGGTAGAATTAGCTCAAGTGTATCAAGATTTGGAATCAAATTGGCAAAATGGATTGATCAAGGCTGTAGTCATCACAGGCTCAAGATCTGATTCATTCGCTCAAGATGTTCCTTGGATCACGAGACTAGACGAGTTCTTGAAAACGTTTGTGCTCACACCTACAAACGTGAACATACCAGTGACAGGAATCTGCTTTGGGCATCAGATCATTGCTAAGAATCTCGGTTGCAAAGTTGGGAGAAACCTGCTTCAACAGAGTTACGAATGTGGAGTCACCACAGTGGACCTCAACTGGGAAATTTTTGAGATTGAGAAGTCGCCATTCGTCAACACTTTGGTAAACGAAAGCAAGGAGATCTTCACCCACCTCAATATTGTTCAGTTTCATCAGGATATCGTATACGAGTTGCCACCTCCGAAGTCTTGTGAGAACCTCAAGACCAGATTTGTGGGGCTAGGATCCACCGCAAAGTGTGCAATCCAAGGAATTGTTACTCAATCGGGGAACCTTAAACTTCTTACTTTCCAGGGTCACCCAGAGTTCACCACAGAAGAGACTTTGGACCTTCTTGCAGTCGACAATAAGATCAACTTGATTGACAAAAATGTGTTTGACAAGTCTGTTTACGCAACCAAATCATTAAACAACCAGGGTGCACTTGTTGGGAAGGCCATCGTTCAATTCATCCGCACTCATGCAACACCTTAATACTATAGAAGCATATTTAAGCGGAAGACATAGAGCGTGTGACGTGCTCAACCCTTATAATATTATTACACTTTAATGTACATACACATGTCATAATTCTGCTCTATATAGATTTATGTAGAAGTATGTTCTGTCTATCAATTTCCTACTTCATATGTTTTTTCTCCATTAATCAAACAATCTTTGGGTCGAGGAAACCACATTGAAGCCTTGCAATTTTCCTCCCTTGTTGTTTAAATGTAAATTGGCCGGATGGTCATTCTGGGACTTGTCACTAGCTGATCTACCCTCAGTTCCTAATCTTCTGCTTAGCTTCTCGTTTATCAAATTTGCGTCTGACAATTTACCTTCAAGGATTTTTATTTTATCCAGGGCAAGCTTGCTCTCATAACTTTGAGCTGATGCTAGTTTCGCAATAACTTCACGTAATTCTTCTCTTTGGCTCTTCAACTGCTGGATTTCCAATTGTCCCTGGTTTCTCTCATACTCTTCATCGTAATATTTATGACCGTTATCACTGTCATCGTACACACTAGTTAGCGAAAGCTGTTTTGTCATTCCGTTACTATTGCTCTGTTTTGGGAAATCATTATTGTGGGATGTTTCTCTCTCTAGCCGTTTCTCTAAGTCAGGAATAACATTGAACTTCAAATCGGTATTTTCCTTCAAGAGCTCATTATAGCTATCTAACATACCCAGTGTGTTGCTTGTGTTTGCATTAGTACCGTGCATGTTACGGCTAACTGTATCCATAGATATATTGGGGTCGGCTTCGTTTGTGAGTAATAGCTGATCACTTCCATACTGCCTCTCATACTCATCCAATCTGTCTTGAAGCTGATTGATTTGGTCGTTTTTCAACAACAATTGACGGTGGATCTCAGTCTTCTCATAATTTAATTTTAAGGGACTTGGTGTGATACCATTTTCCATCAACAAAGCGTGTTCTTCGCTTATAAATCTTAATCTGCGCTCTTTGTTGAGCTTATCCTGTAATTCAGCAATCTGTTGTTTTTGGTGACTGAGTTGCAAACTCAAGTCCCTGTCCCCTCCGTCAGCCAGGAAAGACTCCTTTTGCTGCGTGAAGCCTCCTCTAAGCTTACTTTCGAGAGCCAATTCTCTTTGCACTGCAGATGCTAATTCTGTAGTAACCAACTCCAATTCGTTGAGTAATTCATTGTTACAATTCATGATACCCAATTCTTCCTTTGTGAACTTGAACGCAGCCTGCTTCTTTGGGATTGCATTTGCACCATCCCTCTTTTGACTTGACCCGAGGCTAGCACCAGAAAATCTCCGAAGAGTACTCAGTCCTGGCGACTTCATATCCCTGGGCTCATCCTCTGCGACGGTAGTGGAAGTAGCGGAAGCATTAGCCGAAGACTGGCTTGACCTACGACCAGGAAGTCTCTTTAATGAGTTCATCAAATTTCGGGATTTCAAGGAAAAGCTCTTGCTGTTTGACTTTTTAACCTCCCCGAATGATTCAGAACCTTCAAGGATTGGTGTCTTGGAAACATCAGAGGATGTATTTGATGGGGCTCCTCCAGCAGATGCCACCTCAGATACTGCGGAAGAGTCAACAAGAGACGCTGATTTCGTCATAGGAGAGTCAGCTGCGATATCCGAGTTGTAAACGCTCAGTGTGTCAGACACGTTCAAGTTATCCTTAGAACTGTCGAACGTGGTCTTATCTGACGAGGATAGCTTTGATGAAGAGGTTCCTGGAGCGTCTACTGTGCGATAGCCACCAAGATCTGTGCTCCATGTGGAGCCACCTTTATTCTCAGTTTCAAAGTCAAGGGGAAGAAACAGGTTGGATTCAGGAGGTGGCAATCTTCTCTGTTGTTGCAGTTGGCCATCTCTGCTACCGCCAATGTCACTCATATTGGTGAGCCTTCTCTTCTCCTCATCTATCTCCAAGGGAAGCAACATTGAAGGTGGAGGAGGCTTACGTCCTGGTTTACCGCTCGTAGTTCTTTTCATTCCAGCACTCTCAATCAGGATCAGATCTTCTCCAATATCGGTATCCTTTCTTGGTGAATCGCTGTAGATGCTGTCTGCAGCAGAGGCCTCCAGTGGTAACGGGGGTAACGGACTGTCGTTTTTCTTCCCTGATAATGACGTGATGGATGAGAGCCTACCACCATCATTTTCTGTGATTGATGGCGATCTGAGAGTGCCAAAAACACCATTACCACTTCCTCCACTTTCTGACTTCATTGAAGGAGATCTAAAGTTGCTGAAAGCTGTATTTGCCACCAACTTCAGTATAGAGGGTTGCTTCGGGAGAGGCTTATCGAAACTGTTGGTTCTGTTTCTCGACACAATAGAAGTGGAGTCGGACTCAAATCCATTCAGCAGGACATTGAACGCGGGTGAATCACCTGTTCTTTCTTGGTCCTCTTGAGCATTGTCATTCGAAGGAGTTGTGATTCCAAAAGCTTTGTGCGGAGAGTTCAAGTCAGATGCCGTGACAAAGACATCCTTTGTCAAAGTAGTTGCGTTGGAATTATTGCCAGCACTCGCACCTAAAGCATTAAGCTTTGTATTATGTGAGTTCCTTCTTTCCTTGTCATACTCGAACTCTTCATCATTATTGACAATGGACTCACGGTTGCCAACAGTGTACCCGCCGTCTCTAGTGCGCTCCTCGGTGAAGCTAAATTTGGGTGATGGTGGTTGTTGCTCCTGGGGCAGCTCTTCGGTGATGTTTGCATCTTCTTGTTCTTTCGTTTTTCTGTCAAACAAGTTCAATTTGCGCAATCTCATAGAATTGCTCTTGTTCAATGTGGACATCCTTGAAAGTGTGCTCTCGTCCTCCTTGTCAAAATTATACACAACATCAAAGTCTTCGTCATCCGCGTTGGCAGCCACTTGTGCTACAGCGGTACTAAGATCCATGGATTTTCGAATATTCTTTGGTGATGAGACAGACATTTTCTCGTCACCCAAGCTGTTGAGTCTGGGAGTATTTTGAACGCTCTTTGGTGGAGCCAAAGTTCTTGGCTCTTCTTCTTCTTCGGCCACATTTTCAAGCGATTCATTGGAGAGTTGCGTCTGTGATTGGTGCAAGCCTTGACCTGGCTGTTGCTGTATTTGTTGCGGAGGGAATGGACCCTTGCTCTGTTGATGACTATACGGTATATGCTGTATATGTTGCTGTGGTGGATACTGACCATTTTGCATTTGCTGTTGTGGTGCAAATTGTTGACCACCCTGGTTCGGGTTGTACATGTTTCTATGCATAGCTTGGCCATTCTGAAGTGAGCCTGCACGCTGATATGACTGTGGGAAAGGGCCCTGTTGTTGTAAAGACATTGTTCTTGGTCCATTCGAAATACCCATTGGGAGGTTGCCGTTGCGCATGGGAATGGGCTGTCTGTTTGCTTGTGGAGGTCCCATGTTACCCATAGGTGGCATTGGCCCCTTTTGATTCATAGGTATATAAGGTTGCCTCGTGTTCATACTCATGGCGCGCGGCCCTCCTTGTCCTTGCATCATAATGTTCGTGCTGAGTGACATAGAACGTGGGGGCCCTCCCGGACCACCAGGATACGGCCCACCAGCTGCAGCTCCTCCGAATGACTTCAATCGAGGGGCCAGCCCCTGGTTTTGCATCAGGTATAACGGTTGCTGCTGCATATACTGGTTTTGGGGGAAGCTTCCTCCAGTAGCTAATGAATTTGCTCTGGCTCCTTGCAGGTATGCCAATTTCTTTTGGTGGTTCATTTGCTTTCTGTACTGGATATTGTTCGTTGATGCGGATTTACCTATGGATGCAATGGACCCTCCAGGCCCAAGGGTAGGGATGATTGGCGTTGTGTCGACAGCCTTGGAGTGTGACGTAGCATATGGTCCTCTGTCTCTCATGTGCCGTATATCTTCAAATGAGACGTTTCCCGTTAGGTCGCCTATATCTGCGCCCATATCGTCATCAAAATCGTTGGGCACACCATTCTTATTTCTGCGGAAAAGTCTATTTACCGCTGACTGTGACGTGAGGGAGGCCTTCCGAGAGCTTGCCCCTTGTAACAGAGTCGGAATTGGCACTTCGTATTGGCTGTTGTCGTAAATGGGCAGCTGCATTTGTGGTTGCTGTTGGAATTGCATGTACTGCTGCTGTTGCTGTTGCTGTTGCTGTATATAGTGTTGATGCTGGAAGGACTGAACGGAAGCACTCCCGGTCATAGAGGGATGCGAGGTGACTTGGCTGCTGGACAACGGTTGTTTCAGCAGGCGATTCTGCACCAAGTGCGTCTGATCTAAGTTCGAGATATCCAGGTCATCACTCAATAGCTGTTGCCTCAACCTCCCCTGTGATGAGGCTGTGACTCTCGAAGCTGCCTCCATTATCTCGATGCTGTGTCTTTGGAGTGTGGTGGGTGTTGTGCCGAGATGTAATTAAAAGCAACGCAAGCCTGGAAAAACAACAAAAAGTTAGGAAAACTTAAAACCTCTATTGAATTAGAGTTTCAGATGATGCTTAAGAAAAAAAAATATCAAGTCAAATAAACCTACAGATAGACACTACGAGGGGGCTCGGATGAAAAAAAATAAAAAAAAAATAAAAAAATGAAAATCGGAAAAATCACTGTGCTTAGTAGTCGCACTTGGCTAGACATAGGAGCTGTCAGAGAAAAACCTGTCTAGTGGAAAGGTGTTACTGCTTCGTAAAGGGAGGATATGCTCGCGCATGGCGCTGATTTTCTCGCCAGCCGTTTGTCACGGGGCATTCGTAAGACTATGCCTTCCGGCGCGTCCGGGTGCAACTCGAACTTTTTTTCGTTGTTCCTTGCGTTGCTAGCATTTTTTTTTTCAGTTTGGGGACTCTTCACTATGTGCGCCTTTTTTCGCTAACGGGCTTTAGCTTCAACAGTACATGCATCCGTTCAGGGGTGATATGTTTCCTGCTCGGGGCTTGAGCAGGGGCTTGGGCAATTTTGACTTTGTAGTTCCCGCCACAAGTTCCTAGATGTTTGTACATTATATCTCTCCTCATATCCCCTTGTCAGTCAGTCTCGACCTCTGCAATTGACGGTGTTCGCTGATCTCTTTTGCCTGCTGGCTAACGCGCGTTCGAGCTACTTCTTGAGGGTTTTTTTTTTTTGGTATTCATTTTTTTTCGCTTTGACGCGCTCCCTGCGTTCAGGTTGGGGAAAATTAGCGACTTTAGCTTCAAAAAGATCTTGATAATTTGAAGGATCAACCTAGAGGGTGCGGGATTCTGTCGTACACGCTGACTCTTAGCTGTTTGCTGGCAACTATCAGGTGTCTTTTAAATTGTAGCCCATTGCATGGGCTCTTGCTCTCCCTCCTACATCCCGGAGGTTCATGCCTATTATTCATGTAGCTGCAAGTTACCATCATGCATGTAATTCGTTCATTGCATTTACTTTAGTGAAGGGGGTCGCTTATTCTTTGGGCCAAGATTTATACTGAGAAAATGGCGTTGAAAAAAATCTTCTTATCCTACCCACTAGCTATCTGTCTCAATGACTGCAAACTTAGATCACTACATAGTAGAGACACTCACCTTTGTTACGATAATCACCAAGCAAGCATTTTAAGCCAAAGTATGCTCAAAAGATTGAATACCGTACCGCCTTGCACTGGAACGCTAGCCACGCTACTCGCGCGCACTGAAAAAAAAATTGCACTATGATTTACGCAATCAGAGTGAATCTGCCCTTTTGCGGGAGGGTCAGGTTTGTGTAGTGTGTGGGGAGCCAAATCTGGCTTCGGCTACATCAATCACGTGCTTCCATCATTCTGAGCGGTTGCAAAGGAACGGAGAGTTCTGACTCCATACGGCAGCAAGTCAGTGCGCTCTGTAACCAGCTACACACCAAAATCTGGTTGTGTTGAGAAATATCATGTATTCTTGCATTTCATTAGGAGGGGATAATCCAGCTTCCCCCGTTAACTCTCATGATCTACTACTATGCCTATTATTCTGTATCTCTTTCTGAAGAAAAGCACCCACTTGTCCACAATCAGATTCTGTTTATCGTCAAAATCTTCGGTATACCACGTTGAGTTCTCCAATGCCGAGGATCCTTCGTCAGGCGTCAATTGCAAGCGGTTCAACCCTAATAAGCGAGAGACATCCTTGCCCACCAATTTGTGGTATCCCTTTCCCGGTCCGTAATTCTTTTGGTTTTCCGAGACATCATATATATATCCCCTGATAGCAACGTACAAATTAGGATCATTGGTCCCGTTATATAAAGCCAATTGAGACCGCGTGAAGAGAGGTAATTTGTTGATGTCGATCTGATCGTTATATATCTCGAACTCCGTCGGAGGAGGCGGTGTGGGTGTGGCTGATTCAGACATTGTCACTGAGGTTTTTTTAACACTGAATCCTACTCATATACTGATGCACCCTTGAGAGTGTATACGGTGATAATGAGTTTTGCGGGTATGCGTGGGGTGTGGAGGTGAGGTTGGGTGAATACTGATCTGAATTTTTTTTTTTTTTTCTCTCTTTCTGCGGTTTTCTTCAACTGTGCGACTGCATCAGGTGCGATTCAACTTGTGCACGCTGCCAACACAAGCCATTGTAACGAGTCCGTCCCCCACGCACACACCCTTCCTCCGCAGTAGCCAAGGGTGAAGATATTAACTGATGGTACGTTTATCTTGTATTGCTTGCCTCCTCCCTTTATTCATTTTTCATTGTACTAACGATATCTCTTTTAGACGGATAACACCTCCAAATATCTGCTGAAGGTGCAAAAGCTCTTTGCTCCGAAGCTACCCCTCCCGTACAAGGAGCCGTTAGACTACATAGAGAACCGCAAAACCCACTATATAACTCCTGTATCCCTGCTAAAGGCACAATGGCTGGAGTACATACAGAAGGACCTAGCAGACAAAGCAAGCGGCACGGCATCGCATCAACCCGCTCCATCAATAAGCCAGATACAAAAGAAGAGGAAACTAGAGAAACAAATAAAACAAAAGGCATCCTTTGAAAGACAGCTCAAAGACTGGAATGACCCGGAACTACTAGCACAAAATGAAAAGGAGTATATGATGAAAGACCCTTACAGGACAGTTTTCGTGTCGAGATTACCTTACGACGCCACTGAGATAGAAATATCAAAGAGCTTCAGTAAGTTCGGCGTTATAGAATCTATACGACTTATTAGAGACAAGGTGAGTGGAAAATCAAGAGGATACGCTTTTCTTGTCTTCGAACGAGAAACGGATGCTAAAAACTGTGTGCGAGAGTTGGCGCCAGTAGGAATAAGAATGACGATACCTTCTGAGGAGAATGATGATGGTAGCTCCACTGCATCCACCACTAGAACAGTACTCGTAGATATCGAAAGAGGAAGGCTACAGAGAAACTGGAAGCCACGCAGGTTAGGTGGAGGCTTGGGTGGAAGACACTACACAAAACCAAACGCTTTGCAAAACAACAACGCCTCTGCCGCTGCAAGTGGGAGACGCTTACACTTACCCAATAATGCATTCAATAATGGCGGTGGAGGCGACTACATGGATACTAGAGGCGGCCAAGCAGATTCAGGAAGACTGTACCAAAGGAGGCTGGGTCCCTCCTCTTCATCCTCTTCCTCCGCCTTTTATTCCAGTACTAGCTTCGCAGGAGGTACTTCTTATGGACAAGCTCCACCTTCTATACCCCCTGTATCTGGGGCTCCCGCTGTTTCTCTGTACGGATACACGTCACGGTCCTCAGATGCTAGATCTGCGGACAGTGTGCGCGAAAAGTACGTAAGTAGGTCGGAACGATCCGTAAGGAATCTAAGAAACAACTAGGCCACCTGTATAATGAAGATAGAATGGAGAGAAAAAGATAGAAACACAAGTTGCGCAAGTTGTAGCAGAGTCATCATCTCTATGCCTTCTGGGGTCTGTATGTCCTGCATACATGATGTTCCACTAGGGCTCAAAAGAGCTTAATGGAATTTCCCATGGAAAGGCCGTCCAAACTTCACCACAACAAGGATTGTGTAGATGCAATTTTGTTAGCTCAATCCCCATAACATACACAATGACTGAGACAACAAAGAGACCTTTGGAGGATGAACGAGAGCATGTCATCAAGAAAGCTAAAGCAGATGTAGAACTGGCGGAGGTGGAAGGGGGGAAGCAACAGCTGCAGCAAGACCAACAAGAAATAGAGAAAGCAGAAAAGGATACAAATAAAGAAACGACGGCAAAGGCTGAAACCAAACCTAAAGAAGAAAAGAGTAGTGCGGAGCCAATAGGGGCAAAACTGCCAAAGAATTCAATTGGACTAGCTGTGGCATCAACACCTGCCACTACAGAGAAGAAGCAATACACGTTTGGTGGTAGCCTGTTCCAAAAGAGTGGTCCTGTATTTGGATCAAATACGAGTTCATTTGGCAAGCCAGCTAATTCTGTGCCTCCTGTTAATGACTCAGAGAAGGAACCAAAGAAGGAACAACCGTCAGGGTTAGAAAGCTCTTTTGCATCCTCTCAGTTTGGTTCAAGACCCACAAGTGGAGGGTTCGGATCGTCGTTTGGGTCCTCGTTTGGCTCAAACTCAAAGTTTGGAAACGCATTCCAAAAATCACTCACCAAGAAGTCTTTTTTGGACGATGACGCGCCAAAGGAAAGCGAGTCTGCAAAGTCTTCGGAAAAGACAGATGGCAGCTCAAAAGACCCTAAGGATGGACAAGATTCGACCGCAGCATCTGTTAGTAAAGATGAAGATAAGGATGATACGGACGGTGACGAAGTGTCGTCTCCACAGCCTCAACAGTACAAACAAATAGAATTGGTTCAGGTGAAAGAAATTAAGACAGGTGAAGAGAACGAAGAGTCACGATTCAATTCTTCAGCCAAATTATTCGAATTGAATTTGAGCAAAATATCTGAAGGCTGGAAGGAAAGAGGATTGGGTCAATTACACTTGAACCAAAACAAATTGGACCCACTGAAGTTAAGGTTGGTGATGAGATCCCAAGGCTTGCTCAGAGTGATATTAAATATGAAGATACAAAAGGAAACTAATGTCATGAAAGGATTGGAAGCTAGTTTGTCTCCAGGAAAGTTTCTCAGACTTAGTGCCATAGGGGAAGAAGGTTTGCCTGTGCAATATCTATTAAAGTTTGGAGCACAGACCACAAGGGATGAGTTGTACGACAAAATTGCCGAATTGAAGGAGAGCTTGTAGATAGAAGGGAAGCCTCGATTGTAAAATACGTAATCAATAAACAAGATCTTCCACCTTTTTCACGTACACAAATACACAATTTCGTTGACTACTCGGTTTTCTTGAATGCTATGCTGCATATGGTGCTACCCTTCACACCACCAAACAGGAAACTAGGGTACAGTATTTTGTCATACACCTCCAAGCCGCTCGATCCTCTGTCTACTATGATTTTCACCAACTCTTCCTCCGTAAAGTTACAGGATGTGATCAATAGTATTGAGCGGGAGTGCATGAGCTGCGCCACTTGATGTGAGTACACTTCCATACCTATCTTACCACCAAAATCTGGGAGTGGATCCTGATTCAACGCTATGGCATCAAGAGTTCCTTTATCCAAGAGCACGTCAAACTGCCCTGTACCTTTATGCGATTTTACGAATGCATCTTCTTTGGAAAGAAGGTCTGCTTGTGCAAACTTGAAACTAGTAGAACTCTCACCATACTTGTCCGACGCGATCTTTGTTGCAAACTGAACGGATTCGGGAGAGTAGTCAACTCCAACATACTGAAACTTGGACTTTTCCTCTTCTGGAAGCTCGCACTCTTCCTGTAACTCTTCGTGTAGCTGGAAAAGCAAATGACCGTTCCCAGTCCCCAAGTCGAGAAAGCGCTCCACATCTTTGAGCTCTCCATCGTTCAACTTTTGGATAAGAAACTCTATCATTTTGCTCTCAGCATCAGAGTCGTCAAACCAGCATTCGCCTGTATCCTCTGGATTGTCATCAAAATTTTCAATTTCCTTCTTGTAAAAGTTGTTCCAACTGTACGTTAGTATTGGCCGCTAAGTGAGTATTGAGTCGTCGCAAGGGTCTTCAAACTTCCCTCTCACTACGGTATCTCTCGATAGAAAAACACGATACTCACTATTCCTTTGTACCAAGCTTGGACGAGTTTAACCGTATTTGTTCCGTCATGCCTCTCTCTGTGTACACTTTCTTGTGCTGATATGGCAAGGTATTGCTTCATGTGCCGATGCGCTCGAATATACAAATTTCAGCTCGCAAAATTGCAACGCGCTTCTCCGCGTCTGAAAAGCTTCCAAACAGACGACTAAAGTCCCAAGACAAGCGCGGGCAGTACATACCACTCTACCATGTCAGTTCGTAGTCCTCCTCCCAATGAGACTGTGGATACAGATGCGGTTGCGGAAGAATCGCTCATTGATGAGCAAACACAAGAGAACTATAGAGTGTGGAAGAAGAATGCCCCATTCTTGTACGACTACATCTCCACCACTTCCCTCTTGTGGCCATCCTTGTCCGTACAGTTCTTCCCTGACATGGAAAGCAAGAAGCTGACGGATGACCCCTTATCTGCTAATTTGAGTGCTTCTTCAACGGAGGATAAAACTCTGCATAGTAAACGAGAGGAACTGGAGGTGGCTCATCACCGACTTTTAATAGGCACATTCACATTGGGGCAAGCGAAAGTAGACAGCGTGTCGATTCTTAAATTGCCGTACTATACGGATCTTAACAAGAAGATTGACATTGAAAAGTTGAACTATACTCAGGAGAAGGGGGAGTTTGAGCTCTCCACTGTGACAAAAAAGAAGGTGGAAGTACTACAAAAGATTAATCACTTGGGAGATGTAAACAAAGTCAAATATATGCCTCAAAATCCTGATTTAATTGCAAGTCTGAATAACATGGGCGACTTGGTGGTATATGATCGAACCAAGCATCCAAATTTCAAAATAGGGATAGACGACAGCGGGGTTAACAAACCTGAACTTCGATTACGTTCCGAGGGAAAGAACAGTAGCGGAGACATATTTGCCATAGATTGGAATAGTCAACGAGAAGGTGTGATCGCATCCGCAAGTGTGGATGGAATAATTAACGTGTTCGATATAAGAAAGGATTTCCTTTCGAAGGACCAAGAAAACATCCAAGCTGCAAACTCCTACCAAAATAAAACTGATACACACAATGGTGCTGCCAAAATTGATACTAGCTCTAATGACGGTGTCAATGACTTGGAGTGGATTTTGAAACATGACTCTGTATTCAGCATAGTCGACGAGGCTGGGTGGTTGAAATTATACGATACAAGGACAAATACAGTGGCACTAGCGTATAAAGTAAGTGATGAAGGAATAAATTCCTTGAGCATAAACGCCAGCGATCTGTCGTACATTGCTACAGGAGATACTTTAGGTAATATTAAGGTGCTAGATATTCGAACCGGTGGGACTGTTGAAGAGGTGGTAGCTGGAAGCTCTGGATTTGCATCGTCCATCACTCAGCTCAAATGGCACCCCAAATATCATAATGTATTGGCAGGTTCATCGAGCGATAAAACAGTGAAAATATTTGACCTTGCCAAAGCGAAAGGAGAAGAAAAAGTGCTTTTTGTACATGGAGGACATATGCTTGGAGTAAATGATTTCGACTGGTGTTTGCACGATGACTGGCTCATCTCAAGTGTTGCAGATGACAACTCGTTACATGTTTGGAAACCTTCCTCGCAAATTGTAAAGGAGTACACTGGGTGAAAAGGAGAGTGATGCTGAATACGACACGATATATAGACGTCGCTAATTTGTAAAATACATAATGCAACTTATATTTCATAGCCTGCGTATGAAAAAGAGAGAGGTGTGATCATTACATTGTGATAACTTGTGTCGTTTATCTAATTTATAATTTAGTTCGTTTTAATGGGTGTGGAGTGGGATGGGGGGGAGTCTTTAAGCCTTGGCGAACAACTTCTCGACCTCAGCAACAGATTCGAGCAAAATCTTGTCCTGGAACTTTGGTGATTCAATCTCTTTGTTGACCTTGTCCAAGACAGACTTGATCAATTGCTCTTGCTCCAATTGTCTGACTTGAGCCTCGTATCTGACCCACGAGTCCAAAACAGACTTTGCTTCTTGGGCAACTGCCAACTTTTGCTTCAATTCGAAAGACTTAGCTTCCAATTGGGCGGTTTCCTTGGAAACAGCAAACAATTGTTGGGTAGTGGAGACAACATCCTTCAATTGGGAAACTGACTCGATTCTGTCTTGAACAGCGCTGACGTGCTTGTTTCTGGATTCATTCAACAAGTTGTTGACCTTCTTGATTTCTCCATCGGCCCATTCAGTGTACAATGGAGCGACAAACTTGGCGGCCAAAGCAACGAAGGTACCGAAGGTAACTACCAAAATGGTTTCGTCGTGCAAGATGATCAATTCGTTGGAAATACCGTAGATAGCAGCGGCTGCAGAGGTAGCCAAGACACCAGTCTTGGAGATCAAGCTGTTACCTGGAAGGGCATTGATGATAGAGTTTGCCTTCTCCTTTGGCTCCACAGGGGTGGATAAGTAACGTAAACCAATTCTAAAGGCGAAAAGTTAGTATGAGACAGAGGGGGGGAGGTACAGTAGACGAGAAGGTGGGATGTAACCTAAAAATGGAGAACAGGAGACAGGGAAACCGGTTCATTTCTCTTGTGTTGGATTTGGCCATACACATATATAATGATTGGTTGATAAGAGCTAGCATGGGTGGCTCATACTCTCACGGATTGCAAACATATGTGGATCGATATGCTCTACGAGAAACTATTCACAATCTCCTGAATCTCATGTCCGTGGTACATGTTATGGTAAACAATTTTTCATTAAAGAAGATTCTCCTTCATCGTTGCCAAAAACTTGACGCTGGATACTTACGGAGCTTGACGCAATGCAGTTGGACGAGCAACGGCTCTGAGAGCAATTCTGTTCATCATGGACATGTCTAACAAAAAGGTATATCTTCAAAGCTAGAGCTTCTATGTGGTTGAAGTATTTCAAAGATGATTTTCCTGAACGTGAGAGCCGAGATTTTGAGAAAATTTGTCCTTTGATTGGGTAACGTTGACTTCCGCATTTGGATACATGTGTGAAGGCTATTCTACATATGTATACATATGCAGGTTTTTGGTCGTTTCCTATAGTCACCTACTCTAACGTGCAACCAGTGATATGTAGCTACAACAATACGGGAACTACTTCAGACGACGGTTTTTATTGATACTACATGTTGTTAACTCAAACCAAGCCTTCCAAACCTAGTTTATTTGCCGAGAACGGCAAAGAGTGAGAAATGATGGCTACATGTTGTCAACAGGGGATGAAAGAAGATATAATAGTATTAGCTCCTTGATGCCTCACATCTGAAGCGCCTTATAAGAACTTGCTGATTTGTGATTCATTGATCCTGTTCACCGGTACTTTGTGCCTGCACGAATTTTTGGTGAATCATTCTTTGTAATGCAATATTTGTTTTATCTGATGCAATATCAAGATACCCTTGAAGATCTCTCTTTAGATCCAAGGTGTGACTCTGGTGTATATTTTCGTTTGTATCCTTATTGGAATAGTCGGATGCAGCCGCAGAAATTGCTCTATTATTCAACGCAGACAAGATTCTGTCTTGCTCTTCAGCAGCAATTGCCTCCACCGTTTCAAATTTGGAAATCTCAAGCAATGGTACTTCTAATTTATCGTATAGTATCTGAATTTGTTCAGGATCCGTTTCCCCTGTTGACTTTGAGGGAGGTATAATGGATTCTGTTTCCCTTTGTGTAGTTTGGGACGGATCTCTATTCGTAGAAATCGCTTGCTTCCCCTCATTTCTCTGCTCCCTTAGCAAGGCTAGTCTAGCCCTACGAGCCTCGGCTTGTTTTTTTAACAGATCTTCCATATATGAGTGCAATTCAAGTAGAGGTTCAAGGAATGTTGCAGTTGATGAATCTGCTGAGAAAAATACATGCCTGCATGTTTGTGCATACACGACTGCTTTTGCAGCCATCCAACTACTCACTGAACGCTTCTGGAGCTCCATGGAACATGTTTGGGCCTAATAACAACAAAATCTATTTGGTAAGTGCTGTCTTCTCTGTATCTTCTTCATCTCCTCTCCATCTGATTTGCTCTTTTCACTGTGACATTTTTTCTGAAAATCCACTTCTCGAGATAGAATATACATTGTGTAGAACTAAGACTCACATTATTATACACTTAAAATACTGTACCTCAAAATACTATCCCTCCAATGTAACGTTGGACAATCATTACCAAAAACTCTTGAGGTATCTTCATATGGTCCTCATCGATATCAAGAAAATCGAGCTTACCTCTCAAATGTAAAGTGTGTAACCCAATAAGATCTTGCTCGTACAAGGTTGTCTTGTCAAAATCCACAATCTCGTTTGACTCCGGGTCAAGCTCGGCAAACCATGCACTTTCTTTGGGTATCAACGTTGTATCCTTGTTGAATTTGATCATAACGAGTTTTGAAATGGAGTTCAAGTTCGTCAGGTAGGTGGAATTGAAGTGATCCACAAGTTCGTTGTTTGCTCCTGCGATGAAATGTGAATGGAACACATACTTGTCGTACTGTGAGAGATCGCGGAAGTACAGTGCGGGCAAAATAGATTTCTGAATACTATCCAACCAAATTTGTCTTTTCAAGAACTCATTCCTCTTCTTGCATACCCAGTCGTCTGGGTCCTTACAGAGCAGAACGTCGCTGACTCCCATGTGAGGCGACCCGAACGTGATCAAATTGTTCACTGACACCTGCGGGCACCTCTCAACTAGTCCACGTAGGAGTAGCCCACCCTGGGAAAATCCAATTGCGTCAAATCCGTTTGCAAGTTCAGGAATCTCCTGTAATTGTTGACATACGTATTCGATCTGGAGATTGGCGTCACCGAAAAAAGTTAGCCGTTCATCTACCTCTGGATCCTCATCAGCGTAGATAGAGTGCACGTAGATGTTGGGGCGAGTATCCTTGATGACTTCAATAGATTTTGCTATGGATGATGAGTTGTAGTTATCGCCAAGTCCGTGCCACAAAACTACTGGGCGGAACTTGAATGGAAAGTTAGGGTACTTTGCACCCTGAAAGTGATTTTGCAAACTGGGCCTATTGGAAATAGCACCCTCCATAGAAGGAACTATGTCAGGCGACTGACTAATTAGCTGCAGTCCCAAAGCCCAGGAAAGGGCATCGCTAAACACGGCATACGGTACTAGCATGATAAATATCTGTACCCCTGAATGCGGAGACGCAACTCACAGAAGATGGAGAAATGTAACCCTAAATAAATATGGGACGATTGGGTACGATTTTTTTATTCCTAGCAGCCACCAGACAGTAACTTTCCGATTTTAAGTACACAGACAGTACAGTAAACAGTGTTGAACTGTCAGATTTAAGTCGAAGTCTAATGTTTGCTGCTAGGATTGCCACTGAGCAGTCCAGATAAGATGCATTCCTACATATGGAGAAATGCCCTCATCTCTACTCGAAAAAAATCGACATGCAAGTCTAATCGGAAATATCAAGGAAGCACGAAAGCACACGAGACCCCAAAATCATAGACTGGAACATACCATGGTTAGTGCAAATGCTGTTTCACAGTTTATCCTAGGAAAGGATAGTGAAGAAATAGGCCGACAATCAACGAAATCGCTCCTACGCCATGTAAAAAATGAAAAGGGACCAAGCCACGCAGATGCTGTATACCTTATAATAAATACGAAGATCCAACTCTCCAAAGCGAAGGACTATACTCCAAGAATCATCCCCGTGCCACATAAACTAGACAAACTCGAAGAAAAGTCCATTCTTCTTATCACTAAAGATCCCTCGACACCGTACCGCAAGGCACTCACAGAAAAAAACTCCCCCACTGAAGATGTCTTCAATCAAATCTTCACCCTTACGAAGTTGAAGAGCATTTCGCGTGATCCAAAGAAGTTACTGAAACTTTTCAAAGACTTCGATCTTGTGGTGGCTGACAACAGAGTCCATAAGTTTTTACCCGGTATACTTGGTGCGCAGTTTTACGTAAAGAACAAGAAACTACCCTTGATGGTTCAAATGGCCAAGCCAGAAGCCAATGCCAAGCTCACTCGAGGCAAGAAAAACCCATCAAAGCTCAAAGATGATAGGTGCGAGCCTGTTTACGTTAAGCAACAATTGAAGTCAATCGTAAGAAACACCACCTTTCTTCCTCCCGTGAATGGAAACTGCATGAGTGTCAAAGTGGGCTACTCAACCTGGAAGATAGACGAAATTATGGAAAATATTAACAGCGTGCTCAGCTATTTGATCGAAAGTAAATATCAACCGGTTGGAGGAGTGCTAAGAAGCAAGAAGAACATTCACAGCGTTCACATAAAGACTAGCGAGAGCATAAGTTTGCCTGTGTGGAAGGAGGCAGATGTGGAAGCGGAGGGAGATGATGACAGCGACTTTGAATTTTAGCATATTAAATAGATATTACGTAGACATGAGCTGATTCGTAGTGTATGGGGATGACAGCGTAACGGGTTTCTGGTGCGCATGTTGCAGGAGTATTGTTATCTGATCTAAACGTGCAATATGCACAGTCGAAATTTTGGTCCGATCCTCCAATACGAGCACTTCAGTGAGGACTTTTTATTCTCAGCATTGTACGCTTGGCTTGTGGCGCTCACATCATCAGCTTCCCGGAATACAACCTTGTCCATTGCTTGACTCGATAGCACCTCGTCCATTCTTTTCGGATCTCTAATATCTGGAACATGACTTCCGGTACGGAAGAGTCGCTGGACTGTGCTACGAGTTCTGCAGGTACGGCTTCCGTTTCGGATGTGGGGGAAGAAGGAGCCAATGATCATGACCAATCTATCTCATTTCCGCCATCTTACTCCTCTCTTACCGAGGATATTCCTCGACGCCTTCGATCTATGCTCGAGTTTGATGGCGATAATGAAGAGGAGCATATCGAACACTTCAAGTACAAGCAAGACTTGGACAGAAAGCTCACCGTGACGTCAATCATTGGGTTGGGGTTCTCATTGATGGGTGTACCATTTGGAATTTCTTCCACATTGTGGATCTCACTTGTGGATGGCGGCAATGTAACGCTCTTGTACGGATGGCTCATTGTTGCGTTTTTTTCATTCTGCGTGGTGTTGAGTTTGAGCGAAATCATATCAAAGTATCCAACGTCAGGTGGAGTATACCACTTCAGTGCACTTCTCAGCAACGACAAATACTCATTGATAAGCTCGTGGTTCACAGGATGGTTTCTCCTCATAGGTAGCTGGACATACTGCGTGAGTATTTTGTTCTCCGGATCGCAGTTTATACTATCAGTATTCGGATTACAGGACGTACACTACAAAGAAGATGTGTACTTCATACTAGGCATATACTTCATCTTGCTTACGTTCTGTGGGTTTGTCAACTTTAGGCTCTCAAAGTACTTAGAAGTCATAAACCGGATGTGTATTATATGGTCAATTGGATCTGTTCTAGTTATTGACATATTGCTCATCATCTTCGCCAAACGCACAAATCTGATAAAGCATATTTTGTCCAGCTTTGACAACTCACGCTCTGGCTGGCCAGACCCAATGGCCTTTCTTGTGGGGCTCCAGGGACCCTCGTTTACGTTGACTGGGTACGGAATGCTCTTCTCCATGACAGACGAAGTGAAACGGCCTGAAAGAAACATGCCCAAGGGTGCGGTTTTGCTGATTTGCATTTCAGGGCTCTTCGGTTTAATATTCATTTTGCCACTTTTAACCATTTTGCCTGCTCTCAAATTCGTGCTTGACGACACTCCGGAAATCATGCCCATTGACCTTGTGTTCAAAGTGGCGACGGAATCATACATTGTTTCGTTTTTATTGGTCATTTTACTCATTGGGACAGTGATTTTCCAGGCCATTGGCTCCTTGACAACAGCTTCCAGAGCTACTTTTGCATTTGCGAGAGATGGGGGGCTACCTTTTAAGAGGCTTTGGGTAGAGGTGGACACATTAGAGCAGTATAAAATCCCGAAGAACGCTATTTTCCTTTCGATGATTGTATGCGGTATTTTGTGCCTCATGTCCTTAATTTCAGAATCTGCATTCAACGCATTTATGGGAGCCTCTGTAATCTCCCTTTCGTTGTCGAACGGCATACCAATTTTATGTCTTATGCTTAACAAGCGTCAAAAGATTAAAGGGTCAGCCTTTCGGTTGAAGGTGGTAGGCATCCCCATTGGCTGGGCAATTAATGGCTTTTCAGTATTCTGGGTAATACTACTGTCACTTGTATTATGCTTTCCACCGGTAATCAAGGGGTTGACTGCTGTGAATATGAACTATGCTTCTGTTGTATATGCTGGCTTCGCAGTTTTGGCTAGTATTGGATTCCGTCTCTGGGGAAAGTCCAGCTTTGAAGGTCCCAAAATTGACACGGATTACTTTGAGCTCCCAAGCCTTCAAGTTTTGCCAGCTGCCGATGGTAGCGACCCATTTGTCATCGGTATTGATGATGTGGATGAGATGGACGACACAGATACCACGGACCACATTCAAACAAATATGGACGAGCAGGTGCAAGAAGTAGATCATGAATACATCCAAGGAATGGTGCCAGATAAGAGCAAGAAGCAAAGCAAACAGGTTCATTGGGAGCGACAATCTTCGTCCATGGACTACAACAGAATTGGACAAGACAATGAGGAACAGTAGAGATTAGTTCTAGATCAGTTGCAGATATGGCTGCAAAACAGGCAGCCTTGCTCCTGCATGTCATTATTTCTCTACTATCACCCTTTAGTAAAACTGGAAGGCGCTAATTGTACCAAGGTATCAGGGACAATCATAATCAGTAAGACACTTGGTAGGTCCATCATGCATTCGTACTTCAAATTTATAGACTAGACATTATTGTGTGTAACTTTTTCTCTCTCTCTACAAAGTCCATAGAGTATAAAACAACTCCATGTACAGACAACTTGACAAATAATATTCGATGCTATAACACCTGACCAACAGTAACCCTTCTCCGAGGAAAGATCCTGACTTGTTATATGAACTTTGGGTGTCAGAATTCAGAGCTATATACTTATGGGTGCAAAATATACTCATATGTACCCGCAAAGCAGCATTCCGCATGCGTAATTCGAGGTCCGAAAAATTTTGTCATTTTGATTTTTTTATTCGCCATTGCTTAAGATAGTGTCAGACTTCCAACTTGTCTCAGAGAACAAACTCCACCGATACTAGTTATATACATACATACATAAATGTCAGCCGATCATACTAGAGACCCTTGTCCCATCGTCATTTTGAACGATTTTGGCGCTGCCTTTTCTATGGGTGTCATCGGTGGCTGCGTGTGGAATGGAATCAAAGGGTTCCGTAACTCGCCATATGGAGAGAGAGGGTACGGAGCTCTCTCTGCCATCAAAGCCAGAGCCCCCGTTGTTGGTGGTAACTTTGGTGTTTGGGGTGGATTATTTTCGACTTTTGACTGTTCCGTAAAGGCCGTGAGGAAGAGAGAGGACGCATGGAATGCCGTCATTGCCGGATTCTTCACTGGTGGTGCTTTGGCCATCAGAGGAGGATGGAGACACACCAGAAACTCTGCTATCACCTGTGCCTGTTTGTTAGGTATTTTCGAAGGTGTTGGTATGATGTTGCAAAGAGTGATGGCTCAGCCTCAGATGGCTCCACAGTATCCAGATCAACCTTTGACTGCTTAATTGGAGAAGGTAGGAGCGAGCACGGGTCAACACAGAAAATTCTAGGAGACGACGGAGCCGAAGAATACGTCATAATTTCATAGATGCATTAAGCTACACGGAGGCGCATTTGGAGGGCAGTTTTGGCCAAGGATACATTCTTGCTTTGCCGACTACCCCAGTACATCGACATGAGCACTGTACCGCTGGCCACTTAGTCCATCAACCCACACAACACAAACAACACATGTCGGTTTAGTCTACTTTTATTGATGCCTACCGTATGCAAATATGGGATTGGCGACATCTAAAAGCACTCTATCAACATTTCAATCTGTACATAGATTTACAAATAAATTGGAAACGAGCAAAATGATTTACACACAAATGTAGTGGATGCAAAACGGTACAGACTATGTACCTGAAATTATGCAAGTGGTATAAGGCGAAATGCCTTTGGCGAGATTGCGAAGCCAAGCACACTCTCTTGGCTGCTGCAAAATTTGTGGCAAACTACTGTAAATCCGCTCGAGTGCGAGCATGAAAAATCGGCATCCTTCAAAAGACTAGCTGCACGTAGACATATACCAACTGATGACTAAGAAATCCAAACCACATCTCCTCAACAGTGTTTTGCTCAGCAGAAGTTCTACTCCCGATACACTCTGCCTATCATCTTTCTGCAGGCCACAACTTGGGTGGGCCATATCAGTAACCCTTGCTTCCTGCAGGAGACGAGTGGATCTGGTTCCACGTCACGTGATTATATATAAACCCGCTACGTTGTTACCGTGTGGATACTGGGCGATATAAGGTGAAAAGGAGAGCTGTAAGCATAAAGATAGAATCACACTACGGTTTCTTACGTAGTGGTATGATACCACTAGCAGGTCACCTGCAAAGTCGAGATGTAGATTGTGTGTGTAGCCATATCCCGCAGATAAAATTTGTCGCACTCTATATTTTCTGCGTTTCCGCCCATGCGTTTTTTTGTCTCCGCCTGTAGCAACCAGCCGCACAATATTTTGTTGCCGCTCCCCAACACACTACAATGGGTGCGAGGGAAGCAACATAAGTGGATCCAAATACGGCACCATAAAGTAAAAGCTGCCATTTTCACCAATGTGGTTATCTTCATGTTTTACACAGCTGTTGGAAAGCCCCAGAATACAAATTAATCTAGTCAACATTGGTGAAACTGGTGAAATTGGGGAAGTGGTCTTACGAAACTTTCCCACAATAAAACTTCTACCAATGCTTCCCCTGTACACAATAAGATCATAGCAGCAGCTTGCTCTCTGTAGATGGTACTTCCTCCTACAAAAAGGCACATACTATTAAGCATACCTCTATCACGCTGCAACGTACAAGATCCCCACTGCTCCGTAGCCACCGTCCGCCCCCCCTTTGGAATGTTGCACCCATTTTTACGAGAAGCTTATCCGCCGCCCACAATTTGTTCGACCAAACACTCAGTGGATCAATGATGTACCAAAAAAAAAAAAAAAAAGAGCAGCCCGGAGAGGCTAGAGAAAATAAAAAGCTCAGAAAATATTAGGCCTCTCCACTTGCGCATGGGAATCATTCTTACCAGGGGAACACACACTCACGCAGGTAGTCTCTCAGATATAAGCAAAGTACTGAAACTTCGCTCGTAAACATAATATCCAGTCACTGCACCAGACGTAGTCGCAGATAGAATACCATCCACACACACACCTTTGCAGCGTTGCTCACTTAATGGGTCGCCCGACATGAGCTACAATTACAACTCAAACCGTCATAACTCAATTGGTGGTAACTGGCACTTGCTGCCCATCAAAGATGGTCTGAGCCTGCAGCCACAAGAGGGACAAACTCCTGCACTAGCATCCAACAACGCCTCTGCAACTCTGGCGTCAGCATTGTCTTCGAAGTTCCAAAAGGGAGGATCCAACGCCTCAGACAACTCTATGTCTTCTGGCCCCATAGAGTTGCGATCGGAACAGGCTCCAGGATTTCGAAACCCCTGGTTCACACAAGGAGACCCGACTATGTCATTCAACAACGACAATGGCCCATCTTTTTTCAATTCCAACACTAGCAATAGCAACATGTCGCACTCGCCGACAAAGGGAGCGGGAATACCGTTGTTACAGCAGCAGAGTCCCTCTCAATCAGCAGCTCTGAGAAGGTTGTCATTTGCCACACAGTTGCCTACTACATTTGAAAACGATGACGGTCGAAGGCAACTGATTATCCCGCCTTTTATTCACCCACCTACAAGAGCCGATAATCCCTTCAACCAATACTACACCAACCCAGAGGTGTCATTGGGTGGTGGTGGTCCTGGTGCTCTTGGTGGGTTTGGTCCGCTGGGGCAATTTTCAGCTGCTGATAGAAGAATGTCAGCAGCAGGGACATATGCTGGTGGCCCGTTTAATTACCAACAGTCTGCATCAAACAAGACCGCGGCAGCAGTTGCTGCCGCTACATCCGCGACTTCTGCAAGTGGCGGTGTTGCTGGGTCTACGGGTCCAGGGTACACTCCTGCGGGAGCTCCCATTTTTGCTCACTTGAACCAGTACTCTGTGGGAGGAGCATCGGGAGCGGCAGTAGCGGCCAGGAGATCTTCTGTAGCAGCTAACTACCAGCAGTTTCCATTCGACCCAACAACACGAAACTCCTTCTACAGCAACCAGCATCTGCAGCTACACTACTTGCAACACCAACAGCAGCAACAGTTACACCAGCATCAGCAACAGCAGCTCCACTCCGGAAGCCAGTCGCCGTACTCCTTCGCTCTGGGTCACCCGTCTCGGTCGCATCTGATCGTTCAGTATAACCAGTTTCAAGCTGACGTTGAACAGCAACGTCTTTCAAACCACAGAAAACCAGCACCAAAAGTACGCAAGGTACAAACTAATGCCGACATTCGTCCAAAGCAACACCAGCAACCAAAATACAGACGCTGCTCAACCAACTCAGTCCACATATCACCAGTCAATGCGCTTTCTATTTTCTTGACAGAAACTTACAGCATTTGCCAACCCAAAAAGTTCCAATACTCTAAACTGACAAACCCCAAAAGAGTACTTACCAAGCCCCTGGAACCAAAGTATAACAATGGCTTTGATAATGAAGACAGCGACTATATCTTGTATGTCAACGATATTTTAGGTACCGAGGAGGGAAGAAAGTATATTGTTTTAGATTTGCTTGGATGTGGTACTTTTGGGCAGGTAGTGAAGTGCCAAAACTTATCGAACCAGTCATTATGTGCTGTCAAGGTTATCAAGTCGAAACCAGCATACATGAACCAGTCGTTGACTGAAGTGAGGATTTTGGAATTTCTCAACCAGAATAGCCAGGGCAAGAATTTCATTCGCCTCATAGATACTTTTATGCATAAAGAGCACTTGTGCTTGGTGTTTGAATTATTGGCTTCCAATCTTTATGAGCTTATCAAGCAGAACCAGTTCCAAGGATTGAACATGAGATTAGTAAAGCTCTTGACAAGACAACTCTTGGAATCCCTAGCACAGCTCAAGGGATTCCAAATGATACATTGCGACTTGAAGCCTGAAAATATCTTGTTATGCCAACCCGATAAACCAGACATTAAGGTGATTGACTTTGGTTCTGCATGCTTTACCAGACAAACAACGTACACCTACATTCAATCAAGATTTTATCGATCCCCTGAGGTAATATTGGGGTTGCCATACACAGAGTCGATCGATATGTGGTCGCTTGGATGTATAGTTGGGGAACTCTTTTTGGGACTCCCAATGTTTCCAGGTAACTCTGAATATAATCAAATTTGGAAAATCGTCGATATGTTGGGCAACCCACCAAGGCACATGATTGAAGTTGGCCGAAATGCATTAAACTTCTTTAACAAGACTCCAGGCAAATCCCCCGAAGAGAAACCCAGTTACCGCATTAAGACTATTGAAGAATATATGGAGTGGTTACGAAACAGCTCCAGAACAAACGGAGGTGGTCGGGACCCAGATCTGATCAAAGAGGAAAAGCCAAATAAGCAATACTTCAAAAATCAGTTACTCAAAGATATCATATTAAACTACAAACTACCATCGAGAATGACTGCATCGATGATTGAAAGAGAATGGGAAGAGAGGTTTTTATTGCTCGACTTTTTGAGCAAAGTGTTGAACATGAATCCTTTGGAACGCTTGACGCCCCAAGAAGCTTTAAAACACCCCTTTGTCAATGAAAGCGCGGACAGAAATGCTACGAATAGTGCTATTAATGCTGCGAATGCGTTAGAAAGTCATACGCAGCATCCGCATCCGCATCACCACCAGAAGCACCATCCATAACGGTCATCTAAGAGAAAAGACACTAGGATGGCAGGATAGACAAAGGACACTGTATAAGATAGCAAGAACAAATACAAGACAATAGGACAAAAATGTTAGCTAGGCGGATGAAAATTCTTAAATTAGACACAACTAATTCTGGCAGACCTATGCGAGTATTGAGAACGTAGATTTTTGCTGCAAAAATTGGGTGCTGAAAAGTCGTGCGCACTACATTCACTTTACTTTCAGTCTGGCAGGGAATTTTTTCTCCATACATTGAGCACTTCACCTTTGTCGTACGAGGACTAGCCGCCAGTTACTCTAGAACAGTGTGGTATTTCTAGGTCCCTATCTCAATATAAGTACCCGTCTAAATGAACGTTAGTACTAGTGCATTGGGGGTCAGGAGAAGAAAGCCAACCACACAGAATATAGATGACGAGGAAAATGCAGCGTTGTTGAAATTAGGACCTGAGTTTCAGCTCAACCAGATCACAAACTCTGGCGAACAAGAACAGTTGATCGCCTTGAACATATCTGAGGCGAGGTTATTAATTAGGGCCGCTTTAAAGGAGCGCAAAAGTAAGAATGGTAACTCCGATTCTGGTGATAACGCTGGCGATTCAGAAGGTGGAAAATCTGGTGAAGACGGCGACGGAGAGAAAGAAGATGAAATCTCTAATATGGCATTAGCAGGGCCCAATTCTAATGAAATCATGCACAAAACATTAAACTACTTGTCCAACTTTGCAAGATTCAAGAATTCATCTGCCACAGAAACAGTCGAGAAGTTGTTGAACGATTTTAGTGCGCTGGCATCTGAACCGTTACATCCGTTTGAGTTAGCACAATTAGGAACATTGGAGTGTGAAGATGCAGAGGAAGCAAAATCTTTGATACCAAGCTTGGCAAACAAGGTGAGTGATGTTCTGTTACAGACGTTGTTGACGGAACTCAGAAAATACCAGACTTTGTCGTGAGCAAGCTGGACTATAGAGAAGTATGAACCGTGAGACTGTAGAGAGGTGTTCCTACAATTCACCATCATTTGCTCGCCGGACATACACATACTCACGCTCTCGCAGTTGTTTGGGCAGAACATGCCTTGAATCCAAATGGGTTGGCCAAAGAGGTGGTAGGTGACCACTTTAAAATTGTATAATAAATCAAAGATATCATTTGCTATAATTCAAGTAGAATGCCTGGCTGAGACTGCTGGCGATCACAGACTTGCTTGGTATGTCGTTTGACTCGGTGTAGCTCTCATATAGTGATTCCTAGTACTGTCTGCAGGACATCCACATGTAAAACGCTAGTCACGATGCGAGAGCGATGGCTTTTATTTCATTCTTCTGTGACGAAGGTACCAAACCCTATTCACTGTAGATATGGATGACGACGACTTGTACGACGAGTTTGGGAACTTAATTGAGGAGCAAAAATTCGATTCGGATGATGATGGCTTGCAAGAAGCATCCCAAGAAGAATCATCTGCGGACACTGAAGATGAGAGTGAAGATATAGACAAGAATGAACACGACAGGATAGATGCCTCAGAAAGCACGGATATTGTCAAGCACTCCCTCTCCAGTACTTTCGGAACTGGAGTGGAGACAATAATATCACGCCCTACAGACGAAACTCCTGATGAGCCAGTGATTCAACCATTAAGAACTAAGCAGATGAAGGCAGAGTATACAATTCCATCAGCGGCTGCTTCTACTGATATTAATGCCCTAGATGAACGCGGACTTCCAGATTGCATATATTCTCGGGGGTATATGGTTGATTTGGCGAATCGGGTACCCGACAGAATCAGAAACGTAGCATTGGTTGGCGGATTGCACTCAGGAAAAACCACTCTCTTGGACATGCTCGTGCTACACACACATTCTACATCCATACTGCGTCCAGGTAATTCAAAAACATTCAAGCCTCTTCGATATACGGACAACCACAAGCTAGAGATAGATCGTGGTATTACGATCAAAACGAGTGCAATGACTCTTCTTCTCGCAGATGATGACCTGAGGTCGTATATTGTGAACATCCTCGATACTCCGGGCCACCCGAACTTTATAGACGAGTCTACCAGTGCATTACAGGCTGCGGATGGTATAGTTTATGTGGTGGATGTGGTGGATGGGTTAAAAAATGCAACAGATAAAGCAGTACTCACTCAAGCAATCAAACAGAATCTACCAATTACAGTGTGCCTCAACAAGATTGACCGCTTAATTTTGGAATTAAGACTTCCACCGCATGACTCTTACTATAAAATCAGGCAAATAGTAGAGGAGATCAATGACTTTATCGCGGGTAATGAGTATATTGGCTCCTACAAGCACGAATCCACTATTTCACCGCAACATGGCAATCTTTTCTTCGCTTGTGCAAGGTATCAATTCTGTTTTGATTTATCGACATTTGCAACCTTGTATTCAGACTATTTTACTAGCCAGTCAGATTTGCACGAATTCAGTGAAGGCCTTTGGGGTGATGTTTTTTACGACGAATCAGCTGGCGAATTTACAGAAACTCTGAATAGTGGGCAAAACAAACGCTCTTTTGTTTCTTTCATTCTCGAACCCTTGTATAAACTTTTCACCTATACTATCACAAGTGACACTACTTTAGAGAATCAACTTGCAAAATTGTTGTGGGACAACTACAAAATTACACTCCACAAATCCAAGTACAAACAAGATGTGCAAATTTTGCTTAAAGATGTTTTAATGGCAGTATTTGAAAAGAGCATCCCATTGAGCGGTTTTGTTAATGTAGTATCAAAGTCGATTCCATCACCTATAGAGAATCATTCCGGAAATAAGGATGACCCTCTTGTCGCTCATATCGTGAAGCTCGTGGAACACTCAAGCGGGGACTCTTTCTTCTCTCTTGTAAGGATAGTTCAAGGAACGATAAAGGTTGGTAGTACCGTGACAGTGCTAGGAGAGAATTTCCTTGAAGATGAGGATGATCAAAAGGAAGAGGTCATTACTCACTTATACATTCCTGGTGGAAGATACATGATGCCCATACAAGAGATGGGCCCTGGTGGAATCGTATTGGTTTCAGGTATTGATTCTATTGTAACTAAAGGAGCTACACTTGTGAATTCGAGCTACTTCGCAAAACAAGAAGATACCCTACGCATTTACATTCCTCCTCCCTATTCGGCCACTTCTGTTTTCAAAGTAGCCATTGAACCTGCAAAGCCCTCGCAGCTTCCTTTGCTTTTAGATGGGCTTCGCAAACTCAACAAATCATATCTCAGCTGTATTGTGAAAGTTGAAGAAAGTGGTGAGCACGTCATATTATCTCCAGGAGAGTTATACATGGATTGTATGCTTCATGATTTGAGATATTTCTTTACAAATGACTTGGAAATCAAGGTAAGCGATCCCATAACCAAATTCAGTGAGACATGTATTGCTACTTCTGTCACAACGATACCGACACCTTCTGCGAATGGATTCAATAAAATCTCAATTATCGCGGAGCCAGTGAACAATCCGAAGCTCTCGACCGCAATAGAATTAGGAGAAACCTTGACCCCAAAACGATTAAGAAATGAATTCGGTTGGGACTCACTTGCATCAAGATCAATATGGAGCTTCAGTGCACCTACTGACAGGAAGCTTCCGAGTATTTTGATCAACGATACCTTAGAAGGTGAAACTGATAAAACATTATTGGAATCAGTCAAAGACAGTATCAGCTTAGGCTTCAAATGGAGTACAGATGAAGGGCCCTTATGTGACGAATCTATTCGAGATACCAAGTTTAAGATTTTGGATGCTGTCCTCAGTGACACTATTGTGCAAAGAAATGGGACGCAGATAATCCCTATGACAAGAAGAGCTTGCTACACAGGAATGATGACAGCTAGTCCCAGACTTATGGAGCCTATCTATATCATCCATGTTACCTGTTCATCATACATGGCATTGAAAGCCATTGGTAAGATCCTTGGAAAGAGAAGAGGGGTGGTGTTACGGGACCTGGAAACTGCTGTTCCGGCAACTAAAATGTTCTCCATAGAGGGCTTGGTTCCTGTCATCGAATCGGTCGGATTGGAAACTGACATAAGGCTTCAGACACAGGGTCAGGCTATGGTGTTTTTGGAATTTTCTCATTGGGCTATAGTTCCTGGAGACCCATTGGATAGTGAATGCTTTTTGCCTTCACTTAGGCCCGTACCAACAGAAAGTTTAGCGAGAGACTTTGTATTAAAGACGAGGAAGAGAAAAGGTTTGAATGGGGAACCCGGCTTGCAGAAGTTTATTGATCATGATTTATACGAAAAGTTAAAAGAACGCCAGTTGATATAAAGAAGTCCTCACACAACAAGTGTTATCTGTACTATAGCCAAATAAAAAATATCAAGAGCGCTTTACTTTTATTATATTACTTAAGCTATGTAATTCTACATACAAAGATAGACCGAGGGCCCTATATATCATATCTAAGTCGCTTGTTTGTTTGGAAGTCATCGTCTTCCAAACCCCTTTTGACTACCGAACTGAAGTCTTTTTCGTTCACGTGAGAGAATCCCTTACCTGACCTTATCAACTCAGTTAGTCTATTGAATCTGGTTATAAATCTGGGTTGATATGAGATGCTTATTGACATACTGGATGGACACGAAATTGAATCTTTTGTCAGGCATGATATCAAATGTTTGAATGTGTTGACTAGGTCTAGCAAAGTGACGTCTCTCGAGTATATGTTGTCTTCTGTTATCTTCAAATTACCAAGCTCTGGAGTTTCGAGAATAAGCTCTTCGCTTTCCTGGAAACGATGAATTTCTCCAAGATCCTCATTAGATCTTAATTTGCCGAAAAAAGCTTCAACAGAGAGATTCAAAATGTCATCATCGTCGTAAAGAGATACCAAATGTGAGAACTCTTCATCTTTTGAGGGGGTTAACAAAAATTTAGTATTTGCCACAGTTATTACAATTGGGATCAAGAAAGTGCTCGATGTCGATTCCGTAACGACACTAACATCATCGATATCATCGAGAGTACTGGATGTGTTGTTAGAAGGATCGCTGGTGTGCGTTATGGAGCTCACGGCAGTTAACCCTTCAACTTTATTCGTTCCCTTTAGTTCTTTATGTTCACCCTCAGGTCGTGTAGTTTCCGCCACATTGCCGTCACTGGTGTTAATTTCTTCGTCATTTGACAGATCCTTCTCGTCTTCATGAACAACGCTTTCGTTGTTCACCTTCGTGTCGTCATCATCCTCATCTACGTCAAGGAAACTGCCACTATGGGTAGATCTTTCATCAATAGTGCGTAGGTTCGATACAGTATTTGTGTCGTCGTTGTCGGGCTCGTTTGGTGTTTCAATAGAATCCAACACTTCCACTGAGTCAAGCTCTTCTCGTGCAACATGAGACACATTTTGTCTATCATTTATTGAGTCTTTACTCTGGTCGCTGATATACCCAAGCTCCTCGACTTCAGTTACTTGAGTAAGCTGCATTGGACTAGTTTCCTCATTCGAACGGTATGCAAGCTCTTCTTCATCATCACTGATGACCTCAATTTCGTCATCACTAAGTATTCTCAGCTCAATTCTTTCGTCTTCAGCTATGGCTTCGCTTATTTCTTCTTCATCGCTCAATTCTGGTGCAGTCTCCTCGTTTATTATATACTCTTCCATTTCCTGTTCGTTATCAAAATCTACACCACTGAGGTGGTCAACAGCTCCCTCGGGAGCATTCGTATCCCTGGGTAAAGTATCCTTCCCAACTACAGAGTTCAGCCCATTCAAAGCTAAAGTATTACTTGAATCCTCGGACATCCTTATACATACCTTTTCCCCTTTCTTGACCAATTTTGTAGCTCCGTCCTTAGAAGCAATGGTATATATCAACATGGTAATTCGAGACAGAGATACACCGAGAGTTGTGTGCAGGTTATTGGATTGGTTTTATCAAGACTCATTTTTCAATACTTCAAACATGTACAAAGAGAAAGGGGAATTACTATCTTTATTTAACTAATCTTACATATATGTACACCGCTTATCCTCAAGTTGACATTCAAGATTATCATTTTTCTCATTATGGAGCCCAAACCTTGAAAGCCTGAGGTAAATCTATGGAAAGAGGCTTTATCTCTTCTGATTTTTCTGAAACCCTTGCACTTAGTTGGCCACCATCAACCTCTTTCGACAGCTGATCGTCGGTAATTTTTGCCAAGCTTTGTCTTGTAGACTTGAAAATCAATCCCTCAGCTTCTTTGAGCAATGAAGAAATCTTGTGAAAGGCAGCAGTATTGATGGTTGTATGGGTGCTGCTTGTTGTGGATTCTTCTTTATCAACGCTCATAGCATCTCCAACATCATTCTCTTTTATTTCGGATGCTTCCGATGCTTCAGGAACGGTTACTGAATCTGATTCCACTTTAGGCTCCACTTCAGTCTGGTCAACTTCCACGCCCTCTGTCTTCGTGTCTTCCGCAGTTACAGGCTCATCCTGTGGCGCAACAGGTTCACGATCTTTTCCATCAAGTTCCTTCGCCTCAGCGTTGCTTTGTTGTGCTTCTTGTATCTCTTCTTCCTTCGACTCAGTTTCCTCTGCATCAGATTTATCAAGCTCGGCCGATTTGGTTTCTTCGCTTCCACTGCGGGGCTTGCTTTCTTGTTCCCGTCCAAGTAATTCAATAGCAGCCTGCAATTTCTTGGTGATGTCAATTGTTGACTTCGTAAGAGCAAGCCTATCCATGAAAAGTTCTTCCTGTTGCTTCGCAAGGAATTGGCGTTCTCTTTCAAATGTTTTCTCCAACTCCTCAACTTTGTTCAACTTCAACTCGACTTTCGATAATTGGTGATTTACTATTAAATTAGAGAGCTTGTTCATTTCTCTTTCCTCATAGCTTGCAAACAAGTGTCCTCTAGCTCCAACAATTCCGAAAGTATTGGCACTTGCTTCAGCTAAGATGTTCCTTTCATCACCATCGTCGTCCTCTTTTTGTGTAAGTGCTGCGGGACTCGAAGTTGAATGTATATTCAGGTCTGCTTCCTTCTCCTTGTCGGAAACCACCTCCGGATCCTTCTCATCATCGTCAATCAACATATCAGACAAATCATCCGCACTTTGCTTCTCATTTGTTTCCGCAGCTGCCTTTTCTTCTTCACCTTTTGGTGCTTCGAGGTCGTTCTCAGTTTTGCTGTCCTCTGATTTTTCTTCCGTCTTGACGCTGGCAAGCTTCGCAAGCGCCTGTTCTTCAATAACTTTCAGAGCTCTAACACTGGCAGCTTTGGCAACTTCGCTGTCTACCAATTGTGTCATAAATGCTAAATTGCTAAGAACGGGATTATCAACAGAGCTTATCGGGAAATTTGGTGCATACTTTAATATGCCCAATGCTGAGGTTGTGGATCTCTCAATGTATTCGTCTTCAATGGGCAACTTCAAGAATTTTAAGATGCATTCCTCTGGACTCCTACTTCCCACTACTTTAGCAATCTTATACCAGTCATTCTTAAACTCCTTGGTGGCTTTGAATAAGCTCTCAATCTCCGTCGCTGACCAATTATCTTGTTTTGTTACTCTTGACTTTTTAGCTGGTGATTGTTCAACCTCCCCTGCACTAAGTCTTTTGATGCCTTGATTCTTGGAACTTGAATCTTCCGATTTGGCACTATCAGCCACGTCCCCTTTACCCTCTTCCCTTTGACTTAAAAATTCTCTTAATTTCCCGATATCAATATTTTCACTACTTGCCTTGTATGTGTCAAAGGGAAACAACCCTCTAGGTGTGTCATACTGCACATGGAAGTCCCCTGTGTATGGTAAGCCGACTGACAGCCCATTTGGGAGCTTTTCAATGGCATATCCCGGCTTGAAGCTGGGGTTCACTTGGTAGTTTATTAAGCCCCACTTGTTGAGAAATCTGTGTACTCTCATTAAAGTTCCCACATCACCAACTAAATTTCTGCGACATGATGTGAGAGTGAGATATTCGTTGGGGTTCAACCGGTATGCATTCACCATGAAATTTCTGTAGTTTGCATAGATTTTTGGTGATTTTGAGGTATGCTTGGAATTGAAAAACTCGGGCAAGGATTCCTTTTCGATATTGTGAATCTTGTTCATTCTGAACCAAGACGCATAAGACGGAATAACTATTGCATGTGTTTGTTTGATAGGCGGCTTCTTTGTAATCGGACCATCAGGAATATCAGATAGCTCAGGCTCAACTTCGCCTAGTTCTGCTTCGATTTCCTTGGGATTGACCTCGGGTATACGCTCTTGCTGCTCGTCAACAGACGCTGGTGTGGGCTGTTGATCTTCTTTAGATAGCGTCGATGCAGGTGTGGCAGTTGTAGTTGGAGTAGCTTTGCTTCCGACTTGCGGTTCAACTGATTGCTTCTCTAACTTAACGCCACTAGCATCCGGTATTCTATTCTCGCTTTTGCTATCCTCTATATTAGGTTCGGCGTTTGTGGGATCAACGGTTCCATTGACGTCTGCGTCTGCCATTTCAACATCGAGAGAGCCATTTTTCCTTGCAGGCTTCTTGATGTCCTCATCGTCATCATCGTCAACGTCATTATCGAATGATACATCTTCATTTAATTCATCTATTGCGGGAGTATCGTCATCGTCAGCCATGTCCTCGTCAAGTTCATCTTGATCATCCTGCACATCCTCAAAGTCCATGTCGACACTCTTTTTGTTGGCTTGTTCTGTACTATCGTTGAATGCTTCAAGCTCGTCAAGTGCAGATGCTCCATCGGCATAGAGTTCTTCGTTAAGTTTCTCTTCAGGTCCTGTTTCGGATGTGTGGCTTTCCTGAGCTGCCACGACAGCTTCACGATTGAAGTCGGCTGCAGCATCTGTCTGAATATCTGTGTCTGGTTGATTAGGCGTCGCATCGTATGCAAACGCGTCTCCGTCCACATTGGTGTTCGGTGAAGCTTCAGACTCCTCTATAGGCTCTACTGTTGAAAGCTCTTCCTCATCAGCAACAGGCTTCGAGGCCGTATTGTCGCTATCAAGGTCAGGTTCAAAGTCGAGAAGTTCTTCCTGCTGGTCCGCACTATTGTCATCAATCTCGTCAACATTATGCTCATTTTCTATATTGCCATTAACCTGTAACTGGTCCTCGAAGGTGGTCGCGTTAACACCCTCCGAATCTTTTAATTCGGACTCGTTTTGGGGAGTATTCTCAGAACTCATGAGCTATTGACCGAGAATGTATGTGTTTCGAATTGTTTTGTTGTTGAAAATGGAAATGGAAACACTCTGTACAAGGTGGTGGTCGAAGACAGGTATGGGTATGTGTATGAGTGTCAGTATGCACCGATGTCTACCTCCGTGACTAGTTTGATATAAGTTAGGGAAAATTTAAAGCACCAGCAAAAAATACTCCATAAACAAACACGTATCAGCGTATCTATATATATAGGTGTGTGTTCTGATTATATATATGTATGTGATACTCCTCTATGTGGGTATGAAATATGTCGGGTACCTCTGTCGAATTGAATTCGTAGAAACCTTGGTGGGAGACTGGGCTGGTTATCAGTTGTTTTTTTGTTGTCTATGGTTTTCAGAAAAATTATCAAAATTTGTTCGAAAACCAGCAAAAAGTTGAGTGTGTACATACAGGAATTACTGCATATAACCTGACTAATCCGTTAGCTTTTATCCCCTGAATTGTCGCGTCCTGGCTCTGTGTGATAAGCTGGCGATTTTTTTTTCCATTTACCTTCGACAAATTGAAAATTGAAATCTTACTCTCTGGAGTATGGAAGAGTTACCTTTCTTCGAAGCAGTAATAGGAAACCCGCTTTCTTATGGGTGCTCCAAACCTAAACTTCTTAAAAATAATCGCCTAGGAATCGAATGCAAATAAATCTCAGGGAAAAAAAAAAAAAGATTGAAAATAAAAAAAATATTCATAATACATTGCGCCAATGTGGATAAGCTTTTTCACGGCCTAAGAATTGTGGGGCAGCCTTTGAAGGTAAGCAGGCAAATGCAGTGAGCATAATGTGCGGTGATTTCCTAGCGTCAATTTCGTGTGACGCTCAGATTGTACTTAAACACGAGGGATTGGAAGGTCGATGAGGTGGCAATTCCTTCTTGCTGGACTGGTTTCGCCCCATAATAGGTCAGATACTGGAAACTTTTTTCACAGTGGGTGACAGGCGATAGCTGGTTGCAGGAAACCTCTCCAGCGTAGGTTGGGCTCCGGCGCAGGATGTGCCCCTTCTGCTTGTCCCACCCCCCAAGCACTTTAGGTGCCTTCAGATTTTCCGGGCATTTCTGTATCGGTTGAGAGTACGAGTGCGCGCTCCTGTCAGAAGAATTGACCGTGAAATTGGAATCGAGTGGGATGTAGCTTGCGCTTGAAAAGCACACAGTACAAATTTTACAAAACTCTGCACGAGGATATTTTGACCATTAAATACGATCAGTCAGGATGCAACTTCAAAATCAGAAGAGAATTCAATTGACCACCTTCCTATGTATGCGATAAGCTACGGCGCAGGACTGGTTTTGCATTACCATTTCTTTTTTTCCCATTTCTTTATGCATTCTATTTTTTTTTTTTTCTCAATTTTTTTTTTTTTGGTTTGCAGTGGGCGGCCGCGACCAGATTCGGATGGGATTACGTAGAACTGGCTACCACCCTTGCCATACGCTACCCGTTCCGTCCATGTTCAAATTGATTGCTATAGCGCAGGTTGGGTTGGAACGGATGACAAGTTAGACTTGCAACTGTTTGGAAAATTGTCAAGTTAAGAGGCGTTTAAGGGATGTCTCCTTGCTGGAGCGCTTCTTCTGGCTGGCATTTTTAAATTATTTAGTTTTCTTCGGTTGTATGTATGTAAGCTGTCATAAAATAAGATTTATGTACCAACGATATCAAGTACTCACTATTTCTCTGTGACAACAGCATTCATCCCCTAATGTTACAGGCAATAACAGGGATATGCTAAGGGGTTTCTAGGGCTGTACAGTAAACGTGGAAGCTTCATTTGCTAAAACCTTCTTGCTCTAACTACACCCACGAGCTCTATTGCGTAAGGTCGCGCATTTTTTTTTTTTAAGCTGTGGTTACAGCTGCTCCGCTATGAGGCTCAGGTAGCTTACAGAATACAGAAAATAATATTTCCGATGCGACTCAGACGAGAGAGCGCTGGACGTTTATTGATTTTAGTTGCCAGTAGTGCTCTTCTGTTGTTAGCGGCAGGGTCTTGATTGAGATATGGTCACAGAGGACACACAGTACAGCTTGTGAGTACCATTTCTTTTGGCTTTTTCTGTGCCATAACTACCACCTGTTAAGAACGATTGCCGTTGTCCTCGTTTGTTTTCTCCTTTTGGTCACATAATTTGATAATGTGATTGCAAACTTAAAAATAATGCCATAACACTCGGACATTTCATATGTACTGGTTTATAGCACTCGTAGGATTTAGGTGTAGGTGTGGGCGGGGTGTGACGGCAAATCTCTAATCTCCTTTTGCCGATGGAAGATGCGGTACGTGATATCCCACTGTTTTGTATGAGCTCATCATTTTGGTGCAGCCGAACTTGGTGCAGCGCGGGCTCATATTGGTTCCACTATCTTTGTTGGCATCAACATGTTTGACATCAACGAACAAGTTTACGCGTACCCAGTTTCATCCCATAGACCTCCTATCGAATTGGTGCTGGTGCGTCATATAATTTACGGTGGAATACGTCGTACCTGTTAGCTCTCGTTTTCCGCTAGCTCCCCACTTTAAACATATCTTGGCTGTTGGCTGGGGAAGGAAATTCCGATAAAAAAAAAAATTAAATATATTCGCAGTTACACATCAGGTGGCTATAATGAACTCTCTGCCATACACTAAGCTACTTGGTATATCTCATCACTGATCTCCCGCTCTTTCTCGCTGATCTGGCTGCTGCTCCTGTAAAGTATTGCGTTTTTTTTATTGTCTCTGAATTTCCTGGCGCTTTCTAGTTCAAACTGCTTGCTTCAATAAGCGAACTTGAAATGATGGGCTTTCATGCATGAAAAGGGACACAATCTAAAAAAAGGAGGAGAATTGCGAGGACTGGACATGATAATACCCGGTGGCTGAAGACATGAGGCAAAGTGCCCAGACCTCCCCATTGTGATTGGGTATGTAAGGCAACCGTATGACTTCATACGCAGTGTAATGCCATCAGTATCCACTAACATTGGGCTATATTAGACACTGGCTTCACTTCTCTATTGTTATCAAACTTGATGTTGCATTATCTCACTCTCATTACATCGTGACCTATATAGTCTCTTTTCTACATCTCTAACACTGGCCAGATCTGTCCTCGTATCTCTGTCCTCGTGTCTACAACTGCTCGAATTTTGCGCTTTTTGATCCTTCCTCTATATGTTTTCTGCGGCAATGATGTACACTAGGGATGAACTGAAACCTAATTTAGTAATTCATGGGTGATGTGAGAGAAAATCGTAACCCTACAGCGTAGCATTTCACTACCTTTCACATGGTGTGAAAATAGTCACCACAACGCGTATATATCTCCCATACTACAGTTCCATGACCCTCGAGCTGTTGGGAATGCAATCCCCTCCTACCAAGTATTCGATTAGTCTTGCTAACCGCTCCTGGCCACTTTTTCGCAGCTTACTGGCAAGATCTCGTTAGGGCTGTAGCCCCAGAGTAGTCATAGTCCTGCACCGTGTTGAGTAAACTCCTGCATGTGGCTGCATTATTTTTTTTTTTGGTATTTGTTTTCGTCCTTTACGCAGTCCCTGTGGCCCACCTCGCGCACTCGGTCTCAGTTCGCACACTCGCACCAAGCTGCCGCTGCCTCCCTGCACCTCAATACGCAGTCCCCATACCGTGGAAAATTTTCATTTTTTTAGTACACAAAATTTTTATACAGAGCTAGCCTTTCTTTCTCTCTACAACTAAAGACAGTAATAACATAAAATGGTTCGTTACGCTGCTACCCCTGCTAACCCAGCTAAGTCTGTTTCTGCCCGTGGTTCTTACTTGAGAGTTTCTTACAAGAACACTCGTGAGACCGCCCAGGCCATCAGCGGATGGAACTTGGAGAAGGCTCAGAAATACTTGTCTCAAGTCTTGGAGCACCAGAGAGCCATTCCATTCCGTCGTTTCAACGGATCCATCGGTAGAACTGCCCAAGGTAAGGAATTCGGTGTCACCAGAGCCAGATGGCCTGCTAAGTCTGTCAACTTCATCAAGGACTTGTTGACCAACGCCACCTCTAACGCTGAAGCCAAGGGTTTAGACGTTTCCAAGTTAAAGATCACCCACATCCAAGTGAACCAAGCTCCTAAGCAAAGAAGAAGAACTTACAGAGCTCACGGTAGAATCAACGCCTACCAATCCTCCCCATCTCACATTGAATTAATCTTGACTGAAGAGGCCGAGAACGTCGAAAAGGCTGACGACTCTAAGAAGGTCAGATTGAACACTAGACAAAAGGGTAGATTGTTGGCTCAGAAGCGTTTGACTGCTGCTTAAGTAATTTTATTATTAATTAAGTACTTAGTATAAATAATAAATAAGATCAAAAAAACATGCTACCATCCCCGTTGGAGTCTTTGGTTCTCAGTGCCATTGGTTTGAAGAGGTTAAAATAATTGAAGGGAGAGTAGCTGAGTAGTTCAGTTGCTCATTAACTCACACGCGCAGTGGATGACGATACGCGATTAGATTCTTGAATAATTGTATATATACGCTGCAATGTTAATGACAGGTGTAGATAATGGGTGGATGAGCGTGTTTAAGATGAGGCCCTTATGAGCAACAGCTTGAACGAGTAAAGGAGGAGAGAGTAGTAGGCACGATGGCCTTTGGGTGGGGGAGATATATCTTAAGCCTTCTCAGAGCCATGTTGCGTGCGAGATTGGCGAACGGGTTGAAAATGTGATTCTCATATCTGAGCTTCGTGACCTATGTTCCTCTATTTTCATAACGGCTATCCCGTCTTTATGGCTGTGGCTACCCATCACTTGGTGTACAACCTCTATATGTATCACGTGATGTTGTGGTTGTGAGATGTACAACATAGAGCATATCATTCTTAAGCGTATTGATTTACTAGGCATGCTTCAGACTCATTCTCACCGCATTATTCGTTGGATAGTGTGTGGTGGAGTGCACGTTTCGTGATCTTCATTTATTTCACTTTCGTGATCCTCATGTTGTCCGATCACTATATAGACGCTTAATCTGGTATTTTCGGCTTGTATCTGGCAACCACGTAAGGGTGTGTTCCACGGAGCTCACGTCAGGGAATGCTCCTATCCTGTTGTTCGAATATCTCTATTTGGTAAAAGCAAAAGAGTGAAGATGCTCTTGCCTAACTCACACATTTATTTGCAACCTTTCATTCCTGCATCTATTCCTTCCGTGTAACCGTCTCTGAGAATATCCAACCAATAGCTAGCAACGAAAATGTATTGGTACAACTCACTTTATATGCAGACCACAGTGTAACACTATCGAAAAGAAAAAAAACAGAATCGAATGGGAAGGTAATAACTCCAACTAACTCCTAGTACGAATCAATAAACATCTAGACAAAATGGGTGGAATTTCTCCAAAGGCTTACATGGGATGGTGGGGTGACATGGGTTCCCCAAAGCAGAAGTACATCACCACTTACACTGTTTCTCCATACGCTACCAAGCCATTGAAAGGAGCTGCTTACAATGCCGTGTTCAACGTGTTCAGAAGAACTAAGAACCAGGTTCTCTATGTTGTCCTCCCAGCAATCATTGTTTGGAACATCTGGGCTGATGCCAGAGATTACAACGAGTACTTGTACACCAAAGCTGGCAGAGAGGACTTAGAAAAAGCTAACGCTTAGTGTTAATGCATCAATACATATAAATTTCGAAGTATACAAGAAAGTCATATCATTTCCAGACTAGAAGCATCTTTTCGGGGATCATTCGATTCACTGTAGTAGTCAAGCGAAATACATGGCTTAGTGTAGTGTCACACCAGGTGTATCACTTATGGGGGGGTCGCTTTATTCAAATCTATCTTGTAAGCTCAATTAGCTACATCTTTATTTACTTCTCTTGTAAACCTTGGCTAAGAAAGAGTATAAAACTTCCTTCTTCAAGCCTCTGGATTCGTCAATCTCTTCGATTGCCTTTTTAATATCAGCGACAATCGACTCCTCGTAATCCTCGTAAATCTTTTCGATGCCTAAATCCTTGAAGAGCTTCTTGCAAATAGCCTCACTCTCATCGGACTTTTGACCGTAGTTTTCATCCAAAACCTTTCTCTGTTCAGGAGTAACCTTTAACAATGCTTGGTTCACAACCCAAGAACACTTGTTGTCTTTGATATCGGTACCGATCTTACCAATTTGTTCAGGAGTACCGAAACAGTCCAAGAAATCATCTTGAACTTGGAAGTACTCGCCCAAGGGAATCAAGATGTCTTGTGCCTGTTTGAGATCCTTCTCATCAGTGATACCGCACACAAACATGGCCAAAGCAACTGGCAAGTAGAATGAGTAGTACGCAGTCTTGAATCTGACAATGAATGAGTGCTTCTCTAACGTGTACTTATCCAAGTCAACATGGTTTTCATCGCTGGTGATTAAATCCAACAATTGTCCCAACTCAGTCTGGAAAGTGACCTCGTGGAATAAGTCTAACAAGTCCACGTAGTATGAGTCCTGACGGAAGTGCCTCTTCAACAAAACGTAAATGGCACCTTCCAACATGAAAGAGTCGTTGATGGCAATATTTTCTACACCTTTAACCAAGTACCAGCATGGCTGGTCTCTTCTGGTTTTTGACTGGTCCATCATGTCGTCAGAAACCAAAAAAAATCCCTGCAACAACTCAATGGCCCATCCTAAGATGGCCACCTTTTTGTACTCGGCAGCACTCAAATCCTCAACCGTTTTGTTGTTTAAGATGCAGTAGGTGTCGATGACAGATAACCCTCTGTTCAACTTTCCACCTGGAGTGTTGTAGTACAAAGATTTGGTGTACCACTCAATAGCCTCTTTTGGCATCTTGTAGTCAGTCATGATCTGCTGGAGCTCTTTAACCAAGTCATCGAACTCGGCAATGAACTTTTGCTTCAAAGCGGCTTTGTCTAAAGTCATGGCTAGTGTGCTATAATAGTTTTAGTGAGAGTGGTTGACGTGAACTCGTATCGCTCTTTTTTTTTCAGAATCAATGAGTAAATATACCGCGTCGTTTAGATGCAGCTCATTTTTTGGCTCTCGTATACCAGCGTGAAAATAACAAGAAACCACACGCGGAACAATTTTGCAACCAGCGAGAGCCAAACAATCATTGCCCTCAATAGCTCTGATGTTTCCATGCCACTGGTACCACGCTACGCTATACAAGATCCGCCTAGCCAGATTCCGAGGTGTGCTGTATGCATTTTTTTTATATACTCTAGTGTCTGCGCTTGCTCTTTCCAGGTCTCGCTTGCTTTCCCTTCATTTTCTTTGACGAGAAGCTACTAACATCCATTGATGACTCTCTGTCATTTTCTCTTCTTCCACGCTTGATACCGCCCATTCCGTATTTCGAATTCTTTGCCAACCGCTTGGAGTTTGGCTTCTTTCTCTTGTTATCTCCTCCTTGAGACCCGTATTTTTCCTCTCTGGTAGCCTCTTCAAGCGCAATCTGGAAATCGTCATCGTTGGACAATTCATTGGCGCCTCTCTTCTTCAAAGACTTGATCTTTTCCAATCCTTCCTTCTTTTGCTTTGCTCTCTCCTGTAAAGTAGCATGTTGAACTTGCTTACCAAACTTTTTCAACATTCTTTGCTTTTTGGCATCTTCGGAAGCCTTCTTGTTCGCAGCCTCCGTCAATAATTTCTGCTTCAACTTGTCCATATGCTCGTCGCTCTTGGCCATCTCGGCAAAGTAATCCAACGGTCTAGAAAATGGAATTTTGAGCTTCAAAAGTTTGCTCTTGGCCTCCTTGACAGCGTTCAATCCTTGCTTGTAAAATGCTAATTCTCTCTCCGTATCATCGTAGATATCTTTGATTTCTGCTTCTGTTGGGGCCTCGGAGGTTATTGTTTGATGTTCTTGAAATGAGTGCTTGGCCCATGGCAACTGAATTCTGGCAAGAGAGTCTTTCAATGCAGCCATGTTATTTATAGTGAGTTTGGTGTGTGGTACGATATCAGCATCTGAATCGATCTCAACATCGGAAAGAGGCACGTCTTCGGCGTCTTCTTCTTCACTTTGTGCTTCGTCCTCTTCCTCTTCTTCTTCGTCTTCTTGATCATCATCGTCATCGTCATCGTCGTCGTCATTGAGGTCACTTTCACTGTCGCTCGCTGCTAATCTTTCCAAGTCCAACTCTTCCTCATCCTCGTCCTCTTCATCCTCGTCCTCGTCGTCTTCGGCCTCGTCTGCCTCGGCTGCTGCAATCAACTCTTGCATTTTCTTCAACTTTCTTTGTTCCTTCTTGGACAAGGTTTCACTCTTATACTCATCCTTGTCTTCTTTTGCCTTTTTTATGTCTGATCTTTTGGCTTTAATAATGACTGGAGCCACTGACTTGTCTTCAACCGCCTGCTCCACGACTTGCTTCTTTTGAACTGGCTTCGTCTTTGACTTATCAATAGTCTCTATCAACTTGTGATTCTGTAATTGTGCTTTCAATCCACCTCTGGCCATGTTGGACTATGTTTCTTTATAAAATTGGCAGCTATACAATAAACTGTGCACCCTCAATGTAAACTATGCGATGAGCATAGATAGTGTGAAAAAAACCCGAGTGATGAGCTTCGTGTTACCCGGATTTTGTGTGCGAAACTTACAATTTCGCAGCCAAAAAATGAAATAGCACCCTTTGGAATACGGAACACTCTAACTTCTGCTCTCAACACTTCCTTAAGTGCTTTGAGATTTTAAAAAGATATTGGCAATCATCTTTTTCCTTGTAGGTTTTTATTGCGAATCTTTTTGCGTTTTAAAGTGGGTTCTTTGTAAACATTTTTGATGTGACTCACCTGTGTTTGACACACCCTATATGTCATCATTCATCACATTTCTTTACTATCTACTCTAAAAACGTCTTTCCCGATCCATACTTCCACCAACGCGGTAAGCAACTATGGAGTGCCACATCCATACCCTCCTCAACTGGAGCTCCGTCGAAGGCATTTGTTCGACACACGCACCGTCTACTGGCGAGAATGTCTGCACTTGTTGGACAAGTCAACATGGGAGGATGATAGTACCCAATATCGTCAAAATGATGAATTGATTCTTTGTCTGCTAATATGCCTAGACCAATCGAATGCACTGGAGCATCGCCCCATCTCTCGTAATAAAATCCACCCGCCTTGTCTAGATAATTGAAATAAGCCTCGTACTCTTCACTGCGGAAGAAATTGAGGTTTGCAATCTCAAAGTTGGACCAGAAATGACACATGTTGTATGCAGTGGATGAATTGATTTGAAGTGCAACCCCGGACAACGGTTCTTTAGATGTAAGAAAGTCCAATGCATTGTTCGGGTGAACGTATTGAGGGTACTCCTCCATAAACTTCTCCACTGTCTGCCACAACGTCGGGATCGTGTTTTCATACTCATGAAGGGCAATGACAAATCCGTAAACTTTATTATTCTCTCTGAGCTTCGTAAATGGATCGTAAACAAAATCACACATATACTCCACATCGGGCTCTACCCTAAAGTACCATTCATACTCAAGTACTTTGGGTTGTTTATAAAAATACCCCGAGTTGAAGTGACACATGTTTCGATACGACGGTGATCCCCCATACATAACACCTTCGCCCTCTGCCCGCGCCAAATTATCCTTTAATTTCTCACGGCTGATGTGACTTGGCGGCTGCCAGTCTTCCTCCGGAATAAGCCCATAAAAGCACTCCAGTGATGCCATAAGGGTTGTTTGTTCTTTGAACTCATCGTCGAACGGTACGTCATTAAGGAATACCCAAGGGTACTTGTAGTCTCTATTGAACCTGTCTTCCAAAGACCGCATCGACCTCAATGCACCTTTCAAATCAGAGTTGCGCGCCAACATTATCAATGTGGCATTCTCTTTCCCTATCTGCTTGCGATCATATTGTGGGTATTGTTGCGTTGCATACGAGTTTGAAGCTGGTTTAAGATTTGGCTGCGGATCTGAAGCCGAAAGTCGGCTCAAGATTTCACCGCTGAATGTATTTCGTGCATACAAATACAACAAACATAGCACAATAATAGTGTACGTGATAATTTTGGGAATCATGAGGTCGCTTGAAGTCTATGACTGGGACTTGGCTGTTTCTTTATGCTAATGGCAGTTCAATTTACTAGGCCGCATCAAACGCCAGATTCAAAAGTCACGTGCAATATGTGTGATGGTGAGGATGGATGCTTGGGTTTAGTGATCGATAAAGGAATACTAAGTACGTACTGGCATATACAAACATGTCCAGTTCTACGGTTTGGGGAGCTAAGGTGTATGTATATATTCATGAAACAGTTGTTAGAACCCCACACTTTACACTATGTGTTGGACATAAATTGCAATTCCAATCCAAATAAGGAAGATAGATATGAAATAAATATTTTTATACATGGAAGTCATTCCCCAACCGCAGTAACTGGAATCACACCAAGCATCCAGATTTAAGATCTACGACAAGAAAATATGTCTCTCGCTCTTTACTCTCATCCTATCCTTTTACTCTCAAATAACTTTCGCAGCCATTTGGGTCCAGTCTCAATTCACACCTGCATACAGCATAGCCAATAAAATCTCGTGAAAACCAGTAACATAATCAGGCACCTCTTGCGAAAAAAACAGTCAAGCTAAAGCCCTTGACCAACTTCATCGATCCGGAATACGCATATACACATTAGGAATAAGGATGCTTCGCGGTGTAAAACAACTTGCTTCCGCTCGTCGTTCCTTGGCCACCCTTGCTGAGGGGGCAAACCCAAACAGAGTTTATGGAGGGTTGAAGGATCAGGACAGAATCTTTCAAAACGTCTATGGAACCTATGGTCATGACCTCAAGTCTGCTCAGAAGATGGGTGACTGGTACAAGACCAAGGAAATCATCTTAAAGGGTGACAAATGGATCATTGATGAAATGAAGAAATCGGGCTTGAGAGGGAGAGGAGGTGCCGGATTCCCTTCCGGTCTTAAGTGGTCGTTCATGAACCCGCCAGGTTGGGAAAAGAACCCAGGCCCCAGATACCTTGTGGTCAATGCCGATGAAGGTGAGCCAGGTACCTGTAAAGATAGAGAAATTATCAGAAAAGACCCGCATAAATTGGTTGAAGGGTGCTTACTTGCTGGACGTGGTATGAATGCCACCGCAGCTTACATCTATATTAGAGGAGAGTTCTACAATGAGACTGTTATTTTACAAAATGCTATCAATGAGGCCTACAAGGCTGGCCTCTTGGGTAAAAACGCTTGTGGCTCCGGTTACGACTTCGATATTTACATCCACAGAGGTATGGGTGCGTACATTTGTGGAGAGGAAACAGCTCTTATTGAGTCTATCGAGGGTAAGGCTGGTAAGCCTAGATTGAAGCCACCTTTCCCAGCCGGTGTTGGTTTGTTTGGTAGACCAACCACTGTTGCCAATGTGGAAACCGTAAGTGTGGCCCCAACTATCTTGAGAAGAGGAGGAGATTGGTTTGCCGGATTCGGAAGAGAGAGAAATGCAGGTACCAAGTTGTTCTGCATTTCCGGACATGTCAACGAGCCATGTACTGTGGAAGAGGAGATGTCTATCCCACTCAAGGAGTTGTTGGAGAAGCACTGTGGGGGTGTCAAGGGTGGTTGGGATAACTTGTTGGGAGTTATTCCAGGTGGATGCTCCGTTCCTATCATGCCTAAGGACACCTGTGACAACGTCTTGATGGATTATGATGCCTTGAAAGATGTTGGTTCTGGTTTGGGAACTGCCGCAGTCATTGTGCTCAACAAGCAAACCGATGTGATCCGTGCCATTCAAAGATTCTCTGCCTTCTACAAACACGAGTCTTGTGGCCAATGTACACCTTGCAGAGAGGGAACCACATGGTTGCAAAGAATGATGGACAGATTTGTTGCCGGACAAGCTAAGGAGTCGGAAATTGATATGATTTACGAGTTAACCAAGCAGGTTGAAGGACACACAATTTGTGCTCTTGGAGATGCCGCAGCATGGCCCATCCAAGGCTTAATTAAGTCTTTCAAGCCTACTATGATCGAGAGAATCAAGGAATTTGAACACAAGGAGAAACTTGGCTACGGTGGCTGGATCGAAGGCGGAAAAGTGAAGAACGGTGAAGTTGTTGAGAACCCAGTGCCATCGCACCACTAGTTTGGATCCGCAACCACTTCGACATTCACATAATATCAAATCATAGAAGCAGAGAAGAAGAAGAAGGAAATTAAGGGGGGCAGTAAAAATGCCAAGAAAATAGAAAAAGCAAAAAAGAAACGCCGATTCTATATAACTACGTTATAAGACATCAGTAATAGCATATCGATACACAATGGCCATCTTCACGTAGACAAAACCCTGGTACTGCATGTGAGATCTTTTTGCTCGCGTTCACGTTTTTGTTTCTATTATTATGATTTTTTTTTTTCGCAGCCGCCATGCTATAAGTTTTTTTGGCGTGCTTATCTTTAGCTCGCAGTGTAACAGAGATGAACGATAGCGATGGTCTAGGTAGCGCGTAGAGACTCGCAGAGACACATTCAGTGACTTTAGAGAATACACCAGATTGTAGAATATACCCAAATATTATGGCTCTAAGGGCTTTCTTGAAGAGGACACATCGACATCGGGAGCGAGTGGCTCATCTGGCATAAATCTAACTTTGTCGTGTAGTGAATATTTTTTCTCGGACCTGTCGTAGCAGATCCGCCGAGCGCTTAAGAATACTGAAAATTGAAGTGTGTTGTTAATGGAACAGTTTGTCCACGACCACAGTCAAACGCTTTTCAAAACGAGTTCACACAGGGCGTTCGCTAGTCGAGTGTAACGAGTATAAAAGCTGCATCGTTGGTTTCAAATCACCTCCTTTCTTCGACCCTACCCCTGCAATGAAGTTCAACAAGCTCGTACTTGGATCATTTGCTCTTGCCTCTGCTTCGATAGTTGTCGCTAAAAATGTCTACACACCACCTATCAATGCTCAAGCTGAAGAATCGCTCTTGTCGGTGCCAAATGTAAAGAGAGCCGCCAATGGTAGGATTGGGGTCAAGCCAGTTGAAGACCACGAAAACATACCTTCACCAGAACACGCCAACAAACCCTTGGAGCCATATGGTGACGGTTCCGGTCATGGAGCTAGTGCGGAGTCATTGAAATCCAAAGTGGAACTGCCAATCGACTCCGACGAGGAAGAAGATTTGGAGCACGCTTCTGCGTTGCGTAAGCTATTTATGCCGATTTCGATGATTGTCGTATCGGAAATCGGGGACAAGACTTTCCTCATTGCAGCTTTAATGTCCATGAAACACTCGAGATTTGTGGTTTTCACATCGGCCTTTTCTTCATTGGCGATTATGACTGTATTATCTGGTGTTATAGGCCATGCTCTTCCAGCATTGATATCACAAAGATTGACTCAATTTTTGGCTTCTATACTATTTGTTGTTTTCGGTTATAAATTGCTTAGAGAGGGTTTGGCTATGTCAAAAGACCTTGGTGTGGATGAGGAGTTGGCGGAAGTGGAAGAAGAGCTTCAGAGCTCGGACCTTAACTCAAGAATGAATGATATCGAAATGGGGTCTCATAACGAGACCGGAAATGCTCTTAACAAGCCCTGGTACATGGATGTTCTCAAAGGTTTTGAAAACTTGTCGTCGTTCATTCTCTCACCTGTGTGGATACAAGTATTTGTAATGACGTTTTTGGGAGAATGGGGTGACAGGTCGCAAATCGCCATTATTGCCATGGCTGCTGTCCCAGACTATTGGATTATCATTTTTGGAGCAGTGATTGGACACTGTCTCTGCACACTTGCCGCTTGTTTGGGAGGAAAACTCTTGGCTGCAAGAATCTCGCTTAGGAATGTTACATTAGGGGGTGCCTTTGCGTTCTTTACGTTTTCGGTGTTGTATTTCTACGATGCATTATACAATGCCGAAGGCTAATCTGTTTTTCTGAATTCTGGCGATATGGGGGAGTGACGAAGACATTTTTGATAGAGACTTAGCTACAGATTTTGACACAGACAAGCGAAAAGATGAAGACATGACAAACTCTGTCAAACTATGCTTATGTATACGTTTATATAGATATAGAAACGTGGGAATGACATCTAGACGAAAACTTTCCAACTATTTATGGCGTCACGTCCTGATACAAGAATCTCAACACTTGGTTAGGGTGCAATGGCTGTCGGTCTCCACCTGTAATCTTGCGTTCTTCTTCAAGTTTTTTCTTCTCCAATTCTGCTGCTTCAAGCTTTTCCTTTTTACCTCGATCAGTAGTTGAGAATTCCAACTCCTCGGCAGTTTGGAATCCCCAGAATTGAAACTCTTCCTGAAGCTCCTCGACTTTGGCAGAACACCATTGTGCAAACTCGTCGATTTGTTGAAGCAGCGGTGCTGATGCCTCATCATGTAGTTTTTTGCTTTTGACAACTGCATTTTCTATCCATTCGTCGATTTCGGGTAATAACTTCTTTCTTAACAAAGTGGTCAACAAGTTTTCTTGTTGCGTTGCAGGAAATGTGGGTAGGGGGTATACATTCGTGGTTTTGAGCTGTTCTGCATGACTGTCGAGGTTACTTGTTAAGGTGTGCAACTGTGTGAGCAAGACTTGGAACTGACTCTGAAGGGAGCCATATGGCGGGAACTTGAATTTGGTGGGATGACTGTTATGGTGGTTCAATTGTTCGAAAAGTTTTCGAAGTGATAAGTGAACTTGGTTTAGACGATTACGAAGTGTTTCAAGCGTTTCTATTGGGATTGACGATGTATCGAACTGCTCGATTTTCACGGGTGACCTATTCATGAGGGATTGAGGATGCAAAACAATGGGAAAGAAAAGGTGGTCTTATCTGGATAATGGATTGCGGAGTATTATTGTTTTTTGAGAAGTTCAAAGCTTGTAATTTTTCGTCGCAGCTTATTGCAGCAAAGATCTCATTGAGCACCAAGACTCATCTTTGTAGCTACAATCTCCCTCCATCAAACCAGAATGATTCGTAAAAATTATAGTCTAGCCGACGAAAGGCGAAAGTATGAGAAACAGCAACAAGCAAAGATCCAAAAACGGCAGAAGCACGAACACAAGCTGGCAAAATTAGAACATGCAAATCCTGCCAGACTATATTATCAGATCCAAAGGCTAGAAGAGAAAGAGAAAAACACAAATGGTCACTATGAGTTTACTAGACGAGATAAAGAATACCTCAAAGGCTTGAAAGAAGATTGGGCCTTCATCATAGAAAATGGTTTACACAAAAAGAAAGTGGAGGAGCTTTTACTACTGGTCAAAGCAGTAAAGGAAAGGGAAAAGAGAGATGCAGAGACTCTTTGGGGTAAGGAATCCATATATTTTAACCCAGAGCTAAATCCATTGGGGAAAGTTCCCAAGGGATTTCCCAACTTGACGAAGAAGGACATCCAGCGAGAAGGTAGAAATACAAGGACAAGAGGGGCGAGTTCTTCTACATTAGTGCTGAAACCTGACATGGAGATACAGCCTGCTGAAGATGACATAACCCTACCAGAAGGTGATCCACCTAAATTTTACAAGCATGTTCAGAATTATCAAAACGGAGTTGAGGAGGTTGATGCTAATGAACCCAAGCAAGACGCTCTTGAGAGCGAGGCAATATCGACGACGTTTGTTCCAACAAACATACTAAGAAGGCGTTTGCATAACCAGAACAACAAAGAGACAGTAAAGAGTGAACAGCTAGAACAACACCAGATACTGTATGAAGGAGAATCTGAGCAGCTGGACGAAAGTGGCGAGTACGATGGGGTCTCCCTCTATGCTCCAGAAGAGCAGGAATTCAAGAGGCAAAAGCTCTAATTGCTATCCCCATATCTACATGCTCTGCATATCCATCCCCTATTCCATTATGTACAAGTCGAACCATATATACAAGATAAATACTATTTACAACAAAAAAATTCACCTGGCCTACGATAATAAGCGTACCACAAGCTCCCATGTTCCGAACATGATGATGGAGTTCGGAACTGTACGCAACAAGTGAGGAGTCAAACCACCATACATACTAGCAAGCCCTTCCTCCTTCATCACTAGACGGAAGCATTGAATAAGCCCGGTATATTTTGGCTTTCCTGTTGATGCTAATGGAGCTTGTCTCAATCTCGTTCTCACCACTTCATGTGGATACGTTATGAGTGAAGCAATGAATTTTGCTGCACCTGCAGCACCAGACCGAGCCGACCACTCTAATACTTGTTGTTTAACAGATTTAGCCGACATTTTGTCACCAACATCCGTGGACGCAGCCGCCAATGCACCTCTTCTGTTGATAAAGGATTTCATTTGCTCATACAATACCCACTGCAATGTGCTCTCAATCCCACCCAAATATGATGCAGACAACCCCTTATATAAGCTGAAAAAGCCCTCATTTTTAATAACATATTTCAAACATTCCCATGAATTTTTGTAGTTTTTTCCTTTGGATTTGTCTAGTTGCAACCTGGTCTTGATCAACCAGATTGGGTTGGTCGCAGTGGACGTGACAATTCCAGCGTTGATACCCGCCGCCCAATGAATCCATGTCGCTTCCTTGCCGTTATTGAAGCTCGAAGACAATATTTCCTTAGTGGACCCATAGGTAAAAAAATTGATAGAACGCGCCGGTATCACTCCAACAAGGTTTGGTCCAAGACCTTTGAAAAGTGCTCTGCTACCTTCGTTCACGTATAACTGACGTAGCACTTGGCCAGTTTCTTTGAAATGCTGACCAGCTTGAATTATAGGATTCTTCGACTTCGGAGATTTATTGTATAACTCATTGTAGCCGTCACTTTGAAGTCTCGTTTTCACGACGTCAAGCGGACAAGTAAGAATTGCTCCAGCCATTCCACCAACACCTCCAGCTACAAAATGAACCCACTTTGGAGTAGCACGAGCGGCAGCTTCCTCCTCCGCCTCACGCCTGATAACCAACTCCTCTACATTTCTTAATGTTGAAGATTTCTCATCGGAAACCAAGTATGCAAATGACTCCTCCGCATCTCTTTCAAGCTTCTCAAACCTGTCAGACGGTGACGGCATTTTCTCTAGAAAATAATTGATACCTAAAATTTCTGTAATCTTCTCAGAAAATATATTTGGGTAATACACAAGCTTTCTCCTGTTAATGTAGCTTCTTACGCTGTTCTTCGGGCAGTACTCCAGGTGTGAAGGCAATGGCTGTGCGATGAGTTTTTCAAACCAACAGGTTGGAAAAAGTCTCACACACTAAAAAGTCATCCTGAACGCAAGTCGCGAAAAAGGGCAATAAACGAACAAAAATTATATCTTGTTGCAAATGAATTCTCATATAGGAATCATCAGCTTGTGCATGTATCTACTCTAAATTATTTTTATTTACAGTTTCGTTTGCAGTATACGAGCGACGCTGATCACTTTAAAGTCTTGATGAAGTTATCAAGGTTATACTCCTCTTCATACTGAGATTCGTCCCATAAGTCAGCTAACTCTCCAACTGCACCTGCAGCCTTCCCAGTAAGGCCATTACCAGACGAGGTTACATCATCCGGCAAGTTAGAATTCGAGTCTTCCGGAGCCTCTACTTCTGTCACAGTAGCACCACCTTTTCCTTCTTCGACGTCGAAAAGGTCCAACAACTGGTTAGTGTCCATCGAAGCTAGTCCAGCATTTTGCTGGTTAACAATAGTGGATGCAATGTTCATTTTGAACTTTTGTAATCCCATGATTTTTTCTTCCAAAGTGTTTTTAGTGATCAATCTGTACACATTAACCACTTTTTTCTGTCCGAGTCTATGGGCTCTATCCATAGCCTGTAAATCATTCATTGGATTCCAGTCGTGCTCTACAAATATTACGGTGTCAGCACCTGTCAAGTTGAGACCCAAACCTCCAACCTTGGTTGTCAAAAGTAACACATCAATCGATGGATCTTCATTGAATTTCCGCACAATCGACTGTCTATCTCTCGGATCAGTACTACCATCTAGTCTCATATAAGTAACGGAAGGGAGATGTTTCTTCAAAAGTTCATTTTCGACGATATCCAACATATCTTTCAATTGACAGAAGATCAAAGCACGATGCTCCGAGATGACCCCCCCTTCATTCGAAAGTAGTTGTTCTTGTTGAGCCAGCAGCAGCTGAGAAACCAGAGACCCCAGAGATCCTCCTCCAACACCCGCACCCAGCTTCTTCTTATGATACGTGCTGTCGGACACTCCAATACCACACTCTAGAAGTAAGGTTTTCAATGACATTAATTTCGGAGAATGTTCAATACTTTTCAAGTCAGATTTTTTGGTTGCCAAATATTTCGAAACTTCTAAAAATTTCGGATGATCAGGGGAGAGAACTAATGCAGGGTGATTACAAAGTTTTCTCATGTACTGTAATGCCTGGAACACATGAGTCTTAGATGTGCCCATATCGTCACCACCCACTGTAGCCGATTCGTTAGACTTCTGTGCAGCAGAGACTTCTTCCTTCACAGTATTCTTCTGCTTTGAAGCAAAATCTTTGTACAATTTCCGTTGTAATTCACTCAAGTCACAGTAGTAGTCTTGAATAATTTTCGGAGGCAAGTCGCTAAGCACGTCTTCTTTCAACCTTCTCAACATGAAGGGTAAAACTTGTTTATGCAATGACTCCAACGCTAAAGCACCGGCCTCCTGTTCCTTAGAAGAAGTTTTGCTGTTTCTACTTGCAGCAATAGGTTTGGCGAACTTTTCATGGAAGACTTTCTCAGTTCCCAAAAACCCAGGCATCAAAAAGTCAAATAATGACCACAACTCCAAAACATTGTTTTGAATTGGTGTACCGGACAAAATTAACCTATGTTCAGCTCTGACCCTCTTCACAGATTTAGTCAACTTACTTGCAGCGTTTTTGATTATATGACCTTCATCAAGCACACAGTAATTGTAATCATACTGGGTAATGAACTCAACATCATTACGACATACGTCGTATGATGTAACAACTATGTCATTTTGCTGTATCTGATCTCTCAAAGATGCTCTTATCGATGGTCCTCCAGCGTACACCAATACCTTCAAAAATGAAGCGTATTGATTGATTTCCTGCTCCCAATGCCCAGTCAACGATGGGGGGCAAATAATCAATGAGGGAAGTTTTCTATACTCCACGGATTTCGTCTCAGCAAATTTCTCAGCCCTTATATGATGATCACTTGAAACAATACATATGGTCTGTAATGTTTTTCCGAGTCCCATATCGTCACACAATATTCCATGTAGGTGGTATTTGTTCAAGAAAGCGAGCCAGTTTACTCCATCTTGCTGGTATTTACGCAAAGTTGCCTTTATAGTAACTGGAAGCTCAAATGCTTTTACTTTGGTTGGGTCCATCATCTGCTGGATAAAGTCTCTCTCCCTATCTCTACCTTCAAGCAAATCCTGTGGCATATCTGGGGGGTCTGGAATACCTGCTTCAAGTGGAACCAACTTGATAATAGATGCAAAGGTTGTAGTAGCCAACACTCTCACGTCGTGGTCAGAATCACTCATCCTTCCAAGTACCGGGACAATCAAGAACACAATATATGGTAATATATCAGCTCCCATCGTGCTTGATAAATGGTATATACTTTCAATAGCACCTTGTCTCTCCTTAACTTCTCCTGCATTGTTCAACATTGGGAGAATATGCTGAATCAAGAAGGTGAAGGCCTTTGTGGGAACCACTGAACAAATGGTCGCGAAACATTTTGCGGTCGAGTATCTGAAAATGGAATAGTCAGATTTTAAGCCTGGGAGCAATAATGGGAATCGATCAACCACCTCACTCAAGAGACTACTATCCAACCTTCTCAATAATGCCCTGACAATACCCAAGGAATCAACAATGCTCTGCCCCTTCATTTGGTCGGTGACATAACTTTCATCGTTGCTCCCTGTAGCCAATAATTCTAATGGTTGAAGCATAATCTCTTTCAATTTCGGAACCTGTACAAACGCCTCTGCACCGTACAATTTCAACATCGAATCAAGGGCCAAGATAGCTCCATTGCGTTTGATTCTAGCTTGATGCACTGCCCTTTCATGCGCCGCGATGTCTGCTGGATCTGTTTTCGCTTCCTCTTTCTTCAAACTTAAAATTGAATCCTTAAACCGGACATTGTGATGAAATTCTGGAACCTCAGACGTATCCACGCACAAAAAAGCACACAAGTTTTTAACAATTTTATCCACGGCGCCCCGCTTTCCTCCTATTTCATTAAGCTGCTTGATCAAACTAGCTACTGCATTAGCCAGTCTTAACTGCAAAATCTCACTCTCTTCTTGTTTGATACTATCCATTAAAGACCGAATTATGGGATTCAACTTCTTCGGGGTTCCTTCTAGCTCCAACACACAGGCCAGGAAGACCGCTAGTATGCTAGTTGTGCGGTTCTGAATGGCAATCTTAGCCTCATCAATAACAATTCCAATTCTGTGTTTGGCATCTTCCAACGCTTGATTGGCTGACATTCTGTATGTTGGTGATAAGGATTTCACAAGCTTAGGGTACGTTTCCGCAATAATCTTTTCCGCGTTTTCAAGTCCGAAAGCATTTGGTCCTGCTTCACCCTCTCCCTGGACTACTACTGGGATTTGAGGAATTTTAGTAGGAGGAACCTTGGCAATTTCGAGAAATACGTTGAAAAGTTGCAAGCATGATGTACGTACGCTCTTCAAGATTGGAACGAGTTCACGGTAGTAGATAAGGTCACCGTTGGACAGCAAGCTCACAGATAATACATCCAGGAAGATTGACTTGCAATCATCACTTATAGTTTCACCCCTCTTGGACAAGAATGCAGCATATTCTTGAAGAATCATTGCAGCAAATAATCGAGGAGTCGAGTGAGGGGAGCGTAAGTAGTGCAGTAAGATGTGGAATATGTCTTTGAGTATATTTGTATCGTTGATGTAAGACAAAGTCAAGCCATAAGCTCTTGAAGCCGCACTCCGAGTACGGATAAAAGTGTCAATCCCAACCAACATAACGTCACCTTTGAACATAGGAGCGTCGATATTGATGTTTGATGTGTCGTCAAATGGTATACCTCCTGTTCCTGCTGCTCCACCTTTGTTACCATTAGACTGTGTTACCTCACTCTGCTTTCTCTTTCGACCACGTTTTTCTTCGTTGTTGACGTTTGAGTGCCCATTGACCTCTTCATATGCTTCTTCTGGTTCTTCAGGTTCAAGACTAGAATCCACCAGGTGGCTGCGATCCTTTTTGAGATTATCATGCTGGTGTTGATATTGTCCTGTCCCAACCATGGCACCTGATGGTCTCATGATTAATCTGGTGTTCATACAATAATTGTGCCTTGAAATACCAATAGGCGTCATTATCAAAGTCAACAAAGATTGTAAATGTTTGCCATGTACAACAATGTTTTCAACACTTGGAAGTTCACCTGTGTGGGTGATGATCTCTTCAATCATCTTATCGTATACTGCCACACTCAATTGAAGAACGTCTTTGTTTTGTTCAACTAACAAGTTTTGGAAAATCAACCGGATGGATTTGTGATCGATCCATTTTTTTGTCAGAGTATTGTCAATCAGTAAGAACTCCAATAATGTCCTTAATACTGCCTTCCTCACATTAGTTATAGAGTGCCTCAAAAAGGGAAAGAGTCTCGGGACGAGTAACTCAAACAGTTGTGCCTCCACATCTTTTTGCATCAACTCTATAACTTTTCTGTGTGTACATAACTTTGCTAATAAATCCATAACAGAGCCAATTGAAGCAGATAAATCATCTTTCAAGTTTGTTAAGCAGTCCCATATGACTGCTAACAACGTATGAATGATTTCTATTTTTGTTTTACTAACGAATTCGCTAGCAATTGGGGTTAAGGTCAATGCGGCCACGGACTGTACATCGTCATCGCTTTCTCTTAACCCATGCAAAACCATATTGACCACCTTCTCAAGCAATTCTGGTTGACTTGTCAAAATATCTGTTCTGACAGATACGAAGTATCTCAACCCCAACATTCCACCATGCAGAGCTTCCCAGCATTTTGGTATGATATTATCCTGTAGTACCAATTGGTTGAGGCAGTCGAATGTTTGTAAGACTATATCATCGTCCAAGTGAATGAGTAAAGCGGCAAATGTCTGAGCAGCCGATTCTCTAACTGGAATGACCACTGTGTCGCTCACGTAGTCACCAAATCTATCAAGAGCAAATAGAGTGCATAATCTCACCGCCAAATCAGTCAATGTCAATGCGTTGTTTTCGTCATTCTCCTTTTTTGATTTATTTTTGACTCTTCCTGCCCCCTTTCCATGCTTCTTGATCAATTCTCTGAGCCCCAATGCAGAGCCGTGCCTTATTTCCCACTTAGGGTCAAACAAATCTGCGAGCAATAATTCATACACACCTTGGTATGTCCAAACTAAGCCAGCAACTTTATTGTGTTGAGAGAGAAGCGGTGAGAGTTCTGTTGATTTTGTTTCGACGACCAACTTTTCTCCCCCGCTTTGTGAGGTAATGTCAAATTTTGCTTTGTTATCGAGGTCTTCACCGCTTGATATATGGTTGTTGCCTTCTCCACTCTCTACAAGTTTTCTTGAAATGGATGACAGTGAGAGATCAATAGGTTTGCCCTTTCCTGCATTGGTCTTGGCATTAACCTTAGCCCTTCTCTTTTGCATTGCTTTCAACCGCGCTGACAGGGATGCACTGTTCTCTCCATTGCCGCTAGTGGTTGTATTAGGAGCGGTAGTTGAAGAATTATTATCTGTTGCGGCTGCAGTATTGGTGTTGCTAGAGCCTCCTCCATTGTAGACTGAATCCGTGACTACTTCCACCTTTACTGGAGCAACAAGATCAGCCTCTGCCTTCTCAACTTTCATCTCCTGGCTTATGGCAAGCCTTTGCCTCTTAAGTTTGTGAATTAAACCACCTTCGTTCTCTGCCGTGCCTTCCGTATTCGCATTACCTAGATCGTACTCTTGACCCTCACTGGCCAACAACTTGACTCCACTTTTAAGTAACTCATTTAAATTCCACGAGCTGAATGATATTAAGTTATGCAAATTATCATCAATTTTTCGTAATTCCTCTTCTTGTTTGACTTTGATTTCGTCCACTTCTTCAGATTTAATTTGAGGATCCTCAATTTCCGTCTTCACTTTGATTTCCTCAAATTTTGGTTCCTGACTGGATGGCGTAGGTTGTGATATTTCTGCGGAGCTGGGTACTTCCTCATCTTTCGTTAATCCTTCTTCATTGGGGTCCCAAAGATCACCATGTGATACTATTCCTCCAAATGCTCGGGCAGCAGCAATTCTTGTCTCCCACCTAGGTGATTTCAAGTACGGGTAAACCCTGCCTAGAAGGTTGATGGTCTCTTCAGGGTGACCCTTGGCTAAATCAGACAACTGATCGGCGGCTGTATTTCGGATGAAGGGCGTCAGTCCCATCTCCAACAAAACCACCAATCTATCTAAACGTGACATTGGATGTCTTATGCAATTGGTATGTGGGGTATATATGGGAACGTTTGGTGCCGCCCGCTGTTATTTATAAGCGTGTGCGTATAGGACCGTTCTCCGTTTGAGTGAGTGATTGTTAATGCTGGTGGTTGTTGCGGCTCTTTCTTTTTTTCCGAAAATGCGATTTTCTCTATAATGCTCTTCACCAGGTTTCGATCATCGTGTTCCAAGATTGTGTTTTTTTTTTTCGAGCGAGATTGAGTTGTATTTATATTTCACGTCGCATCCGTGCGCGCGCCCGTGAGCGAACGACAAAAAATAAAAAGAAAGCCAGATTGAACACAAAATGCGGACTGGAGAAGCGACTGCAAAAGCCCCTGCAACTCACAAACAGTGCACAATGCGTGCCGTCACGCGTTACTACAACCAGCTTTCAACAATAACGGCGTCTGCTTTACGATGCCTATCAAGGAACAGTACAGTTATCCATGTCATCATTGCCCAAGAGTTTTGCGACTTCAACGCTGAACCTGTAGATAGTTGGTACTGGTAATAGATCTTACAACAGAGTGCCAAGAGTACCGACCAGATAACAAGAGTCAAAGCAAATATCCTCTTTTACCAACGACCATTTCTCGGCCCATCCAATGTCTCTACAATACTGCCTACACTTGCATTATACTATAATCGTTGTCTTGCCTGATGAACCGGCTGTCATTACACATCCTTTCATTTTATCCAGCCATATACTCAGGCAAACTTCAGCTCCCTGCTTTGCTTCACTTCTTTCTTCTTACTTTCAATCTCTTCAGCGTTGGCATTGTAGTCAACATTGGTTTCCTGGTTCATTGGGTTCTCTGGAGACTTTTGGAACTCCTTGAATACCAAGTTTTTGATTTGCTGCAATCGTAAACCTGGGTGCTCCTTTCTCAATTCTGGAATTCTCTTCTCTTCGTATGCAGAAAAGGCAGCCTTAACTCTTCTTTCTGGGTGTCTGTCGATATCCTTTGTGGTTACACCTCCGTCCCTGCTAGTCAAAGCTAACGCCTCTAACGCGCTATCAATACCGCTAGCACTCAATTCTGGGGTATCTTTATTGAAATCCAAGAAATCATCAATCTTACCGGTTTTTTTGGCAGCAACTTTGGCAGCTCCTCTTTGCTTAGCACTCTGTGGCTTGGAGGGAAGTGCTGCTTCTTCGGCTTGCAACAAAAGGTCTCTTTCTGCCTTTTTTCTGGCAGCTTCCTCCTTTTTGAATTTTTCATCTTCCTTCTTTTTGTTACCCTTCTTTGATCCTTGATCCCACTCCGCTGCCTCTTCTGCTTCAGCTGCAGCCTCTGCTGCTTGTTTCTTTTTGTTGGCGGTTTCGGCTTTTTTGGCGTTGCCAGCGGCCTTTTTGCTGTTTTCTCCTCCCTTCTTTGCCATGCTTCAATCTGTAATTAAACCCAGTCTTGTATCTTTACTTTATTTCAACTTGTGAAGGATGTCGAAAGAAATGAGTTTCCACCAGTGTCGTTTCGCAATTTCTTCCTACTGGAAGCTTGGAGAAAATGCGAGTCGGAGACGACCTCACGTGACTTTACTATTAGGCAGAAATAGCTGTACCACGACCCAGTTCATGAGCTTCTTTCGGTACTGGTTAATAAAGTAAATGGCTTATCGATTAAAAAATGTCGTGTATTGAGTTTTTTCATGATCTAATCGTATCTCATAGTCTATGTTCTCTAGCTGTGAGTTTCTTATTCCTCACAACTTGGCAGGATCAAACACAATACGCCCTTGAATTTTACCCTTCTCCATCTTGGCCAAGTAGTCTGGTAATTCATTCATAGGTACAAATGTAGCGAGAGGCTTGATTCTGCCATCTGCAACCCATTTCATACACTCAACCTGGTTTTGAGAACTTCCACCAAATGAGAAAATGATCTTCACCTCTCTTCTTCCCAACTCGTAGGTCTTGAATTGCAATTTTGATTTACCCAATCCAACAACAACAATTGCCCCATGTGACTTGACAAATTTTTGGCATCCGTCAAAAGTTGGTTGCATGCCGACAAAGTCGAAGCAGAGGTCAAATGTTTCTATTTTGTGTTTGCAGTCCTCTATATTATTGTAGAATTCATCTGCTCCATATTTTTTAGCCAAAGCCTCTGATTCTGGCTTTATATCACACGATACGACGTAGGCGCCATAGCTCTTCAATATCTGCAAGGCATTGGCTCCCAAGCCACCCAATCCGAACATCAACACTTTTGATCCTGGTTGCAAGAACTCATTGACCTTTTGGATAGCTGAATATGGGGTCAATACTGCATCTGAAGTAACTGCAGCTTCGATGTAGGAAACCTTATCAGGGATGGGCAAAATCGTTCTCAAGTTAGTGATCAAAAGATACTGTTGGAAACCCCCATCAATTGATAACCCATAAGCAGCCTCGTTCTTACCAAGGCACGAATTGTCGTGTCCTCTACGACAATTTGTACAACTGCCACAGGCATCTGGTATGGTTATGGCAAATCTACCACCAACTTTGTACAATGGATCATTAAGCAATTCATCACCCACAGCTATAATCTGGCCCGCAATTTCATGTCCCATAACAAAGTTATCTGGGATTCTCTTATCTTGGCCCCAAAGAATGTGAAGATCAGAGGAACAGAGACCTGCAGCTTCAACTTTCAAGAGGACTTGTCTTCCTCTCGGTCTTTTGACAGGAAGCTTTTCATAACGGTGGATCTTTTTGGAACCTCTTTGGAAGCCATATCCAGCTTGGTATTCAGGAAGTTGTGGGGCCATTCTGACAGCTAGTATGAAGAGTAGGTATCTTGACTTAAAGCAGGAAAACAAGCTGGAAACTTTTCAGCATTTATAGCTTTGAAAAAAAAAAAAAATGCGGGGACAGGATTTATCTATAACCGTCGCCAGCTTGTTTTTCACGATGAATGAAGCCGAGGAAAACATAGGGGAGTTAGATATTTAGCCCTATTTTTAGGTCATCGTTGCTTGTCGTTTAACTATTTTGTTATCCCGAACTTTCGTTTGTACTTTCGTCGAATCCCTTCTTTCTACATCCTTTGCCACAGCAGGAAAGGCTATCTTGGATAGCAGCTCAGGTGGTGATAATTTCCCCACACGTTACATTTCTGCAGCCGAAATCTTGTTTAGGCCGAGATCACGTGTGGTTTCATCTCCGTGCAGAATCGAGTGAAGTTGGGTATGTACACCCAAGAGGAGGGTGGATCTACAGACCATGTTAGTGAGCCCTCAAGAGCCATATGCCCATGTAAAGTCTATCTTTTCTACCACTAACGGGCTAAAGTCTTGCACATTGCTGTGCTAAACCAAGCCAAATCAAGTGATTTCTTCTCGTTTACTGGGGCCAAGAATTGCAGCCACTTTGTCCTTATATGAGCCTACACATGCACGATTCACAGAGTTTCTGGATCTTAAATACGTCTATCTATCTTAGAAGTGCTAGTTCGTCGTGTTCATTTTCATTATTTACTGAACTGTATCCCTCAGTTCTTTTGTCTCTTTGCTTCTGGAATTTCTCCATCAAGTTCAGTTGGTCTCAAAGAGGGGGTACTTACTTCAGCGTGAAAGTCCTTGATGATCGAGTCAACATCATCAATGTTCAACGCTCTAACATCACCCAACTTTTTAATTTTGTTTGTGACATCCTTGACCTGGTCGTCAGACAAGTGCAAGTTCAATTGATCCACTCTAGATTTGATGGCATTCCATCCAGTCAACCTGTTGGCGAAATGGATATACCTAGTTAATCCGAAGTCAGATGGGTTCAAGATCTCATAAGTGGATGGGTTGGCCAAAATAGCCTTGGCGTGGATACCAGCCTTGTGTGTGAAGGCACAGAACCCGGTGATAGGGTTGTTGAACGGAACATTCACCTGCACAGCATCGGCAACCAAGTTTTCCAAATCTCTCAATTTGTGCAACTTGTATTTGGACATAACATAGTCTCTGTCAGCAGTGATCATCCTGGCCATAAGAGCTCCCAACGGAGTGATACCGTTTCTCTCACCGATACCCAACACAGAGACATCGATCAATTTGGCACCTGCCTCCAATGCAGTGTACGCGTTGGCAATGGCACAACCCGTATCGTTGTGGAAGTGGCACTCAATGTCACATGAGACTACGGATTTCAAAGTCTTGACCAACTCATACACTTGTCTTGGGTTTGCACAACCAACGGTATCAGCAATACCAACTCTATTCACACCGATTTTGTCGACTGTTCTGTAAATGTTCAACAAATCAACAATGTCCGATCTGAATGAGTCTTCAGACGAAAATCTGATTTCAATGCCTTTGGATTTGACAAACTCAATTACCTCAATAGCGGACTGAGCAATGTAGTTCATATCCTTACCATGCGAGTATTGTCTCAAAAATTGAGAAGTACCGATGACAACATCGACACCGTCAACACCAGTCTCAACGGCAACTCTAGCGTCATCCATGTGACATCTGATGTGGGTCAAAATTTTAGCTTTGAGTCCTAATTTACAAATAGCTTCACAGTCCTTTCTCGACTGTTCAGAGGCAACGGGTGAGGTCAATTCGATGTAGTCAACACCAAAGTCATCAAGAGCCTTGGCGATCTCAATCTTCTTCTCGGTGGTAAAGAAAGAGTTGGCAAACTGCTCTCCCTCACGAAGAGTTGACTCAATGAGCTCGAATTTATTCACATTTGACAAAAAGTCAGACGGATTTGGTCCATATGGATTGGATTGCACGGACATATTTGTGGAAGGATCAGGGATCAGAAGTTACTAATTCTTTTCTATATCTAGAACCGAACAGTGAAGAAGAAATGTGATGTGCTAGGAGAAGAGAAAAATACTCAGTAAAAAAATCTCTTATTGCTGGCAAGGTTTATATAAAAGATGCAAGTGACAGTGAAAATTTTCATTCAAATAGGAAGTTGCTTACAGTATGAGTAATGTGTGTAGAGAAAAAAAAAAAAAGGGCCGGTAGCGCTCACGATTCGCTCACAGGTGAGTCAGATAAGGCGCACGGAGTTTTTCACTCGCCGAAAATACGAGCTCGGATGAGTGGGTAGAAGAGAAGGGGGGGCCATCGATCGTCGACCTAGGGCCATATATGATTAGAAAAAGACAGAGCCAATGTGTACAAGTACTAGGCGGTTATACTAGTTACTCTAGATCTGCAGCCGGACATCGCCGGCGTGATGAGCACGGGACTAAGCCGTGGAATAGAATTTATGTTTCTTTTTTTTTTGTCTTGCTGATTTCCCCAGAATGAGTCATATTTAAGGCACAGCAGCACAAAAGATAATGCACTTTTCACGTGGCATAGATCACGTGCACAAACTAAGAGATCTGAGAAGAGCACTTCTCGTTGTTATTCGCCATAAGTAGTCGAGTCGTCAATGGCAGTTCAATTCCTGCTTTTCCTGACAGGGGTTTTCTTTTCAATATTCATTCTCACTATATAATAATTTACACTAATGCACAAGGTAGAGAATCAGAGGGGTGAGTGACAGCGAAGATGCAAGACTAGCTTGCTTAACGCTAATACACCCACACATACACCATACTTCTCCATCTGTTCATCTCAATATTTAAATCAAGCAAGTACTTTGCTTTGATTTCCGTTGGTCCCAGGTTTACTATTTTTTTTGCTTTTTCTTTTGTTGTTTTTCTTTGATCCTGTCTTACCCTATGGACTTGGTTAGATGCTGTCAGAGCATGGCATACTAGCCTAGATCTAGATAGGCAGAGTAACCATCTTCACGAACCTAAAGATTTCACTCTTCATCTTGACCAATTCCACAGGTTTGATCGTCATTTTGCCGTTCATTCTTGACGTGATCACGTTAACAATGAGAGAAATCTCATTATTTTGCAATCCAGTTAACGATTCCCAATTCAAGTTTTTCACGTGATTGTTCTTCAAAGTAATTCTGAAGCATCCAACTATCAATTTCTTCACAGAAAACTGCATTTCGTTGTAGTTGGCAAAGTTGTTAGATTGGTTGAGGTACCTCAAGAGGTATACAATATCCATGTACCGGAAGAGATACACCATGCCCTGCATAAAGGTGCTGAGGGTCAAGTTTAATCTCAGGGTCAAAATTAGCATAAACTTATCCAAGGGTAATTCTTTGCTATGCGTGTGTTTTGTGGATTCAGGAGGGAACGAGTTGTTGATCTTTGTTGCAAAATATTTCACAACCAAAGTCATCAACTGAGTTCTCTCTGCATGGAATTGGCTCTTCGAAAGGTTGACACTGGCATTTACATTACTGGCAGTAGAAGTCGGAGAACTTTTGCCCGTAGTATCATCCTCAGCAGTCTTAATAGGTGTTGTAGATGGTTTTTCTGTGTGTGCACTGTTTTGCTTACTGGAAGTGTGCTTCATTTCTCTCTTCACAGCCTCAACGTCAACCGAAGACTCTGAAAACGACTCAGATCTCGACGAACACGACTCATCGTCAGAACCGTCCTCGTTATCAGACACTAATAAGGGAACGTCATCAATTGAATAGTGACCGTTCGTAACTGACGAGTCATTCGAGCCACGCGAGCTCGAGCTCGAGCCCGAGCAAGCACCAGTCACGCTTCCCTTGATTCCGTTTATTGGTAAATCCTGCTCTTCCTCTTGTTTCATAGCAATAGCTGAAGTAATGGAGCTACTGGGAGACTTGTTAGAATAGACACAATCGTCAATGGTAACCATTATGCTCCTTGTCTATTCGTTATCTTTGATTTTTGGTTTATGATTTGATTTCTTGTAAAATCAATGTGAAAGTATGGGTTGCTGTTGAAGTGGTTGTTGGTGATAAAATAGTTGGTCAGGTTTTGGTTCCTACGGTCTATTCCTGTTCAATTACTTGCACACGAAAGAAGTCTTCCTTCTTAGTTGTTGTTCTTAAAGTAGACACGTCTACTAAAGTGGTCGATTTTGTATTTTTATATTGATTTTCTTTAGCTTTATTGAGGTTGCCCCAAGCTGGTTTAAAACTTCATGGCAAGAGTTCAATAAATTATGTGGTTAAGGAAAAAAAAAACGGTTTAGTTTGTAATTACGACAAATAACATATACCGAGCAGTATTATTTGTTATTCTCTTAATAATCAGTTGATGATATTAATAGATCAAGATTGTTGAAGATAAAGGGTTGGCAATGTGTTGTTGAGATTACTGAGGCGGGAAGGAAACCTAAGACTGAAGTTGAAGGAGACCAATGACTGAGTAAGAACGTACGAGTGACCAGGAGTATTTACTAGTGAGAAAAAAATTGAGATTCAGGACAGGGGATGGAATTTCGCGGATGAGTCAACTTTTTCGATTATCTGCAGTACAGAAATCCTATGCTTTGCTGTGTACAGGTTTTTGCCTGAAAATAGAACATTATGACAGCTTAAAGCAGAACAGCTTCTCAGCGGCATCAGTCTTCGGCCCGCGCCTTAGCCGTAGCATAAAAAAGAAAGCGTTAAGCGACCCACAATATACACAAAATCAAGCGCAGAAGCCTGGGATGCAGTGAGAGAGGAGCTGAAGAAACTCTTTTTGAACTTAGCCCATCCTGAAATATTGAACTGCGCTGAAGCTATGTAGCGTTCTCTTTTATCATTTTATTTAATTTTGAGCCTTATCTCATTCTTCGCGTGCTATTTCATGCCTCTTAACGTTTGTAGCGGTTTTTTTGTTTGCACCTGCACACATCGAGTAGTGTTTTTCTCACGATATTGATCCACATCCCTCACATAGGTGAAGGTCTGTCTTCGAGTGGTTCCTGCTAGCGTTCTTCTCCCATTTGCCCTCTTTTCCTATTATAACTCACCTGGCTGTTCCTGTCTTTTATCTGACCACCCCATGTCAGCCACAGAGCCATCAATGCGTTTGAACTCGTCAGCAGCTGCACGCACCTACAAAGATGCGATTAACGCTTTGAACTCCTTACAGTCCAACTTTGCCTCAATCGAAGCCACCAAGAAGCTCGGTCCAAATGTGAACAAAAACCAGTTGTCCATCAGTGAAGTATATGAGTACACTAGAAGATTGGGGTACAACCCTACTGACTTTGACAAGCTCAATTTGATCCATGTTACCGGCACTAAGGGAAAAGGCTCAACTTGTGCTTTTACGGAGTCTATATTGGAACAGTACAGGAAGAAGAGCAACAGTGGAATTTCCAAAATTGGTCTCTTCACTTCCCCTCACTTGAAGACTGTGAGAGAAAGAGTGAGAATCAATGGACGGGCCATAGATGAGAGTAAATTTGCTAAATACTTTTTTGAAGTGTGGGACAAGCTTTCGTCGACCGAATCTGACCCCGACAAGTTCCCAACGTTACAACCAAGCGCTACCGTCAAGCCTATGTATTTCAAGTACTTGACCATATTGTCTTTCCATGTATTTATGTCTGAGGGTGTCGACACGGCCATCTACGAAGTTGGAGTGGGTGGTACGTATGACAGCACAAATATTATACAGCACCCGACTGTAGTTGGGATTTCGAGTTTGGGAATTGACCACACCTTTATGTTGGGCAATACAATCGAGTCCATTGCGGAGAACAAAACGGGTATCTTCAAAAAGGGGTCTCCTGCTTTTATCAGTGAGCAGAAGGAACACCCTGAGAGTGTGAGTGTAATTGACAAGAGAGCACAGGAGTTGGGAGTCTCGAAACTTGAATACGTTGATACTGAAGCAACTATTCCTAAAGGTACAAAGTTAGGCTTGGCTGGAGATTTCCAGAGAATAAATGCTGCTCTTGCGGTTAAGCTTGCCAAGACGCATTTGTCCAAACTCAATTTATTGAATGAACTGGAGGACTTACCAGAGGAATTCCTCACTGGACTCGAGGTTGCTCGTTGGGATGGCAGATGCCAAACCATAAAGGACAAACCCAACTTTGAGAACATCACCTGGTTCATTGACGGAGCCCACACCCTTGAATCAGTTGACGTTGCATCGAATTGGTTCAAGAAGGAAGTTGTTAGTGCAAGGGCAAATATTGCTCCCAGTACCACTAAGCGTGTCCTTCTTTTCAACCAACAGAATCGCGAAAATGCATCGGAGCTACTTGCAAAGCTCTATCACATTTTGCATGCTGAAAAGGGCTTTCACTTTGATCACGTCATTTTCACCACCAATGTTACGTGGTCATCAGGAAGATACAACAGCGATTTGCTTTCCCTCAACACTTCTAAGGAGCAGGTGGACAAGCTAGTAATTCAAAAGGAGTTAGCAGAAACGTGGAGTAAACTCGATTCTGAAACGCACGCGGTTACGAAACCGAGAAAGCATATTTTTGCGGATATCGAGACTGGAGTTAACTTCATAAAGAGCTTGAGTATGGACAAAGTCGAAGTTTTTGTGTGCGGGTCCTTACACCTCGTTGGAGGCTTGTTGGTTGTGTTAGACGGGGAAGAGGACTAAGACAAACCGAAAGATGAAGATAGTGTAAGATAGACATAGAGACAATCAATACATTAATAATGCACGGACAGTAAAGTAATAACCACATAAGAATAAAATTACATATAAATCACGAGTGTATCTATGCATTAAAATCTAACCTTGGTTGTTAACGATGTTTTCCCTAGCGGTGTTAACAACATCCTTAATATTATACAAAGAAACCTTCCAGTCTTGCAACACCTTTTCAACATCATTCCAGTTTTGAAGGTTCTCCTCCGGTGAGCCAGCAATAACAAACCTGTTTGCTCTAGTCAAATAGAAGGTCTCGTTTAGTTGGTTCAACTTACCCTCAATAACACCAGCCTTGATAGACTTGATCAACAAGGTTTCCAATTCAATAGGAGACGACGCTAACGCGGATGGAATGTCGGAGTACTTGAAAATAGAGTCACTGCTCTTCAGAGTGGAGAAAAACTTGGCAAGGGCCAAAATCTTTGACTTTTCGGTGATAGCAGGGTACGAAGGGGAACTAATTATTTCGCCGTGAACGTATTTGTCGAATAAGTCAACGAGTGGGTCAGACTTGAACTGTTGTATAGATTGGTAGACGTTCGTATTCACAAGGAATGAGACATCGTAAACATCCTCTGCTTGGAAAGTGAAATCAATCAAGGACTTTAATTCGTCCACGGTGGAGATTTGGTGTTTGGAGGTAAAGTCTTTGATGAGCTTCAATGTGGTAGTAGAGTGATCTACATTATCCAAAGAGACAAATTTCCAAAATACAGAGTTGATCTCTGCCTCATCAGCACCAGCAGCTTGAAGCCACTGAACCAAATTGGTTCCAATGGTTTGGGAGATGATCTGGAAATCCAACTGAGAGGTTTCGACAATCAGTAAGATCTTCTTAAGAACGATAATTCTATACTTTGAGCTCTCTGGCAAAAAGTTGAAAATATTGTTTAAAAGAGACAAGATAGTCAGGGCTCTGATGGACTTTCTGTCCCTCAAAGTTGGCTGCTTGGCAGGGTTGATGTTCACTAATTCGTCCAAAAGAGATGGGTACTTGTCCAAGACTTGCACGATCGAGTTTCCATTCAACTCAATAAGTATGTAGACAACCAAGTTGAAGGCAGGCTCAAACTCTTTGTCAGAGAGCTTTGACAAATCGCTTATGCTTCCGAGAACTGTCTTTGCTAACTCCTCCTTGTCGGTAACCTGGTTCTGTTCATTGAAAAACTTTGCAAATGTGGTCGGGTTTTCGTTCACGTTGTCGATGATTTGAGAGTAACCCTTCACAGAGTCCTTTAATTCCTGCTCTACAATAATAACAGATTGCATGGTGGCAAAATATATGTCAAGTATCGAGAGATATTAATTTTTAATGGCTCTTGAACGGCGCCAACTGTGAAAATCTGTGAGAGGGCAATATGAGTGAGAAGATTTGAAAATTTTCAGCTTGAAGTGTATGCAGGCTCTCAATACATTTGACGGTTGGCTGTAGCGGTCACGTGAATAGATGCTGCTTTTGTTTCAGCAGGTATGTTCCTTTAGCGGAGAGTCGATTCAACCATTAATGCCACGAAATAATTGCTTCAGCAGAACTCATGTCTCGCAGTATATGAATGAGATCTATCCTCAGGGTAACAGTTTTTCAATTTTTGAATTAGGATAATTGGTAATATTTCAAGGGGATAAGTATAGTAACACCTTCCTACATTATGTTATCCAATCCTACAATAGTTTATATCACAGTCATCCGCCATAAGCTTGGTCATTAGTCATAATATTATATCGAACTATACAATTACCGTTTCAGCACCAATTGTTTCTCGTCCGTCCACTTCCTTTGCCTTGTTTGGTGAAATTGCCGCCTTCGGCCCATCGTCTTCCTCCTCCTCTTCATTTATTGTAGGCTCGTACATGCTTGCGAGAATCGGCTTGGGAACTTTCACAAGCTTATCTTCAGCTTGGTGAATGTCCTTAGACGATGTCAATGGCGTAGAAGCACTAACACCTGCTACTGGAGACGCAGGAGCTGGCGACTGGGAAGCCGAGGCAAGCACCGGTGGAAGTAATTTCCCTTTTTCTGGCCCTTGCTTCCTCTTGATTTTTTTAAATTTATCGGGAACAGGAGGAGAGTTGGATCTGGCCACAGTTTCATTCTGTATGCCGATCATGTAAGTGTTAAAGATATTGTTTGTGGAGAAGCCGCTGCCATTTCCACTACTTCCATTCGAGATTATAAGCAGTTGTTGAGGTTGTTGTTGAAGTTGCTGCGAACTGGACACTGCGGTGTTTGTAGTGGTTATTGGCCGAACACGTTGGAGGGGAGACCCACTCCGTGGTACCGGTATTTGATTGGAAGAGGGAGAGTACGACCGGTCTGGGAAAGTTGAACTCAAAGCCACTGGAGCCACTGTAGATTCAATGTCATTGAGCGAGCTCCGCTCCGAGATTGAAGAATTGTTCAGTGACACCTGGGAAAGCTTCGGTTTGGATTTATATTGCGCAGCAGTATTGGCAGTTGAGGTGGTCATAATGGATACATCTGAAGACATAGTCCTGCGGTAACTGGGCCTTTTCCGTACCCCACGTCTGCTCACCGAAGACGAGCTTGGAACTAAGCCCGAAGCTAAGTTCTTGAGATCACTATGAGAGTTATCAACGGACGACTCATACAATCCATCCTCATCATAGTAATCTTCTTCATCATCCATGGTGTCTGTTCCGCCTCCGCCTAACATATCGAGCTCGGACTCAGATATCATTGTAGAAAGCTGGCTGAGGTGACTTAGTTGACTTACTTGCGAAATCACACTTGATGGCCTAGTTCTGTTCTTGTAATATCCTGAGCTCTCCCGAGACATAATTGCTGAGTAGCTATTATTAGCATTAGCAACCCCGCCGATGCTGCTGGTAGACAAAGAGGTACCATTGTTTACACTGAGGGATTCACCAGCGCTGCCATTGCCGATACTTGCATTGCCGTTAAGTTTTAGTCTCGATAACTTTTCCATATTTTGATCGGTTGAAGTGTCACCTTGAACAGGAGTTTGGGTACGTGGAGATAAGTCCGCTTCTGACCGATACAAAGCTGAGACAGAGTTCTTGTTAATATTCTCGGTTCCTGCTTCTACTCGATGGACTGGAGAGCTGTCTTTGTTTTGCTTCTCGTGAGAAGAGTCATTCACCCCATTCTTGCGTTCTTCACTGTACACCTCGCTACTTGTAGAGTTACTCAACGTATTACCTAGACTTTGCTTCTCTTCATTGATGTCGTCCATCTCTTCACCTCCTTTTTTCCAGAATTGAAGTTTGTTTAAAATTCTTCTTTTCCTCGTTCTATCCTCCGTTGAGTTTTGATATGGAAGTGTGAGAGATGCATTTTTATCTGGATGATGGAATGAAACTTTCCTATTGGCTGAAGAAGGAGAAGCGTGATGGTTATCGGCAGCCTTGACTTTAGAATTCTCTGAGGAAAGAGGGGCCATGGAAACCGATCCTATTGTGAGTTGTTTGTGCAAGCTTGGTGTGGCGATAAACGACCCATTCCCCTGGTCTCGGTTTAAACTAGCAATGCTCCTTCTATCACCACTCTTTATTCCACCGCCTGTAGCGCCGCCACCTTGTTGAAGCAGCAGATGCAGAGATGGTTGATTTTGCTGACCACCTCTTGAACTTATGCTTAAACTACTCAAAATTCTTTCCAATGGCTGAGTGCCTGAAGTCTGGTCCGTCAAAGACAATGCAGATTTCACTTTCTGCTTTGAATACTTTAAACTTTTCTTTGCCTCTTTGTACCTTCTTCTTCTCTCCTGATAGTACCTTAATTTTTTTCTTTTGTACTCTCTTGTGAGTGCCAACTCGTAAAATGCTGTGAGTGAGTTGGTTTTATTTTCTATGATATTCCTTTGAATTTGTTCTAGATCCACGTTGAGTTTCTTGAATGACTTAAGTAAATTTTTCTCTATTTTGGATTCAAAGGGAATACGAGGTGTATGGCCGTTATTTATCGCCCCCACATTGCCACTATTGGCACCAGTGTTAGTGGAGGAACTTGCACCTCCATCTTGAAATTGCTGGAAATGCTGGTTTATCGACAAGATTGATTCAGAATCACTGATTCTTTTCTTTGATTGACTGGAACTGTTTTTTCTACCAAAGGATACACCCAGCAAAAATGAAGAGTTCATAATTTCGGTGATTGAGGCTCTTTTCTTTGGGTCCTTAGTAAGCATGCGTTTGATGAGTTCGATGGCGTCCTTCGGAATAATCTCTCTATATGAGGGCTCTTCATATACAATTCTGTACTTATTTTGCATTTCATCATCATCATCAAAGGGCATCTCTCCATAGAACATTGTGTACAATATCACTCCCAAGGACCAAATGTCTGCAGCAAAACCAGAATACTTAGAGCTGCTGAGCATCTCAGGAGCCATATAAACCGTAGTACCACAAATTGTTGAAAGTAACGACCGGCTAGCCGGATTAAACTCACGCACAAATCCAAAGTCAGTCAATTTAATAACTGTCTTTTTATGGTCAGCCAATAGGATATTCTCCAACTTCAAATCTCGATGACACAAGTTTAGCAGGTGTACGTAAGAGACCCCAAGCATGATCTGGTAAAATAAATGCTGGCACTGCTTGTAGTCTAGTCTCCTAGAGTTGTAGATGTGGTAATATAGCTCGTTACCCTCGCAATACTCTAAAACCATCCACAAATGCGTTTCTGTCTTGATCACTTCGTAGAGCTTGACGATATGTTTATGGCGTAACTGGCTGTGATAGTAAATTTCCCTCACAATATTTGGATCATCCTTCGGTCCACGCTTTAGCACCACTTGTACGTTCAATAAAACATGTGTCGCGAGGTACACCTTACCAAATGCACCTTCGCCCAAGTCCGACGTTATCTGGTAGTTTCCTACTTGGGTCACCTCAGGAGACGTTATCTGGTGGTAAAACTCATTGAATCTCGCCGCGAGTTGTGCTTTGTAGTTTTTCTCTGCCTGTTTCCCATTCATCTAGGTCGGCGCTTGAATAAGAGAGAGACGCAGGGGCTGGGGCGACGTTGGAAGCGAATAGATGAAGGAAAGCGGTGCGACACTCAATTGGGTATAACTGATGGGAATGATCGAGTCGAAGTGTATGCTCAGGTTGTATTAGCCCAGTAGGTAAATTGGCTAAGCTGACGTTGTCTCTACTGCGATGCTTGGTAACTCTAATCAACACTAGATCTTGTACTGTTTTGCGGGTATGCGCGTGGTGACTGCAGCCAAGCTTCATGCTGCCATTCAGTTGCGAGTATTTGTGTGGTGCATGCTAATTTCTGTGCAGGTGTGCGGAAATGGTTCAGAATGCCCTCGATGCCCTAGGGAGACTACTGATTCAACTTACTGCAAACGCTTCATTTTCTCTCTCAGTATCAGATCGCCAAACTAGTATATGTATAACTTTCAGCGATATATACAGCCATCGGTAGTGCTACGAGGCATAAGATGCGTTAGGTCGCTATCGACCGATTCCATAAATTCGATTATTCGACCGACTGTCAAGCCATTACTCGCTAACCTCAAAGTTCCCGAGTCGCTTGCATCGTCCATGACAAAACACGATGTAGTAAGCAGTTTTGAAACTTCACTTTCTGCTCATATCAAGGAGTATATAAGTAGTTCCGAGAATGCTTCTACTGATATCATATCACCAGAATGTTACATAAATCCGAAGATTTCCGAACTAGTACCGCTCCTCCTCAACTTGCAAAATAATCCACCTCCTGGCCTCTCTGAGTTATTCCCAGGGACAAAAACGAAAAAGGACATTGTCACGAAGATTTTGGAAAAGTTACTTCAAAAGGAGGTCTTGAAACATAACTTAATTGAGACTGAATTTACAGACACAAAGATTGATTTCTCCAATCCTGCGGAGTGGTTCCCCGAAGCGAGAAAGATGAAGCGTAAATTTGTATTGCACGTCGGTCCCACCAATAGTGGAAAGACTTACAATGCTTTAAAGTTACTAGAGAAAGCGAACCTGGGCTACTACGCGGGGCCACTTCGACTCCTTGCTCGAGAAATTTACGAAAAGTATCGTTCACAAGGCATTAGGTGTAACTTGGTCACGGGAGAAGAGATCATTCCTGATCTTGATGAGTACGGGAATGTTGCCCCTATTTCATCAGGGACAATAGAAATGGTTCCTGTCAATAGAAAAATGGATATATGTATCATTGATGAGATACAAATGCTAGGCGACAACAGGCGAGGGGAGGCGTGGTCAAATGCTGTACTTGGTGTACAAGCCAAAGAATTGCATTTATGTGGAGAAGAGCTGGCAGTTCCTATGATTAAGAATATTGCAAAGATCACCGGTGATGAGGTAGTTATCAACAGATATAAGAGGCTAGGGAAACTCGAGGTCGAAAATGAACCTATCAGCTTGGATCCCGAGTCTGGGTATACATTGCTTCGTAAGGGAGATTGTATTGTGGCATTTCTGAAACTTAAAATCCTTAAGATCAAAAGAGATATTGAAACGAATTCAGACTGGAAAGTTGGCATAGTGTATGGAGCCTTACCTCCAGAAGTGAGAAGCGATGAAGCTACAAAGTTCAACATTGGACAATATGATATTCTTGTGGCATCGGATGCTATTGGTATGGGTCTCAACCTCAAGATAAATCGGATTATCTTTGCCGACTCCAAAAAATTTGACGGAGAAAACGTTGTCCCCTTGAGTGTGTCACAAGTGAAACAAATTGCTGGCCGAGCTGGAAGATTCAACCAGGGTAAAGAAAGTACTGGTTACGTTACTGCTGTCGAGCGCCAAAACTTGATCCCCATCAGAGATATGATGAAAAAGGAGCCTGCCCCTATCAAGAAACTTTACATTTGGCCCACACAGCAGATCTGGGCCAAATACATTGCCACATTTCCTGAGAACACACCCATGATTGAAATATTAAACACCTTCGAGAAGGAATTCAAAAGGGAAAAGAGAAGCAAGGATTCCTTGGTAAGGTATGAAATCACAGAATTAGATTCAAGAAAGTTGATCTTGAAGTTATTCCAAACAAAAAAGATAAAGGGTAAGCTCTCACTAGAGGACGAATTAAAATTGAGCATTGCTCCAATAAACTTGTTCCGAGCATCAGAGATCACAGAGAATGTTGTGTTGATGTATGTGGAAAATATTGCCAACTGCAAGAGTAAAGACATATTGAAAATGAAAGTGAATGACCAGAACATAATGAAAGGTACGCCTTCGCATTTGTTTACGTTTGAGAGAGCAATTTCGATTGTGGGTAGACTTGAAGAAATGCACAAGTTGACGCTATTATTCCTCTGGCTTAGCCAAAGATGGCCCACCTTGTTTATTGAGAAAGAGGCAGCAACTGATTTGAAGTCTCTTATAGAAAAGAGAATTGCAGAAGAATTGGCTAATTTGAGAAGAATAAAGCAGCTCAGAAAGTTTTCATACTATCGAGAGATGAAGAAGCAGAAGAAGGAGAAGAAGGAGAAGTGGCTGAAACGTCTTGAAAAGCGAAAAAGGGATCGTGATATGTAAATATAGTGTATATAGACTTGTAAATAGGAACTATATTAGTTGCTGGTTTTGGTTGTAGCTTTGGTTGTAGCTGGAGCTTACAGCTTGACTGTTAGCTTTCGTATCCACTATTATTCAGTCGCTTTTTCGTATTAAGATTTGCTTATCCTTACGCTTGACACATTCTCCCGATCCCTTGCACCCATGGAACCCCACAATCTCAGGTACGAGGAGCTAAAAAAAAAAAAAAAAATCCCCCACGCATATATCCCCCACTAACCAACAATTTTATTCGCGATTGACAAAGACGTTGTTGATCATAGTACTTAAGTAGGCAGCATCCACCAATTTACCGCCGACCCTAACTTTTGCTTTTCATCTCGGAGCTCTTTCGCTTCATCCCACACTTCATATCACTTGGAAGATGCTATTCATTGTTGTAGGAGGACCAGCCGGAACAGGAAAATCAACGCTTGCAGAGGCATTGGCAGAATATTATTCATGTCCCTTCATAGAAGGAGATGCTATGCACCCGAAAGAGAATGTGGACAAAATGTCGCGAGGTATTCCATTAACAGACGCTGACAGATGGGGCTGGCTCAAGAAACTTGCGAATGAAACCGCAAACCAGACTCTTACAAGCAAAAAGTGCATTGTTTCATGTTCTATGCTCAAGAGAAGCTACAGAGAGTATATCGAAAAATGTGCATCTGAAACATTGGCTGGACAAGAAAAGGTTACATTCAGATTCATCTTTTTATATACGACAATTGAGGATTTGATGCACCGTGTTAGCAACCGCAAGGGCCACTTTATGAAATCAGATATGGTTACTAGTCAGTATGAGATCATGGAGATTCCCAAGGGAGATGAATTGGTGGAGAACGGAGGATCTGCGTTAGCTGTCGATACAACCGGGAAGAATCAGCAGCAAGTTTTTGAAGAAACGAAAGAACAGCTCATAAAGAACTAAGAGGTTGCGACAGGACGCAAGTATAGATTGTATAGAAGGAGCTTACATCTCAGTGCCGATGTTCTAACTATTGTTTCAGATTATGGCTGCATCAGCCGAAGGAAGAAAAATAAATTTAACGAGTCGAGGCAAATAATAATTTTCACTCTGATATGCGCGCGGTAAATGGGTGCAAATTGCTTTTAGTGTGTGCGAGAGGGGGCGGGGGGTGCCATTATGTAGCCTGGCTTAATACGCTACTGGTGGGTGTTGTCCGTCGCTTTCGAGTCACCCAATGGATGGTTTCCTTTTTCATGCCCCTTTTACCCCCGCGTTCCCCCTCGTCATCTTTTTGACTAACTAGATAAGCTTTCTCCAAAGTAACCAGAGCAAGTACGAGTCCGTGGTACAATAAAAGCAAGAGAGAGCACAATTCGGATAATCTAGACAAATCGTCAACTTTTAACCTACAACTAATGTATTTTCTCTCTTCTTAAGCTTTTCTTCCCTCGTCATACTGATATAAGAGCGATAAGGGCTCAGTAGCTTCTCTTTTGGTTCCCCTCCATGTGACCGTAGTTTGCACTTTTCCCCTCGAGCAGCCTATTTTTCGGTCTGCACTCGCCCAGATCACCTTCATTTGGTACTTAACATTTCTCCACATTTCTGTTCAATGCATTCAAGCTTAAGAGCTAATTGTTTTCTGTTAAACCATAGCTAGCTAGCTTTAGTGGAGTTTTGTGGTACTCTAGCATGCTGAATTTTTTTTTTTTCTTCGCTGTTTTGCGGTGAGGGATACTTCCATTTGCGCCCTTTCGAGATTGCTAATGGAGAGACACGAGCACAGTTAGCGAAAGTAGAAGTACAACTCACTCTCAGGATGTTCGATCCAACAATCTTACCATATCACAATCCCAATGTTGATCGCCGAGTTGCCATTGTCACCGGAGGGAACTCGGGCATTGGATTCTATACCGTTTTGCACCTTTACTTACATGGATACATCGTATACATTGCAGGTAGGAACAAGTCTCGAGTGACCAAGGCTATAGGTGAAATTAAGGAAGTGGCACATGATAGGATTCGCAAGTACCCGGTAGATGTCTCTCAAAATAGATACCATGGTGAACTATTCTTTCTCGAGATCGACTTACTCGAATTGAACTCCGTAATCCGAGCTGCCGGAATATTCAAGTCTTTGGAGTCAAGGCTAGATATCCTTGTCAACAATGCTGGTGTCATGGCACTACCTTTTAGTACAACAAAAGATGGATTTGAAATCCAAATGCAAACAAACTACGTGTCGCCATTCCTCTTCACCACTCGGCTATTACCCTTGCTCGAAAAAACAGCGGACTTGCCCAGTAAAGACGGCGCTGGCCCAGTACAACCAAGAATAGTGTATGTATCGTCCATTGGCCACCACATTGCATTCTACAACTTTAGCATGAACTCACATTTCAGTTACAAGCCAAATATACTCTTCACATGGTTTAGGTATGGCCTTGCCAAAACCGCAGGAATACATTTCATGAACATGCTTGCTCTTCGAAACCCCAAAATTTTGTGCCTTCTGGTACATCCCGGATTTGTCATGAACACGAATCTCTTCTCATACTGGACGAGATTACCCATCATTGGTATATTATTTTGGTGTTTCTTCCAAATTTTTGGGTACATGTTTGGTGTGAGCAACGAAGAGGGGTCGTTGGCCAGTCTCAAGTGTTGTATGGATCCGCAATTGACTGTGGAGCTGGATAATGCCAAGTACTTTGCCACAGGTGGCTATGAATCTAAGCCATCCAGAGTAGCTCAAAATATGGATTACGCCGCTAGGACGTGGATATGGACCTTGAAAGAGTTGAGTGACAGGAATATATCAGTATAGGTGATGTTCATTGCTTTACGAAGAAATTATACAGGTTTAAATGTATACATGTACTAATCTGTTTCCCTTGAAGTTGCTAATGATCATCCGATCTATGAGGGAAGTAATCCTCTTCACTCGCGTAGTCGCTATCATCATTGTATGGTCGGTGTACAGCTCTTGTCTTTTGTGGACGCGCCTCTTCTTTTGCAGCAACATACTGGTCTATCTCTGAATCGTTCAAGTGAAGCGCATTTTTGAGGAAGAATTCAAAAAAGTCGTCTTCATCGATATCTGCACCGGCGCTTCTGAGATACTCTCTAGCATCTTTGTCATGATCTGTCTCACCGTCGTTCGTTGAATCTTCGTCATCACTATCGTTATCCATCCCTTCTTCGTACAACTTGGACACCGCATTCTTATCATCAAAGAACTCTTTAACTTTCTCCATCATCTCTTCCTCCTTTTGCATGATATCTTCATTGCTTGCAGGAACAGTACCATTCGCATTGGCAGAGCCTTCTGTCGTGTAAGTTTGAGGCGGAACTTTTTCTTTCAAGCGGCCTTCTGATATCAAAACCTTTTGAAGAAGCTCTCGCGACAAGTCAATCTCCTCAATAGTTTGTTGAAGCTGAATTCTGTGATACTCAGCCTCGAGATCCTTCGACAGACTCAATAGTGTATTGATACCGCTGGATAAGACTTGTGATACGCTATATTGATCACGGTGACTCTCCATAAAAGTGGTTATCCAGTCAGGAATGCCTACAGTATAGGACTCTCCGGTATCATCTTCATCTATGGAGGATCCTCCATTGTCTGAAAAGGCAATAAAAGACGCTGAGATGAGCCAAGGATACTTTGCAAAGAGTTGCGCGGTAGCTCTTCTCAAAGATACGCCCTCAATATCTACTATACCGGCTAGACTTTTCTCGATGTAACTCTTGTTCAAATTCACTAACCATTCTGTTAGCACCGGGATAGTGGGGCACTTGTATATGCTGTTGGTCATGAATTCAATCGCACTTGCCATAGACAAACTAAATCCTGGCAGCAACATTTGCGGAGGGATCACCAAGACTCGCTGATAATTAAGCCATACTCTATTCTGGGCTACCCCTGGCTCAAGCCACGCAGGTAGGCTCTTGTAGTGCCTGCAGAGCAAATAGTCTTCATCTGATACGTGAATGTATAGATCCTTATACTTCGACAGAAAGTCAAAGAGAAGTCCGCGAAGAAGCTCCTCGTCCAAGGATTCAGGGCATTCCTGTGCTCCGTAAATATATGATATGCCGTCCTTCTCGGCTAGCTGAATTATACCAGGTTCCGAGTAAAACGGATAATGTTGGGTGAATGGCCGGAAATGCGAAATGAGTGCTGGTAGCACTTCTTTATTTAAATGCGCTGCGATCTCATCGGCAGAGAGCATTGGATCGAGCCAAAAGGCTGCAAATTCGAACAAAGCAACACCCTCAGTACCGAGCTTCACGTACTTGAGAGGTGTGCTAGAAGAGAATGAAGGATCATCCCATATAGATTCCGCGTCATAATGGTGGGGGAAAAACATGCAAGAGTAGAATAAACACCACAGTAAGAGAGATCTCTCTCTAACGAGCAGAGTTGAAAGTTATTTAGTAGTGAAAAAGCCGCGCACTAAGTTTTTGCGGGGGCTAGCACTACAATCAAAATGGCGTCGTTAGCACAAATGTTGGAAATTGATCTACTATATGTATTTTTGGTATGCTACTATATTCACATATCTTACAACTTAGCCTCGTTATCGATTCTCTCGATAACAATGGAAGAAGCACCACCACCTCCATTGCAAACTGCAGCAACACCAATCTTACCCTTCTCTTGGGTCAAAACATTCAACAAGGTAACCACGATTCTGGCACCAGAGCAGCCCAATGGGTGGCCCAAGGCAACTGCACCACCGTAGACGTTCACTTTGTCTTGTTCAATGTTGCAGAGTTTTGTATTAGCCAAACCAACAACGGAGAAAGCTTCGTTTAACTCGAAAAAGTCAACGTCATCAACGCTCTTCAAGCCGGCATGCTTGATAGCCTTTGGAATGGCCAAAGCTGGAGCAACCGTAAAGTCGATTGGCTCTCTAGCGGCCTCACCCCATCCGCTTATCTTGGCCAATGGCTTCAAGCCCAATTCCTTCAACTTGGCTTCGCTCACAAGGATAACAGCGGCACCTCCGTCATTCAAAGGGGATGCATTTGGAGCTGTGACAGTACCGTTTTCCTTCTGGAAAACAGTTCTGGCGGACTTTAACTTGGCTTCGTTGAAGTTACCAATCTCCTCATCGGCACTGACGACAACATCTGGCTTACCACGGAATCCCTTGATAGTAATAGGAGCGATTTCACTGTCGAACTTACCAGCCTTTTGAGCTGCTGCAGCCTTAGTGTAAGAGCCAATGGCGTATGCATCTTGTTCTTCTCTGGAAAAAGAGTAGTCCTTGGCACACTTCTCGGCAGCTACACCCATCAATTTTTGCTCGTACGCGTCCAATAAACCATCCTTTTGTACACCATCGACCAATGTGGAGTCACCAAATCTGGCACCTGAACGGGCAGCTGGTACATAGTATGGAGCGTTGGTCATGGATTCAGCACCACCGGCAATGACGATGTCGGCGTTTCCAGTCATGATTGTTTGGGTACCAAGGATGATAGACTTCAAACCTGAGGCACAAACTTTGTTGATGGTGGTTGCCACAATAGATTTTGGCAAACCAGCCTTGAGAGCAACCTGTCTGGCAGGGTTTTGGCCAACATTGGCTTGTAAGGCACCACCGAAGAAGATCTCTTCAACCTCCTCAGCCTTGATCTGTGGGGTCTTGGCCAAAGCAGCCTTCACTGCGTGGGCGCCGAGATCAGAGTAAGTGTACGAGGACAATCCTCCTTGGAATGAGCCGATTGGGGTTCTAGCGGTTGCAACGATATAGACAGACATTAGTGCAACAATTAAAGAGAGAATAAACGAGTAAGGGGTATTAAACGCTGTTTTGAAACTACTCGTTAAAGAAGAAGACTAGGTGAAAAGCCTCGGGCATTTTATACACACTTTTTTTTGGTCGTAAGAAATTTCTGTACGAGCCGCGCGTCGTATAGCGACTTGGTGAAGTTCAACCATAAAATGCCCAAATTCAGCTAATGCCATTTGGTTACATGCAGGCATGAAAAGTGCCGAGGCAGAGAAGGAGTCTACGTGTGATTGATAGAGACCTGGTGGGTATAATGATTATACAAAGAGAAAGAGACCTGGTGGGCCCGGGGTGTACCTAGTGAGCACAACTCGCTTCGATACTAGTCGGGTTGTGTGCTGTCCTTAGCTGCAGTTGGACAAGCGTGCGCAAAACATATCTTACTAATATATCCACTCGGCCGTATCCTCGTTTATGCCATACTGGCTTAGCTGCGAAGTGTGCAAGAGCAACGTCAGCTTGGATTTACTGAAGTAGAGACCCCTATTTATGGAATCTCTTCGTGGTTCATTCACACTAGTTGCAATCATAAGTCGTGTGACGAGTATGCAGGATAAACAAATACTACTTGTACCAGAAGTGACTCGGTTGCCTTCGCATGCACATCTTTATTCCACACCCTAAAGATCACAATGCTCACATCTAGAATTGGGATTCGCACTCTCAGCCACGTGCGGTACATCCACAGGTCACCGGTGGTGACTAGCTTGTTCAAGAAGTCCGCTGATACCACTTCCAGGTCTCCAAGTACAGTTCCAACAAGCGCAACCGGCCGTCCAGCTAACAATATCCCCAGCGACGGATCCTCCATTGGAGAAGCAGCCACGACCTCGAAACAGCATTCAGCTGCAGCTAAAATTGCATCGAAAATACCCAGATGGTTGCGTCCTTACACGAGCGACTTTGCACACGCTCCATTCTCCCACGTCACAGCATTCTTAATTGTGCATGAACTAACAGCTGTGGTGCCATTAATCGGACTTTGGTACCTCTTTCACCAGAGTCATGACTATATACCTGTAGACTTACCTTCATGGGCGATAGAAAAAGGCATGGCTGTCATAGACAAAGGATTAGAAAAGTTTGATTTCACCGACTACTCGCTCAGTGAAAAATCCAAGTTCCTCATGGAGGGTGCATATGCATATGCCATCACGAAGGCCCTTTTCCCTGCCAGAATTATATTCAGTGCTGCTACCATGCCCTGGTTTGCAAAATGGTTTGTAATTCCATTCACAAGGGTTTTCAGAAGGGGCAAGAAGCAGGCGCCAACTGCTCCAATTTCAACGGTGAATGATACCCCACATTTACAGGAGCCCAAGAAAAAGTCTGTTGATAAGCCCAGATTATAACCTCTCTCACGCACAGAACATTGTAATATAACTATATATGAATAAATAGTAGATAGTACATCCTTACCAAAAGCCAGTATTCTTGTTGATCTGCAGTACACTCTTGATGTATTTTTTTGGACTTCGTTTTTTGTCTCCTTTGTCTATCGCGCGCGCTTGAATCGCGCTCCACACCCTTTCTTATCAGTTAGCTACCTCAAGACTCATTTAAGAATAACGAAAACTTTCAGCGACAAAATGGCAAGCACGATAACAGCATTGGATTACCTCCGGTCCCAATTGGATCTAGAAAGAGAAGCCCGTGAGCTCATGCCTTATGATCCTAACGTCTGTACTTACGACATGGGGGAGCTTAGGCAGCCAGTTTTCGCCTGCTTAACATGTTCCACGCAAAATGACGACACACCGATAGGTGTATGCTATTCATGCTCTATACAGTGTCATTCATCGCATGACATAGTGGAGCTCTTCTCTAAAAGGAAGTTTGTGTGTGACTGCGGGACCACCAAGATGAAGAATACTCCCAATGGAGCATGCAAGATACGATCGGCTATACCTACTGGAGCCGCATCTGGTCAGCAACAGGCAAGCCTCCAACAGCAGTCGAATTCACTCCGTAGAACTTCTGCATCATTAGGCAGGTCTGGAATACTAGCACAAAATGCGGAAGATATACCGTCTCTGGGTAACCAGTACAACCAGAATTACAAAGGCCTCTTCTGCAGCTGTCAGCGACAATATAACCCACTCGAAGAGAGTGGTAACATGATCCAGTGCTACTTTGGTTTTTCATGTGGCGAGGACTGGTTTCACGAGGAATGTATATTAGGCTATAAGCGAGGCGTTATCAAGAGTGAGACAGATGCTAAGGCTACTTCCACAAAAAGGGTGCTTGAAACGACAGAGCTCGATCTGGTACCGGAAGCAGTGAAAGTAGAAGGATCCAAAAACAAACTAGAATCCTTAGAGCATATCGAAACTGGAGAAGATGCAACGAGCGCCAATGAGCCTTCTGGCTCAATAAAGAGACAATTGGATGAAGGTGAAGATGACTACGAGGACGAGGAAGAAGACTCCAATGTGCCATATTTTCCTCAGCTCGACAGTTTTGATCTGTTCATTTGCTGGAAATGTGTCGACGCATTCAGCTTGGTATTCAACAAATTTGTTGAAGATAGTGAAATCGTTTTGGTTGCAATACCTCACTTTGACGGAATAGACTCAACAGCCTCATGGAAAGAACGATTTGAATCTTCCAAAAGGGTGAAGATGGAATCTTCAAAGTCTAAACCATCTGTTCCTCAATCACTTTTTCTCAAACCCGGGTTTAGGGAGAGACTAAAGACAGTTTACTTTGACTCAAAGACTGATCCCAGAGTGAAAGAATTTTTAGATATTCATTCTTACCTCTACTCAGCAGACGCAGTATACGAACCTCCGGAGGAAGCCGATGATGCTTCCTCGAATACTGGTTCTCTTTTGGACTTGGGAACCGAAGCTCTCCTGTCCCTTCCACGCGAGCAAGCGATAGAAGGACTTCAAGCATATGATAAGATAAAATCGAAATTGAGAGACTTTTTCAAGCCGTTTGCTGAAGACGGGAAGGTAGTGACAGAAGACGAGGTGAGAAATTTCTTTTCAAAGATCAAAGAAAAGGACCCATGAGAGACTAAGGTAGATTTATAAATATATTTACTATTAAAACTCAAACCTATTCTAAATACACGATGCAATTGCTATTATCAGACATTTCTTTGTCTCTTGTCTTCCTATCTTCCCGTTCTTCGTTTACATACTGACACCTAATAGGGGTCGAAGAAACTTCTCACTTCTTATCTTTCTTCTTCTTGCTCTCTAATGCCGAAAAAGCTTCATCCCAAACCTTGTTTCCCTCTTCTGTAGAGACTCCTGGAAACACGTTCTCAAAGACTTCATTGTACCACTCAACAGGAATGAATTTCACACCTTCCTTAACTTCTGCTGGGATATCGTCTAATACATTCTCGATATCCTTTGGAAAGATGATCGTGTCGCATCCGTATCTCTTGGCTCCCAATATCTTTTCTCTCAAACCACCAACTGCCAACACTCTGCCTGTTACTGTTAATTCTCCAGTCATGGCAATGTTACTGGCTATTGGTTTGTTGAGAGCTAATGAGACCAACGATGTAGTAAACGAAATACCCGCAGAAGGACCATCCTTGGGAATGGCTCCATCAGGGCAGTGTACGTGGATCTCTGCTGCCTCAAAAAATCTGTTTTTTGGAAACATCTTTGTCATAAACAGTTTTGCAAACGAATATGAAATAGACGCCGACTCTTTCATCACATCTTTCAAGCTACCAGTAACGCGCACTCCTGCACTACCCGTTCCTGAAGAAATCGAGTTCGTTAAGATAGATTCAATGTACAAAGCATCACCATTACCTGAGCCTGAATATGCGAGTCCTGTTGCAACACCAGCAGGAAGTTTATCATAAACTCTGTCTCTGGGGTATGTTTCTGGGCCAATATATTCCTTTAAGAGGTCTGGAGTGATAGTGAGTTTGACGTCATCAGGGATGATCAAAGGCTCGAGTAATGTTTCTTCCTTCTCTTCACCTGCCTTATCGGTACTACCTTCAGTGTCTTCCGCTACTGATTCTTTCGCAATGTCAAGTTCTTTCTCGAGAGCCTTCTTTTTTGCTGCGAGTCCTTGACTCAATTTTTGAGATGCATCAGATTTGTCAGTTTCGGGAACTACTTCTTTGTTGGAGTTCTCGTCTTTCTTCACAACTTCTGCTTTAGTTTCGTTACCGGCAACTTTCGTTTCATCTGGTTTGTGCTCATCATCTTGATCCTTGGCAGCCTCATCTTTTGCTTCTTTGTTCTCGATTTCCTCCACAATCTTGAACGCTGCCTTGCTAAAGATCCTTCCAATTTGCTTCTTTGTGTTTCTCAATCCACTCTCTCTGCAGTATCTTTCTATCAATTTAATAATTGTTTCCTTCGGGATTTCTACCTTTCCTCCTTCTAAACCCGCTTTCTTAGCAGCTTGAGGGATTAAATGTCTCGTGGTAATCTCGACCTTTTCATTGGTAGTATATCCATTCACCTCAATCACCTCCATTCTATCTCTCAATGGAGGTGCGATGTTACCCAAGTAATTTGCTGTACACACAAACAATACCTTGCTCAAGTCAACCTTGACGTCTAAGTAGTTGTCAATGAATGAGTGGTTCTGCTCTGGGTCCAAGATTTCCAAAAACGCTGATGATGCTCCACCTCCACTCCTCGAAGTAGTATCCAACTTGTCAATTTCATCGATTAACATGAGTGGATTGGACGTTTTTGCTTGCTTGAGTGCTAAAATGATTCTGCCCGGGACTGCGCCTACGTATGTCCGTCTGTGACCCTTTAACTCATGCATATCCTGAACACCGCCCATTGCAATTCTGACATACTTCCTGCCAAGACTCTCAGCAATAGATTTAGCAATGGATGTCTTTCCTGTTCCAGGTGGCCCGACAAGACATAAGATTTTGCCATCCACGTTCCCTGAGATTCTGCCCATTGAAATAAATTCTAAAATACGCTGCTTCACATCGTCCAAGCCATAGTGGTCTTTCTCCAATGTAGACTTGGCTTTTTTCAAGTTAAAATGATCTCTGGAGTAAACGCCCCAGGGTACACTAACCAACCAATCCAAGTACTTCTCAATGACAAATGACTCGCTCAGATTTTCATGCTGGCCCTTAAGTTTATCCAACTCGTAGTCAAATGCCTCTTGAGCTTCTTTGGTTAAGGTTTTACCCTTCAATTTTTCCATATACTTGCTGATCTTGTCGTTCCCTTCTCCCTTCTCATTCAAACCAGCCACTTGTTTAAACTGGTTAATGAATTCTCTGAAGAAGGCCTTGTTTTGGTTCTCGAACGAAGCCTTTCTCATGTTTTCTGTAGTCTTAAGCTTAACTCTCTTCAAATCGTCTTCAATCTGAATCAAATCCAAAACCATCTCCAACCTCTCCTGAACATTGAGAGCCTCCAAAACCTGTTGAATCTGATCCGCAGATGCCATCAGTAAAGAAGCGACATAGTCCGCAAAATCATGTGGCTCGAACTTATCAGCACGGATTAACTGATCACGAGCAACTTCATTATTGGACGTGAGACCCATTGCTGTTCGTTTTATTTCTGATACCAATTGTGTTATCACTTCAGACGATTTATCGTATGGTTCGTACCCAACAAAAGTGGTTGTTGCAATAGATACTTTGAACTTCGAGAGATATGCAGTAGGAGAGTCAGGTGCAATCGCGTTGTCCCCATCGTTTGTGGTATTTTCGGTAGCAGTGGATCCTGAGACACTTACGTGAGTGTCTGATCTCGCAGCAGTGGAGTCCACATCCGCATTATAAGCTCCTTCTGCATTGGCGGGTGCGGGGGTAGTAGGAACAGCCTGGCTCTTTTTGTTCTTGTAATTGGGTGGCGTAAGCTCTTCTAAGCGGCATCTGGATTGGGCATAAGCCACGATTAGGGCATTCTCATTTTCTTTCCTTTCCTCTGGCTTTGTGATCTTGCTCAAGACACAATGCACACCAATTTTATGAACCGACTTATCATCCTGAATTACGTCAGAATCAACTTCAGTGTCCTTAGAGTGGAAGAGAACAAAATGTGGATGCTTATTTTCAATCATTGCATCAATGGCCTTGATTACTTCCGCATCTTCCACGTTGATAGCAAAGATGGTACCAGGTACTGGAGGACGGTCTCGCATTGGAATTGCGAGAAGGGGCGGGAAAGTTTTAGGAAGTGGTGGTGGCTGCTTGGGAGTATTCCCGCCATCAGAAGAGTTCTCGCTGCCGCCGCTGTCACCGGAAACTCCATTCTTCGCTGCCACGGTGTTAGTTTCTATATCTTCTTTATTTGCTTTGTCATCTTTCTTTATACTTGTATCCTCATCCTTCTTATTCTTCGCTTCATCCTTTTTGTCCTTTCCGTTTTCCACGGGCTTATCGTCGTTTTCCTCGACTGGTTTCTCCTTTGTCATCCAACCGATTTCATCGATTTGACGCGATCTCCTAAGCGCCAATGTCATAGATTCAATTTCTTCATATAACAAATCTGCATCAAACGAAAGCTGGGACGAAGTAGCCGGGGTTTCGTTGTGATTGGATCCGACTCGGTGGACTGCAACAGTCCTTAGTGGACTGTAGGCAGTACTAGCGCGTCTCACAGACGCAGTTCTACCTGCCACAAGTGGCTTGTACACCCTTAAGCAGCCACTTCTATTCATGACGATTTACTCTCTGTACGGCAATAGTAGGAAGGTAGCAGCTAAGTAGAGCTGAAATTTTGCAATGCTCACTAATCAGCACTTCGACACTCGCCCCCAGCTGCAGTCAAGCGGGCCGAAGGTGCGAGAACGAGAGCTACATCGGAGTTGGTACGTGCACGCTTTGGCTGCAAAATTCCATTGTGCAACCACTGACGCTAAAACACACTCTCTACACTAACAACCTCCGATCTACGTAAACCATACTCTAGACAAGACAAGATATTTATACATATAGAGACAGGAAGTAAAGAAAATTAAAAGGAAAAAAAAAATTGAAACCCACTATTATTATCCATTAATCGATTTTAAAGACATTCCTTTTTCTCTTCTTCGGTACTACTAATTCTCCACTAGCCATTCTCTTCCTGTTGGGTGTGCTGCTTTTGTCCTCAGTCCAATTCGAGTCTTCATAATAGTTTAATGTGTTCAAGTCTTCGTCCTCAAGATTGAGTCCCTTGTTGGGGCTATTGTTCTTTTTTGGTGTTTCTGCCTGAGGTGTGGAGTATCTACCAGAGACAACGGAAATAGAGCCAACACTGGTATCCTTCCCACTTGGCAACCTTGTAGCATCTGATTTTCTAAGTTGTAATTTCATTTTTTTCTTCGGCTTCGATTTAGAGGGGAGCACATCCGAATTGTTTAGAGTTGAGTTTGCACTTGCAAATACATCGTCATCTGATATACCGAGAGAAGCAGCAGACGTAGAAGTCGCTCCCGATTCGCTACAATCGGAGTCGTGCTGCAAATTGGTCGAAGGTTCCGAAGATTTGAGTTGACCTTCTTCCGCCCTCGCCAGCTCGTCTGTAAAGGAGGACTGTGTCCGAGGCTCATGCGCTGAGCTCGGACTACGGGCCCGTGTTGCATGGGCCCGTCTCGCGTTGGGCACATTCAATTGTTTTAGAACTCTACCCCTCATAATATCATCACTGGTCAAGCCTTCCCTATTCATAGCTTTGAGTGAATTGAAGTTGAAATATGTTCTTTTTTGCTTGGGGGGCTGCTTCAGTACAGGAGCGGTACCCAGACTTGCTCCCGATGCTAGTGTAAGTGTAGGTCCCGAAGCTGGCACAGACCTTGCCTTGCGCTGTGTTGGAGACAATATTGACATTAACTGATCTTCTGGTGATGGAACATAGGGACCCCTATTTGGAATCTGGCCAATTGAAGGAGCAAAGATTCCTCCCGTGAGTGGTTCCGCGCTCGAATCATTCAAGTAAGGAGAGTCCTCAAACACAAATGGGGGGTTACTTGTTGGTAGGTTGGAAGAGGAAGCCGCAATATGGTAGGTAGAAACAGGTTGTTGTGACTTTGACCGCCTCTGATTTTGTGCTAAAAGTTGTTTCAACTTTTCCACCTCCTCTTTCAATGAGTCAATCTTCGCTTCTTGAAGCTTGTCCTTTGTTGCATGTTGCTGTTTGAGTTTGCCAATAGCTAGTTCATAATCGTGTTTGGACTTTTCGGCAACTGTATTGTCAACAGGGCGTGCAGTGGACAGAGCAGCCGTGAGTGGTTTTGTCACCACACCATTGGAAGTCGGCAAATTATCCAAGCATTTAACAGCCAGTACAACAGCTAGCTTTATCAAGGCTTTTCGATGAGAGTCTGCATGTAAAAGATCGTTTAACTCTCTCTCTCCTTCGAGAAACGCTTTCGATGTTCGTAACAGCATTCCAACCACAATAGTGAAAACGAAATATCAAACTATGACCGGCTTCAGAAAGCTTGCCGTTGTGTAGATGCTTCTTCAAAGCTGTGTGAATGAGAGTGCTCTTCTCAGTTGGCGTTTGTTTGTCTTTTCGAACTGAATTGTTTACATTTTCTGCACGCACGTAGATTTTTAGCAGCTCCGGAACTTGATCTGCTCTGTGCGCAGCCTTTTAGTGTCCTCCGTACGTGTACCAAACTAAAGCTCTCTCTATCTGCCGCCATGAATAGCTCAAGGCTTGAGCTCAAGAAGAAGGCTACTGTATACCAAGCATGCAATAATGAATTCAAAAGAGGAGTTGCCCTCAACAGGGAGGTTCTCGCACGAGCCTACCCTGATATTGACGCTTACAACAACGACTGGGAGTTGATTCCGGAAGTGGTGAAACACGGAAAAGACCATCCAGAGTTTTTCCTATCAAAAGGGTCTAGCATCCCTCCTGATGAGATTTTAGACAGATATAACCCAACAAACGTTGCCATACCAATGCGACCGCGCGATGACTTCCATTCTTCTTCTGAAATGGCCCTACCTCTGCTGGATTTATTGAAATCATTACACTACTACGTCAGCCAAAAAGTTGCTGGGCTAGAAGAAAGTGATCGCATACGATTGGAGGGGAACTTTGACGAGACGGCACTATTGGCTATGGGGGCAATTGTAGAGAGCTTAGCTGATGAGCTTATTGGCGAAATGGGTGCAGACATATTTATTGAGAAAGACGTACAGAATCGCCTTGATGGTGGCTCTAACCCCGATGAAGATACGAGCAGAGAAGATGATAGTGACTCAGAACTGGGCTCAGAGAGCCAAACTAGTGATGATGAGGATAATAGCAGTTTGAGAAATGAAAGTGGTTAGGACTTTTAAGGCTAGAATAGTGAATGACTAGAACAACAACAACGAATTTATGAAAGTATGTGTATATGTCTATGTAAAATACGTTTATTTCTCTTCCTTGTCCGAAGTGGTTTCAACTTGTTCGCCATTGGTTACTTCTGGGGTCTCGGAATTGGCCTGTCTTTTCTTCTCAAGGTTCTTCTGATAAATAGACTCCTTGCCAGCATCCTTGGCTGTAGTTTCGATTCCAAATACTCTGTACAACAACTCATGTGTATCTTTCTTGTTAACCATCAAGTTGATGTTTGTTCTTCCCTTCCACAACGGCAAGAAGAGGTCTTCATATCCTTCGCCTCTCTTAACAGTCAAGAAAACACACCCCTCGGTCAATGGAGCCAACTTCTCGCTGAACTCTGGATCGAGACCAGACTCCTTTATAGCGTCCAACTTAGGGAATGCCTCTTGAAACAAGAGTTCCAAGAGCTTCAAGTTACAAACCAAATGTCTCTGTGGGCCCAAATAACCCTTTATTGTGTGGAGAGACTCGTTCTGAACTCTCCACGGGCAGTTACCAGTATCATTCTTTTGAGAAACAAAAAGTTTGATACCTGCATGGATAATTTTGAGTTTCTGCTCAGTGATTGACAATATGTCTCTTATTATAGGAGAAACATAGTAGATGGTACGTAATGGAGTACCCAAGGCATTACGCACGAGGGTACAATCTTTAGGGAACTTGTCAGAAAAGTCGTAAAATGGCCAGCACTTGGCAAGTTCTGGGTGGTCAGCAGGGAGGAAAATAAATGGCTCTTCATTTGCATCTCTTGGGAGCTTATGCTTACGAGGCGCAGAGGTGGTGGTCGAGCTGGTCTCTTCAGCAACTTCAGTCGTTGGCTGCTCAACTTTCTGTTTCTTAATCAGATCAGATGCCTGCTCAGCGACTCTCTTTGCAGTAGTACTCTCCTTCAAGGCTTCTGGGTCGATCTTTTCAAGTACGGTAATAAAGAAACCACCTGTATTTTGCAAGTGTGGGTAAACTCTCAAACATTTATCCAAGTTGAAGGCGTTAGCTTCTTCTTCCGATGGTGGAAAGCAGGTCTCTGGGACATCTGTGCTACCTCTCTCTCTCTCTTCCATGTCCTTTCCAAAGACCTTCCAGTTGCTGAGTCCATCTCTTCTAATCAACCCTGGCAACTCGTTGGTGCAATCAACAATCTTTACTTGACCATCCCATTTCCTCAAAGCTGCCGCAATTACTGCCTCGTTCTCAATCGGCGATAACGAGCAAGTGGAGTACACGAGTCTACCACCTCTCTTCAACAACTGTAAACCTCTGTTCAAAATATTTACTTGCAAGGAATGCAAGCCAACAGCATTTCCAACAGTAAAATCCTTCCACACGTTAACATTCTTTCTCATGGTTCCATCCCCAGAACAAGGGACATCACACAATATACGGTCAAACTTCAAAAACTCATTTGCTCCGTTCAATTTGATTCTGGGGAACAATTGCGCATCGTGATTGACAACCATAAAGTTAGGACTGTTAAGTCTCTTCACTTGGTGCACCAACATGTGAGATCTTTTGTAGTCTGAGTCATTAGCCAAAACGAAACCAGTTGCCAAACTTTCAGGCTTACCGTCTCCTTCTTCGGCATGCAAAGCCTCGACCAATTGAGCAGTCTTTGATCCAGGTGCAGCACACATGTCCAAGACATAGTGGTGGGGTTTAATATCCATTAACAATGGAGGAATCATAGAGACAGCCTCCTGTCTTGAGATATTACCGACTTCGGTCTCAATCACCAACCAACGCTGAGTTTTCGCAAACTCCTCATTCTTACGGATAACAGACTTACTAACGTCAATTTGCCATCCCAACTCGTCAGGGTAGTACTTCAAGTTCTTGGGCTGCAAGGGAATCCCTTCAAAAGTTGCATCTTGTAATTTAGAGACATGGTTTTGGACAAAGTTGTCCTTGATTTCTCTTGCATGCGCTCTTGATCCTGTGATTCTAAATGTCAAGGGTAAGCTATCCTGGCACGCCTTTTTGAATTCATCGAATTCAGCTTCATCAGGAATGATATTCATAGCTTTGTAGTATTTCTCCCACTTTGGGTTCTCTCTGACCACTTCAGTCCAGCCTCTAGAATCATTTCCAGCATTGTTGGTGTTGTTATTCTTTTTTCCGGTTCCTTTTCCGGTTCTAAAGTTTCTTTTACCCATTGTAGACAAGAATCTTATCATTCACTTGCGGAGGGTGTTTCTTGGAGCTCAGTATCTGAAACTTTTCGATGAGGTGAAAATCGCATCGTGAGAAAAAAAAAAAAAAAAAAAAAACAATCATCTAGAAAAGAAAAGCTCAAGCTTAGTAGAATGTGAAGGTAGTGAACAACACGTCAAGATCAAACTCCATATTCGCTGCTATCGCACTTAGTTCGATATTTCATATTCCAAAATATAAATGCCTATTAGGAAGAGCTTTTAGGCTCATGGCAGCCCTTGAGCAGCCTGGGGCCTCATTTAGTTCACTTCAATGTCGCAGCAATTGGCTGCAATTAAGAACTCAGGCATACCCGTTGCACAATAAGCAGTCGCAAGGAAGCTTTCATGCGGCAACAGTGATATTGCAGCTACGTCTTGTGAAACTCGTCTTCATCCTTGTGGGATCTTGTCGGCCTCTTTTTGTTAGTATTTGCTGTCGATATGAGTAGTCTTATCGGCTGCTACTGCTGCTGCATTGTTTTTTTCCGTTCCGTGAGTGGCGCATGGAAAATCCTCGGTATGCCTCTGAACCTTCGCTACAGCTACAAAAGATTTTTTGTCCCAGCGGTTCTCATTGCATCTATACATTCGGGTCCCCCACTATTCGATCTCGTCATCCACCTATCATGGAGAGAATTATAGATAGAGTAGATCGAAGGCGACTACAGTTTGGAGCAGTATGTTGAGTTTTATTCTTGTGCACCCATTTGTTCTCTTGATAGTATCACAGAAGAGCATAATTAAGAATGAAAATTACTAACAGGTTTTTGCAGGCAAGTGCATTTGTTGGTGCAAGTTTGATTAAACTAGACGTGTACAAGGCGCATTCTCCAAACATCCCTCAGCTCAAGTTAGCACATGTCTTAATCATAGCTGGCGTGGTTGCGTGTCGTTTTATGGCATGGGCCATCTTTGGCAGTTTGAGCCCTATGGAAGTAAAGAACTTGCGAGACAAGACATCTTACACCCTCTGGGAATTTTGTATAGGGTTTTTAATCTTTCTTTCAAATAGCAGAAAAGTCACTATGAGCCTTATCAAGGGTGAGTTTTGGAAGTTTGCTGGACTCTTCCTATGCATAGTCCTTCTCAAAAGTTTCCATTATTTATGTGTGGATCGTGGAACTGTAATGTTTCAGAGTGGAACGGCTCTAGAAGGACGAAATTCAACTACAGGCTCAGTAAATAATTCCGAGGAGGGATTGTCTTCCGTTTTTACAGAGCCACCTTCGCTGGCACGCGTGCACGCAAACGCATGGGCAAAGCAAAACAAATTGCATCTTGTTAGGTTTTCGTTGGGATTAGCCTTGATAAACATTATTGACGTGATGCTCATTCATAGGTTCGTTCTTGAATTATACTACAACACCACAGCCTATACAAACATCCTCATACCCCTTTTCGGTTTTGAGATCCTCAACATATTTCCCCTCATCGTATTGACTACTATCAGGTTCGGACTCGACTATTACGAAGAGGCTATTGTCTCTCCCAAGGTCGCAATCACTGAAGGATCTACTGCAGAATACGACCCTATCAAATGGATTGACACAAAACAAAGAACACTCAAGATTATTGAGTTCTTAACAAACCTAGTCAGATTCTCCATGACATGCATATTTGCCGTTTGCTTTCTCTACTTCTACACTTTCCCCTTGCATATTCTACCTTCGTCCTACTTAACATTTAAGGTGTTACTAATTAAGACGAGGTCGCTCATTAATTACAAAAAGTCACAAATAAAGCTTTCAAAATTGATGCAACCTTCAGCATATAGTGACTATAAACATTGCATTATCTGTTTGGACAACTTTACAAGTATTGAAACCGTGAAACAGATGCCTAGATGCAACCACGCCTTTCACCTCAACTGCTTGAAAAGCTGGCTCGACTATTCATCCGACTGTCCGATTTGCCGTCAGCCAATATAATTGCTGAATATATTCCTTGTCATTCGTAATAATATATTGTGATATGTTTTATCTGTACATAAATTAACAGGAACTTTATGTTGTCTGTGTTGGCATCCACCAAGGATACATAAAATAAAAAAAACTTTAGTAAAACAGCTTGGACTCCACTGTAGCCGCGAGCACTCACAGGCAGCCCTAAGAATTGAAAAATATATGGGTGTGTCGCTTCGCATTATCTGCTGAGAAGCTTAGAAGTATTCTCCATTTGTCCGTGTGATATCCGCTGTGAGGGTATCAATATCTTGCTGGTCATTCAAGTGCACAGTCAAATCCTCCAAACCCGTGCCATTTTGATGTGTATGTGAATGGGGTGCGCCTTCGTGGTTGATGGGGTTGATGGGGTCACTGATGAAGTCGTCATACTGGTACGATTCATCTTTGATTCCATCGATGTCAACTTTGCCTTCATTAACAAGTGAATGTGCATGTTGTACGCCTTCCTCATCCTGTTCCACCTGGTGTTCTTGTTCCTCATCTCCCTGTGGTTGGTGTTCTCCACTATCTTCATGTCCTGCGTCTTGATGACTGATCTGCTCTCCGTCAAGTCCTTTTTCGCCTTCTCCATCGTCACCTCCATGACTATACTGATCTTCATCGCCGTACTGCTCATGACTTTCAATATATCCGCCTGCATCCACTCCAGCTGCAGCAGAGTCCTCTTCTGATATGTCTTGTGTTTGCTGTTGCAGCAACTGCGAGTGGCTCTGATGCTGTTGCTGCTGTTGGTGCGCTATTGAATTATGGGGAGAGTCCATTGGAGAGTCTGATGCAGACTGGCTCGGATCAGGTGATTGCTGTTGCTCCTGCTGCTGTTGTTGTAAGACACTTGCCTTGGATTGGCGCTTCACTGCTCTGGTTTCGCCTCTTTCTTGCTTTAATGCCTGCTGCTCTCTGTACTTGGCAAGATAGATCTTCAATACTTCGGCATAATTTTCGAACCCCAAATCATGCATCGAGTATAGTATATCTTCTCCGTTGATTGTTTTCCGCTTCTCTCTCAAGCATTTGTCGCTAGCTTCACTTGTGATGAAAGAGATGAATTCTGAGACACACTCTTGCATACACTCTTTCGCGTCTTTAGACACTTTGGCAGTTGGCGGCAACGTATTCTTCATGAGTCTGGCCACATTTGCTATCGGCAACCATCTGTCTTGTTCTCTTAATTCAATTTCATGCGGGTTGATATTGTTGGGATCCATTGTGGGGGAGATGCTGTATCGTGGTTTGCAGCTATATGTAGGATAATATTAGTGAGCCAGCTATTAAAAAAGGCACTTCGGTGAATATGAGTCAAAGAGTATGGAGTGTAGCTACGTGAAATTTTCCCTTGAGTGTATTTTTGTAAGCGAAAACAAACACAAGTGTGCGATAATTTATGGCCTCGCCAGGAGTGGTAACTGCTCTGCTTTCGATTCAATGTGTTTCGAAGTTTTGAACGCGAAGCGAAATTTTCAAGTCTCTAAGTTACCACCTCCGCGTAAATATTGTCCTAACATGAAATAGCTGCGATTATCGGCTTCTGTCTAGCTACACATGACTCCACATGCCCCTCTAGCACAGTAAAAGGTCACTACTTTTCAAAAGATGTCCAATCTGAACGACTTACTACGTAAGTCTACGGCAGGTGTTTCTTTTCTCGTAGTTGGGCAGGTGATCACAAAGCTCTTCACATTTCTCTTGAATCAACTTCTCATTCGATTCATCTCACCAAAGGTATTTGGAGTCGCATCCTACTTTGAAGTTATTTTAAGCACGGCGTTATTTTTCAGCAGAGAGAGTGTAAGACTATCAATTCAAAGGATTGAGTCTGCTGAAGAGGAAGACAAAAATGAAACGGGAAAATACAAACTGAAAAATGTATTCGTTGAAGGGTCGAAAGAAGGCATTCTTCAAAGTGTCATAAACTTTGGTTATTTGGCGCCAGCAGTCGGATTGCCAATCTCCGGTGCTCTAACGTATTGGCAGTCAAAATCATCCATCTTCAGAGAAGAAATAGTTTATCTACCCTTATACAAGCAATCAATTGCTTTGGTCTACTTGCTGTTGATCCTAGAGCTTCTCGCAGAACCTTTATACGTTTTGAACCAAGTCCAATTGAACTTCTCTCAAAGAACCAAATTCGAAAGCTTGGCCACATTCGCGAGGTGTATTTCTACGTTTACGGTAGTACTCATGTGCAATAAGTTCTACGGTAGCTCGGATGGAATTGCAGTCTTGGCGTTTACAATTGGACAATTGTGCTATTCGCTCACAATATTTGCAGCCTACCAGCTTAGCTTCTACACCACTCAGGATGTCGCTCTACAAAAGTGTTCACTTGAGCCAAAGATAATAGATGGTAAGGTAAAATCCCAGTATTACCTCAACCCTAGAATTATGACCATTTGGAAGACGATTTTCATCCAGATGTTGTTCAAGCAGGTTCTCACCGAAGGGGACAGACTTTTGACTAATTACGTTTGCACACTTGAAGAACAAGGGGTCTACTCAGTAGTTACTAATTATGGCTCCTTGGTTGCCAGATTATTGTTCCAGCCGATCGAGGAATCACTTCGATTGTATCTCACTAGACTATTGTCATCGCCAACAAAGGAAGCTGTATCTTCTGCCAGAGCAATAATGCTGTATTTGAGTATTTTTTATCTCAACTTGTCACTTTTGATTTGCCTCGCTGGGTATACGAACGGTTCATTTATACTTCAGCTTATATTAGGACAAAGAGCATCAACCAAATGGAGCAATACTAACCTCTTCTCAGTTTTCCCACAGTATATTCTTTACATCCCATTTTTAGCTTTCAACGGGATATTAGAAGCATTTTTCAATAGTGTTGCGTCTAAGCAAAACATTTCCAACCATTCCATTTTCATGTCCATCCTGACATTATTATTTTTGTCTGTGCTGTACTTGTTAATCCATACTTTGGAGTTGGGTCTACTTGGCTTAATTCTTGCAAATACTGTGAATATGTCTATACGAATTGTCTACTGTGGACGTTTCATCTCGCAATACTTTAGCAAGCGGCACCAAGATTTCCACTACAGTGAATTGGCTGCAAAATTGTTCACCCCATTGTGTATTGCGGCAGGCTTTGAATATTTGCAGTACAATCTCCTCAACAACAACTCAATGTCGACCTCATTTACCGGCTTACTCAAGAGTGGTGGCATAACATTGGCATATTTGTTGTCTGCTTTGTACATAGAAAGAGATTTAGTACTAATCTCTGCCAACTCTCTCCTCAAGAAAGGGAAAAGTAAAGTAAATTAAAAGTCAACAATTTCCACACCAAGTCTTAATAAAGTCGTAGAAATCACAAGAAGTAAAAAAATTTGGAGTCGTCATACCAGATACTCAAATGCCATTACTCTCCAGATAGGTGCCGTCCATTTCGCCTCCACCACGGGTAGCAAACTGTGCTGAATTTCTTCCCTCCAGTGATAGTGCTACTCACTGCTTAGGCGGACCAGTTGACTACTCAAACTGGGCAAACCTGAACCGTAGGGATCGAACTGGACACCGCACTGTAATAATGACACAAAAGTACACAATCAGTACGCTTCTGCCACACGCCATCACAGCACAGAAAATTGTTTTTTTTTGGCATATACCGCGCGACACGACAACAAAATATTTCGATTAACAGACAATTCTATGTACTCTACCTGTGAAAGACTCTACCTGTGAAAGCGTTTACTCGCTATATATTCCGTCTATTTACATTTTCGAAAACTTGATTCATTCGGAGTCAGTATCATCATCGTCCTCTTCATCATCTTCATCGTCACTTGACACAACTTCACCCAATGACTTCAACTTCTTTTTGTATTTCTCATTTTTCTCATCTAATTCCGACATTAGAAGCATAAGGTCGTCGAGCTCACTTTTGGGAACTGTTTTCTTTAACTTGCTTTCCAAGCTAGAAATCTTCAGTTTTAATTCATCCACTTGTGATTTGGATTCACCTAGTGCTTCATTGTGTTTGATTTCTACCTGTCTCTGTCTTTCTTCCACTAACTTGGATTCTTGTTGAACTTTCTGATCATACTGGGCTGTCAATTCCTTGATTTTTGCTTCATGATTCAGCTTCAATGTCTTTGCCACTTGACGCTCCTTCTCTAGATCTTCCGTAAGACGCGAAATTCTGGTCATAGACTCCTCTTGCTGGCTAGTGTCAGCGGTTTTTTTCAAGTCAATGGTACTTTTGATTTCCTTCAATTCTCTCTCGAAGTTTTCCTTGGTGGCCTTAACAGTGTTCAAGTCTGCCTTCATGGTTGCAACTTCCTGTGAATTTTTCTCCCTGATGGATGTAATCTCAATCTCTAATTTAGACTTTTGTTGGGAAGTAGTCGTCAATTCAGCCCTTAATTTCTTCTCTGACTCAGCTGAGTCATTTGCGGTAGATTTTAGTTTTGCTTGCAACTCGTCCTTAGACTTTTTGAGCTCGGTCAATTCATTTGTAATTTCTTCTTCTTCGCGTGTTCTCTTTTCCTTGATCGCTTTCAACTCTTGTTCAAGTTTCAGTTTTGAGTTGTTTAAGGCTTCCACCTTTTGGCTGAAGTCTCTTTCAGTGTCTGCCACTAAAGTTTTGGAGGCTTTCAAATCTGATTCCAATTTCATATTCTGCTTTTTCAAATTTTCAATTTCAGCTTCTAATTTCTGTTGGATGTTCGAACTTTTTGCTTGAATTTGTTCCACTTCCTTCTCGAATCTATTTTTTTCACCTTTGAGTTGTTCCAAATCGTTCCTAAGCTTTTCAAGTAAATCTGTATTTCCCTTCTCTGCTAGGCTTGTCTTTTCCTTTTCGTTATTGTTAGAGGTTTTTAGTTCCTCTATTGTTGCTTCCAATGATTTGGTTCTGTCACTTATTTCAATATGGGCGTTTTCGCTATTCTTCAAATCAACGCTCAATTTTTCAATAAGTTTGTCTTTCTCCTTCTCCATGTCAATTTTACTTGTAGTCAAATCTTCATGTTTCTTCGTCATGTCCTCCAAGTCACCCTTTAGCTTTTCAGTTAATTGTGTTAAGGTTGTCTTTTCTTTGGTAAGTGATTCAATTTTATTCTTGTACGCCAGAGTTTCTTCATTCAACTTCGCAGCATTGTCTAATGCAACTTTCAACTTCGCTTTTGTCGCATCCAAGAGCAGAGTGATATCGGCTGACTTTTTAACGCACGTTTCTAACTCTGTTTCCTTTGACTTAAGGGACTTTTCCGTCGCCACAACTTTTTCTTTAGCCAGCTTGAGTTCTTCCGTTAGATTTGCTGCCTGTGATTCTAGGGCTTTTTTTTCCTCTTCTAGTTCTCTCATTAAATCATCCTTTTCGTTCGAGAACTTGCTCATCTCTTCATCATGAGAAGAGGTTAAGGATGCTAATGTTGATGTATGCTTTTCAACTGTTTCGTCTAATTGGGCCTTCATATCACTCATTTCATTCGATAACGTATCATGAGCCAGTTGCAATGTATCTCTCTCCTTCTGCAAAGAAGAATACTTTGTCTCGCCGATTTCCTTTGATGTGGCAAGAGATGCTTCCAACTCTTGAATCTTTTCAGAATATTCCCTGATAACGGTTTCCGAATTTGCACTAAGCATAGCTCTTTCCTTCTCCACTTCTTTAACCTTTGCACTCAATTCGACAGTAAGTGATCCTACCTTTAGCTCCAAATCTTCCACTTGTTTCTTCAATGCGTCTGATTCCTTTTTGTATTGTGACGTCAAAGTTTGTGTGGCTTTCTTGTTCGCCTTTTCCGTAGACAGCTTTGAAGATTCGGCCAGCTCAAGTTTCTTTTTCAAGTCATTCGCCTCGTTCTGTATTGCCTTTGATTTTGCTTCTAAGGTAGTGACATTCGACTTTTGGTCTCTCAAGGATGCTTCTGCATCCTTAATAGTCTCTTTGAGATCACTAATTGTCTTCGTGTGATCTTCTGATACTTGCTTGAATTGGTTCGCACTAGCTTCTAATTCCTCTATAGTCCTCTTAAGCCCCTTGGTATCTGCTTCCTTATCATTGAGACTTGCTGCTAAAGAATTAACTTTCTCTTGAAGCGTAGTTGAGAGAGATTCCTTAGCGCTTAATGAATTTTTCAAAGTGTCAACGGTTGTCTCCAACTCTTGCGACTTTCCTTCTAGCTCAAGAATGATCTTTTCGTAATTCTTGATACTGTTATCGCGTTTCTTTGACTCTATCAGGGACTCTTTTAATTCGGCTCTCAATTCACTTATGGTTTTCTCCTGCCCTTTTAATTTATGCTGTTGTTCACTGATTTGCTTCTGTAACTCCTTCGCTTCTTTTTCTAGTTTAAGAATATCATTATTGAAATTGCTTTCAGCCGAGTTTTGATTCTTCTTTGCTTCTTCAATCTGTTCATGAAGATTATCAATTTCCTTGGCGGAGTTAGTGAGTTCGTCTTTGTTACGCATAAGCTCTTTATCCTTACTTTTGATAGAATCTTCAAGCTCGATAATAATTTTCTTCAAACCACTGTGTTCTTCTTTCAAGGCTTTGTGATCTTCCGACAAGTCTCCACTCTCCCTCATAAGTTGTTCATTTGATTTTAATAATTTTGAATAATTTTCAAAGAGCGTCTTGTGAGTATCAGCTAATTTTTCATTCTCACTCAATAGCCTTTTGTTCTCCTTGTTCAATACTTCATGTTTAGCGTTTGTAGCTGTATGAGTCTCACTCAAGGAGTTGTGGTCTTTTGATAACTTTTCATACTTGGTTTGGATTAAAGATTCATTTTTGACTAAGCTTTCGTTTTTCGTTTTAAGATCATCATGTTCATCTTTCAATCTGTTGAGGTCAATATTCAAGTTGTCGAGCTTTGATTCGATGCCTAATTTTTCCTTTGTCACGCTCTCGTTCTTATCTTTCAACTTCATATGCTCCTCTTGCAAAACACCATGATCTTTAGTTAGGCTTTGTAGTTTTTGCTGTAAACTCGACTCATTGGCAACAACCTCATTAAGCTCCCCGTTTAGCCTTTCAATCTCGCTTTGCAAGGCTTCTTCCTTTAGACTCAAAGCAGAGTGCTTCTCTTGCAAGTTGTTGAGTTCTGAGACTTTCAAGGACATCGCCTGCTCATGCTCTTTAACAGAATTTTCATGAAGCTCCTGTAAGCTCAGTAGATCGGTGGTCTTTTTCTCCAACTGTACTTTAATATCACTCAACTTATCGATCATAATCTGGTGTGCTTCCGTAAGCTTTGTGAAGTTATCATCCACCTCCTGTATCTGCTTTAATTCAGCTTGCAATTTCTGCTTTTCATCATTCAATGCACGAGTTTCTTTTTCTGATTGATCTTTGAGAGATTGAAATTCGGCTCGACTATTCATCATGTCTGCCTCTAATTTCTCATTTTTTACATTGAGTTCTGCTTTTTCTTTCTGAAGAACTTCAACTTGCTTAGCTGCGCTCTCGTTCTTTGTCTCCAACGCTATCACTCGTTCCTCTAAGCCAAGCACCTTAACTTCGGTTACTTTTTGGAGTTCCTCTAACTCTTGTCTAGATGCTTTGATATCTTGGTAAGCCGATGCAGCTTGCCGAAGTTTGTCCATCAAGTGCTCATTGGTAGCCTCAACTTCTGCAAGTTTTTCAGTCAACTCTCCCAACTCAGACTTGTGGCTCTTTTTTGAGACTTCGATCGATCTGGTTACTTCTTCAAGCTTGCTCTTTAATTGGTAGTTGTCAGCCTCTAAACTTTTCACTTTGGCCTCGTAAGTGAGTGTTTTCTTGTTTATTTCGGCCTTTAGTTTATCATAGTCAACTTGCAATTTCTTCATTTTTGTATCAGTCTCATTCTTTTGCTTCGTGAATTGGAAAAGTTCCCTATTCATTTTATTAATCCCTTCTTCTGCTTTTTTCCTTGATACTTCACTACTTTCAAATTTTGATTGAAGCTGTGTGAAGTTTTCGTTGGATTGTGTGACTTTCTTGCTTGACTCTTGTAACTCATTAAAGTATTTTGTGGACGACTTTTCGAACTGATTCTTGAGATTCTCGAGTTCTTTCACTTTTTCTGAGGTTTCTTTCTGTAATTTAGAGGTCTCATCATGTTTTTCTTGTATATCCTTCAAGTCCTTTTCTGTATCGCTGAGCACATTTGCAAGTTTTTCCTTCTCCTCCTTCAATGTGGCTAATTCTGCTTTCAAAACTTCTTCACTTTTGGTGGCCTGGTTCGATACCTCAAGCAATCTCTTGCTCAAATCTGTGTATTTTCCCTCCAATTCTTCATAAGCTTCGTACGAAAGCTTACCCCTTGGTTCTGCTTCTGGATCATGAAAGAGAGCTCTCTTGATTCGTGAAAAATTTTCCTTGATCAAGGAAACGTATATGGTATCAAAATAAACCTCAGGTAATCCTGTTACATCATCTTTTTTTGAGTAGATATCAATATCGGTGATTTCTTCTTGAAAGTTCTTGAACTCTATTGTCTCCTTAAATTGTTTTACCTTGAGAGAATAGTTGTCTTTGCTTCCTATCAGTTTGATCAATAGAGAATGCAAATCCGCTCTTGGAATGGGAGAGTCTTTCGACAGGAATTCGTATACTACTCCCAATAATACTGTAGCCATTCCATGAACCAATATAGACAGGTCAGTTGAGTTGTTAGAAAGAAAAGCAACGATGGATTTGACCACAGATCCGTCTTTCAAAAAATCATTGATTGCTTCGAAATCTTCGTACAACCAAGTGGTAAGGAGCATCAAGTATCCTATTGCAATTCTAGGATCTGAATCTTCGATTGTTGTTATCAATAATCCAGCGATAGCTTGGATAGAGGTCATCACTTCTTCGCCGATTGTCTCGTCGCCGATGGTTATTGCTCTCGCCGTCTCCGCATTTTCCCTATTTTCATATATCAAATACGTGAGTATTACTGATGAGAACCAAAGTCGGTAAGGATTGAGCTTTAAGTCAGCGTTATAATCCATTAGAGTGGAGAAAATGTTGGCAAATGGAGTAGAAGCAGCCCCCTCATCAGTTTCCACTTTATATGAATCATCACTGTGTCCCAGGACTCCAATTTCTTTCTTATCATCATCTTCTTCTGCCGTTGTCGCACTCCAATAGCCAGGATCTTTGTAGCCCTTAATTTGATCAGTCAAGAAAGCCTTCTTAGATTCATTGTTGTCTTTGAAGTAGCAATTCAAGCAGAACGTGGCCGCGATCCTTATGTCAAAGGCGTGTACGGAATTGATATAAAGAGCCCAATTCAAAAGAGCAATTGTAATAGGAGTGGGTCTGTCATACTTTTGTAATTGTACAGGTAAAGAAGGGTCGATATAAGGTACATCAACTTGGGCAAATTCCAATTGAATATCTGGATTTCCCAGTATAAGGTCTCCTACTGTGAAAAGAGCAACTGTTCTTATAGAGTTGGCTGTGAATGGGGAAAACACTAACTTGAGAACGATAAAAAGTACTCCTGCTTGGAATAGCTTAGCCTGGTTTTGCTTCACAAGCTCGTTATCTGCCGACACAAAAGTCTTACAGATATCGAGGGCAATCACTACATTCAGTACTCTTTGCTCAGTCCAGACAATCGGAGGAGAGACAGCTGCAGCCACTTCATAACTTCCATTACCATTGGTGAGCGGTTGTTCTCTACCAGGTTTGCCTTCGTCTGTCGCTGATCCATTTGGGACTATAATATCATTCAATTTGTCTTCATACTCCTCTTCAGTTGGCTCCCCTAACAACTGTGCCAATCTTGGGATGCATTGGGTTTCCAAGAAAAACTTTTGGTTACTGGCGTTATATTGTAGCAAGTTTGTAATTAAGGTCAAGCAATCCTGTACAATTATACTTCCTCTTATCCCTCCTTCTTCGGTGATAATGTCGAATAGAGTTTCAAATGTATTTTCGAATGCGACTAGCTTTTGGATGTTAAAGTTGTTGTTTGCTAAAGCCATGAGCAACAATATTGTTTCGTTTCTGATTGGCTCTCTGTGGTCCTTGAGCAACAGAACAATTACCGAAACGCCTGTTGGGATCTTCAATATGCATTCCTTGGTTCTAGATGGCCTGGCAGCGACCAAGGACTCTAATAGTTGGAGGGTGTATAGCCTTATGTGAAAATCTTCTGATTCACTGACAGCATCCAAGATCATGCCTAAAAGCTCCTCTGTTTGTATGAGCTCATCAGTGATCCAAAACAGAAATTGGTCGATGCTTATATTCTCCATCAATACGGGAGATGGGTATTTTCCATTTTGGATTCTGGATTGCTGGGAGATCCAACCACTGTTGTTGTCAGCGTCGTCGCTTCCCTTTAGAAAGAGGATCAACAAAGTTTCAAGTACACCCTTTATAATAACAGGCATGTCTATATCTTTCTTCAATTCCAGTACAAGAGCTCTCAATCCATACTCGACAACGTTTTCTCTGTAGTCTCTGCTAAACAGCTTTAGCCCCAATACAGCTGCTCTTCGGTCGGATATGAGGGTTGCATGTTGGAGCCGGTTGCAAAGAGTTGGAATTGCCTCTTCGACGGACTGAATCTTTGAATTCGGTTGGTTTAGAATCGAATTAAGATAGTCCATGTCGGGCAGGAAGTGCAATTGTCGCCAGTGTGGTCCTTACGGTTTTAGTGGTGAACAATCTGGTGCTACTGTTTTTTTTGGACTCGTCTTTCTTGAAACACGTTTGACAAAAGAAAAGAAAAAAATTGAAAAAAAAAAAATATACGGCTAACCATAACCCAGGCGCGTACATTATATTTTGCAACCCAGCATCGATAGATGATAGAGTAACTTAGAGAGGGGGGCATCGGTAACATGAATGCGCTGTCTGATGCATTCTTTGAATCAAAATACAATGTTGACCCACAACTATCGCAGCTTCCTTCGACAGTCTCTTTCTTCCCGGATATGGCACAGTTTTACGAGGAGGAACACATAGAGGATGAGATGCCACAAGATCCAAGTGATTGGGAGTTGAAGCGAATAGGCGAATTCCAATCCAAAATCGAAGGTATTCAAAATAGTAAGGACACCATGTATTATTTTGGGAGAAACGCTCCCTTGTTCAAGCTATCTGCCCATGTAATATTCGGCCTTGCTAACGAGGTGTTTGGCTTTGACGGTTGGTCTTCAAGTGTAGTGAGCTTTCAACTAATCAGCTCCGATTTTGAAGACACATTTTCAGAAGGCATGGATGTCGAAACGGAAAAAGCGGATAATGCAGAAGGACAACTGAACCAAGAACGGGAGATGATACCGCGGGGCAAGTACTCTGCAATGTTCAATGCCACAGTTCGAATAACCTTGAAGGATGGCTTTACAAACGAGCATGTAGGTATAGGAGTCGCAGACAACATGCCTACAAAATATCAGTGTTACAGTAAGTGTAAGAAAGAAGCTGTGACAGATGCAATGAAAAAGGCAATTATTGGATTCAGGCTGGCCCTAGTAGAATATGTCAAGCTAAAACTGGAAAATGAGCAGTAGAGAACGTTTGTATTCGTTTCCATGTTTGGATCTCTTTTGTTAACATCCAATCATCATAATATTTCTGCATTAATAAACACCCAACTATTTAAAAGTCCAAGATAGATTTCTTGGGGAATTCCCGAATTTTTGGAATTGGTATCTCGTCAATCAAATAGACTTCACCGTTTTCATCGATTCTCTCTCTATCTCTCTCGCTCATGTTGTGAATCTCAGCAATATTTTCGGATAAGAACAGAGTCAACTCCAACCAGTTCTTTTGAATCTGATGAGCCTGTTCTTTCAAGCGTCTTCTAAGGAGTCCTTCGATCAATTTTATGGCGTCTGCCTCTGTCTGGTCCAACCTTTCGATCAACCGGCCAACTGAATTGATAAGGTACTCCTCTTCATATATAGTACCCTTTCTACCCTTTGCCCGCTTTCTTTCTTCCCGCTTGCGGTTCTTGGTAGATCTACGCGAAGCACCAGTCTTTGCAGTGCCCGCCGTTTTACCCGTATAACGCGTGAAAAAGGAAGGAGTCGTGGAAGTTTCAGAAGCGGCAATAGAAACATTATCGGGAGTATCCATGTCCTCATTAGGTATACCGTAAAAGGCATAGGGGTCTTCTTCCTTTTTTTGTCTGAGTTCACGAAGTCTTCTCAATTGCGAGTGTAACTGGCTCTTGCAATCTGCCAATAATTCTGCAATAGTACCGAAGCCTTCACCTAATTGAGAATCTACAATTTCAGATACCAAATCTGATCTGCCCTCTTTTTCACAGAGTAGAATTGCCTCTCCAAAGCAGTAATTTTTGCAATAGAGCCTTACTGCTTCCTCAATGTTACCCAAAAAGTTAAACTCGATTTCGGCAGCATCTTTGTATCTATGTTCCTCGCTCAATGAAGCGACAAGTCTTTCACAGGTTTCCCGTAACTTGTACTTGTATTCTTCCCGTTGAACGATAGACAAAGCCTCTCTCCATTTCTTGGCCATCACATTATTTTCTAACGCTTCATCCCATTTGCCCAAATATTCATACGTCAAAGCAGCCTCATCATACTTTTGCTTGCTGTTCAATTCCTCAGCAAAAAGGCCAAGTATGACGTTAGAACGGTCATTGTCGTAACGATATATCGACAATGCAGTTTTGAACAAATCGTGTTTTTGCACAAAATCGTCAAATTCTTCGTATGCATCGGCTCCAATTTCATGTAACCAGCCCAAGGCTTTCTCGTAATTCCTTAAGAAATCATCAATGAGAAACTTTCTGCGCAAATCCAGTTGAGCGTGTAAGTTTTGTAAGAAAGGTAAGTACTCTTTTGGATCTTTTTGTGACTTTTGAGCGATGCTCAAGGCTAATTTCACGTCATAGAGTCCCAAGGAGGTATTGTATAACTTATTAACATCTTGTAAAAAGCAAAGGTGCGTCACAGTTTGATCTACTTGGTCTTCGTCTTTGATGCTGCCAATCAATTCTAATGCTCCTTCCAAATTTGCAGGCTTCTGGCAAGCGTAAGCAGTGATAATAGTCTGAAGGTAAGTATCAAAATACTCTGGCTTTTTGAGAACATCAACAATAGCTTCACAAATCTTGTTGATCTTGCTAGAGACTATTGTTTTTGAAGCCTTGTTGATGATCATTTTTCTCCAAGCGAAATCCTGAGACTGGTTCGATATTTTTAGTTGTTCGATCTTACTGTCAAGATCGTTCACATCGTTGATCTCTTGAGTGTCTCTATATTTAGTTTTTGCCACATCCTCCTCGTGCAAACAACTGACAAACAAGTCCAAATGTTCGATTTTCTTTATTTGCTTAACAAAATTCTCAATATTCTTGAAGAATAACTCAGGATCATAATCATGCAAAATATCCAAGTCAATTCTGTGAGTTCGGCAGGCCAAGAAGGCCTCTTTGTACCTCAACTCCTTAATATACTTCCTCACTCCAGAAAGAACCATAATTCTTGGACATATTGTCTCCAAGTTCCCCCTGGGTGCCTCAAGAACAACTGAGTATTTCGAAGGCATTGCAGAGATAAGAATTGATCCTCTTTCAATCATCCGGACTCTTTCATCTAATGAAGCCAGATTCTGTTGCTGATCTAAACCCGATGTCATTTGTAATTGCTCTTTCTGGAAAATATCGTACTCAAAATCCTCGGAGCTCAAATGTATGAAGCAAAGTTGCGATTGAGCAGTCGTGAATAAAATATGAGATTCAGTGATCTTGAGCGAAGTGACAGCACTAGCCACTTGTTTTTCATTTGCGTAGAGTTTCCCGTTGACCGAAATCCCAAAGGCGACGTAAGATGGCTCTTCTCCTTCTGCGCCTTTACGCACGGTCGTAAGCTCGTAGTCACGACATAACTGAGGAAATTGTGCTACTTGTATCGGAGACGTACTGGCATTATTGACAAAGAAAACCCTACCGTCGATAGTTTGAAATGTGATGCTCTCGAAATCGGCTTGAGACTTTGCAATAACTACCTTTGCACCAATTTCGTGGATATCGACAACACTGGGTTCAGCTGCATTCTCAACATTGACGGTTACAATCCTTGAAGAATATGCTGAATCGACAACGATGGCTAACAAGTTGTCTCCGGCAAATGCAACCTGTTTAGCAAAAGCATCTTCTCCTACGATGAGTTGAGAACTTTCCAATTTTCCTGTAAGCTTTGGCATTTTAGACGAGCTCTTGAGATCGATCGAGGCAAAAAACACTTCATTGTTACTCAGAAGTACCGCGAACTTCCCATTTGACTCACTAGTTGCGATATCACTGATATTACCTGCGGGAATCTCGATATCTCTGTAACTGATTGGTGGCGGAACGTTGGCTATCGATAAAGGCGTGATCTTCATTTCACTCCCGTCCACAACCAAAACCATGCCTACATCCTTGCCCAATACTGTTGGGCCTATAGTTACTTTGTAAGTCAAGTCGATGACTTCAATAATACCGGTTTTTCTTCCGATCATTAAATGGAGCGGTTTTTCTTGATGAAATTTCACAAACTGGATCCCTTCTGGAATATTGATTTCTTGTTTCAAGTACCAATGGTAATTTTTTGTGGTCCACAACTGTAGTTTATTTTCGAGTTGGAAAGCCAAAACTTCCGAATCACAAGACCAATGCAAATCTACGATATTGTCCAGTTCAGGGTTCAATCTGCTATCGAACTGGCCATGTCTGAGTCCATTACGCTCATAGAATACAAGCTCCAACACAGGGAACTGCTCGCCTGTGTCTTCATCCTCTTTAGTGTGCCTCTGAGTGGATGCAATGAGAGCTCCTTGGGGTTTCCATGCAACATTATGCTCGAGTCCATCCACAGCCTCAGATACACTATCTAAGTCCCCATCTCTAGTGAAAACTCTCAACACCCTACGGTCATGTAATTTCTCTTGAGTTTCATCCACAAGAACAGCCTCAATGGTGGAAATGGTGAAGTACTCGCAGTCTCCTCTCCAGGAAATCTTCACCGATCTGGCGTCAAATTCCGAAGTGACTCCTCTTTCTTCTTTCAGAACAGTTGGATCACGAAGCAACTCTTTTTCTCTTTCTTTCTCTCTTTTTCCTTTTCCTGTGAATTGAGTTTCTTTTTTACCCCACCCAACAGACACATGCTTTTCTTCACTTATATGGATATCCTTCGGGTTTAATTTTCTTTCGTGAATTGGCTCGAACTGACGCAGCAATAATATCACATTTAGCTCTCCCGTTACTAAAGTCAAAGTCTCCTCATCAGGTGACCATGTAGATGCCAAGATCCCTACATCAATTGAGCCCACAATCTCGACAACAGTTGTGTCTGGATCTGGCTGTGTTGGGTTATAAGTAGCTGTAATGATATCACCGCCTCCAAACACAAATATGAGTTGGCATGTGTCAGTAAAGTGATTGAACGAGCATAGCTTGTCGTTTGAAGGAGCCGGAAAAGAAGCAAGAACGATCAGTTCTCCTGTCTTCATATACTGCTGCACCTCAAAGATGTCTGATTCTTCTGAGGTAAGAACATAGGTAACACTATTCGTAACCGTATCAAATACACCTTCTACAGCAGTCAAGTCAGGGTATGTTCTCAGTTCGGGGGAAATCTTTCCCCTATTGAGAGTGATAAGGTTTCTCATGCTTCTGTGCTACCGTCTATATAGGTTGGTACCAGTCCTCTTCCTTTTTTTTGACAAAACTCAAGATGCCCATCTCTTTACGTCACGTGACTAGTTTGGAACACAAATTACTATCAAAAAGCTGCAAGCATGAGCGTGTGGTTCAATCTCAGATGGGATATACATATAATGTGGGAGATGGTCGATTCGCTAAAGCAAAGCTCACCAACCGATATTTGTACATATAATTAACCTTTGCTTGAAACCTTACCGGATCTTTCATTTCTCCGGAAGAACTGCAAATTATGTATGTGTCTAAGTTTGTGTCTTGTACATACTTACAAGATTGAAAAGAATGATTGGTATCCACATGATGTATACACTGTAGCCGTTTATGATTTCCTTATACTTTATATATGTATATATATATGGAGTGCCTTTTGCATTTTGAGTACGGATTGGTGGGCAGTCTAGCACCTTTTTTTTTTTCTTAGTTGAACAAATATATGCTGAATTTTATTTATTTATTTAAGAAGATGGATTTAATATTTGGTCCTGCTTTTTATTCATGTACTCCAAAATCAGCTCCTTAACGGCCAAGTTGGAGTATAATTGATTAGATTTAACAGGAGTCCTCGTCAAGGGATCATACTCACCTCTCTTCCTTAAATGTTCCAATAGAGTGGATCTTTCATATGTAATTCCTGAAGGAGTAATCACAGGATCTGAGAACAAGTTAAGCGAAATTGGGTCTATAAATTGCTCCGGTGCTTCATTGCTAATTATCTCAATTACCTCCTCTTCCTTTGAGGAGGAATGTTCGGAAATAGATGTGGATCTTGAACGATAATCTATACTGCTCCTTCTAGACTGTAAACTCTCCTTGCAAAGCCTACTGCTGTAGTTATTTTTGAATAGTTCAATAAAGTCCAAATAGTCCTGAAGTTGACGCCTGTATAAACTGATCAACTCTGAATAGAAACCATTCGATTTCTCGAAACCATACCTCTTTCGAAGCATCTCATAGTCATTATAATGATCTTGTTCTAGCAAATGATATAATCTTGAAAACAATCCCTTGTAATTGAGAATACCGGTCAACTCGTTCATTCGTTTCACCTCTATTTTGACCCCATGAATGTCGTTATATACATGCTTGCAAATGCTTTCAGGCGTTCTTTCGACTTTTGGCACCTTTTCAGCACCTGATTTTCGGAATAAGTTCATTTAGTTTCAAAAACGCTGGTGTAGTCACTACAATTAACAAAAGGTCAGCATCCCCACTATTTAAAGATTTATGTCATGAGCTTTTGCCCATGCCGATCTATTCTTTTTTTTTTCTCTTGTGAAGGTGAGAAGCTTATTGGTTTAGTAAAAAAAATGCAGCATTGAAGATCTCGATCTTAAGAGTGACGTAACGGATGCAACATTGCAGCATCACCACTTTTTTTTTTATAGCCGAAAATTATACGCAATCTCTCACAAAGTGTTCAAAATACGTGTTGTATATGTGTGAGCTCCCGAATTTGGATGCACTGGTTATTAAATTAACAATACAAGAAAAATGATTGCAGCAGCAGTTGCTTTGCTTATTGATGGTAGCATGTTGAAGGCATGGAGAGAGGTACAGTGACTTTGTTCTCTCAACACCCATTACCGTTTCTTGCTTGCAACACATTCAGCGTTCAGCATGCTGATAGATCTCCCCTCGCATTGCACGGTGATAAACACATATCTACACCAATCGATGCTGACTCCCTCCCGAGAGCACAGCTCACCCAGCTCATGAATGTGTTATGTAAGGTATAGAGGAGCCAAGTTCACACGTGCCAAAATCACGTGTAGAATACGGTAATGTTGTCGTGCCCTTACCGCTTCCAACTCACCTCGACCCTTGGGTAGCCCAATTCTGGGAAAAAATTGAATTAGCCACTGATAAGTAGCGACTCTACATAAGACCATCAATTGAATCACATTCTTTGGGAATACTCCGTTAAGACAAACTAGAGACTTTTGGCCATGTCTTCCGTATCAGTAAAAGATAAGGAAGAGGCGGTATTCCGTATGTATATCTACACGTAGATTCTCTTTAGGGTAGGGGCAGACTAGTTTGCTGTTGGCCACTCCTCCTCCTTGTCAACTATTAGCTACTAACACAAACAGGTTCTGCGGAAATGTCCTTAGTCCAGTTATATGTTCCCACCGAAGTTTCTAGGGAAATTGTTTACGAGATTGGGCAATTGAACCTTATTCAATTTCGTGACTTGAACTCCAAGGTGAATGAGTTTCAAAGAGCATTTGTTAAAGAGTTGAGGAAACTTGACAATATTGAGAGACAATTCCAATTCTTCAAGAAGGAATTAGACAAGAGAAATATTTCGATTATTCCATATCCTTACTCGCTGGATTTTGCCCGAGTTTCTGCTCAGACAGAAATTGACGAGTACTACGAAACCTCTGCACTCTTGGAGGATCGTATCGCCCAATTAGTTGAAAGCAATGAAACTTTATACAATAAAGAACAAGACCTCAAGTCCAAGAAATACACCATTCAAGGTGTTGAAAAGTTTTTCGAGACCAACGGTGGATCCGCCGTTGCAGACTCCACTACTGACCTTGAAAGCGCAGGGGTACAATCTGCATCCTCTCACACGTCATTCATTGCCGGTGTTATCAATCGTGACAAGGTGGCAGCTCTTCAAATTATTTTGTGGAGAGTTCTCAGAGGTAACTTGTACTACCACACCGAGGAACTTAGTGAAAAGATTTATGACCCCAAGACTAATACGTTTGTGGAGAAGAACTTCTTCATTATTTTCTCTCATGGTACCTTAATTTTCCAAAGAATCAAAAAGATTGCTGAATCGTTGGATGCATCATTGTTTGACGTTGATGTGACCAGTAGTTTGAGACAAGAGTCTTTGCAGGAGGTGGATGCCAAGTTATTGGACCTTTCTATCGTCTTGGAGCAAACGGAAAACGCTTTGAACACAGAATTGATTGTGATATCCAAGGATCTTGCTAAATGGTGGGAAGTTATCGCTAGAGAAAAGGCTGTCTACAAGACTATGAACCGTTGTGATTATGACGACGGTCGTAAAACTCTTCTTGCTGAAGGATGGATCCCAACAGATGAAATCCAGACATTAACCTCAGCTGTGAAATCTACGTCTCAATCCGTACCTACTATCATCAATGTTTTGGAAACAACCAGGAGCCCTCCTACTTTCCATCGTACCAACAAGTTTACTGATGCTTTCCAAAATATTGTAGATGCTTACGGTATTGCACAGTACAGAGAAGTCAATCCAGGTTTGCCCACGATTATCACTTTCCCTTTTATGTTTGCTATCATGTTTGGTGATTTGGGTCACGGATTCATCTTGACATTAGCCGCATTGGCACTCGTTTTGAATGAGAAGAAATTGGGTGCTATGAAAAGAGACGAAATCTTCGACATGGCCTTCAGTGGTAGATATATTTTGTTGTTGATGGGAATTTTTTCTATGTTCACTGGTACCTTGTACAACGATCTCTTCTCCAAATCCATGACTTTATTTAAGTCTGGTTGGGAGTGGCCAGAGAATTTCAAGGAGGGTGAAACTATTTTAGCCAAGCAGATCGGCACGTATGCGTTCGGCTTAGACTCTGCATGGCACGGAACAGAAAATGCTTTGTTATTCACAAACTCGTACAAGATGAAGCTTTCCATCTTGATTGGGTATGTTCACATGTCGTATTCTTACGGTTTCTCGCTTGTAAACTACATTTATTTCAACAGCGGCATTGATATCATCGGTAACTTTATTCCTGGTTTGTTATTCATGCAGGGTATTTTTGGTTACTTGTCCCTTTGTATTGTGTACAAATGGACTGTTGACTGGTTTGCCATCGGTGAGCAACCCCCCGGATTACTTAACATGTTGATCTCCATGTTCTTATCTCCGGGTACAATTGCCGAGCAATTGTATCCTGGTCAAGCCACCGTTCAACTTGTATTAGTAGCAGTGGCATTGATTTGCGTACCATGGTTATTACTTTTGAAGCCATTATACTTCAAGAGGAAATTCGACAGAGAAGCGAAAGAAGCCCAGTACCAACAACTCTCTGAAAGTGGGCACACAGATGAGACTCACGAGCAAGCAGATGATGACGATGACGAAGAGCACGAGGGTCATGAATTTGGTGATATTATGATCCACCAGGTTATCCACACAATCGAATTCTGCTTAAATTGTGTCTCTCACACAGCCTCATATTTGAGATTGTGGGCATTGTCGTTGGCACATGCTCAGTTGTCCACGGTATTGTGGTCTATGACAATGGCGGGAGCCTTCGGTGTCACTGGGGTGGCAGGTGTGATTATGGTCTTTTTCTTATTTGCCATGTGGTTCACATTGACTGTCATCATTTTGGTTCTTATGGAGGGGACTTCTGCCATGTTGCACTCTTTAAGATTACACTGGGTCGAATCTATGTCTAAGTTTTTCGTGGGTGGAGGGATTCCTTACGAACCATTTGGTTTCAAAGGCTTGTTAGATGACGTCTTGTAAAACAAATGTTAAAAAGGAGAATGTGCGCAATAGGTTACCAGTTACCAATTCTTGACATTACTTCAAGGAGAAAAAGACTTTAAATTTAAATTGTTCATCTCAGATAATATAGACTATCTTAGTATTTAGTAATTACTGCAAAAGTAAAGCTGCCTTGGTGCGAAGCTCATCTCGAATTTTTTAGCGCAGCCAAAATAAAAAAAAAAATAGTTAAAGACTAACAAAGTTGTACGGCTGTCTTTATTAACTGTGGTATTAATATCTTGACCTAAGTCACCATGTCACTTCCCTTAAGTGTAATACTTAAGGAATTGGAAACTTCTCCGTCATCGGTAATTCCAATTTTAGCTTCTTTGCACAGAAACAAGGCTATCTTAAAGAGCATTTCCAAGCAAGACCGCAAGCATCTTGTATCAAGATGCTTGAATCTCACGAGGTCTCCCCAAGCATACAATAAGTGGAGTGGCGTAAACTTGTTATTCGTATTGAGTGACAACTACACCATCTTGACTGAAGATGGTGTGAATATTTTATCCCAACTAACCAAAATTATCGAGCAACAGCTGTCCTCGAATAACGTCTTCGTTTCAGCGGTAGAATGCTTAAACAAAGTATGCGCCCAAATTAGGGGAAAGCCAACATTAACCAGAGAAATCTTGACCCCCAAGTTACCTCAAATCATTGCTCTCTATATGGAAAAGTTAGATTTGAACCCTTCACTAATCATCGAGTCATTACAAAGAATTATGAAAAATCATCCAACTACCTTTAGACCATATGGAAACAAACTCAGAGCCAAGTTGAACGAGATACTTTCGACTGATACCTTTATCAGCTTTCCACAAAACTTGAAGCAATCCTTATACACAACAATAGCCAGCTTGCCAATAATTGAGAAGACGGAGCCAGAGAAAAAATGGCAAGACGACGTGAAATCTTTGAATCAAGAGATTATTCAACTTGCGTTAATATACAGAGAGTTTTTGAATTTCAATGATGATGATGAGCTAAGAGAAATGATTCAAAAGGCCAGTGCTGGAAGTGATCAGGCACTTGAACAGAGTCAGATATTCTCTCCGTTGAATGTCGATGTCAACGATGTTGGACTGTTCTATAGTATTTCGGAGCGGATGAGTGTGTTGTGCCAGCTTCTTGGTGCGTTTTTAGAAACAGATACACCATTTGCAGTTCGAGTGCCCATTGGTTTGATTTTAACTACGGCAGATATCATTTGTTCGATCAACACCAGATTCATTTCCTTCAGAAGCGACACGCATGACGTTCAACTAAAGGAAACCATCAAGTCAACGTTACTTTTGAACCAGAACACTGTAACCAAATTTCTTTCAAGTATCCCAAACATATATAGAGGCTCGGCTTTGCCTCATTTGAGTAATGTACTTTCCTCCTTGGAAGTGCTTATTCCCTTCAGCAATAAGAGAGTTGACTCGAGCGCACTTTTCAACAACGAGACTTTCATGAGTGATTTGCTTGAATGTGTGACCAACTGGTTGAATTTAACATCAGACTTCAATGATGTATCGCATATATTGAGATTTATTGATGTTGCTTTAACTCTAGTTGAACCACAGCAAGAATCCTTGCAAGAACCTTTGAAGTCGACCAATAATAACATCAGCGGAAGCAAAAATAAGAGCAAGAAGAAGAAGAACGGTAATTCTGTACCTCTTTCGGATCTCTTATCACATCAGCATTTGTTTGCCTCCTCGGTATCTGAAAATACCCTTACAATCATTCGTAAGTTTATCGATGCAATTCTCAAGAAGTGCAGCATTCCTCCTACTCAGTACTACAAGATCTTAAAGTATGTGGTGGTCGAAGCCACAAGGGCAAAAGCATACTCTCTTGAAGGTGAAGTTCCTGCTGAAATTTCAAACTTGCTAGTCGATGCTGTGTTATACCCAGGTAATGAAAATGTTTCCATTTTACCAATTGTGAGCAATATCTTAGGCAATAGTCCGATAATGAGTGTCTTCATTAATCCTAGGTTTCCGCCTTTACCAAGATTTGTGAAATCCAATCATTTGATAAATGAGGATGACGATCGAGAGGAAGAAGAAGAAGACAATACTGAAGAGAATGATGAGAATGTAAAACAATTGGATGAAACGGAGACTATACTTAGAACTGAAGAAAGTGAGAGAACTCGGCAGATGGAAGAATCAGAAGAAACCACATCTGAGCCCAAAAGGCAAAAGATCGACCCTGCATCAACCTTCTCTGCCCCTACTGTGCAGTTTGAGGCAGAAGCGCAGACGGTGTTCGTCGAAACAGTGAAAAAAGTAGAAGAAGAAGAAGAAGAAGGAGAACTTGGGCTTGCACCTATTTCCGAAGAAGTAAATGGCTCTACAACCGCGACCGCCCCTTTCAACCTGTTCGTTTCTGTTACAACCACTACTGCCGATGATGATGACAACTCCGATTTCGAGATGCCAAGCATTGATGTAGATGATGATGAGGACGACGAGTAAACAGAACTGAAAAGTACACATGCATTTAAATAGATTATAAGATATTTATATACAAGTTGGAAGTAACTCTACCGATGGAAAATCTGCAATAATGCACTGGTCATCTAAACGCTTGTAATGCACTGGTCAACTTTACTTCCATTTCCTCCCATTCAGAATTAACTTCACTCAACACCGTAATTGCACCCCCTGCACCAATTCGCCAAAGATTTGAGTCGCTTTCATTTTCCTTGTCGTGCTTATAATGAAAAACTGACCGAATAATGACTGACCAGTCGGAGTCGTCGGTAACTGACCAATATCCGACGACTCCACTATACACTCCTCTTCTTCCGCCCTTTATCGACGTCGGTTGCATTGACTCAATGTCTTGAAGTAGCTCCACAGATCTCTTCTTGGGCGCTCCAGTCATAGATCCTGGAGGAAGTGATTCATGCAAAATGTCTAGCCCATTGTAAGGAGAATCCTTACCTAATTCTCCCCGAATAACACTAACCAATTGATATACCGTCTTGTACTCTTCGACTGACATCAATTGATCAACAGAGACCTTGTCAATGAACTTATGCAAATCGTGTCTTATCAAGTCGACAATCATTAAGTTTTCACCCATTTCCTTGGGAGTCTTTAAGATGGAGGTTGCCTTCTCTCGAGTCATTTCTGAAGACTTTTTCACAGTGCCCTTGATAGGTCGAAGTTCAACCATTTTTTTATGATCTTCACCTTCGTCCTTCCAAGATAAAAATCTCTCAGGAGATGATGATATCAACACAACGTCGTCAAATTCCATGAAACATGAAAAGGGAGATGGGTTCTTTTGAATGGTCAAGATTTTGTAAATCTCCCATGCCCGCACGTGTGCCGGGATTCTGATTTTCAGCTGTGTTGTAAGACAAAGTTCATACGAGTCTCCAGAATGAAGCAAATCTTGGCACTTCTTGAATTGGTCGTCGTAAATATCCTTCGAGGGTAATTCAATATTAATGCTTTCCGACTCTTCATGCTTAGACAAAAGATCTTTGACTGAAGTAGAGACGTTGTCCAGATTAACAACTATCAAGTCTTCTTTTGCGTCTCTTAATTCATCGTAGATGGTATTACACCATGTGCTATCACCCTGGTTGATTGAAATAATGAACCAATCATCTGTCACATGGTCGTAGATGATAAATCTTTCAATGTGAACTAATTTCAAATCTGGAGTTGCAGATCCGCCTGTAATTGATTCTAATTTGTCAACAACTATATGTTGACCTTCCTCATATGAAAGTAGACCCAAGTACCCACCTAAAAATGGAATCTCACGCAGGTGTATATTGTGGGGTGTTGGAGAAAAGCTGTCCCGTGCAATGAACTTTTCTTCAAACTTTTCTGCAACATATGACCAAACTGATTTGCCCTTCAATTCTATCGAGGTGGAAATTTCCGACCCATAGGTGCCAAGTTGAACGGTATCCATATCGTCAACCGAGTGGGTAATTACTTCTGACTTACCAACAATAGGCATTCCTATAATTGACCATTCACCAGGGAGTGATGCTGAGTTAAGTAGAATTACTGGAGAATTGCTTCCAATTAAGTAGTTGCATATACCCACGGGAGTGACTTGGGGAGGAAAGTGGGCATTTTTGTAGTATAAATTTGTTCTTGTCCCCTCAACTGGCTTTAGTTTACCTGATGCAAAGAGCCCAGACATTGAAGATGAAATGGCTTTTCCAGAGTTCGAGGTCAAGAACAGCAATTCCAGACTGGGTGACACAAGAGAAACTCTTCTGTTTGTCTTTCCGTTGTACAGCTTTGCAATAGCATCGAAGTTGGAAATCAAGTCGTGGCCTCCATCTGAACAGATTGATTCTGGATGGTACTGAACTCCGTAAAATGGAAATGTTTTATGCCTTGCCGCCATAAGGACCTTGTTCTCCTTGTCAATACAGTATGCCAAGGGTACAATGTCGTTGCTGAGATTATCCATGTCGACATATAAGGAGTGATACCTGACCGATGGGAACGGATCCACAGACTTGAATAATTCGTTCACCTCCATAGGAATTACACTGTACACCTGCCCATGCTTAACGTCATCCAACCGCTCTACTTCGTTACCAAACTCGTAACTGATGCTCTGGAAGCCAAGGCAAATTCCTAAAATAGGTGGAATTGATATAGCTGCCAAGCTTGAATTCGTCTTGAATTCTTGAAGTAGCCAGCTTATAATCCCGACGTCTTTGGAAATGGAGGGGTGACCAGGACCGGGGCCAATTACAATGTAGTCAAAGTTGGGCAATATGTGGCTCAAGAAGTGAGAGTACTGGGAAGGCAAGAAAGTGTCATTGTGAATAGTAACCACCTTCTTTCCTGTCGTATCCAGAATCAACCGCGATAGGTTATTCGTGAAGGAGTCGTACGAATCGATGAGTAGTATCATATCAATGGCTTCAGTGTTTTCTTAATTGGTGGGGGTTGAGTGAGTGTGAGGATGTACGTTGCAGCCGAAGAGAGTGAAGACTGCACGTGAACACGATGATCCAGCTAAAACGGAAGTCTACTCAGCACTGATGCTCAATACTAACTCAAAGTTGGTTACGTAAACGATAAGACTGAACGAGCCAATGTATGCAAATTTGTCGTTGAACAGGAACTATATCTATACAGCCTCGATTTGACTCCAAAATGGGTCCGATATAAAAAAAAAAAAAATAGCGCTAAGAATTTTTTGTTTGCAGAGAGTTTAGAGATAGGTCATCACATGCACTGGAGCTGAGCAAGATAACTTGTGGCTTGCAAGTACGCTTGGAAGTATATATAAAATCGAGAATAAATTGACAGGCAATGGCTATGCAAAGAATGGATTCCGCCTTGTAGAGTCTATCATGGCTTGCTTACAGAGGAGTCAAATGTGATTAGCAAAGTCTCCTTGTGATATAACTTTTTTGCGCATCTTGAGAGCTCTAGCGGTGGCAGGGGGACAAATTTTTGTGCGTGCGTACCGCGAGCCGTTACTGCGGCTGCAAAGATTTAGCAGTTGGCCCAGACAACAGTATCTATACTGTTTATCATGAAACTGCATTGGGCACCAGACTCACCGGTGGCCCATAATAGTGTGCTAAGATGTGTGTAGATCGTCGTAATAAATTTTGGTACAAAACTACGGCATAGATCGGTTCACTGGTATTACCCCAAAAGACCCAATAAAGTAACGCATTTCACCTTCATAAGACTCAACACAACAGCTATCAACAGCAGCTGAATTGAACTTTACACTGTCTGTTATCACTATTCATATATTGTTTCTACAGTATGCGAAAAACGCCCGCAATTGTTTTAAATATATGAAATATTACGGGAAACTGAAGTGATGAGTTGTTACCCTCCCTGACTTCTAAGGTTGACTAAGTTTTATATGTTTTCTCTATGTTAAGTGGTCTTGTTCTGTTTGATGCATTTCCGTCTCTCCCTGTTTCTTTCGCTCTCGCTTGACCTCCAAGTTCTCTGCCTTCAATCTACGTCCTAAAGGAATTCGATTCAGGACAGACTTAGCAGGCATCGTCTTGAGCCAAGACATAGTCAATGGTTTGACCTACAGTCTTCAAAGTGTCTGCTTCGTGATCAGGAATTTGGATGTTGAACTCATGCTCAACTTCCATCACAACTTCCACTACATCCAAAGAGTCTAATCCCAAGTCTTGAGAGAAGGAAGACTCCTCGCTGATTTTCTCAGGGTTTTGCACCTTGTCGTAACCTTCGAGTAACTCCAAAATTCTTTCTTTGGCAAGTTCTCTAGTCAATGGTGGAACACCAGAGTAGTAAGCAACAGAGATTCTGTTGATTGCGGTGAACCGAGGCTGTCTAAAGACAGGAGCACTCCTCAAGGTTCTAAGTATGGTAGGTCTGAACATAGTGTGACGGTGTAGATGCGGGGTTGGCGTTAGAGACTATCGTCAGTGTTGTGGTTTTCAACTTGTCTCTCTTCGCATCCAAATGGAGACGTGCGCCGCGAGAACTGAATAATAATCGAAGATTCTGAGTGGATAAGTTTGTTACACAAAATCGACATGACACAAAATTTTGGCTGCTCTTTTGCAGCCATTCTCGAGGTGGTTTCTTGCTGTTACTTTATAGGTTTTCTTTTCGTCAAGGGGAAGGGATGAATACAGGCATCGCTTATTAAATTGTACTGACCATTGTGAATCACTTGTTCACCTGTTTAAGTCGTAAGATCGATAGGACCTCCCGGACCATATGCCTCATTTTGCATGTACTTTGCATGAAAAAAGAAGCACTAGTACAGTACTATCTACTGTCCACCCTCTTTTTACCCCCTGTCAAAGAATAGCCTCCGTTTGTTCAAAAGACATGCAACTGCTGACTATATTAATCCAACTTCAACCCGTAGTGTTTGACTTAAAAAGTGCTTTGGTCGTGCGCTCACCAGTCGAATTTTTCAGCACCCTACATCAGAACTGGCTACAAGGCAGCCCGACAAACACACTCAAGTACGTCTGGTATTCGCTACTTCTATCAAGATGTTCAAATCCATATTTGCCCCATTCAAGGTAGGAATACAATCCATTCCCAGAGTGGGTTCTTCGACAGCTGTGGCCAGCCTGTTGCGTAGCATGGTCTCTCCGGTCGCATTCCGCTCACAAATACCAACAACCTCGCAAATCTTATCAACGGTTAACCAGAAAAGATTCGCTACTTTGAACCAGTTAAGACACGGAAGACTGGGGAAACCCAACAAGCCATTTGCCTCTAGATCTCCTGATTTGGATACAAACCCTTTCAAAAAGGGAGTGGTTTTAAGAGTCATGATTGTGAAACCGAAAAAGCCAAACTCGGCCCAAAGAAAATGTTGCAGAGTTAGATTGAGTAACGGAAACGTAGTGTCGTGTTTAATTCCTGGTGAAGGCCACAACTTGCAAGAGCATCATGTCGTTTTGGTGAGAGGTGGAAGAGTACAAGATTTGCCTGGTGTCAAGTATCGTTTGGTGAGAGGCGCTCATGATTTGGCTGGAGTGGCCAACAGACAAACGTCAAGATCCAAGTATGGTGTAAAGAAGCCACAATCGTCATAAAAACTCATCATCACATGTACATAGCAATGCGTGCAACGCGCAAATAGACATCCACTCTGTGAGGCAAGTATCTACGTGTAAGCATGGGCCCTTGTTGCAAGACATTCTTGATTTCGTATATTCATTGTTTTCAGTTTTTCGTTTTTGCATCTACATTCTATACTCTCACACCTATTGAACAAACCTTCTTCCGCTAGCAAGCTTTCTATTGTCCACCAATTTCCCGTCATTGTCCACGTTTTCCGGTTTTGCTCTGTTCAAAATCTTCAAGAACTCCTTTACTCTGAATCTCATTCTCGAGTGCATGTATGCCTTGGAACACTTGATGTGGTAATGAAAGTAGTTTCTGAACACTTGGATGTGTGTGATGCAGTTGTCTCTTTTGTCGCCGCGCACCAAGTGTCTGGGGAAGAGCACGAATGTAACGTATCCCTTGTTATCGTTGTTGCTACTCCCCTTAACTGCGCTAGCAATGTCCAATGGAGGCTCCTTGTGAGAGTACAAAACCTGTGGGGCCGTCTGTACAGACCGTCTTCTGGCGTCTACAAATTCTTGAAGGAAAACCTTGCCAAAGATTTTATCAGTCTCGTCTTGGAAAACAGTCAGAAAAATCACCGTGACTCTGTCAAAAGACGGCTTGATGTAAATTCCCTCATCCTGACCTCTGTAGTTAACCACAAGCACCTTTTCATTCTGTAACTCTTGCTGGATCTCTTCCGCGTATGTGTTTTCATTTGCGTATTGTTGGGCCAACTCGTCGTATCTGGCAAACGCCTGCTCAAATGGTGCTGCCATACAATTACGTTTAAGCAACGAGAGCTCGCTTATGACCCGACGCTTGTACTCATCATCGGATGAATCACTCAACTTGGCCAAGTCTAAAACGAAAGAGTAGTTGTACCCACTTTCAACATCTTTAGCGGGTAAAATCGTCAACACGTCGCTGAAAGACAGGTACTTACCTTCTAAATACTTGACAACACCATAGCGCTCTAAGTCATCCCAGCACTTCAAGTAAATACTGAGAAGAACTAAATGTTTCTCATCACCAAGAGTGGAGATATGATATGTGGTAAAGTCAAAGTCGGTGATAATACGGTCAATCGACTTGTATCCGGTAGCATCCGAATCCTCCGGAAAAACTTTGTCCGTAAGGGTGGTTTCTATGAGCAAGTTATTCGGTTCGATCTGCAACATCGTCTCTGAGTGGGGACAATTGCAATTGGGCTGGACAAGTTAAACAGACTGGGGAAAGTGACTTTACCTGACAAGTTGTTGAATTTCAAAGGGGCGCGGGTTGGTGCGAGATTGAATACGTATTATGCAGGACGTGTGATTCCCTTCAGATTTCATTCATTACAAAATTATGGCAGCTTTCGCAGCCATGTCTACAGCACTTCGATGATATAACGTCTCCGATTATCTATAATACATCTCAGCTCACGATATTGAGTCCATCTATAATATATATGTGTCTTTGTGGCCAAACACACCTTCATACCAGACCCGTCCTGTATCTCCTAGGAATTAGATACCACGCTCTTTGGTGGTATCATTAGGCTGACCCACTGGTCTTCTTTCTGGTAATCCCCTTCTATGCAATGCTGGTGCTCTCACTTTGTCCTTGAGTAAGGATTTGACGTTTTCGCGACTCAGCTTCTGGTTCCCGTGTCCCGCAGCTGCGCCAGCCACAGGAATGGTACCAGTAGGGATGTTCGCACCCATTAATACCCCTGGAGCAGCTGCTTGCAGCTGCAGCTTGAGGGAACTGGATCTGCTAAGACTTCTCCTCTTAGCCTTCTCTTCTTCCAACTCTGCCACTCTCTTGCTGACAATTTTATCCATTTCTGGGTCTGCATCTCTATTTTTCACAAGCCATGGGTTGTTCAATAAGGTTGCGTAACCTGGTCTCATATCAGGGTTTTTGTTTAAGCACTGCTTAACAAAGTACTGAGCATCTTTCAGATATAATTTCGAATCCAATTTTGGTGGCTCCCCCTCGACAATTGCATTTAGTTGCAGGAATATGTTCCCGTAAGTCTCTGGTGGATATGGATAGTGACCAGCCGCAATTTCTAAGATTGTTAAACCCAAAGACCACACATCTGACTGGACAGAGTAGGTAGCATCAGCTGGATTTTGGGTCTTTATTCTTTCTGGCGCCATGTAGCTCTGGCATCCAATATTAGTCTTGGCTAACGAAGCAACAAGGTTACCACTGACTCCAAAATCACACAATTTCACTTTTCCCAATGTGTTAACTAATATATTCGTAGGCTTAACGTCTCTGTGGATAATGTTATGTTCGTCTTTCAATTCCTTCAAGCCTCTAATGACAGATTCCAGAATGTATGCGAGAGCTTTTTCCAGCAGGATTCCATCACCTGAGCTTATTTTGTCCAAAGAGCCGCCATCCATATATTCCATGCACATGTATACGGCACCTTCAACAAAAAAAGCACCATAGAAATCAACAATGAACGGAGAGTTGCATTTGTGAAGAATGTCCAATTCCATCAAAATTTGCGTGAACTTGGTCTCATCCAATTCTAGTCTCACTTCTTTCATGGCCATGAGTACCCCAGTTGGCTTGTGAAGAACTTTTTGCACTGTTCCATAGTTTCCTCTGCCCAACTCCTCGATTAGCTCCAACTCATCAAGACTGATTCTGAACGATGAACCGGACAGAAAATCAACACCTTTGGAATGGAGGGATGCCTTTCCAGAAAAATTTAATGAGCCGGACTTTATGTCAACGTATTTGGCATAGTTCGCAAAGAGTCCTTGTAGTTGAGACTTCTTCTCTGGGGCTGATCCAGATGAAGACGCAGATGAAGATGAGGTATTGTTGTTTAAATTTAAGTTACTGTTGTCACTAGCACTGCCGTTAGCATTGAGACTAAGCTTGAAGTTTGGTTTGTTTTTACGATCTGAAAGGCGTCTGGCTACCTCTCCTGTGGTCTTTAATGCAGCTGTATGTGGAGCACTGGTGGAGTTTGTTGCGGATGTGGGCACTGATGACCCAGTGGTTATTTGTGCTCCAGGTACCACAGCATCATCTGCTTGTTGAAGCTGCTGCTGGTCACCATTTGGAGCGATATCTCCTTGTAGACTTTCCATGTTGAGTTTCATGCCCCTTCTTTGAGAAAGTGATGGCTTTTTTCTTAAGCCTTCGCCTCCTACTAACGCCCCATTACCTCTGGGCTGGTTTAGAGACAACAGATGTGTAGGTCCTGGTGATGTTGGAGACACTCCGCTTTTTGGCGGTGATCTGTTGAGCGAGCTTAAATTAGGTAATGTGGTAGGTATCAAAGGAACTGAGTGTGGCATGTGCAATGCAACGGGGTCCGAGCTTGTTGGTGGTTGCGGCTGGGAAATCGTCGATGTGGCATGGCTTGTACTGTCCAGATGAATCTGTCTATATTGTAAAGGATGTGGCTGTGGGAGAACTTGCAGGTTTTGTGCTCCCGTTCCATTCGGGACTACTTCGTGGTGGTCATTGTCACCAGGTAAATGTGGGATCGCGTTAGGATTTGGGTGTACAACAGAGTTACTGCTGTAAGATCTCACTGATCTGTCGTCTATGTGGGCCGAGGGCATAAGGAACAGAGGGGGTAATGGTGGTAGAGGTTTCGGCTTTACAAATCCCTGGCTCGTTGCAGCGGCCCCAACTCCAGCGCCAGATCCAGCCACCACTTCATCAAGTGGCGTCTCATTAGGTGGGGGCGGTTGAGGATTATTCACCCTTCTCTTTTGTTGAAAGGCTAGTATTCTGGCCTGTATGTCCGAGGAGAGCTGATTTGCCGCTGGAATGCTTGGAGAAGAGGGAGACTCTAGCCTAAGGTTCTGTAGAGCCTCCAGCGTGTCATTATTATGCGACATTATGGCTGTATGTATGGACGTGCAGGTTCAAGTGTATGCAAAGTCAGACTGAATATATATGTTGGTGTGTGTGGTGGTGCGTGCAAGGCACTTTACGTGCGATGAAAAGAGTTGCTAGTTGATCTTGGTCGCGTAATTAATAATAAGCGGATATGTGCAATACCAGCGAGAAGAAAGGGAGTGATAGGTCGATTACTACACTAGTGCACAAATAACGAAAACACAATGACGTCCTGACGGATTCCTGAACGTTGAGAGGAAACCGTGGAGTCGTACTGTCAAGAATATCCAAATATCGGAGTGGATGGAAAAAGAAGTAGCAAATCCAAAAGTAAAAATATTCGGCAAAAGAGCAGGAAGACACCTGAGCGCTAAGAAAATAAAACTGAAATAAGAAGCAAAATTGATACGAAATGCAGACTCCCACACACACACGCAAAAAAAGGGAGCCAAATGCAGGATCTCAGATACATTATGCGGTATGAAACGAATGTACAAGAGCAATATTCGGCGTTTATACAAGCATGAGAAGCAGTCTGGGGCGGATGGTTGCACATTTTGCTGCAAAGGAGGGGCAGGGATCGCTGGCGACTCGGAACGGACTCAAGTAGAATGCCAATCACTACAAGATCGTTGGTCGTACAGGTCTTTCATGGTGGCAGTAATTCGAGACGACGACAAGACCAGTTGTGAGTGAATAGATATGGGGCCCTAACACCGCTTGAGTGATTTATGATGCACCTGGATGAAAAATTCTTGCTGGTTAACGGTCTGGTTTTCGTTGACAGCACTGGCTGATACCTTTTTTTTTTTTTATTTATTAGAATTCGATTGCAAACCCTCAATTGGCCGATCCAACAAAGAGCAAACTCTACCAAAGTCGTTCTATTGTTATTATTTTTATTCTTCTCCTGTCGAGTCTTAATCTTCTTTACCTTGCTCAACAAGCGCTTGTGCAGCACTCGAAAGCAGCTATTTTTTACCAGAAGGAGCATTCTATAGCGTGGGTCTCGTGTTCAGGCGAGCTTGGTACTTCCATGGATAGACCCCTTTTCCTTGTATCTCTTGTCACGCTGGTCAATTCTCTCGAGTTGTACTTCGTTCTCTGACGTCAGCTTTCTCTGAATGCTCGAACCCCGGCCTGGCGCTTCTTGCATCGCTTCTCTTTTTTTTTCATTTCTTTTTTCTCCTCACTGATTCACAGCCCTTGCAGAAAGTGTTCCGAGAAAATCGTATCTAACAATAACAACTTCTAATTATAAACATCTATAGTGAAAAATATGCCCAATTTAAGCCGGAAGTATGCATTAAGCCCCCTCCCCAACATCTCGTTCTGGGGTTTATGCGGCAGTCTCGGTGTATTAGCATGATAATAAACCTCTAGATCTCTATGCATGTGTAGCAGTCATAACTCTGACAGGTTCGAAATGGAAACGGCTGCTCGTTTCCTGACATCATTTTGGTCTAGCGCATCTTGTTTCAATGTCGCCTAGTTCTACCGTACATTCACACTCCTTTGTCCGTCTTAGCCTGTGAACAGACGGCAGGCAGTGGAAGCCTGGTTCAGGCAATCCACTACATAATGGTGCAGTGCTGGTTGTTCCGAGAGAAAACACCTACACCTCGGAAGAGGCAGAATGCATTATGGCAAATCTCCCATGCGGCTCCAGATGTAGCAACCAGCGCTAGTCAAGGACTGTGAAAATCGCGAGCGTCTTGCTCCACCGCATGCCCCGACTTGTTTTCTTGCGCTCCCAGCGGGTGTTCCAGCTCGTAAATATTTAGGGCAATAGGGGCCCTTTTGATGCAACCTGTTGACAAAAACCTTAAAAAGGGTGCATTTTGTACGGCAAGAAGACATAAATAGATCTATGTGAGTACCCGCACCTGCTGAAGATCCAATTATAGTAAGCAGCCATAGGCACGAAACGTTTATCTACATTTAGTCATGCATTCAATGGTCCCCTCTTTCCGACAGGGCACCAACAATAGAGGTTGACGGCCAAACGGCACTAGTCGAACCATAATATCGCTAATCGAGAAGGGGGTTATTTTTATAATGGTTTTTTTTTTCGTTTTGCCTATTTTTTTCTCACCAGTGCCACGGGAACTGTTATATGACTGTGTTGGGGAAGACTGAGGAAGACTGAGGAAGGCAGCCGATCCTTCTGTACTACTGTCATGAGAATACCCCACAAGCATTCCGTATCGTCTGATCGAATCGCCTAAACTGTTTGTAAGTTTTCGGTCGCATCCCAGAAGGCACAAGGTGGCTGCAGAAAGTGGGCAAGGCTTTTTTTCGTATTTCATTTATTTTTGATCTGACACAGGGACACTCTCAGGAGTGCAATCGCGCGCGCGCGCACGCGAAGAATGCGAAGGCGATAACAAAAGGCAAGAAACGTATAATCAGCCCTCCCCACCTGTATACTATTGCTGCAAATATGATATGACAAATCTAAAGGTACAGATATCTGACTATGATTCATACCAGACCCGCTCACTGAATTTAGATCAATTGTGTGCACAGGTTAGTAGAGTCCCAGTGATTCGGGTGTATGGATCGATTGGGGTACCTGTAGCAGATGAGGTGCCAGCAGCCGGCACTACGGTTCTGCAATCCGAGAGAACCACCTCAATTCCCTCTGTAGTTTCATCGGGCTCAAGCAATGTGCCTTCTCTGTCTGAAACATTCAACATAATCGTACATATCCATAATTACTATCCTTATGTGTTTGTGGACTGCTTTGAGAAAAAGCCCGACCTTCCCAAGTTGACGGCTTATATTGAGTCTGTCATGAGAAATAGCTTCAAATCTCGAAGAGGTAAGAAGAAAGGCGAAGCAGACGATGATGAAATTGACAATGAGGATATCGATATCTTAGAGCATGATGACCCGGACCAACAACGCGAGCCATTGGGGAAGCGACTATATATAGCCAAGTTGGCCCTATGCAAAGCAACTCCAGCGTATGGATTCAACGTTGGACAGAAAATGGTGTACAAGATCTCATTGTTGTCGCCACTGTACAAGAGCATGATTGTTAAACTCATTAACGATAATTCCATTCTATTCTCCCAATCAGGCTCTTCTTCGTCAAAGAGACCACGAAATGTGTACGAGGGACATATCCCCTACCTTCTTCAATTTGTCACAGACTTTAATCTATTTGGATGCAGCTGGATGGAAATCTCCTCATGTTACTGGAGGCTACCTATTTTCAACAACCAGTACAAAACCAAGGATAAAGATGAATGTTTTAAGTTATTAAAGCGGTTTTTAACTCCGCATATCCGTCACACAAATATATTGGACGGTGAGAGTTTTGAAAGAACAGGACATTCAATGTTGGAAATCGACATAAGAACTGAGCATATCATAAACCGTTCTCTCATAAAGGTGAGAGATCTACACTCAAGACTAGGTAGAGTTAATTTCCAACTGGCTGAAAAAAACTTATCGTCATTGGACCTCCTATCCAAAGATATCGCATATCAATCTAAACAGCGAGGCTCGGATTTCAACTTCAGCTCCCAACTACAGCGGACTGAAAAGACTGGAGGCGGAGGTACAAAATGGTCAAACCAGCAAGAATTGGATGACTTACTAGAATATATTTCTGAAGTATCAAAGAGTAGAACTAACAATAAGGACGGATACGAGAAGTTTTCCGATAGAAACTTTTCTGATTCCTTGAATATACCAACAGCTTTCGAGTTGGTTGATATAGAACGGAAAACACTCAATTTCAATGGTGGCGTCCTATTATTGAGCTTGGGAAAAGACTTGAAAGCCTGGAAAGCCGTTGAAGAGCTCTGGTGGGATAATACGCAGTACATTCAAGTAGGTGAAGACCCATTACCTCCAAAAGATCTAGAAAGCAATATTGCAAAAGGGATGTCCACTGAGGACTTCTCGCCTCCCCATCCTCATCTTGATACTCCACCAGTGCTACCTCAACCCACTCCTTCTCCCCAGACTCTCTCGCCTAATCTGAATTTCCCTCGCGAATTGTCAGTAGCATTAAACGAGCTTGACTTTTCCCTCTCGGAAGAAGCATCTGATAACGGTGACAGTTGCGATGAGCGCCCGCTAAATGATATCTCCCAACTAGATCAAACGATCTTTACTCAAAAGTATACTCAACGGAAGCAAATCAGTATACCCTTCCTGCAAGATGTGAATCAACCCACTGGAATTCGACGCACGCGTAACTCTTTCTCGTCACTTTTGCCTAATTCATATCAGAGCATTGTTCCGTTTCTGATTGCAAAACAAAACATTATGAATGCTTTTGATGAAAACGGATTGTTACGAATCGAATATCCACCTCCTCACTTTGACAATGAGATCGATAAACCGGCAAAGCCATTGATATTCGCAAACAAAAGAATCCCCGTTAGCTGTATAATCGAAGATATGGCTCCGCCTTTCAGTCTTTCGAGCCATGGTGTTCAAATATCAGAATCTATATTAGATCAGATTATGCTGAATCTTAGGGAGCAGGCGGTTAGGCAAGAACTTTTCAACCACAAACTGAAAAGTAGGAAGAGAGCAAAACTGTGCATTTCAGGAAACAACTGGGTGTACGTACCTAGCGCACCATCCAAAAAATCAGTCAAAGAGTGGGTCGCGGTACAAGAACCAGATCGTATTGCAAAGGAGAAGAAATTCATATCTCAACTTGAGAAGTATACAGCATCAAATGACTTCAGGTACTCTTACCGAAGCGAAAAGATATCCCGACAACCTGATGGGTTCAATTATTTGACAAGTTTCAACATGGAAATACACTGTAATTCGTTTTCAAGTAAGATTCCAAACCCTTCAGAAGATCCAATTGATATTATCTTCTACGGCTTTGATAATCAAAATCAGATAGGCGGTTCATTTGGCTCAACGGAAGGAGTCTTAGTTTGCTTAGATCCGTCAACGCCAGAAGGCAGGCGCATTGAGCAAACTCTCTATAAGCTTTTTTCATCATTATCAATATCAATATTTTATAATGAAGAGGCCATGGTGAGGGAATTGGTTTCTAAAGTTAGGTATTTGGATCCCGATATTCTATGTGGATATGAGATAATAGCATCATCTTGGGGATATATCATTGAAAGATTCCGGTCCGTGTATGATACAAACTTGTGTTACGAATTAAGTCGCTCCACCTTCAAGAGTAACGGAAAAGTAGGTGACAGATGGGGTTATACACATACTTCGAATATCAAGATCCCTGGGAGACACATGCTAAACGTTTGGAGGGTGTTGAGGCATGAATTAAACTTGACAAGTTACTCTTTGGAGAACGTTGCATATCACTTGGTTCATGAAACAGTACCTAAATTTCTGAACCAGCAGTTAACTGAATGGTACTTCACAGGGAAATATGGTTCAAGTTGTCTCGTTGAGTCTGTATTGGTGTATTATATGAGAAGGTTACATTTATGCTTCAAATTTCTTGCCGTTCAAGAAGTTATCCTTCGAAATTCGGAACAGTCAAGATTAATTGGGGTTGATTTTTATTCTAACTTTTATCGTGGTTCTCAATATAAAGTTGAGTCAATTTTGTTAAGGCTCACTAAGGCTGAGAATTTGCTTCTTAACTCTCCTTCAAAGCAGCTGGTCCATGAGATGCGATCATTGGAATGTATTCCATTAGTTATGGAGCCTGAATCCAATTTCTATAAGTCTCCCTTGGTTGTTCTTGATTTTCAATCTTTATATCCGTCGATAATAATAGCCTACAATTATTGCTATACCACGTTATTAGGAAGGCTCAAGGGCTTTGATCCGAAGAGGAACGAAGTTGGATATCTTAAAAATATGAAACTTCCTAACGGAGTTATCGATCTCTTGAGAAAAAACGATGACATCATAGTCTCGCCAAATGGATACATGTTCGTTAAATCAAGAGTTAGAAAGAGTATTTTGGCAAAAATGTTGGAAGAAATCTTGGAGGCTAGAATCAACGTCAAGACTTTGATGAAGAAATTTGGAAAGGTAGATCGAGAATTAGATCAACTATATAATTCAAAACAACTTGCATTGAAATTAATTGCAAATGTCACTTATGGTTATACTTCTGCTACTTACAGTGGGCGTATGCCCAACTCGGATATTGCTGATTCAATTGTGTCTACCGGCCGTGAATTACTTTGTCAATCAATTGAGATAATTGAAGCAAACGAGGAATGGGGTGCAAAAGTTGTTTATGGTGACACTGACTCATTATTTGTCTATCTCCCTGGGAAAACAAAAGAGGACGCTTTCAAAATTGGACGCGAGATTGCTTCCCATATTACGAATCAGTTTCCTAATCCACTAACTTTGAAATTTGAAAAGGTATATCATCCTTCTGTACTTTTGAGCAAAAAGCGTTATGTTGGGTATAGCTATGAGTATGAAAGTCAAATTGTTCCCAAATTCGACGCTAAAGGCATTGAAACTATTAGAAGAGATGGTATTCCTGCTCAAAAGATTATTCTTGAGCGTAGTTTAAAGATATTATTTGACACATCAAACTTATCTCTTGTCAAAAGGTATGTCTTAGAGCAGTTTTTTAAGGTGATCTTGAACAAGGTTTCTGTCAAGGACTTCTGCTTTGCCAAAGAGGTTAGGCATGGAACCTATAAGGATGAACGGTATATGCCAGCAGGTGCAGTTTTGGCTAAAAGAAAGGTTGAACAAGATGCAAGAAGTGAGCCACAGTATAAGGAGCGAGTACCATACTTGGTGATCCATGACTCTTCTAAAGCGCGAATAAGAGATAGGTGTGTTCTGCCAGAGGATTTTGCAAACTCGTATAGGGCTGGTGTTGCCAGTCCTTACAGGTTAGATCACGAATACTACATCTCACGAGTTCTTATACCCCCGCTTGCAAGAATTTTCAACTTAATAGGAGTTGACATTGCTGCCTGGTATAAAGAGTTACCACATTTCAAAAAAATGAGAGAGATACCAAGCGGTGGTTTGGGTAAGCAATTAAACGCCCAAGAGGCTGCCCATAACGATAATATTCTGTTATTTGGTAATGTTATCAAACAGAACTCTTGTATTTTTTGTGGTGAGAGAACCAGGGCTAAAGGACGCGTACTCTGTAAACAGTGTCTCGACAATGAACTAGACACTGTTGCAAAAATTACCAAAGCTATCAAACTGGTGGAAATGTCAACGCGTGACATTCAAACTACTTGCGATGTATGCGTCACACGAAACTACGGGCCAATGGGATCATCTAAACGAGATGTTCTGCTTGCTTGCGAGAACTTCAATTGCTACACATATTATGAGAAGTTAAAGGCTGTAGAAATTAAGGCCAGAGATAACCACACGCGATTTGAGTTATTAGAGAAGTGGTGATTACGAATTAATGACATGATATATATATATATCTTGTAGTCACTCTAGGGGTCCTTTCTTTGTCATTCGGATGTCGTAACTTCCAGAAAACTCTCTGTCATGACTTAAGCACGCCAATTGCCTTTTGTCATTGGTGTGTCTTCTCAAATCCTTCCCCTTGTGCCTTATCGTCCCAATGCAAGTCCGCCAAAACTCCCATAGCTTTGCTGCGTAAATGTTTATTTGTCACACACGCCAAAAATTCTCCATTTCCTGGTTAGCCGAACTTTTCTCAGGACGCAATGATTCTGATCTATCAGTGAAAAAAAATAAGGAGGAGAAACTTGAGCCAGAAGTCAAACTCAAATTATACAATTTCTGTTTGAAAGCAGCTTATCACCATTCCTTTACCTTGCTACGGTACGGAGCTTTATTACTCTAACCCCATTCTTATACAATTGGGGCCCTAAAAAACTTTCGGTTTAGAATACGAGAATTAGCCTTCCCTATTTACCAGCAATTGAGTTTCATAGACTCGAGCAACCTCACCAAACCTCATTTCCACCAGAGCACAAAGAAAAATGTCAACTGTAACAACGAGAGATATCTTCCTCTATATTCCAAATCTCATTGGATACTTTAGGGTGTTCACTGCAGTGTTATCGTTTGCCTGTATGAAGAATCATCCATGGTACACATTATTATTCTATGGAGTATCTGGGTTTTTGGATGCCTTTGATGGTTGGGCTGCCAGAAAATACAACCAAGGCACCAAGTTTGGTGCCGTATTAGACATGGTGACTGATAGGTGCGCTACTTCGTCATTGATCTGCTACTTGTGTGTGATATACCCCGATCTTTGCCTTTTATGGCAGCTATTGGTTTCGCTAGACTTGGCCCTGCACTACATGCACATGTACGCAATGCTTTCCCGGGGCTCCACCTCCCATAAAAATGTTGACGCCAAGCAGTCCAGAATATTAAACTTATATTACACTAACAGAAATGTTTTGTTCTTGGTGTGTATGGTGAACGAGTTTTTCTACGTGGCTGTGTATTTACATTCGTTCCAATTCTTCTGGTTGGGTACCATGATGGTGTTCTTGAGTGCGCCCTTGTGGCTATTCAAACAGTTTGCCAATGTAATTCAGTTGAAAGCAGCCGCTCTCATTTTGGCGAACATTGACTCGGAAGAGAAATCAAAGAAGTAGGCTTTGGGGGGTTACCAGTTGAAAGAGAAGGAGTTTTCATGTCGAAGGAGGTCAGTGTGGCGTGGCATTGAGGCATCTTTCAAGTACACACAATAGGGTCTACATACCAAGAAAGGTCCGCTCAATACTGTGACTCGCGTTTATACAGCTATTCTATTTACAATATACATATACATGAAAAGGGGTGGCATTATCTTATGCCCGCATTTCTACCTCCCTTCCCGGTTCCTCTTGAATGAAGCCGTAGCTCACCTCCTCCTCTGCTCGTACTCTTAATTTTTCTAAAGAATTTCTAGCGTGTGCCTCCAACTCTTTTAGTTTTTTGAATCGAGCCATTTCAAGCTCAAGTTCAAAGCACCGGTGTAACATGATTAAATTGAGCGATTTCCTGTATCCGTCAATACTGACATTAAGAAACTTGAGCACCTTCCCAAGTAACGATTTTCCCTCCTCCACTTCTGCATTTTGACTCAATTTCTGTTGTTGCAACAAATGAAAACAAGTGTATGCAAACTCGTAGTAAGCACCAGAGACAAACTCTTCGTTCTGGACCATCATTATGCTTGGCATTGCCGAGGTCAAAATTGAATAAGCGTCGGTGAACGTTTCCATCTTGTTCAAAATACGGACAAGTAGAACCACCCCTTCAACAACCAAGGACAACATTCCTATCCGCTTGGATCTTTGTATATTCTGCAATACAAGCAGAAGGGCTCGAGTGTGCGCACCTGAGTCCACAAATATGCGACACTTCAAATACAAAAGTCGAATAGTGATTATGCATTCCCCCTTTGAACTACTGCCTGCAGTAGTAGAGAGACTTTCTGCCAAGTATGACAATGCTTTTGAATTGTTCCCTAGGGCCATTTGCACTTCCGTGTAGCTGTACAATAGTTCTGATACTAACTCTTGCTCTTGAATCTCGGTATTCATGAGTGATTGCATAATTCTCTCTGCAACATATGGTCTCCCTCGCTTCAAATTGATTTTCACTAGCAATATGAGGGACCTTACTTGAAGGTTTTGACTTAGAACTCTGTCCTGGCCAACCCGCTTCTTTAAAATTTCCAATTTTTGGTAGGCAATGTCCACATCTCCCTCATAGTATAAGAGGTAGGCTTTTCTAATATCAATTGCCACTCTATCTGCAAGATTTACGGTTTTGTTCAGCATATGATCTGGAATCTCGGAATAGATTTTAGCAAGATTTGTGTTACCAATTCTAAACCACACGGTTGTAGCCAAGTCTATACTTTTCATAAATGACGTTGGGTGCAGATCATGTAGCGAAATATAAGTAGCCCTTATGAGCAGCTCAATATACCGAAATATTGAGCCCTCTCCATGGTTCATGATATGCAAAGTTTCAAATTGGTAACTCATCGCATACAAGGGTAAGCTCACCAGGTATGCCTTATTAACCAAAAACTCAACCAAATGCAGTTCATTGTTGAATGTTTGCTTGTACCATAGTTTAGGCTTGTTCTTCATGAAATTATAAAGCCACAGCAAGATATACGTCAAGGTGGAGTTATCTCTATTCTCTCTTGCCACTGATACTGCCTCTTCGATGGCATTCAAGGCGTTCTCATCCTCGCCGAAATGTTGATGTAGTGACGCGCGAGATATTAATGCAAAGTGGTAAAAATATTTCGAGTTGTTTGACACCATGTAATCAAAATACTGGTGTAACGAGTTGAATGCTCCGTTGTAATCCGATGCCTTCAATGCCTCCAAATACTGTATGTAGTAGTAAGATGGGAGGTTATTGAAATCTGCATTTTGAATTAGGCACGTGTTTGATGTTGGAGAGGTCATAAGTGTCATAATATCCCGGAGGAGAGGTGGTGTAGGTGTCCCATTCGACTCTAGAAGCTGCAACTGTTTATCGAGCAAGATCTGAAGATCATGTTTAGGAATAGGTATCAACAAACTATCCATTGGTTTCGGATGTGACTCTGCCTCACCCAGCTCATGTAGTGAAAGCTGTATTGGTAAGCCTTCCTGTTGAAGTTGTTTGTTTAGAATGGAGTATAAACCTATGTCGCTTTCCGTGTCTCTCCCTCGTGCAGGCGCAAAGGCATTCGGCGGGTGTTTGTCATGTTCATCTATTTCATGGGATAGTCTCACTCTTTCAACATCAACATTTCCTCCTAGGCTAATGAAAGTTTCATACGAAGTCTCTCGGTAGCTCAAGAACGCTTCGTAAAGTAATAGACTCTCATCAAAATGAAGCAAGCTGCATGTTGTCACCATCTTTTGAATGAAAAGTCCAAAACATGAACTGGGGAGGATCCTAACTGTCCCACCGACCAACTCGGTCTCAGTTAACTTGCAGCTTTTTACCACAATATTAGGTGGACTTATTAATGATTGCATCGATGATATGCTGGATTCAAGGCTTTCGACAGAGTTGATCCTCCATAACGAACTAAGAAGTAACATTGGAGTCTTGGTCCCGCCAATAGCACCCAATATATCTAATATTCCAGGAACAACCACAAGGTCACCATTTTGGTCTACCAATGGCTCATTTTCCAACATCCTCATGACGGCTCTGAGCACCGGTTTCGTCTCATGGGGTGGAATATTGCCAGTGCAGTGAATGCCTATTAGAAACAATAGAGACACTTTATGAGGGGATATATCCTCACTCAACAAAAGCCGAAGTCCCATAAGTCAGTTTTATACTAAGCAATTGACGGTTACAGATGACGTGCTTGTCTGTGCACCAACGCTTTGCATCCGCTTTGTTTGTTGATCCCATATCCTGTCACGTGGCCATGTTTTATCAAAAGATCAAAGTTAGTAAATATTCCTGCACGCAAATCGTCGACGAAACTGCTTTCTCAAAAATTTGTCCTTTTTTTTTAGCTGGCTTCTTAGAACTCGCTCTCTCTCTCCTTCATCTAACATTGCTCAATAAGGATTACCTCGTAGAAGTTGCCAAAGTTAGTAAAGAGTGATGTCATTTTTCGGATTTGACCCTACTTTGCCACCGCACCAGCAGGGTAAAAGCGAATCGTATGATTTCCAGGACACCTACGACGGGTTGGGCGAAGATGCACTCAACGAAGAAACGTTCGGCGACAACAATCAGCAGGATTGGAACGAGCCTGTTTCCGCTGCCGTTCCATCTTTGAAGCAGAATGTCAGTTATGCTCAAGCAGCGTCTGCAACCAACCATGATGACGAATTCATGCAAGACCTCTGGGGAGCCCCTACTCCGCAAGGTGCTTCTCAACAACAACAGCTGCTGCTGGGGGATCCTGCTACTGCAGGTCAACAACAGGTTCAGCAGCCAATTCTGACTGAGAAGAAAGTTTTGTCATTGGAAGAAATTGAAGCCCAGTTGACAGCCATTGACCAGTCTTCTCAATCTCAGCCGCACCAACAACAGCAACAAGTCCCTGGTCTCCCTCAATTCGGTTACCCTGGCATGTTACCTCCGCCTCAATTCGGTGGCTACATGATGCCGCCAGGTGGATTCATGCCTCCTCCTGGTCCATATGGTCAGTTTATGGGTGGCCCCGGTCCGTTCCCGCAACAAATGCCTCCAATGGGCTACATGCCTCAGCAACCGATCCAAGTGCAGCAGCAACAGCTTCAACAACAGCAACCTTCTGTTCCAAGTGTTCAGGGGCAAGGTCAAGGACCAGTTGATGTTCCTGTGCAACAGCACGCTCCATCTGCCCAGGCTACTGCTCCTCCTCCACCACCTCCTCCAGCTGTTCTGGCTCCAGTTCAGACTAATTCTGCTAGAAGACCATCAAAAGTTGACAATGCGCAGTTCCCTGTGTTGGGCTCGAAGGAGTCGGCGATTTCTCAGCAGCCTCAGCAACATGTAGTGCAGCAGCCACAACAGCAGCAACAGCATGCTCCCCAGGAAGTTCCAACACTTCAGCCACCAGCCCAAGGCTTTAATCAGGCTTCTCCTCAACGTCATCGTCAGAACATTCATGATTTGACTCCTGAGCAGCAAGCGAAGTTGGCCAGAAGACAAGAAAAGGTTGCCAGAATCATGAAGTATTCTGGTATCATGAACCCGAAGGACAAGGATTACGTTACCAGATTCCAATTGTCCCAGATTGTGACTGAGGACCCTTATAATGAGGACTTTTATGCACAGGTGTTCAAAGTTATCCACCCGAAAGCTAACAGCACTCATTTGCAAGAGCACGCTCAGCAGCACAACTCTATTGCCCAAGCTTACTTGGAACAGAGTGGCCACAGATTAGGTGGTAGATTTAAGAGAGCTGATGTTGCCTTGCAGAGAATGCAGCAGCAAGTGCAGAAGGCTGTTACTGTTGCCAAGGAGAGACCTAAGTTAACCCAATACGCAAGAGAGGGTGCCTTGGGTAAGATCTCGTTTGGTAATGGTAAAAAGCCAAGACAGCAATTGGAAATCTTTAGCCAGGCAGCCCAAAGAGAAATTGAAAAACAAGAGCAGTTAGAGAGAGAAGAGAAGGCGGCTGCAAGTAAAACAGACAAGGATGGTGACAAGAGTAAGGGTACAACAGACGACTTCAAGAAGGAATCAACACCTGCATCGAAGAGACCAGTATCTATTTCTGCCAAATCGCCTGCTACTCTGTCGTCCTCCACCACTACGGCTTACTCTAAGAAGGATATTATGAACATTTTGGAAACCATCATCACCAAGGTTATGAACTTGGAAAGTAAATCTAGCGCTGTACCAAAGGAGAATGAAGAAGCTAATGCTGAATTATGGGAATCGTTGCACATATTGGACCAGCCATCCACTTCAGCTACTGCCAACCCTGCTGAGGTCAACCCATTCATCCAGTGTCTCAATCACAACAAGGCTCTCAAGATATTGCCACGGTTATTCAAATTCTTGACAAGACAGCAAATCTTGACGATTGTAACGTTAGTGATGTCGAATTTGGAGAACTTGACTGTAATCAACAGTGGCTCCTACACCACTTATGCTGACAAGGTTGTCCCTACTGAGATTTTAAAGCTCATTGAAACGTATTCACTTACATTCTCGAAAGTGTTGATGAACGCTGTCCAAGACTTCAAGTTCAACGAAATCATTGGGTTGCTCGTCATTTTGATTGAACACAACAATGTTTCTTTTGTCTCCACAACCAAAATCGGATTATCGATTTTGACAACTCTCCTTTCCAGAGCAGAATTGATTAAGGGAGAAGGTGTTAATATTTCCGCAACAGACTTGAGTGAATGGTCTTCGTGCTACGATGAATTATTCACCTCATTAGAAAGCAGAATTGCTTCCATATTCCCACCTCATCCGCAGGACATTGACGATGGATCGTCCAGAGAGAATTACGTGTGGCAATTCTTGGCCACGCTTTCTCTTGGAGGAAAATTACTGCACCAAAGAATTATTGTTGACGAGGTGAGAGACGAGATCTTTGGAGTCATGAACAGAGCAAAGGCTATTGACAATTCAGACTTGGCCAACTTGTACAAAAAGCAAAATTTGTTGAACAACTTGAACATGTACTTGGTGGTGATGGGATTGGTTGCCGATGAAAACGAAATCAAAGAGCTTCAAGCGTAAATGAACTCTTACTACATTTATGTTTGGTTGCGAAAAAAAAAATACCATTACCCGGTAACGATGGGCTAGGAGTATATTGAATGAACGTTACAGAATCTTTCTATTATACCGTATTATCGAATTAGTTTACAGAATCTTTCTTATCTTCCGTGTTATCTGATTAGTTTTAGTTCGAATCTAAATTAAACCAACTTCTTAGGCGTTGGGGAGGTCGTTTTTGAAATAAAATTCCGAAATGTCGGGCGTTGTATTCGCTGTGCTGGAAGGGAGAAAATCGAAATCATCCGATGTTGGACTATAGTCATAGTTGTTCTCGCTACCAAGCAGCTCTGTAAGACTGAGGCGTTGTGGCTTCCCTGGTTGATGAGACCTGCTCATAATCGAGGGCACAGAATCACCAGCAAGTGTTAAGGATGTTTCTGAAATGTCATTAAAATGATTGCTAGTCAATGAGCCAATAAAGTCGTCTTCTGCCGTGTAATACAGAGTACGTTTAGAATCTGTTCCTGCCAGTTCCGAGGCTTTTTTGAAGCTGTAGTTTTTGTTGTTGTTGTTGTTCTTGCTGTTATGAAAAGGAGGTGAAGGTGCGGGAAGTGAGTCTTCCACTGCTGCGTTTATGTTGCTCGTTGGAGACAAATGGAACTCCTTAAGAGAAACTTCTGTATCTGGAGATATCTTTATAGGAATGAATTTGCTCCTTACTGGTTTTCCACTCGCCCAACTTGGAAAAGTGGGAGATGTAGGAGAGTTTTTGGGAGTGGAATGCAGATGAGAGACAAATGTAGTAGTTACTGTCTCGGGGGAGAGTGCTGTTACTGGAAGCGAGGGCAGTTGACGAGTAACCAAGAACGTGTTCATCAGCCTCTCTTGTTTGAGTAGATGCTTTAAATGGTTGATTTCCTTTTGTTGTTTCGATACAATGTGCTTGTGCTTCTCCACGAGTTCTAACATTTCGTTGCGGTACAATTCTTGATTCTCAAAGCTCGGGGACTCTTGTGTACAGTTGAGCTCTTCCTGAAGTGCCAACTCGAGCATTGAGGACCGGAGTGATGACGTAGATACCTGATCGTCAGCTATTTCCCTTTGCGTGGGCGTACCGATCAGTTGCATTGGGATAGCAGAGGGTGCAACAACTGGCGATTGTGCTGAAGATGAGATCGACAGTATGCACCTTACTGAGGATTCTATCGATATCTCTAGCGGGTCCTGTGATTTTCCAACCATTCCGTTCCGTCTTGTGGATGAGGGTTTCGCGTTTGATCTGGCCACACGCGCACCGTTGTGTTGCACGAAAATTTCAACGTTAGCACTACTAACGGCAAACGAGTCTAATTCGTAGAATGAAGGCTTGCCCGAGTCTGTCATGGCACTTGGCATTCTGGTCACTCTGTTGGAAGATGTGGAAGGTTTGTTGTTGTTGTTCTTGGCGTCGCCTTCGTTGTTGTTATTGTTCTGTGCTGGAGAGTTTTTTTCTGTGTGCACGTCTCTGCTGCTGCTGCATGGCGCAACGGTTGTGATATCCATGCACGTCAGCTCATCGAAATGGGCACTACTGGTCTCGTCGAGAATCTGTACTTGGACTGAGTTTCGAACCACTCCAGGTGACTTTGTCAACTTCCCGAGTATTACTGTTTGTGATCTCAGAATCAGTCTGATACACTTGTGATTTCTAATATCGACTGTCATGCTTCGGCCGGCAGAATTTTCTACGGCGCCAACCATTTCTTCGCTCGCGCAATTCTTTTCCGATTCTACTGGGAAATAGAAATTAGTGAGTTTCAGTGCAGAATGGGATCTTTTCTTCTGCCTTATCGATCTGAACGGAACCATAAAATGCCATCTTTTCAGTTTACTCTCGTTCATATTAACGCTATTTAACACTTTGCAAAAAGGATGCTGTTTGTGTCGAAACTTCTACAGGATGCTACCCCCTGTTATATATATATGTAGTGTATAGTCAGATCCTAGCAATATTGCAATAGAAAAATAGAGATTAAAAAATAAATGTAAACAAAAACCAGTGTCCCACACACTTTGTTCGCAGCATACTTCTAATATTCTTAACAAAGAAGCTAATTGTTTCTCTTGCTTTTATTACAGTTCGCACCGGGATTTCAGGAGCTCCTCCTCACTTTTGCGTATTGTCTAACAACCTTATCGATATACTCCCCAGTCGACTGTTACGGATAGTGACTTTGTTCGTCGGAATCAAATAAAAAAAAAAAACAAGACATATAAAAAAAAACAAAATAGGCGCGCTATTTACATTGCCCGATATGGACGGAATTGCAATTTTAAGTCATATTAAACAACCTAATGCTCACTAAGGCATTTTCTGATCGGGGAGGAAGATCTCTTAGGGCCCACAGCAAAATATAAAAGTGTCAAAAAGACCTCTTTTCCCCTGCCCACCCACTGGTACTTGAATCCACTACCTCCCCAGCACCCAATAGCGACGGACAAATTTCTTCGCTTACGGGATTGCCCTAGGGCTTAAGGGGTGGGGGCGTGTTCGGAAACTGTACTCTCGGTCCTACTAAGTGTGCGTCGTGCATGCGTATTGAAAAATCGTTCATGTATGCTCCAATGTTTACATGACAATAGACAGCCATAATTTAAGCTCGCTGCAGAGCCCTGAAGTGTGGTCAACTAACCATTACAGCGTATTTTTTACACAATCGAGATTGTTGGCTCTTTGCGATTGTTCCTTTATTCAGTGAATATCTTTCAGGGAGAAAATGTCTGTACTTGGACCAGATCAAGGCAAAACCAAAACAGGAAGAATGGGGATACAGTCATCTTTAGCTTCCTTTCATAGGTAATATCGCTTGTTATGTGATAGTACCTGTCGAATGGCACAACTTGTTTAGCAGCTGTGCTTTCCAATTACTTGTTCATTAACTTTACTTGCGTTGTAAACCCTCGGTAGGCAAGCTAACTCTCTCGCTTTGGGGGGCTTTTTTAACCCCTGCAGTCGCTTGTGAAATTTTTGTCGCGAAGAGGCAAAAATGTGGTGATATGACCTCAGAGATGCAGTATTGTAGAGATAGTAGAATCAAACACTTCCAACAGTAACAGTTTAGCACTCAGGCCGGCTTTGATCATATTCTTCAACTCTTTCTTATTTGCAAAACTTAACCACACTGCTAGTTGGCCAGTTTCTGTATATCGGGTTACTTGTGATGGTCAGCTTTCATTGTATGCCACGTGACTTGCTATAGAGAGTTATTAAGCAGGGGCGTGGGTGGGGAGACTGTACACAGGTTCACTGTAGACAAACGCATTCGGAGACCTAGCATCACACGAGAAGCCTGATTGCTCATTGCCCCCTGAAATGCCCAAGTCTAATACTATGGGAAGCTCGCGACCAACCTCTTCTTCTTCGTCAACCACAGCCAAATGGACCAAATATATTCGTGGATTGCCCTCGAATTCAGAGAGTCATGACTACCTCAAAACCGACTATATAGACGTCAATCTAAACAATTCACGAAAGTTGATCGGGAATTTGAACCAGCTTTCGGAAAACACCAATAAATGTGTTCAATTGAGTGCGGATGTGAACGAGAGACTCTTAATTTTGAATAATGTTCAGGCTACACTCCTGTGGTTGGATGATGTATAAGATGGTTTTCGGGAATACTATGCAGATATAGATGTACACAAGTCAAGCTCAAACTCTCTCGCGTATCATCATATTGCTTGCTTGAAAAAAAGACACATGCTAAGGTGGAGACAAGAAACAAGTTGCGTGGCGGCGGATACTACTATCTTCGTACTGATGTATGCTACCTCCCACACCCACGCGTTCACTAGTATAGGTCAATGAAATGCCGAACTAGGGTCCCCATAGTATTCAGGATCCTAATCGGACTTACTGCTACATACATCGTGGTACGAACAATCAAAAATAGACTTGCACACCAAATATGGGTCAATGTTGACTAATATAGCAAGCGGCTCGACTTTTGCATATCACGCTCTCTGACTGAATCATCCTCCAATCATATCACTAGCTTGAACATGAAATACACCCAGGATAGTTAAATATGTACGAATATTTTCTGTTCTTGCGTTTGTGCTAATACTCTAACATGATTGGTCGGTTATGCTCTAGAATTATTTTTGCACCCAAACACATTTAAGCTTAGCACGTTATTTTCGCGTTTTCCAACCACCAAGCTGCAGGAGTGAACACGAAAATCCCGCACGACAGAGAGGGGTGCTGAAAATGTTTTCCACACTGGCCAATCATGTCACTGCATTCAAGTGTTTGACTAATCGGGAAGTGGCAGAATCACCCGAAGTCCTACGAGGAATACAAAATTTGCAAATTGGGTATGTTTATCTTACATCCGAAGGCAAAAAGGGGCTGGATTGCTCTGCCTCCCGGCCAATCATGTCAGTGCATTTAAACATGGTATTTGCAAACATTTGACTATAAATACGGACGCAGAAGTACTCTCCGTTTACAAATTCTCAACCACTGCAGTCCTTTCACATGTTGCAAACATCAGCTCTTTCTTCGAAACGCTCTCTCTCCTGCGGAATAGTGAAATATTTGCATTCTGAGAAGGAAATAATGGCCGCTGTTCAAAATGATTCCCATACAATCATCTATTTCTCTCGAAGTTCCTGCAATTCATGTAGGGATTATGAAGAAGAATTCCTGAATATTGCATTGATGTATTCAAACTTTTACTTCTACAAGGTTGACACTGATAATTTCCAATGCTGGACAGATTATTCCCACAGAAATAGGATACCGAATGTTCCATGCTTTTCGTATTATACGAAGAATTCGCAATATGCCTCGCTACATGCATTCAGTCCAGTGAATAAGGAAATGCTCGACACTTTGGTAAAGATGGATGATGATGAATACATAAGTGATAATGAAGATGGCGATGGTGACTTTGCGTTGATAGACGATCTGGACAGCTTGGATCAGGTATCATCAGAATACCATCAAAATCTTCTTGAAGATATTTCGAAGTACATAAATGACAGTTTTTAATGATAATACAAGAGATGAGAAAATATAACAAAAGCGTATTATCAAACCTTATGATACTATATGCGGCCTTTCTTTTACTTTTCCTTTCTTGTTTCATTCTTTTCAAATCCGCTCTCTTTCCCTGCTTTGGAATACTAGACCATACAAAGAAACCAAAGTATTTTGCTTCACACGCAAATAATTGCAGCACGGTTTGCTTCTCAAACTGAAGCTGTACTACACTTTTTTTGCCAAGGGATTCTTAATTGGACCCATAGCTCAATTTTTTTAGGAAATTGCCTGTCTTTGCCTAGTGATGCGTTGTCATTGCTTAGGTTAGCATTTGATTCATACCATCAGTATATGAGCCTGTTGTGGAATATAGTATGTAGTGTGAACATCCTTCCACTAGATATCCCACCGCCACTTTCTACACAATCGCTTCTGTGGTAGTATTTGGCGTAAAGTAACAACACCCTCTTTTTCTTGCTCAACAATGGCTAAGATTAAAGTTTGTTACGCATTATACGAATTGAAAGAATCGAAACTTACAGGGCTACTCATACTGTACAACAACCGAACTTATCTCTCTTTAAATTGAAGTGCTTTTCTCAGCAGGAGGAACTGTCATTTGTATCACAACTGGTATCCCCTCGTGTTGTATAAGGTTTTCTGGTAGTATACTGTCCCTTGCTTGAGGAAGTGAGTTCTCTCGGTCTTGTCTTTTGGGTGCAAACGATTTCTATAATGGAGATCCTTTTCTGATGTACCGTCAGTATTAGTAAACGGCAAAGTCTTTTTTAGCGCCAAAACGACGCTAACCTCTGCATGAAGGTGGGAGGGGAAGCGAGCTGTTTCTCTTTCTGCTCATATTCTACTGCAAGTTGGACCCATAGGCATGATGTGTTCATAAAAGAAGCTTGACATGCAAGAGGTGTAAAAGTCGCCACGTATTGCATATGCAACCAGTTTTACTCATTGGTCAGAGCCTACGATCAACCGAGCTATGACCGGTTTCATATAATCCTACCATATGCCAATTTGTCATGGGCCTCTACTCTTTCGTCCGTTTAGTGCATAGGAGGCGCTACTGTGATTACTTACTTTATACGCTTGGCATACCATGGCCGCAAATAGCAGTTTAATATGCAGTCTATTATTGCTTCTCCGGTTTCTGCATATGTGCTTACAAAGAAGCCCCAGATGACAAAAACTGGCTGCAACACGGAAAACTTTGCACCCATATATCCTTGATCAAGAGGTAAAGGTGATGACAAATGGCGAACGCGAAACATGCTTTTTGCCACATCTCTAAAGGTTCTGCCAACTTAGTATTGCGATTGGATCAAGTGGCGAATCATGGTATAAAAACGGATCAATAGTTACCCAGTTTTGAATCTTAAAACTTCCAAAAGACAGAATATATCCCTTAAGAGTATATCCCTTCAAAACAATCACTTGAAAAGCCTTCTAATATGTCTTCCAAACCATCAGTATTAATTGCCGGTCCAACTGGAACCGTAGGTGCTGCAGTTGTTAATGCACTTCTTGACAATAAAGAAAGGTATGGAAAACTAGGAGTATTGGCTAGGGAACACTCTTCTAAATACGACGCTTTAAAGAAAGAAGGTTTCAATATTGAACTTAGAAGCGAAGGACCACGCAAAATAAAGGGAAAGTATGATATTCTATTCCTCGCTTTAAATGATGCACAGATGGTAGAAGAAACACAATTAATTGACTTTGCTGTTGATGCTGGTATTCGTACAGTCTATCCATCTGAGTTTGGTTTAGATGTTGAAGAAACTGATGGAGCTTATATTTTGGGTCAGAAAATCGCAGTTAGAAACTACTTGCGGCAAAGACACGAAGAAGGTATGTTGGATTATGTTCTTGTTTTAGCAAACTCAATTTTCGATTTTGCTTTGGATTTAGAATTTTGGGGGTTCAATGTAAAGCAAAAAGAGTTCACAATCTTGGATGGAGGTAAGTATGAAGTAAGCTGGTCATACCTTCCTGACTTAGGCTCCTTGATTGCGCGTTCTTTTTTGGACAAGTCAGTCAGAAACTCAAAGATCAATGTGACTTCCTTTCAAGCCTCTCAACGTGAAATTCTCAAAGAATTCGAGAAGCAAACCGCTTCTAAATGGAAGACTGCGAGCTACACTTTAGAGGAATACATCGAACAAGCACATGAGTTCCATGATAAAGAAGACCCTCTCAATGAGATAAAGCGTTTGATCGGTTCCTTGACATACAGGGAGGACTTGAGCACAAAACTACAAACTATAACGCCGTTGAGGTACCCTGATGTGAAGACACATACTTTGCCTCAGATTATTGCTGACGTTATTTCGAGAGATTGATATATCAAATATATATTAGCCTTATAGGTCTTAAATGTTTCTATATTCCTCATTGTAGAAAACCACCTTGTTCACAAAGTGAGTAGAACAAGCTCAGTTGGTTCTTAAGTAACTCTTGAGGTGCATCAAATTCAGCGATGGTGCCCTTTTCCAATACTATTATTCTATCGCTATCCATGATAGTGTTCAATCTGTGCGCAATAGTTATGATCGTTCTATCCAGGAATTCAGTCCTAATGGTTTCCTGTACAACTTTGTCCGTTTCAACATCAACTGCAGCGGTTGCTTCATCCAAAACTAAAACAGGAGAATCTCTGAGCATAGCTCTAGCTAAACACATTAATTGTCTCTGCCCGACTGAAAGGTTTGAGCCACCTTCACTCAATTGAACGTTTAAAGCATCAGTGGTGGTGGTGTTGTTGTTATTGGCCTCATTCAGCATTTTTAGGATATGTTCCTTCAAGTGAGAGTGTTCTAATGCCTTCCATAAACGTTCATCTGAGAATTGACCGATCGGGTCTAGGTTTGCTCGAATGGTTCCTTGAAACACTTGAGAGTCCTGCGGGATGATAGAGAGGTTCCGCCTCAAGTCAGATAATCCAATTCCACCGATATCAACATGATCAATAACAATATTACCTCCACTTGCTTCAATTATGCGGAAGAGAGCCAACGTCAAAGATGATTTCCCAGCACCAGTTCTTCCAACAATGCCGATCTTTTCCTTCCTCTTGATGGAAACGTTTATGTTCTTCAAAACAAGATCTAATTCCGGTCTATACCGAGTCAGATAGTCCTTGAACTGAATTGTGCCGCTGTCAGGCCATGATTCAGATGGCCTATTACCTGGTACAATGTCGGCTGCTTCAGGTGTCAAATTCGAATATTCAAGTATTCTTTCTACAGAAACAATGTTTGTTTCGACTTCCACTGTCATTCTCACAATCGTTCCCAATGCTTGCGTAATCTGTAATGCGTACGAGACCGACAACCCAACTACACCTGCTGTAATCCCTCCGCGTCTCAACAAAACAATCGATAACCCAGACGCTCCATAAATGATCAAGGATCCCAAGAATTCGAGCCGTACAGCGAGCCAACGGTTTGCATTGAGTGCTGGATTAAAGGCCTTCATATTTCTGTCCACTGCAGTACGATTGAATTGTTTGAATCTGCCGGTCTGGTCATACGCTCTGATAACAGAAACGCCGTTCAAGGACTCTTGAAAATTGGAGAAAATGGGGGACCTGGAAACCGAATCCAATCTCTTCAACTCTCTCGATGTCCGAAGGTAGTATTGCTGACTGTAGTAGTAAACGAGAGCTAAGGGAAGAACGATGAATAAAAAGGGCCAAGTTGAAAACGTGATAACAAGAATCGTAAATAATACTTTTGTCAAATTTGTAAAAAACAAGTCAAATACCCGACCCATCTGTTCATCTATCTTATAGATATCGTTGGAAAATCTGTTCAATATACGACCAGTCGGTGTAGTTTCAAAAAAGGACATGGGAGACCGGATGATACTAAAGGCCATCGCTCTATGTAATTTTTTGGAAGCTCCGATCGTGCAAAATACCCAGAGGATGAAAGATTCTGCAAAAGTAAACAACGAGGAGGCCACTCCAAGCAATATGTAAATACACAAGTAGTATCCAACACGTGGGTTATGACCCACTGAGGTATTTACATCGGACCAGTGTTTTAACCACACGTTAGCGAAGACAGATATGAGCATCGCCAATATAGTGGTTACTATAAAGAGTGCTACTGTTATTGGGTTGCACGCTTTGATGTAAGCGAGGTAAACATCCCATTTGACGTTACCTTGTTCCGAATGTTCCTTTCTCGAAATCGCTACTTCACGATCTTGATCAGATTGATTTGCTAAAGCTTGATCCCCGTTGTCTGAATCTTCCACCTCGTACTCATCGTCTGAATCTGATATCCTAATCACAGAACCTCGTCTGGACGTATACTCTTGATTAATCAAAGATGCAGCACTGGAAGCTGTTGTAGATGGATTTTCTGATGATGACAGTGTAGAATTTTTACCGAACTCATTAAGTAACTGAAGGATGGGAGATGAAGAAGATGCCACTCCTGTCTGTTGTATACTGGAGTACGATGCCTGTTGTACGACTTTGCCCCCGCTAACCATTAAAATATTTGTAGACATGGAGAGAACTTTGATGTTATTAGTTGCCAAAATTCTACACTTGCTTTGTAACAAACCGTTGGGTCCAATGACTTGGTTCATAATGTGTTTACCCACGTGTTCATCCACAGCACTCAATGTGTCATCCATGATGTAGACATCGGAACTCGAATAAACTGCTCTTGCAAGAGAAAGTCTGGCTTTTTGCCCTCCACTCAACGAAATACCCTTTTCTCCAACCTCTGTATTGTCTCCATGGGGTAATTGTAAGAGGTCGGCACTGAGTGCGCACGCTTCAATAACTTCATTATACCATTTGGGATCGAAGCTATGACCGAATAAGATATTCTCTTTGACAGAAGCATTGAGAAGCCAAGGTACTTGCGAAACGTAGGCGACTGAACCATGAAGCTCTACGCTACCTTTTGACTTGTACAAGTCTCCCAAAATTGCTTGAAGGATTGCGGATTTACCGGAGCCTACTCGTCCAACAATACAATCCAAGTCTCCTTTCTTAAATGTAACGTTAACGTTTTCCAATGCAAGCGTGGGGCTACTTCTGGCCCACTTGAAATCACCATCTTTGATTCTCACACTAATCTCACCCAGATTATTTGCCCGTGGAAGCCGGGTCACGGATTTGGGCTGAATTTCATCAGATGACAAAAACTTTGTGATTCTTCCTATCGCCACTTGTGATTCAACGATATTTGATATCACTAGTGGCAACATTTTAAGTGGCAAGTTGAGCAAATTGAACAATGCCAAAGCTGGAAACACAATATCTGTCAGTAACAAATCATGTCTGTTTGCTAATACAAATACTCCAAATGTTGTACAACTCACTAAGAACGGTGACAAGGTTGCAGTCGCGCCTGAGATTGCCTTGTACGTACTTAAACGCTTCAAGTTACGAAGCTCTTTCTCATCTCGAACGTAAGTTAATTTCTCGAGATAAGGTTTTTCCCAGTTGTAAAACTTCAAGGCTTTGATGTTGTTGATGATTTCACTGATCAAACTCAGTCTCTCATCCTTGCATTTCATCTGAGACGTTTGGAGACTCTTCTGAAATCTAGCAATAGTTGAGTTCACAGGTATCAATATTATCATCACAAGTAGGGCTACCCAAGCCAGTGACCCCAAGAGATTATACAATGATATAATACAAAGTGCAAGCTGGAAGGGCCCAGACCAGATCAACTGCACATTTTGAGCCATATCTTGAAGTCTTTGAGTATCTACTGCCATGAGGTTCACAATATCTCCGGTGCTTGACCCTTGTCTTGCCTCTCCCGAAAGTCTCAAGGATTTGGAATATATGGTAACAATGAGTGAGGACTTTATCTTCATGCCCATATCGAATGCTCTCTGGTAGTACTGATGAGCAAATAATGTTTGTGTGGCTGATACGATAAACATTGCAGTTGCAATCATGAAACCCTTATTTAAAGGGATTCTTTCGTCGCCATCTTTATCCTTACCCTCAGAATATTGGTTCACAAATTTGATCAAAATACGCAAGAGTTGTGGCTGAACAAAGCCAAGGATATCCATCACCAACTTGAAGGCACTCCCAAGTAAAAATTCTCCACCGAATGCTCGAGAGATTGCATAGAATAATGTAGGGCGTTTGCCAGTAGCTTTCTCTCTCTTTTTTTGATAATCCCAGTATTGCTGAAACTGGCTCGAGGTAACTTTAGCTCTAATCTCATTTGGTAAGGGTGGTAAATCAGCGTCAGTCAAGTACAGTGAGTATCCCTTTTTCATTAAGTTATTCATCCAAGTAAAAGTCAATCTAGCAAAAAGATTTGCTTCGTCGTACGGTGATTCTTGCCTTTTGCGAGCTTTATAGAAGCTTTTGGGGACAATGGGGAAATACAACTCTGCAGTCAAAAGTATTGAAGCATTTATCAACTGAAAGATGGCAAAGACATTGTACGTAGCCAACTCTTTGTTAGCTAGTTGGTTCCTGAGTGCCAATCCGTACACTCTATTCGCTCCCAAAAAGATTTCCCACAGCCAGTAGAATAAAACCACTCCATTCGAAACAGAGGACAAGAACTGCTCAACTACGATTAATAGCAAGATTGACATAATGGCAGCCGCGTCAACTATTGACCCGAACATGACACTGTCTTTAGATGGTACCGACAAAATTAGGGCCGTCTGAAAGAAAAGCTGTGCCACTGTCAAAATCAATTTGGCGTAGAAAAACCAAGTGGCTCTATTCAACAGTTCCTTAAACTTCCCATTATGTTTCCGATGATTTTCATAGAGTTTAGCATACTGAGCAAACGCAAGTATTATGGTTACTACAGCCGTAATCGAACAAACGAGGCCTTGAAGGAAACAAGGCGTGAAATCTGCATGCTTCAATGATAACGGACCCCAACCGTCAGGATCGACACACCCATAATAGCATGTTTTATCCGGGAAGGTACCATTGAGATGCAATGCCGAGTTCGTTATGTCCGGTACGAGACCAATCACCTCCGAGTCCAGGAATGCAACTTGAGGCAGTGCAAACATTGTGGTTTACGATTTGCTTCTCTACCCTTTAAGTCGAAAACTCCTGTCAGTGAAAAACGGTGTATTCGAGGATTAAATATATAGGAGACGAGCCTGGAAAATGCTAGTGAGATAGGAGGTCGCCACTGCCTCTGCCATATCCTGGGTGTTTCTTTGTCTATTGCACCTATGCAGGTCTACATCTCTTACGCAGTTCGTGCAGAAAAAATATGTGTCAAAAAGGCCGCACATTGCTTGCATTGCCGAGACCGGGTGTCAAACAAAAATAAGCGAAGTGATAGGTTGCACCAGTTGGGAGCCTCTCATTACTACGCAGAGGAGTGTTATGTACCCCATGTGCTTTGCAGCAAACTATAAAGAAAATAGACATGACTGTGTAATATATATCTATGGATAGTATAGGTCCACCTACGCAGCCAAATTGTCAAGCTTATGGTGCCATCTCTCCACTTGTCTGCCGTAGTATCTGATTTCATTCCTATCACCTACTCTGTCACTTCCTAGTAGTTTACCCTTTACGTCATCCCACTGCTTGTAGGTAATTCTGTCCCATTCATATCTCTCATGTAAGCCTAGTGTCTTCAACTTTGGGGAGTTCAATGTCAATGGGTGTATCACAGTCTCTTCCAACGGGTTGATAAAGTCGATTAATACTAGTCTCTTGTAACCGCGTTGTTGCACTGGCGGAGTCAGCACTCTGTGGAGGCTCGCTTTAAAATACCCGCCACTCAAGAACTCAAGTGCATCCCCCACGTTACAAACTAGCGAATTGGGACTGTAGTCCACATACTTCCAACCTCCTGTATTATGATCTTTGATTTGTAGGGAAAGAATTGGCTGCGACGTGATTATGGAAAATGCTGAGATATCTGAATGTCCTCTGAGCCATGTTCCTTGCACTTTGGACTCGTCATCTTCGGACAAAGGGTAGTATAGCATAAACCTTCCGTGACCACCTGACGACTGTGCAACTAACTCATCCTGAGACAAGGAGAAGTATGTATTATATAGCGTACCTTCAGGGATTTGCAATATGATATCGCACAAGGTCAACACTTTCCTCAACACCACAGTGTGCAAATAGTAGTAATAGTCGTGAATTTCTTTCCAGTGTTTTGCGAAGACTTCAGGATATTTTCCCTCCGACTCAGATGCCTTTTGCTCAAAGAGACGTGGGAGTTTGGCATCCCTAAAGTTGAAATGATCAATGGAGTCTCTTACATCTTCTTTCATTTTCCAAAACCCTCGAGGTTTAAACCCTTCTCCTCTTTCTGCACCCAACCCTTTCTTTTTATTAACGAGATCCTCCTCTGCAGTTTTTGCACCAGAAAGGTGCTTTGTCTTCTCCTCGTCTGGCAATTCAAGAAGACTCTGGGCAATTGCCTTGATGTACTCTAGTTTGTCTTTGCTGAAACCAAAGTTGGTTACGTAGAAAAACCCAGAGGTTGTAATAGTGTTTTCTAACTTTGCCGCCAACTTCTTTCTCGCCTCAACTCCTTCCAGACCCTCAACATACTCGCTCAAGTCAATGGCATCTAACTGAATCACATTATTTAATGAGGACGAGTCGATGGCTGGGGCTTCGGAGAACGGTCTAACGTTGTATTTCTCGTCGACAGTAGGTTTGGACATTGAAAGACTATTCTGGAACGATATAAAAAGCTATTTACACAATAAAATCCGTGCAGCATAGCACAATCTCTTTATAGTCATTATAAATGGCCAATCGCACCCAGATGGAACCTCGATCACTACATGCGTGCTCTACTGCAAAACAATGTGGCTTTAGTGAGCAATTGCTCTTAAATTCAAGTGCCACACTTTTAGATCGCATTAGATCGAATCAGTTAGGCGACTCAGCATCAATCAAGTCCATCCTAAAATAAAGCCAGTCTGATGCAATATTCTTCTACATGCATGATTGCTCGATAAGAGATGTATTTTTCAAGGTATATGTCAAAATTCATATAGGCTGTGTACCTGTGTATGTACGCAGCCTAAAGTAAATCCGTACGTATATAAGTTACTATATAAAGGCTTGTAGATCTGTGTCATGAGCGATATCTAAGCTGTTCTTTGAATCAAGTGAATGCCACTATCGGTCTCGATGATATCACTTATCTCACCGACGTTCAAAGAATAAGTGGCAGCTTCAAACGGCGGTTGCATTTGGCCCTTACCAAAGAATCCCAAATCACCTCCCTGTGCATGCGAGGAGCAGTCGCTTTCAGATTGAGCGAGCTCTCCCAATTTGATCTCTCCATTCAAAATACGCTCTTGGTGCTTCTTTATGATGGCAATAGCTTCGTCTCTTGTTCTTGTAATTCCCTCTGGCGACTTCCAGGACTTTGGTCTTCTAGATTCTTTGCTCTTCACTAACAAGTGAGAAGCACGCACTTTTCCATCGGATGGGATTACTGGCTTATTACCGTTCTGGCGGAACTGGGCCAAGTAAGCATTCAACTTATCCACATCTGTAGCAAACGGCGGCTCCCAGGACGACTCCTTTGTGGCTTGGTTCAAAAAGTATTCTTTGTTGTGGGTCTTGGACACTTTGATCACCCATGCTGGTGGCAATCCTGTTTCAGTCATATTTCAATGGGGCGAAGGATGCGGCGTCTATAGAGTAAAAAATGCGAGTAGGTGGAACTTGAAAGGGGAAGGGAAGAAATGTCCTACTTTTACTAAGGAATTAAGAACACTACGTATTTATTCACTCGTGTGTGGTATGAAGATATAAGCAGTACATGCTAGTGACCTACAAGCTTATATATCATTTTCTTTCCTCGCGTGCATATGTGCAGGTCACTAGACTGCACATATATCGAGTATAGGGGAGAATGGGGCTGCGAAATATCCTATGATCGTGGCAATAAGAGACTGGGTAACCACTTCTTGCATCTCCTCGCAACACCGGGTAACTTTACTATGTCTATCTCGCCTGCAGCATTGTTCCCTCCCCAGCCCTCAACAGTGAGGGCACAGGCACTCAAGTTATCTTACGACGCCAAAAACGATAGAATCACGTACCCTCAGGGTAAATCAGTTATTGTAAGACCAGTTGACCCAGACTCGTCATTGCCCGCCATTCAATTTTCAAAGCACATCTACCCCGTTACCAGTGCTGCTTTTGCTCCTAACGGTAACTATGTAGCATCCGGAGATGAATCTGGAAACGTCAAGATTTGGGACGCATCCGTTTTGAGTAGAAACGACTCAGCCACAGTATTTGACCAACCTAACATTAAGAGTGAGTTTCAGATCTTGTCTGGACCTATAAAATCCATTGCCTGGGATGCCGACAGCTCGCGGATTATTGCTGTCGGTGAAGGTAAGGACAAGTTTGGACACTGTTTCACGTGGGATTCTGGAAACTCCATTGGTGAAATTCAGGGACATTCTGATACAATTTTGGCAGCCGATATCAAGCCACAGAGGCCATATAGAGCGGCCACTGTTGGTGTTGATAAGGCCCTTGTATTCTATCAGGGACCCCCCTTCAAATTTGACAAAAGTGTACGGGGCCATCACAATAACACTATTAGAGATGTCAAGTTTTCCCCCGACGGGAAGTACTTAGTGAGTGTGGGCTCTGATAGAATTATTGCTCTTTATGATGGTAAGACTGGAGAATTCGTCTCTAAATTAGAGAATGCTCACAAAGGAGGTATCTTTGGTGTCTTTTGGGTCAATGGCGGTGAATTTGCTACCGCTTCAGCAGACAATACATTGAAAACTTGGACCGTCTCTGGGGAAGCAATTGAGAGTGGGAAAACCTATGTGGTGTCCAGCGAAGCTACTGTAGAGAACCAGCAAGTTGGTTTGATTGCAACTCCCAAGTATTTGGTTTCGTTGTCAGGAAATGGTACCTTGAACTATTTCGAGTATAACTCCACTGCTAAGCCCACGGTCACCGTTAGTGGCGTTCAAAATCCAATTACTTCTTTAGACTACTCTGAGGAAGAGAAAAGTTTAGTCATAGGAAGTTCTGACGGTACTTTGGTAGCAATTGGCTTGAGAGATGGTACGAAGTTTTTACCTCAGCCCACTGTTGTGGGCAAACACACCAACTACGTGTCGAGTGTGGTTGATGTGAATGGTGTGGTGACATCTGCTGGGTGGGACGACACACTCAAGTCATGGAACGGGGGTAATTCCTCTGAGCCCAGATCAATCACCCTTCCATCGCAACCTAAAAAAATCATCCAAACTGACAGCAACTCTCCACTCATTATTCTCTACGAGAGTAGATTGGAGGCATATGATCCTAAATCATTGCAAAAGACTGCAGAACTCGAGCTTCCATTTTCAAGTTCTGATGTAGCTGCCGCCCCTGGAGAAGAACTCTTGTTGACAAACTTAAAGGAAAACAAGGTTGAGGTGTACTCCTTTGACAGCAACTCCACGTTCAAGGCTGTCAAATCATATGCGCCCCTCCGTGCCCCACCGACGTTGATCAGAGTTTCCCCAGATGGCAAATATGCTGCAGTGTCAGACAGCTTCGGTAAGTATACACTTTATGGTATTGCCCACGGATCCGTGGTGACCACCAGATGGGCATTCCACAGCTCAAAGGTTTTGGACGCCGCCTGGACCCCAGACTCAAAGTTTATAGTGAGTGGAGGCTTAGATACGGGGATTTTGATCTACTCGGCTGCAAGACCAGCCAAGGTTTTGAAGTTTTTGTTAGCTCACCAAACTGGTGTCACTGGATTGAGGTGGACAGGCTACGATGAAGAAAAGAAAACCGGCACGTTTGTTAGCACGGGACTCGATGGAGTCGTGAAGAGTTGGACAGTAGACTTTAGCGTATACTAGTGACATAATATATGCATCAACGATTATTGGATTTGCTACCTGGTACCCAATCATTTATCTACAAGACCATTTCCTTTGATATAATATTGGAATAGTAAGTGGATGTCGAGGAACCAACTGACTACTACTTATTCGCAGCCATATGATACTATATAGGAAAGGCAAAAGTCAAATATATGCGACGAACGACAAGCTTTTATCTTTTATGTTGTTATTTTTTGATCTATATATAGTTTAGACCAGCTCAAAATGAAGTTGGCTTCTCTCACTTATTACGAACTGCTTTCTGCTTGATCGGAGGGAAGATAAATAGCTGCAAATCTTGTCTGAAAAATCCTGCATGTCTGAAAATGAATTTTTTGATGCTCATCGAGATACATTTTTTCTACCACTTAGAGAAGCACTATAAGCTACACTTGGATCTTCAATTCATTGCCCCTATACGTGATGTCGTCAGTTCGGTCAGGAATCCCTCAGGTGCGGAATCCTACACTTCCGTCACAAACTACGCCAGAGCAAAGGTACTGGAGAGGATTCACTAACCCTCAACTTGTAAAGGAAAACCATCCCATAACCCACATACACTTCAATCCAGTATCGCCGAATGATTTTGCCGTAACATCTTCCACAAGGATCCAGATCTTTTCCTCCAAAACTAGACAGGTAACAAAGACATACTCTAGATTCAAGGATACAGTCTACTCGGGCGAATTCAGATACGACGGTAAGTTGCTTGTAGCCACAGATGCTTCTGGATTAGTCTCTATCTACGACACAGTTGCCAGCAAAAACTTATTGGTGAGCTTACACCCTTCACAACATCCTTCCCATGTGGCTAAATTTCATCCTACTTTAGGTAATGTATTGCTCACTGGCTCTGACGACAGAGTAGTCAGATTATATGATATCTCTCAAACAACCAATGGCCCCATACAGCTGTTTGACGGCCATGGCGATTACATCAGAAGTGCCTGTTTTGTCCCAGGTAATCCAAACTTAATTACCACTGGCTGTTATGACGGAATAGTAAGGGTGTTTGACACAAGAGCCAATGTTCTCGTGACTTCATTCCACGATGATGGCAAGCCACCCATCGAAGACGTAATTGCCATTTCGCCTACTACGTTAGTGAGCGCTGCAGGACCACAAGTGAAGGTGTGGGACTTGACCCGTGGAGCTGCGATTCATGAGCTCAACAATTTCACCAAAACAGTGACCACTTTGCATAACACTGGCGACAGGGGCCTTCTTGCAGGGTCTCTTGACGGCCATGTGAAAATTTTCGACTCGAGCTCTTCCAACTGGGAGGTGAAATTTGGTTGGAAGTTTGGCAGCGGAGGTGTTTTGCTGTGTGGAGTGTCTCCCTCCCCCAATCATAAGCATTTTGTTACGGGATTGACCTCAGGTTTGCTCTCTATCCGGACGAGGAAGACAGAACCCAAAGTTGCCCAGGGAGTAAAGGTGAATGCAAACAAATCAAACGCCTACAAAAGAATGATGAGAGGAGCAGACTATCTTGGGGAAGAAGAACATCGAATTGTGCATTCACTGAAAGCTACCTCTAAGAAACTTAAGCAATTCGAAAAACATTTGAATGCTTTCAGGTGGTCCGACGCATTGGACAGTGCATTTGCAACTGGTTTACCCAAGGAACAAACTATCACGGTGCTTAACGAGTTAAAGAAACGAGGCAAGATCAGAATATCACTTTACGGAAGAGACGAAATATCACTCTTACCCATTTTGCAATGGTTCAACAAGAACTTGGAGGATGTAAGGTCTATCAACTTGGTTTGTGACTTTATTGGGGTGATATTGGAGATGTATGGGCTCTTGATCGGTAAAAGTGTTGTCTTGGAAGAGGTGTTCGGTAGCTTACTCAAGCGCATCAACATTGAGGTGAGAAAATGTAAAGAGGCAAAGGAAATCGAGGGAATGCTTGAGCTTCTCACGGTATGAATAGCATTAATGAAAAATACTTGCAAAGCATGTACGATATAAACTGATATATTCGGGCATATGTAGAACCTCAACAAAAATGAACCTTTTTGGGTTAGATGGTGGCGATATGTTTTTTTGCATTGAGAATTTCATTTAGACTGGTTGTAGATGGGCTACGGAATGACTACTTTACCTCAGCCTATATCGCAAATAGAGCCCACGTAGGAATGAACCACGTAGAAATAATTCCACCCTAAGTGGAATAAGATAAAGCATGAAAGTTCTATTCACTACTCTCCATTATCTTCTGTGCGTTTATTCATAAAGTTCGGTATGTGTAGCATGGCAACTTGTTGGTTGGCTAATAGCTACCATCGCCTTTTCTTCTTCTTCTTTAGCTTTAACTTCTTGGCCTCCTCCTTCTCAGCATTAGCCTTCCTACATCCCTCAGAGCAAAACCATTTCTCCTTCCCGTCTGCATACTTCACAGCGTCCACCTTTGTCAATCCGACGCATTTATAGTGAAACCAGTCTCCGTTAGGGCATGAATCCTCGTTGTCGCAGCCAATCATATCGCCGAAAGAAGGCTGCTTGCAAAAGCAGTAGAGGGCGTTTGGATCGTCAGCTTCAGCCTCTACTACCACAGGATCTTCCTCCACGTGTTGTGCCAGTAATGGCTCTGGAAATTCTAAAACCTTTTTCTTATGCAGCCTTTTCTTGATTCCTCCTGTTATAGGTATCTTGAGTACGAGTCGACCGGTATCCTTACCAGCCATTAATGAATGGTTCTGCTTTGAATGTTGTCGTTGTTGTTGCGCTTTTGCCTTTGCAGCAGCAGCAACTTTCTGTTTGAGCTTAATTTGCGCTTTCTTTTGTCTTTCATTTTCTTCAAGCGCTATTTTGGCCTCACGTTTCCTCTGTTTTTCTTGCTCTTCTAGCGCTTCCACTTGGGACCTAAGTGGATTCTCTTTGTAGTGGCTCAAGAGTTGATTTCGGAGGGATTCTGCGGAAATACTGGCCCCATCTTCGCCTTCTGTTTGCCCTGCTCCACCATTTTCTTCATCTTTTGAAGTAGAATTTTCATCTATTCGGTCAGTTGAAACTTTCTGGAGACTTTTCAATTGCTTCAACTCGTCTGTAAGAGCACTTTGGTGTGTCACTAATTGATTGTACAACGCCCTGCCCTCCTCGAGAGCCTCTGCCTCGAGAGCACGTATTTGGTCTTTAAGGCTGACCATATGCAAAATTGTGTTTTTGTCGGTCCGGAACCCACTCAGACTAGTTTGGATCTTGCTCATAATGTCATGAAGCTCCTCCTGGTGCTGACTCGACTTGATATTGCACGATTGAATTAGCCACAACGATCGAATCACATCACACGAAAGATGATCAACTGTGGATATGAATGCATTGTTTATTGAGCTCGAGTGATGAGGAGTTGGTACATATGCTGACTCCATCGTGGAGACTTTGGGTATGTAAGCAAAACTGTAGGATATGTTGCAGCATCTGAGATCAAAACAAACCGCGCGTAAGTATATGGTTAGACATGGACTGCAGATAACAGAATAGCTTCAGGGCCATCCCAAGACCTCCCTCCACACACAACTACAGATGATATTTAGTGAATTACTGTATTAGTTACTCTAGCTATCAAAAAAAAAAAAGTTTGTTTTTTATGTTTTTGTATGTTGAAAATCTTAGAGTGATAAGCGATACACTTATTTCTCCAAGTCCTTCTTCAAGGTACCCATGAAGCCGTGCTTCTCGGCTGGGGTCTGGAATCTACCCTTACCGAACTTAGAAGCAGTGTCAATCCACTTCAAGTTGACCTTCTCCAAAGCTCTTCTGGAGGTGTCAACGTACAAGGACTTTCTCAAAGTGACAACTCTCTTCTTGACACCTGGAATGGAACCCTTCAACAAGACAAAGTCGTTGTTGACGTTACCGTATCTGACGAAACCACCCATTGGGTTGATAGTCTTCTTGGTTCTGTCAAACTCGGTGGCACCAGAGGACTCGTCACCAGCAGTACCAACTCTGTAAACCTTGTGGTTGATAGAAGTTCTGTGGTGGTAACCGTTTTGACCAGCACGTGCAACGGTAAAGTTGACGTTAGCTGGATGCCAAGCACCAATACAGGCAACCTTTCTCAAACCTCTGTGGGTCTTTCTTGGCAACTTCTTGGTACCCCATCTGTGGGTAACACCCTCGAAACCGTGACCCTTGGTGACAGCAACAACATCAATCATCTCGTTCTGCTCGAAAACAGAGTCAACAGAGACGGTCTTCTCGAAGTGCTCTCTGGCCCAGTCAACCTTCTCGGAGACGGAACCACCGTTGACCTGGATCTCAGCCAAGTGAGCCTTCTTCTGGGACAATGGGGTCTTCTTGATCTGAGTGTGAGCCAAGACTCTGACGACGGAAGCGTACTTCTTGATTCTGGCCAACTCTCTCTCAATCTGAGCACCATCCTGAGCGTACTTAGCAGAGTACTTGGTGAAAGCCTTCTTCTTGGACTTGTACCAGTTCTTGTAGAATCTTCTTCTAACTTCCTCGGACAAGTGCTCGGCCCAGACGGTGGTCAAGGATCTCAAACCTCTTGGGGTCTCGACGTAACCAACAACACCAACAACAACCAATGGTGGAGTGTCAACAACAGTGGCAGCCTCGACAACCTCACGCTTGTGCATCTTGGAACCTGGACGGTCCAAGTCTCTGACAATGGTGGTCATACCGGCCTTGTAACCCAAGAAAGCAGTCAAAGCAACTGGCTTAGACTTGACATCCTTTGGGAAGGACTTCACTCTTCCTCTCTGCTTGGCAGCTCTCTTTCTTGGGAGGAAACCCAAGGAACCGTGACGTGGTGCTTCGAACTTTCTGTGAGACATCCTGTTTAATAAGTTATTAACAACTGAAGAAGAGAAAAGGAGAAGAGAAGAAGAAGAGTGTTTGCGATGTAAAAATTTTTCACTCCAGCGTACGCAGCCTGTGTGGGAAGGGGGAACGAAAATTTTTCATTTTCGCTGGTCGTGTGATGCGCCAAAATAGGTACAATTGTGTGAGTTTCTATGCAGATATGGAATCACGTGACTTGTGGACGCTGTCACTAGGTGTTTGGCTGCAAACATACCTTGGTGACAAAAATTCCATGGGTCTTCCCCTAAAATATTGATGAAATTATCAGTATTGTATTCTAATGTGCTATATAAATTTATGTCATCTGCTTAAATATCTCATTCCCAATACATTGGGCACCTCTCTAAAGCCTCCAATATGCATTCTGTAACAATCAAAAAGCCTTCGATGTCTCAGAAATTAAAAATGACTGGCAAACAATTCAAAGAAAAGTATGATAATAATAGGAACGTCTGTCCCTGCACTACAACAATTCAGCTGCTAATACAGATGCAAATTAAGTCTGTATGCATAACAAAACGCAAAAAGTCTGGAAGATAATGCGGGGATAGTGTATCGGTTGTAGTATTGGGTTGGTGCAAGAATTGAAATGTGTGTAAAGTGTCTTTTTTTTTGTATTTTCTAGTTTGTAGATGCCCATACTAATGAGTGTCTGCTTTATCGTCCTTTTTGGATCTACTCTCTCTTCACATGAATAATTTTTCTCAATGCAAGTCTGGCGTCGCCACTATCCTCATTCTCAAAAGAATAAGATCCTGTTCCATTGTATGCAAGAGGAGGACAGCTACTGGTTGAAGAAGACGATGACGAAATTTTCAGGTAAGGATGAACTGCAGCCGGTGCGGCAACTGAAACTAGCTCTCTAGTGTCCGTCGCGTTCAAATTGCCACTTCCTTGACCGCTTGTACCTGAGGCGTCTATCGACTCGTTCAAATTCATTAATTCGGAAAGGTTTACTGTCCTTAAAACGTTATTATCGTCGTCATCGTCGCCGTCATCGTCATTTTCACTTCCATCAGAGCTGATCGGGGCAACTGGCGGAAGTTCGTTTGAATTTGTGAAAAGTTGTGCTCCGTTAATGGATCTCTTATTCATGTGCCCGTTACCATTCCCACCAGCAATTACGAGTGGCGAGTTGTTCATCATCGAGTACATCAACGAATTGAACTGAGGAGTCAAGTTGTAAGCCAAGTTAATGTTTGGAGTGAAGCCAGAAGATGTAACTGAATGAAGATACACCTCCTTTAGCTTGGGAGTTGTTGGCTGGAACGTGGTGGAGAAATCTGCAAGTGAATTTGTCGACGAAGGGACAGTGGTGGGAGCCGTGTTTGGATCGCTGCTCATATTGCTTCCACTACTGTTCTTTGTCGCTCCCTCTGCCACATCGTCCAATGTCGGTCTCTTAACTGTGACTACGGTGTCAGATTTGGACCGCTGAGGTTGCACAGCAGAAGCAACGCGTCCTTGCTTCTTTTGTTTGTCAGCTTCGTTTCCGGTACCCAAATCTCTGCTTTTTGGAGATTCAGCCCGACTTTTCACGCCAAACATATCATCGCTCAAGACTGCCTTTCCCAGTTCATCCACCATTAACTTGAGAATGAAATCGTTCGATGTAGGCTCCTCAGTAGTCTGTTTGTTTCCACCTTCTGATTGCTGTTGGGGCACCGGAGGCGACGATGGCAACAGCTGCTGTTTCCTAGGACTATTGTCTTTCTTCTTTTCTTTGGTGGTGTTCTTTTTCCCAACAATGGATGCCGGAGGAAGCAAGTTAATGTTAGCACTACTTGAGATGCCGTTGCTGAATGAATTTGCCTTTCTCAAACTGGGTGTAGGAGTTGGGATAGAATTCGCAGGCAAATAGTTGTTTGTACTCAAATTCTGGCCCATTCTAAAGCTTCCAGGCGAACCAGCGCTCAATGGAGTCTGGTGAAGTAATGTAGGCGAGTTCCAATAATTTGCAGCTTGGAACTGGCCCTTTACACTTGATGATGACGAAGGAGGGGTGTTGTACACAGGCAAGTACTGTTGTTGCTGTTGTAGCGTTAGTTGTAAGTGTTGTTGCTGTTGCTGTTGCAGCATTTGTTGCTGTATAGCGCTTGAAGCTCCGTTCATGAGGATCCCGCTGTGGTTGTCATGTGTAATCATGGAGATGTTGTCGAGTGTCTTCAGGTTGATCTGGGTGTACGGTGTGAATGTAGAACCATTTATCGCTTGCGAAAGCGGTGTGTTGGTCACAATGAAGTTATTGTAAGTCGAGTTACTGTTCATTCCACCGGCTCCATAACCGCCGTTCATGCTGTTTGTTGACTGGAGAGGAGAATAATCAGTTGACACAACAGATGCGTTTGAATCCTTTCTGCTCTTCTTTCTAGGCCGAGGACTGGGACTCACCTTCATGGATGGGTTCAAAACATCGGGAGCAAATCCCCGTTTCACCATGAGCCTCGAGTTGAATTCTGCACTCGGACTGCTTTGGGACGACGACGTATTCACATTGATGTTCATCGTAGAAGTGATCTGGTTGCTTAAGGACCCTGCCTTAGGAGGTCTTCCTCTTTTCCTTTTTATTGGTGTTTCTGCGGTTGACATGACTGAAGACAAGTAACGGGGTTAAGGATCTGGGTAGTTTTAGGGTGTGAGGGAGATGCAAGATGTTTTGCGCCTGAAGATAGGGGCACCTGATCTAGCAGCTGGTTGACCTCGTTAGTGTGGACCTGTATGAGATCTAAATGACCTGTATTGACCTAATCGACCGAATACACCACAGGATCAACAACTTTCAGAGATTGTGTGAAGAAAAAAATGTGTGGGAAAAAGGAAAGGGAGAGGAGAGTCTCCTATTTTTTTTTTCAGTAGTACTTCAATAGCCTTATACTATCGAATATATAGTTTATATATATAGCAACTAGCCCAGAGTTCCAACTGCACTGGGGAAGAAGAGGTTAAGTTAAAGGAAAAAGGAAAGAAGGGTCAAACTGAAATGGGAAAATACTCAATGCCAGCGAACAATACCTTGGGGTAATCCTAAGCAAGCAAAAGGTAAAGCTGAAGAGTTCAAAGGGTCTGAAATTTTTCTTTCTTGACGCAGTGCTAAAAAAGTTTAATAGGGACCATAAAGAAAAAAAAAAAAAAAAAGAGAGAGAGAGAAATTACTGAAAATGAGTAACGACGACCAAAACAGGTCTAGCGGGAGAAAATTTGCGCGTAGAGTGGTCCATATCACTTTATGTTAGTCTGAGAGTGGTGGGAGGTTAGGGGAACAGGGAAGGAAACATATGTGGTGGTGATGGAACCACGGTGCCGTGAGCGAGAAGGGGACCTAACTGGATTGCAAGAAAGAGACGAAAACCCAAATCGGCAACCTAAGTGCATACCTCCATAATGTATCCCGGCACACTGCGCCGCCGTCAAATGAATAATTGGCGCGCGCGTAGAAAATAAAAACATGCCCGCCAGCACGGAGGGCTCACATCAAAGACAAGAGACTCGGTGAACGAATTATCTCCTGCAAGTACTTTCACTTTTCTCCTTAGCGGGCATGGTTGGTTTCTTGAACAAAGAGTTTAACGAACAGGTTGAGGAAATGAAGGAACCCACAATGGTTCCTCAAACTATTTGTCTTCTTTGTTGAGGGCTTCATTTTAATTCCGTTCACATATCTTTGTTGGTACCTTTTCTAATGTGTGGCATACATATATTACTTGCTTGAGAAATGGACACAATTGGCCACTATTCCCGGGTTGTTAGTGGTGTAGACCCTTTTCGAGTTAAGCTCGGATTTCTGGACTCTGCGCTTGCATCTACGTAAACAGGAGGCTAATTGTGTCTCGTCTAATTTTCCACGGGTTTGCTCTATCACCCTGCATTAGAGATTATGCGACTTGATGATAAATTGCGAATTATAGCCACCGTCAACCAGCTTCGTAACTTACCTTTCCCACCTGATTGTCGTGTTGTCGGACTTGGCGGATGTAATGCTCTTCGCCTATACCATTGCTGTGTGTCTTGATCGCTATTTTTCTTATCACAGATTTTCTCACGCTTGTTCCTATTATTCCTATTGTCGTGGGAACCGATTAGCATTGAACGCTGAAGACAATACGCTGTATGCATAGCAAAGCAGCCACATGAAAAAAGGCACCAGGAACACTTACACTCCAGTGTCAAGGCTGTCCTTTAACTCCATGAGGGGCACCATTCGAATGTCGCGGGGGGGAAAGTGGAGAGTGAAGGCGTCTTCGCGCACATACCCTTCAGATATATACAGCCTCTTTTCTTCTTTACTGGCTTCGTAGACGATTTCGTTTTAACTTCTGGGCGTCTTCACCTTCTTGTCAGCGCACACTCCAGCCTTCGCATGCAACCTAATATCCCACAATATTGATTAACACAATATTGAAGTGAGATTTCTGACGTCATTCTCCCCAGCTTGTCCCACTGTTCTCTTGCAGCTGGTATTTACGCACAAATAGTTGTTGCCACTGTTGCTATGTGCTTGCGCTGCACGCTTGTGGATACCCACTCTGTTGTTTTCTCTCACCTAGTCCCACATCTGCAAAGCTGAAGAGAACGCGTGTAATTTAATCCAAAACGGAAAAATTAACTGCAGCAAGCCGCACGTCGATTAATACATATGCCGGACTTTGAACTTGAATTGTGCTCGAGACAACGCACATACGAGCTATATTTTTAACGTGTCCACGTCTCCTCCACTGGGTGGACGGAGGAATGTTAGACGTATTTAATTTTATGTTCTTCTGGGGAATGTGCTGTGAATGCACTCTTCACTCTCGTGAAGGTATTTCAACCGTTAGCATTCATTCCCGAAACATCCAGTGGGTGTTTGTTCTAGCCCTGGTTAGTAGCAATGATGTGTTTTTTTTAGTGCAGACAAAGACTTTGAGGTGGACAAAGGTTCTTTCTTTCTATTTGCTGGTACACTAGACCGTTTCTATTGTTACTAGTGGGCCATCTGAAATTCTTGATCCCCTTTTTTTGGTTTTTCATCTGAATTCTCGCTCGCTGTATCAGCAAACAACCGTACACCACATGAGATCAGACATCCTTCGTATTCAAGATGGTTGCGTTCACTACCAGCGCATGGTGCTTTGCCATTTCCCCAGCATGCTGTTATCGCTCTTCCTGTTTACACCTCCCACTCCCCTCATCCCGTCACTGGTATTTTTCGATGTGAATATTCGCTCTGCGTAAACGAAGCCCGTGACGTGCCACTACTTGACAACCCCCCACGAATAGGGTTTATCTTCTTGCTTTTATAAGGCTAGTCAAGAAAATGTTGGCACGGTGTTGAAGGGGTAACTAAGTTTACTTCTATTCCGTATATCCTATAATTTAGACCCTCATTAGTGGGGGTGCGGAGAAACCTTAAACATTAAAGCTGCTAGTTAGATATGTTCTGAATGAAATTTGTAATTCGCCGTAAAACATAGCCCTTTCAATCGTAGTTAAGGGTCATAGAATATGGCACACATACATCCATGCGACTTGCTTAATTCAAGTACCCACAATGATTCCCCATACTTCTTCACCCATGTTTCACCCATGCTTCACCCATGCTTATCTGGATCAGCTACGGTGCTAGGAGTGGAACTGCCAAGAATCACGTGACCATCAGACTACCGTCATAGAAGAGGTTGCGCTCTTGTGCATGGATCAATCAATGGAAAGTGTGCCAGGATGTTACGCCACTTTGTACGAAGATACTCTGTTGGACCACCACTCACAAAGGCAGATCTCGCTGCTCTTTTCCAGAGTCCACAATGGTCTGTGAAGACTTTGACTGACTCCCCAGTGAGAGACGCTCCCCAAACTGCTCCTCGTCCCATAGACAAGGCAGTGCTCACAAAGTTACTAAAGCTTTCCGGACTCGATACCACACTTACGCCAGAAAGGGAGAACGAACTAATCAGCAGCTTGAGGACACAAATGGCCTTTATTGAACACCTTTATGATGGAGATATGGCTAGCGACACCGCGGCAATGACCAACGACAAGTCCGTCAATGAAACTTTCAGACTATTGGCGTCTGATCACCGAGCGGTACAACCGATGACATTGAACGATTTGAAAGATCAAATCTCACGACTAGAACCTAGCGAAGAAAAGGGGGAATTAGGCGGCTGGAACGTGACCAAAAATGCAGACGGAGCAGAGGATGGATACTTCAAGGTGAGATGATCTTCTTGGGTATAGCTGTCCTAAGAAACTTGTATACCTATGTACATATAAACATCTATATATGACGCTACGATTTAAGCACGCGCGAGTCCATGTTCATTCTGTCTGGGATCTCAAGAGCAAAGAGGTTTTTGATGAATTCTTGAAACTTCAACAAGTCCTTTGTGCCTTGGCTGATGAGTTCCACATCTGTCGCACGAGGCACATTGATATACACCTTCACCTGGAACGTGTTTGTTGGATCAAGGAGCTTCAATTTGATTTTTTGATTTTTCGACTCAAAGTCGTCGTCTCTGACGAATACCTTGTATATTTCAATGAAGATATCACCGTGGAAGTATCTAACACCCTTGATCCAGTATTGATTTTTTACTTCGTATCCCAAGTCCTGTAGGAACTGCAAAAAGGAATCGGTGGTAGAGGATGAGGAAGATGAGGTTACGGTCGTTGATCCAACTTCTTCAATGTCCATATTATCGCCGTTATTCTCACTTGCATTTGCGGCTGATGATGCATTTGTACCTTTAGACTCGGCCACACCAGTAGCTACGGCCGCTGCAGTATGATGGTGCACAAGCGTGCTCTCGTAGACAGTTTGCACGCTACAGGTCTGATTCTTCCCTGCTATGGGGATATCTGAGATCTGAAGGGTCCAGTTACGTTTGGCCTCCACAACACTGGAGAAAAGAGTGTCTACCCATATACCATCATCGCCATTCTGTGGATCAGCCTGCACAATTGGCTGAGAGATGTCTAGTTTCTCGCTCGTCTCGCCATCCCATGTGGTGATGCACTTCATGAAGTATTGCTCGATCTGATTCACTTTACCCGGTTCCACCTTGGGCTTGAACTCAGGGTACGGTTTAGTTAGTAGAGTGTATGTGGATATATCCTGGGGGGTTTGGATCCCCGTTAATGCTTGAAGTGTGGACGTTGTTTGTATATATTTACTGTGTGGTATTGAGCCCACAAGTGATAGTTGTTGCACCATGTATGACGTATTGGAAGTGAAAGCGAGAGTGGGGTGGGCAAATTAAGGCAGATGAGAGGGAACTGAGTCTGTGTTTCAAGCTGGCCAGCACAGGGAAGGCTAGTGCACAAGCCTGTAAAGTGGGCACTTATCGTGTCGCGTGAAAAAATCACGTGCCACATCTATATAAGTACGAAGTCTACAGTGGTACTTCGACGTCTCTCTGTTAGTTCTCTTTCTGTATTGTTTACTATATACATTTAATATACATTTATCTCAATATTCGGGACTTCTTCTTCTCTTCCTTCCATCTTACTGGTTCTTTTTCTCCTCCTCCTTTTCGTACTTGGTAGTATCCTCAGTGAAAGCAACTACGACATAGCCAATAAGCACAACGTTAGCGGCCAAGGCAGCCAATCCTCCACTAATGAGGGCATTGTTATTGAATAAGTATTGACAGAGAAAAAAAATGGTGATAGGAAAGATAATCATCGCCGCTGTGAAGAAGACGAGCTTCTGTACTACGGACCTAGGTTGCTTGTTAATATTTGCTTGAGCAAAGGGAACGCTGGTACGTGGATAAAAGCATCAAGAATTCTCCTCTTTCCACATCAATTAGGGATGTTTCATACATACTTTGGAATGTCAACTGCCATTTTGTGTTCTGATCTTTAGCTAGCCTGTTAAAGGATATGTTTCCAGAGATTCTAAAGTTGGATATCCTTCATATTCGATAGGAGTACCTGCAGGAAGTCGACCAGAAGCAATGTGGGCAAGGGAGAAGGATCATGTAGTAAAAGCGATAGACAGAGACATATTTGGAGCTAAATATATTCTCCGTACGTATATCAAGCCAACATCTGTGTATCTCTCACTTCACGCTTTAGCCGCCTCTATTCATTTGCACGTACTCACACGTATAGGGTCGCTATCGTTAGACAAAAAGTCGTGCCTGGACAACCGATAATCTGCCTCTAATAATTTTCCCTACAGTGAGCGTTCGCCAGAAAAAGTGTCAAGCAAGCTCACTCCCAAACAAAGAGCCCGTTCCATCTCGCACAAGCTTCATTCTGTCATTGTCTCTCTCTATTTGCGATAGTTATCGTTATCCCAATTGCGATATACATTGACAAACTGTAAGCTAGGACGCACCTGAAAGATAACAAGTACTACTGGAACATGAAGCTTAGTGTGTTGCTCGCTGTCCCTGCAGCCATGGCATTCATGGACACAGGCTCCTATTTGCATAATACTCCAGGTAAGGGCCAGGAGTTTATGATAGAGAGTGAGACAGCCAATAACAATATCAGAGCGTTGTCCAAAAGCGCATGCAATGGTAATGACTTTTTGACCATTCACCGTGTCTCCAACTTGGCACAGAGAAAATTCCACCAACAAGTGAATGCTGTAGACAAGAGCAAGAAATTCTTTTACGCCAAGAATGTCATCTACTCTGATTCAAAGGAAACAGGGTTACTGTTGTCACCGGCTTGTCATGAGAATGACGTTGTTGTCTTCCAAAGTAAAGACCTCGTTGGAGAAGACTCTGTCGCAGAAGCAGCTCCAGTGCTTGTTATTGAGTACGCCGATGGAGACAGCTTTGACGTTAGTGCTGCTCTCAAGGGCTCTGGATCCATCATCATACAGAGATTACCCTCGACTGAGCACCAAGAGTCCGCAATCGACGAACTCAAGCACTACGTGGAGGATAAGGTGAACGAAAACTTCCACATCGACTTTGATTTCGACAATCTCAAAAGAGACGCAGTCACCACTGAGGAATATAATGACCAGGAAGAGTACAACAGGCTTTTGAAAAGCGTGGAAAATGACTTTGAGAACGCCAAATCCTTTATTGCACAAGAGGGAGAGGACAAGCTAGTTCATATTCTTGACCTGGACGCACCAGATGCGTCTGTGGGTAAAGGTGGAAACAACACCACGGGCAAATACCCAAACAATTTGTTCACGAACTACGAGTTTTTCACTCCTGGAGTGTTACTGGGACTTATTGTCTCGTTCCTTCTTATTTCGATCGTGGTGATCACATTGAGCTGGATCACCAGCTTGGAAATATCATACAAGTCTTTTGAGAAGCATATTGATTATGAGAAGAAGAATGAATAGGAGCCTAAAATAGAAATGAAAAAAACATAAGTAAAGGAAGAATGAACGTCTAATTCGTAGAATAAATACATACAAGAGAGTATACACAAAATTAGATTCAGCTGACCAAGTACTCACGAGAACGCACCATCTAGTAAACGTACGGAACGATCTTGTAAGGCACCTGTTTCTCGTATTCCTCCCAATGCTTACCGTACTTGTCTCGACATTTGGCCTCGTCTCGCAACTGCCTATGCACAAGTAAGGTACCAAAGTAAATCACATAGAAATATGTGAGTATAGTCTGAAAGCCTGTAGGCAAGCACCAAGACCAGCCAATGAGCCAATCGCCCAAATAGTTTATATGTTGAGACAAACCCCACCATCCGTCGCAAAGCAATTTCGATCCCGTGTTGGTCTTGATGCTCTTGTAGTTCATGTGGTCAAGTTTGCCCTGTCTGAAGAGCGACTTTTGCAAGTTTGCAGAGTGGAATATGTAATAACCCACAAAATGTAAGGCAACAATAGCAGAGATTGCAACCTTACCCAAATTGACGTGGTTTTCTGGAAGCGTCAAGTATCTCGCTTGTAAAGTGTACGCCCAGGGAACCCATGCCAAGTCGCCAAAACTCAACATGAAACCAAATCCATCGGTAGTGATATCCATCATTGTGAGGCATCCTTCCTCATTGAGTACACCATCAAAGATATAGAACGCCTGGAGCAAGTTGACGAGAATCAATGAGTCTGTCACTTTCCCGTTTTGATTGTGATACTGTTCATGTATACACGACAAATTGATCAAAAGCCAGAGAAGCATCCCTGGGCGAAGTTCGCAAAAGAGCTTGATATCCCAGGAGCCGATACGTGGGTTCAATTCACGCCCAATGAACCAGTCGTAAAAGGGGCTTCCAGAATTACCATTCACTGATAAGATCCTCTCGTGGGTACCTTTTCCATTCTTAATCTGTAGCGGGATAAAAGACATGAGATAAACAGCGTTTGCCAATATGAATGAGAAGAGAATGGTCACTATCGTAAGCTTCAACTGGTTTGCGTACAAGAAGGCAAGCTCTGGCAAATAGTAGTTTTCAGAAACGTACACACGCGAAAGCAATAACACAATGAGACTTCCACTCATGGCAAGCCCATTGATTTTGTAGTCGAGCTTGGTCCCATCGCGCAACTCGACACCTTTCATATGCTTTCCTGGAAGTATGTAGTCGAGGGCAACTAGCACAGAAAACCAAGCCAAGTATGCTTTCCAGATGGTTGGATCAAAGAGGAGAGCCTCAGTTTCCTCCCACGACTGTGGAAGCTGCGCAAGTACTGCCTGCACATCGAGGTTGATGCCTTGAAGAGAGTATGTCTTGTCGGTAATAAGGGCAAAGAATGTGATGAGAAGCGGTAGACCGACCGTGATTCCTAGCGCACCAGGAATCCCAGAGAACTCTCTATGTGTTGTTTTTGGATTCAACATTGGGTAACTTAATAATTGGCACCCTAAGGTTGTTCAAAACTGTTCTATTTATATAGGAAGAGAGTGGAGGTAAACGAATTAGAAAACGGTAAACGATGCACGCAAGCTTGTAGCAACGCATTAAGCTTTTGCTATACGATGTTGAGCTAAACGAGAAATTTTGCCGCGAATTTTTATGCAACAGCTTTCAAATTTGCAGCCATGGCCAAAACCAATGTTGAATACAAAGGCACACCTTGTCACAGTCATTGAACAAAGTGCTGGCCTAAAATATAAGTGTACCTACTATGCATTTCTCTGTAATATATACATCTAGTCTCCATCTATCGTCTACTTTTTCAATTTGGAAAGCTCTGCCTTTGTCTTTTCGAGTCTTTTTCTCTTCTTACTCAACTCTTCTTTTCTAGCTTCTTCTTTGTTGATACCATATTGCATCTTCTTGTAAAGCTTTCTGTGTTTGTTGGTCATCATGATCATCTTGAGCTCCTTTTCTTCGTCTTCTGCGCTTCTCTTACCCTTACCCTTGGAGGTCTTCTTAGTCGCTTGGGTATCCGCAACATCTGAGAACTTTACACCAGCGGCTTCCATTTCGAGTTCTCTTTGAGCCTCAAGATCAGAGTCAACCTCTTCATCGTCTTCTTCATCATCTTGAGCATCATCTTCGGCATTTTCTTCCTCTTCAACTTCCTCTTCTGCTTCAGCTTCAGCCTCAGCCTCAGCTTCAGCCGCGGAGACAGCCCTTTCCGGATCGTATCCACCAGCATCACCCCATGGTGATAAGTGTGGAGGTAATGTTTCGCCTGGAGCATAGTCGCTAGCCTTCACCAACTCGCTCTTGTTGATTGAGTCAAAAACCCATTGTGGCTGAACATACGTTCTTCCAGCAGCCTTGGATTTCAACGTTGGTCTGTCAACAATCTGGTGGGTGATGGTTGAGAGGTCAAGCTTCTTGAATGCTTCAGGCTGGTTCATCTGTAAATCATCAAGAGCAATCTCAGATACGATCGAACCTCCGCACGATAAAATGCAAAACTCCAAAATGTCCAAAGGAACTTCACGGCCCACATAGAAAATGAAGTTTGAGAACAAAGTGGACGTTGGAGATGCAAACTCAGAAGGCTGAGAGAGCTCATCACCGGCGGTCTTTGTAGATGCAGAGGTAAATGTGTCCAATTTGGTGGTTTCTACATTGCTTTCAGCAGCCTTGTCATCCTCGTCTTCCTCAACCTGGTCTACTTCGTCAGCCTTCTCAGCACGAGCAAGCTCCTCCTTGGATAACTTGGTAGCCTTCACATCGGATCCATTGGCCACAACCTCAGCGCCACTATTGGTGTCGCCAATAACAGCGGTTCTGTCCTCCCCTTTAGCCTTGGTGATATAACTGCTCAAACCACCGATACCCTTCAACTTCTCAGTATCAATTGGAGGCGGGTAAATCAAGTTGGCTTCATTGTAAAGTCTGAACAAGACAAAGTGCACAAGGGTGGAGTAAAACTCCAAAAAGGTCAACATGATTCTGAAGTCCACATCGGAAGGGATCATCGTGGGGAACTTGAAGGGAACCAACCACCGTATTTCCTGTCCTTTGACGTTGGCCTGGTAGTAAACACCCTTGATGGAGACGAAAACCTTCTTTACAAGTCTCTCCTTGGCCACGAAAGCTAACCACTGGTTACACAATTTGTCGGCTTCTTTGGTGATCTTGTGGCTCACTTTATCCGTGGCAGGCAAGTTGGCAAACAAAAACAACATGTTCAATGGATCATCCAAATCTCTCAACGCATCCAAGAAGGATGGGTATCTCTCTTTAATGACATGCTCCAAAGTGTACTTTGGTCTGTTCACAGACAACTTGTGTGCATCCCCAACTTCACCTCTACCGAGGGCACGCTGTAACTTCTTTGCAAAGCTCTTATGTTCTCTAAACTTAGCCAACACAGGCTCGTGCATAAGATATTGAATATCCTTAGCATAATAGAATGTGACGGGAGCGGTTGATCCCTTGTTGGCCTTCTTCTTATTCCTAGGCTCACGTGGATATATACCCTTAAAGATGCAGAGTCTACGGAAGTCAGCAAGACTCACCTGCAACTTCTTGACTGCTTGCGTCCTGGTAATGAAATTCTTGGCATTACCAGATGTTCCTTTCTTTTTGATCGCACCCATCGCTTTATGTGTGTAATTTAGGGTGAGTGGAAAGGGAGATTGCTAGGATACTTTCTTATGACGCTCTTCATTTTTTCAGATGAGCTGCGTTGCAGCGATGAGCAGAGATTTTTTTGGAATGGACTGCACATAAAAAATTGTATCTTAGATATTTGTACGGAGAGAAGAACTGCACATACACCAATAATGGCTGCAAAAATGACGATGAATAGTAGCCGTAAGAATGAATTTTGCGTGGGAACTCAGAGTTAGTTTGTTGCGTTGACACCGGTATGTGTGATTGACGGATTATCTCTCTGACGGCGTTGTTTGCGCTACTCAGTGGCTCACATCCACTTCAACCTCTACCGGCCGCGACATCACAGAAGCATACTAGCCAAGAAGCACACATAGACAAACGGATCCCGTTGATCACCGGCAACTTAGTCCATGACATATAGGCTTATGGCCCGTAGCGCTTACATGAATCCTCATCGCTTCTTCAACCCCACGTTTCGCGCCTGCACTCAAAACCCAATATTTTCAACTTTCTTTTTTTTTTTTGGTTCTCTGTTTTTTTTTTTTTTTTTTTTGAGCCGCCAAATCGTTTCTCGAGAGACAAAGGTAGCTGTACCGCCACTGAACACCACCTTCACTTGTAAATAGAAAAACCAGAGCGATGTCATTCGTGGATGTCTTCAAAAGAGGAGAAGACTTCTTGAATGACTACCCCAGGTCATCACCGTTATGGAACCTTGCATCTCACGCAACCTGTTTGGCGATGATTTTACCATCCAAATTGCTACTCAATGTGCTTTACAATCCGTATTTGCACAACGTGGAAAAGCTAGACGTGGCTCTTGCAAAAGCCAGACGTGAAAACAGGTCATTGCTTACGGTAATGAACCACATGTCCGTGGTGGACGACCCCACATTTTACGCAGCGTTGCCATGGCGTTTCTTCACTGATATTGACACTATCCGCTGGGGTTTTGGAGCCCATAACATTTGCTTTTCCACTCCCACAATGTCATGGTTTTTCAACTTAGGAAAGATCTTAGGGACACATAGATTTGGGTATGGCCCCTTCCAAGGCTCTCTTGATGCTGCAATCAGAATTCTTTCTCCTGACGACACATTAGACTTAGAATTTACCCCCGGTGTCAAGGAAGAGGCAAAACCCGTCCTCATACAGGACGTTAATAAGTACAACTACATGCTCAAGAGTAGTAGCAGGAGTAAAATAGAAAACGAAGCAGTAGTTTCGAGCTACCAGACAGAAATAGCAAACCTCATCAAGCCAAGTGTCGAGGGCCAGAATCTCCTCATGTCAAAATCCCCTTTTGTGAGATCCAAAACTTCGTGGTTCCACGTATTTCCTGAAGGGTTTGTACTTCAGCTAGAAGAACCACATGCAAACTCGATGAGATATTTCAAGTGGGGAGTTGCCAGATTAATTCTTGAGCCCACTGTTGCTCCCGTCGTAGTACCAATTTTTGCAACCGGATTTGAGAAAATTGCACCAGAGGTGAGCGATGAAGATAAAATGGGTCTCAAAAGATGGCTCCCATCAAACTTGGGTGCTGAGATCCATATCATGTTCGGGGACGCAATCCCCGATGAGCAAATAGAGGGATGGAGGGAAAAATGGAGGCAATTATGCGACAAGTACATCGATCCGTTGGCCCCAACAGATTTACTGGAGGAATTGAAAACAGGAAAGCACGTACAAAAGTTGAGATCGGATATTGCAGCAGAATTGCGGAACGCAGTGTCGAGACTTAGGGACCTGTTGGGGTTCTCTAAACCTGAGGACCCTCGCTTCAAGGATCCGGCATTCTGGAAAGAGTATACAAGGACAGAGGGAGAAAGCAACCCAGAAGTGAAGTTTGTGGGTAGGAACTGGGCAATCAAACGGTTCCAGAAGCATTTGCCTGAATACCACGAGGGGTCTGCGACTGATGAGTGACTTACGTTTTGTACAGAAAAGATAGCAAAAATACAAACAAACACCAAATAAAGTATAACAGAGATATTTAGAGACTATTGGGATTCATTGGCCATTATAAAGCATACATTGTGAGCTTCATCTTTCCCTTCAAAGGGCCAGTAGAATAGGAACATACTTAAAGGTTACATATGCAGTACCTCACAGATCCATGCACTTATGCAGAAAGAGTGTATAGAAATTTTTCAGTATCACTCTGATCTAAGCTTGTCGATACGACCTCCACGTTTGTCCGATTCACTTTTGCATGCTTCGAAGGGGCATTTCTGTGTCTAGCCGATTAGGCAGCCGCTACTTTGTACGATCGAGCTCGACATGGTTCAATCCATTGAGTAGATTCAAACGCGAAGCCAAACCTCAACTGAATGCAGGGAGCACAAATGGGGTCGTTATAGAAGAACCGAATACATCCTCTAGTGTAAAAGGTGTACCTATGGACCGTTATGGAAGTACTGGAAACATGAAAGGGGATATTGGGACTAAAAATGATCCTCACACTGCCCTCATGCGTGACTTTAAGCATTACCTCAAGACAGCCATTTCTGACAGTTTACAAAAAAGAATTCTCACTGAAAAGCTCAACCAATACATACTCAAAGTGGATGACTTTGGCAATGATAGATCCACCATTCCGATGCTCAACAAAGTGTTTATGAGATTATTTGTACTCCATGGTGGGTCCCTTGAGTCCATGATGACTCTGGACTGCATCCCTTTGGAGAACATTATCAAGCTCTTTGAAAAGTCTGCAATGGAGGTGACTAAGAAACAGGTTAGGTCTCACGAAAACTTGTATGTCCCTGAATATGTAGCTCTATTGGCTAAATTCTTTGTTCTGGAGAGTGTCGTAACCACGCATCAAAATGGCGATATTCCTGCTATGGTATATGTGTTGGTTGTTGAGCTCAGCAACTCAATGATGAAGAAGACATCTATGACGGCCACGCTTTCAATGTTGTTCAAAAACCAACATTTAAACCTCACATCGCAATTTGTTGTAGCCTTGATCAGCTACTTGGAGTGGAAGGGTAAGCTATCAGTCTTTACATTTCAAGAAATTTTAGAGTCTGCTGTGAGTACCGAAGGATATAGAGAACTTTTAGACGGGTCATTCTTTGAAGCATACATTAATTACATTGAAAAGCTTTACAGTGAACTGCCACCAAAAGTACATGAGTACAAGGAAATGCAGAGAAGCATTGAGAGCGTGCAAGACGTTACCAACAAAATACTTCGATTATTGTTGGAGCAAGACCACAACGGATACTCACATATCGGTGCTCACTTGAAGATAATAAAGCTAGCTGCTGAGTTGAATGCCGTATGCAAGAATGTGAGTCTCCCAAATGGGCCCATATTAGTTCTCCAGAAATTCTTAGCCTGCGGCAACAAACAACTTATGTTTGAGGCAGTGAGAAGGGAGTTGTATGCTCAGAATTTGGGTGATGACTCTTTGGCTGAGACGTTACTTGTATTGGGTTGGAGCAGTCACGGCGGTGTCGATGGAGAAGATTTCGAACTTCAAGACTTTATAGAAATGTTAACTACATTTATCGTTTCTGATGATGTTAAATTCGGGTTCGAAATCCGCTTACAAGCCCAGTTGGCTATTTTATTACATAAAAGGTTATCCGAGAGTGAAATATTTGAATTAGTGAGAGAAAAAGTGGAGTACGAAGTTCAGGAATACAATAAGGAAGCTCAAGATCTTGATCCAAAGGTTGATTCAATTAATTTTGAGCTGTTGCATTCGAAGTTAGTTCAAATCGCGATGACGTCTCCCTTCATCCTGGCAAGAGGTTACTTCACTCAGTCATTGACAAGTTACATACAAAAATCCACCATATTTGGCCAACTAGACTCACCTCCGGTGTATTCATACAAGTACCAACTAGACAAAGCGGTTGCTACAGGGAGTCATATACAAGCTATTAACATATTTGAAGACAGCTTGGACCACTTTATACAATGGCCAGCTTCAACTGACCCAATGGTGGCGTCTTCATTGAATAACTTAATTGTTTGCATATGCAAACTGATGGATAACGTGGAAGACATATTTCCTATTTTCACGAAAATTAAACAGCAAATGGTGAACTGTCAGTGCAATATAGATGCAATCAACGCAATGACGAGGCGCATGCTCGAACGTGAATTTGTCGGTGACGCAATCGAATTCTTGAAAAGAGAGTTACCCAAGATAGGAAAGGAAGATGCTATCAAATTACCTTGTGTGAAGAGCCCCAAGTACCGCGAGCTCTTTGAGACTTTGCATGGATTTGTTCTCAACTACAAGAGTGAACCCACATTTGAAACTAATTGGGTTCTCTATGGAGAAGTGCATCGGTACTTTCATGTCCCTTATGAATACTACCTTCCAGCTATGAAATGTTTTTGTGAGAACAATAGGGAGAACGCTGCATTGATAATATTTAGACAAATGTTGAGGTTGAACGATGCCCGGGCGCACTCACCCGACTTACTTGATTTTACAGGAAACACAGATGGTAAAAATGTCTTGGGAACTCCACTGAGAGAGCATTACATGTACTTATTTCAACAATTCGGCCACAAACTATATGAAGAAGGAGTGCAAGAGGTGTACGAATATCTTAAAATGGATGTTGCCATCCCAGAACAGGATATTGCCTTACAAAACACTATTCTCAATGCATTTTCCAACTTGCAAGATGTGCCTCGAACGAAAGATTTATTCCTTGCAATGTCCACAACACCGGGCATCTGTGGAGGTATCAACGAGGAAACAATTCAAATTATGATCAAGACTTATACGTACAGTGACATGGTTTACGTGAAGAAGTTTTGGAATAACCTCTCAACGTTTGGAATAATCCCAAACTATTCAATTTTCAAGCAGTACCTCATCGCTCACGTATATCATGGGCTCGTAAAGGAAGCTATACATTTGACGAATACGGAGATGAAAGATTACGAAATTGAAATGTCGGAAGACTTGCTTGCTTCCATGTATAACTATAGTTTGGAAGCTGCGAATCAAGAGGCGGTAGCACAATGGGCAGAGAGGGTGTATCCACAAGAATGGGAAAGTGTCAAAGTTTCGGGAACTTTGAAAGCTGCAGGGAAATATAGACCAGATACCTCGTTACTCGTGGAGGGTCAAACACAAGAGTAACATTGTATATAGAAAAATGTATATTAGAACAAATAGCTATACTATTAATTAATAAACGTAGTATTTATGCTTTATGTATCCCAAGACTAGCATTGTTAAGCGTCCCAAGCTTAGCGCTACTACCTGTTCCTATCTTGGTACCATTAACTTTTGTTGCGAACCTCAACGAATTAATCGTCTCATTCAAATCTTTTTGCAATGGTGAAATATTCACGAACATAAGAGTTTTGGAGTTTCCTCCTAGACTATTTTTCAAAAGGTATGTTAATTTTGAGTTTCTATAAGGAATGTGCAGATCTTGTCTTTGATTTTGCTGGTCTTGGCCCAATGCATATATGACATCACCGAGAGAGGACAATGACTTGTTGATCGCTTGAGTTTCTTTCAACCGGTCTCCACTTACCTGAGAGTTCGCAATCCTCTCTGAGCCAGCTAAATCAATAAGGTTGAGGGTTCCATTTGTTACGATGCCCCTTTTCTCATTCCTTCCCTGAATCTTGATTATGAATAATGAGTGTGATCTAGATGACCTCTCGTTAGATTTCGTTGCAGCGGTTGATCTTTTCTTTGTAACAATCTTGAGGATATGGTTCACCTGCTCGCAAGAATTTAATAATGTACTTGTTACATTTGTTACTGTCGTAATTCCCTGGCCATCGTCATGTTTAATCTCGTGTTTTCCCATTCCAGTTCCGCCTTGTTTACCCATAAGATCTATAATCGTTTCGTTATAGATTTCGAGAAATTGCCCTTCAACACTATACTCCCAACCACCTGCTTTCAAATCTTCGATATCTCGAAATATTTTCATGATTGAGAGAGGAATCATCCCGTTCCCAGGATTAGACATTGTCCACGTCTTGCCGGACCCAGTTTGACCGTAAGCAAAAATACATACGTTGAACCCATCCATACTAGACTGGATCAATTGTGAGAGCTCTTCAAATATGTCCTCATTTGAGGCAGATTGTGACATCACTTGATCAAAGAAAAACCTGTACAGTGACTTTTTTGGCGAGAGACCTACTCTGCTTGATGGTCTATCCTCCTTGATGCTGTTGATTTTTAGTTCAGTCTTGCAATCCAGTGCGTAGGGGGATGTTTCTGATATTTCAAAAACAGCACAATCCGAAGATTTTAATGGAGCCTGCGGTGGACGTATTCTACAGAACACTCGGATATTACCCTTTAATTCCTGAAGCCTGTTGTGGAGAATTCGGCGTTGAACTTCTCCAGTGTGGTAATTTTCATTATACTCTCTCTCTTCATCTTCCAACTTTTGAATTTCATGGCTATGATTCTGCAAAGAATTCTCTGTGTCCGTCGCAAGGGACTCTAGGCTCAAAATTTCCTGCTGCAACCTGTGCATTTCTTTGTCTCTTTGTCCACAGCTAGTTTCCATCTTCTCGAGGTACCTTGTTTCCTTCTGTAGTTCGGGTTCAATGACTTCATTTAAACTCTTTTGAAGTTCTTCGATTTCTTTCCTTTTCACAGCTTCAACCTTGTCTAACTTTTCCAATTCGATATGCAAAGTTTGCAAATTTTCATCCATGGACTTATCGAGAGATATCAACTTAACGTTATGGTCTTCTTTCAATTTGATAAGTTTCCTATTGAGATCCAGCTCATTAAATTTGATTTGCAGCTCTAAGTTATGTATTGTTGCCTGTGCTTGCGTAATTTCATTTGCAACTCTTTGTTCTGATTCCAGAATGAATTTTTCAACTTCCTCTAAAACTTTGCTCTTTAGTTTGCTTAGTTTTTCCTCGTGGGCAAGCCTTAATGACAGAGATTCCTCTTCATACTTGTTACTAATGTCACTTAGAGACACTCGCTCGTATTCTTTAAGCTCTTCAATCTCAGCATCTATGGACATTTGCTCCTCTTTTAACTTGTCCACAAGGTCTTGTTGCTTGCAATATTCAAATTCCTGGGATGATTTCTGAGTTTGTAGAGTCATTATAGTTGTGGAGAGCTTCTGGATTTCGTCTCTTTGCTGATCAATTACATGGTGAAGTTTAAAGAGTCTTTGCAGCTGCTCTGACTCAATTCGCGAGAGTCGGAGAGGAACCCCGGAGTGACCGGGGTGATTGGCATACTTTGGCCTTGGAAGTGAAGAATTGACTCTCTTAGTTGACGTGGAGAAACTGCTTGGAGCTGCTCCTAGTCGCTCATACAGTATCTTGTGCTGGGGATTCGAGCTGCGTTCTAGCTTGGTTGAAATGCTCTCATCAACAACACCAGATGCCATTCTTTCCACCCTCATGAGTTTGAGGCGTTTGTTATTTGGAGATTGGATGAATGGTGCGGTATTCTCTTTGAGTGATTCGTCCAGATGAGGTTCTTGATTGGGTTTAGGGTATGTCGAGCTAACAAGCTGAGGCTTTACAGCGACAGAAGTATCACCCATCTCCTGTTGAACACGACTGGGCGAGGCTGACGATGAGACACTCATGACTGGTCCATCTACAACTAACACGCTTGGCTGCTACAACTATGAAACGTAAACAAAGGGCCAAAAGCGTAAACACACTTCGCGCGCAACACGTGCTGGAGGAACAAAAAGTTGTTGCATGGTGATGTAGTTTTGTGTAATGCATCAATCTGCATACAGTGTGATTTTTTTCTATAAGGGCAGCAGAGATGAGATGGGCCATATGGTTTTGTAAGAAAAAGATCTGGCATCCGTTCATCAATAGCAATGGTTAAGGCATACAAAAAACAAAAGCTCAATAGCGGAGAATTGAAGCGCACAGTCAAGGATAAGACTTCAGAATTGGAGAGAGATGAGCAGTCATCTTCCCCAGAGGGGTCAAGTGGGGAGGAAGAAGTAGAAGAAGAAGAAGAAGAAGAAGAAGAAGAAGAAGAAGAAGAAGAAGAAGAAGAACAAGATGATGATGAAGAGAGAGGCTTGGAAACATTAGATGATGTTGATTCCTTTGATGAAGACGATGAAGCTGACATTGAAGAGGTTTCTAGTTCCGAAGATGAACAGGATGATTCAGGTTCTGAGTCTGAGTATGACTCCGACTCCAACTTACCCAAACTCAAGAAAAAGAAAAACCTTGATGATGGGTCTGAATCTTTTGCCAGTGCATTAACTGCGATTGTTGGCTCACGCTTGAAGGCATACGACAGAAAGAACCCTATTTTGGCTAGATCCAAAAAAACACTCAAAAAATTAGAGTCGGACAAATTGGAAGCTAAAGCAAAAAGACTTTTGAACGCAGAAAAGAAGGAACATATGGATAATTGCAGAGTGAAAAACTTGTTACCATCGGCAGACCAACCGGAAAAGGTGCGGGAGGTTTTGGAAAAAGAAAAGAAATTGAAAAAAGTAGCCCAGAGAGGTGTTGTGCGATTATTCAATGCTGTTCTTTCCACCCAGATCAAGACTAACCAAGAAATCAGCAAGGAGAAAGTGGGTTTAACCAGAAAGAGTGAGCTCATGAACGAAATGTCAAAAGAAAAGTTTTTGGATTTGGTCCAAGCTGCTGGTCAATCGTAACCTCTGGAGAGCTAGCCATCCTCAGAACATACTGTAAATTAGATAGGACGGTCCAGGTTTAAGTCCGTACAAAAACAATTGCATCAAGGAATTATGAGTGTAGTTTTGCAGGGGAGCCTTACGTGCAACAGTTCATGTGGTAGTCGTCTTACTCTCCTGTCTCCATTGTGAGACCAAAAGAAGCTGATTCTGATACCATTTGAACTAGATATGCATCCACTCGTACGTACCAGTGTGTACTTGGTGGCTTAGTTTATCTCTAGTCTGGTGGTAGTGCCACAGATGTGGTTGGAGCATTGTGAAATCGTATTAGGCAAGTCTGCGAAACTGCGAAAAGCATTGTTCTTGACGTGTTGCAGCCAATGCCAGACAAACACTCTGATATCGCTTGCTTAATGCGGGACTCTCCTGGGGAAACCTCTTGTTTTCACTACAGCAGGCATTGTATCAATCTAGTACATCAGGACGGACTAGAGTGTCTGGCTGTTCCTGACTTTCTATATAAACCTAGTGGTTTTCCAGTAAAATCCAATTCCCTTCATTCCTCATCAAAAACAAACAGACACTCAACTCTTTAAAATGGCCGCTCCAAACACTTCTTCCAACAACTCCAAGTCCCAAGCTGAAAACAAGGACAACTTCATCATCAGAGGTTCCCGTGGGGTTCAAGCTCACTCTTGTGTCATTGTCTAAGATAGCGGTGCTCTTACATAATTTTTGGTTTCAAGTTGAATTCAAATCGCTAGATCCGATCTAAAAGTATGAATGAACAAGTTTTCCCAAGTACCAGATTTGTAGATTAGCTAGAGTTATTCAGTGTAGCAACGTATCTCTATAATAATATTTGCATTTTCATCTTATCTTATTTCATCTTATTTTATTTTTTTTTTCCAGAGCTCTTTGCAACCCCAACTACGTCATAGTTGTCGCGCGAGCTTTACTCTTCGTTACACATTCTTTACACACGCTTCAAAGAGGTGGCTTGTATTTCTTCACTCGATATGAAGTTGAGAACCACTTCTGTATTGTGGAGAGTGATATCCTCATGCTCATGGTCCTTTTCGTGTGGATTTTCTGATGCTACACCTGGTGCGTTACTTCCTTACATGGAAGACTACTACGGCATTTCGTACTCGGTTGTTTCCCTCATTTGGATGGCCAACGCCATTGGGTTTATTTTGGTTGCGGCTCTGGCGCACAAGATACAACAGTGGTTTGGAATGCGCAAGTCCTTAACTATAGGTTGTTCATTATGTGTTGTAATGTGTGCGTTTGTTCTGAGTGGCTCCCACTTTGCTCTCACCACGGTAGGCTTTTTTTTTGGCGGGGTTGGCCTCTCCATTTGCCTAGCGCAGACAAACATATACTTGGCTCGACTAGAGAAATCGTCTACGTACTTAGCTTACTGCCATGGATCGTACGGGTTGGGTGCTACTATTTCGCCATTGATTGGAACAGCGGCCGTGAGTCACGGGATGAAGTGGCATTGGTTCTACTTGATCCTTTTGGTGCAAATGTTTGTACATGCGGTAAATTTGTGGTACGCATTCCAGGGGATTGAAGACGAGGAGAGAGAAAAGGAAGAACAGGAAAGACATCAGCAGGAAAGACAAGAGCAACAGTTGCTGCTGCTGCTGTTGGTGCAACCCGAAGTGAACGATATAGAGCTAGATGTTGCAGAATCAACTGGAATCGTATTGGCTCCACAAACAAGTGCGGCAACAAATGGAGCACCCACTACAACACAGAGCTCTAGTGAGGCTATGCGCATGGCTCTAAAGAATAAATCCACGTGGCTCATGGCGCTCTTCATTCTCTTTTACCAAGGATCTGAGGTCTCCATGGCTGGTTGGATAGTCACATACTTGCTTGATTACCGCCACGGAGACCCCAAAACTGTTGGTTATGTGGCATCTGGCTTTTGGGGTGGACTTACTATCGGCCGTTTGTTTCTTACAGACATAATTTACAAGAAAATCGGCGCCCGGAGAGGAGTGATAGTGCTTGGTATCACCGCAGTTGTACTAGTGGTCATCACATGGGTCCTACCAAGCGCTGTTGCTGCAGGGGTATTAGTAGCCTTCACCGGCGTAATGGTCGGACCAAACTACACGCTCCTAATTACCGTGACAACCAGAATCTTGCCGCGGAAGATCCAGGTAATCTCGCTTACAATTATGACGGCGTTTGGCTCATCAGGCGGCGCCATCTTCCCATTTATGGTTGGATTGATATCACAATACGTGGGGACATACGTGGTGCTCCCAATATTCATCTCACTTTACCTGAGCATGGTCATTGTTTGGATCTGCTTACCAAATGTAGAGAGAGAGGGAAAGATAAGTAAGGCGGTCGGTTGGCGCAAAATTGTGCTGCGTATTTGGTAACGTTGGCCAAATGCAGCAATCGATCCGCGCGGAAAGTCCTTTTGCAACACTTTTTTTTTTCTAGAAAAAAACAGGGCTGAAAATATTGCACTTGATTCTCGTTTATCTTACGGTAGCAGTAGAATCCGGAAAAAGAGGACTATCATTCTAATGGGTAAGATATCCGAGAGGCGGAGTCTATTGGCTGCAGGGCTGCTTTCATTAGTCAGGTAAGGTACCCTCCACCAGTATCTGTTGCGGCGTTGGCCAGGAGATGAGCTGCGGATGCGGAAACATGTCTGTGGGGAAAATTATTTTCTTGCAGCCACCTGCCAAATCATTTGCACATCGCTTCCCGCCTCTTGATCCCTCACAGTTTACGTGGGTTTTAAATAAAACACCAGAAGGACAGTCTGTTTTTGCAATCTTTTTCTCTTTTTATTTGATTTTGCCTCGCATATAGTGATCGTCTTGATGAGCTCTACCACTTCTTTAGTCACAGTGGAGCTGACTCCCATGCCATCGGGAGTCTTCATCAGTCATGCTGAGAGCGACCACGCTGAAGGAATCAGCACCAGTCGAGTTGCAAGCAGGAGACAGTCTTTGAGGCCAATCACAAATAACCCAGTGGATTCAATAGCCCCGTTGCTGAACGCATATAACCCCAGTGTCCAAAATATTCCCGGATCATTGCCAAACAGTCCAGAAATGGAGGTGGAGCATGTCAAGATTGAGCAGTTGTTCAACCAGAAATTCTTGGAGGGGCAGTCTACGTCAGCATCCAACCCTGTCCAACGTCCTAAGTTGTATAAAAAGACTTCCACGTGGAATAGTATCAATGATGTATTTACTAAGATATTGGTATCCAAGGAGAAGGAGTCTTCTACGTCAACAGGCGATGTATCTGGCGCTGATGAAGTAGAAGTTGACGGTAGTGTCAATGAGCCGGGTGAAATGACTTTCCATAATCCACCAAAAAACCTCTGGAGAGTTGTAAGTTGTTGCTTGTGGTGCTTCACTATTGGTATTTCTGACGGAGCCCCTGGAGCTCTCTTACCATACATTGAGGACTACTATGGCATTTCATACTCCATTGTGTCCCTTATCTGGATGGCCAGCGCGATTGGCTTTATCGTCGTTGCCCTCTTTGCCCACAAAATTGAACCATTATTTTCCAAGCAAAAATGTTTGTTTCTTGGTTGTATCAACTCAGTGATTGGGTACATTTTCATTCTGGTGGGCCTCAAGTTTCCCCTCACAACAGTAGGCTTCTTCTTTTTGGGAATTGGTCTTGCCACAAACTTATCCTTGATGAATGTGTTTCTCAGCAGATTACAAAAGGCGTCCACAGCTTTAGGGTACTTCCACGGTACCTATGGAGTTGGTGCTACCATTTCTCCGCTTATTGGTACGCAATTTGTCAATCATGGGATCCCCTGGCACTATTTTTATATCATCTTGGTAGGTTGCATGACTTGCAATCTGATCAATATCTACTTTGCCTTTGCTGGTGCGGATGAAGATTTGGCGCCTTGGGACCACAAAGAAGATATAACAACCTCCGATAATGACGACGGTATGGAAATACCTTTAAACAGAGGGAACCACGAGGAAAACATGATTGGCTTAAGAGACGTGACTAGAGAAGGCGGCCAAGTAACTGATATGAACAGAGATAAAAACCGCTCTTCAAGTGAATCGCTCAGGGATGGCGAAGTTGAAGGAAGAGATGGATCAGGAGTAGAAGAAGTCAAATCACAAGCCGCGGCTGCAGAATCCCCACAAATGTTCCCCAAGAGTGATTTGAATTTGGCAATTCATAACCATTTGACTTGGCTTTTGTGTCTTTTTGTCTTATTCTATCAAGGAGCTGAGGTGTCCATGGGTGGTTGGATCGTCACATTTTTACTCAAGTACCGCCATGGCAACCCTTACAGTGTTGGGTATGTTGTCTCCGGTTACTGGTGTGGATTATCATTTGGCCGGCTTTTCCTCACACGTACCTTCCATAAATATATCGGCGCAAGACGAGCCATAATCATCCTGGCTACGCTTTCGATTATTTTTGTAATTTTGACTTGGAATATTCCCAATGTTATAGCCGCTGGAGTGTTTGTCTCGCTTGCTGGAGTATTTATCGGGCCAACATATCCATTAATGATCACATTGGCTGCGAGAATGTTACCTAGAAAGATTCAGGTGATTTCCTTGACAATCATGACTGCCTTTGGCTCCTCTGGAGGCGCAATATTTCCTTTCTTAGTGGGGTTGATCTCACAGTTTGTGGGTCCATACGTTGTACACCCAGTTTTTATTGCACTCTATCTGTCCATGTTAATTATCTGGATATGTTTACCAAACATAGAGAGGCAGGGCAAGGGTAAACGTGGCTTTTGGCTGCAACTTTGGTAGCCTGCGCGACGATAACATCCAAAAACCAAAAAACAAGAAAGAGAAGGTACAAGAAAAACGAAACACTTTTTGCATCGTGCTTGAGAGCACATTTCACGACCCAGAATCATTTATTTTTATGCATGTGATTGAAACACATTTCTTGTAGTCTTTGTAGGAAGATTGAGTTGAAGGGACGGGTTAGCGGCCATGTCATTTGCAATTCCGTCCCTGTGCCTGCATACACCCTTACACCTACATCAAAATGGTTGCAGTGCCGTGCAGCCAAGGAAATCAGCAGCAGATATCTTCTGCACTGTGTGTCCATGTTTCGCCAATTTTTACACTTCATTTCTTTTCTTTAGTCATGAAAGACGGCGCTTCTGAACCACTGAAGTTGACAGCTATTCATGAGAATGGAAAGAATGCAGGGCTAGGTCATAAGGATGTAGCCATAGTCGAATATGAAAGCGAGCGAGAGGAGTCCGGGGATATCCAGAAGAACCAAGTGAAGCGAAGACTCTCACAAAGGCCATCTGAAAGGAAAAAAAGTGAATCAAATCATGATGGCTTTCATCCTGCAGCTGCAACAAGAGGAAAACGGAATAGCCATTCTGATGATAGGTTCGAGGAGCGGGAAATTGGGCAGGATGAGGAAGAAGGTTCACAAGGGGAAGAAAGTGATGACGACATACAGACATTGACAACTACGATGTATCGAAGAGATAGTAGAACAGTAGCTGAAAGGAGAAGTAGTGTTGCTGCTCAGTCTATTGGAGATGCCATTTCTAAGTTTGTCAGTCACGCTGAGTCAATGATCGAAGGCACCTCTGGGGACGTCCTTGGAGGTGTAGCGCACACGTCCACAAGTTCCGGTCATCTTGATCCTTTGAACTCAACTACACAACATGTACCTCCGATGACTTTTAGCAACCCGCCTAAAAATTTATGGAGAGTCGTCTCATGCTGCCTATGGGCGTTCACAGGTGGGTTTAGCGATGGTGCACCTGGTGCACTCTTACCTTATATGGAAGATTACTATGGAATCTCATACTCTGTTGTATCACTCATTTGGATGTCCAATGCCGTCGGCTTCATATTGGTGGCCCTATTATCGCATAAAATCCAGCAGTGGCTCAATATGGAGCGTGCCGTTGTCGTTGGAAGCTTGATTTCAAGTTTGATGTACATATTTGTGCTGATTGGTGCAAAGTTCCCCGTGACAGTTGTTGGGTTCTTTTTCGGTGGTGTTGGTCTTGCTATATGTTTGTCGCAGATGAACATTTTCCTCAGTAGGCTTGATCGAGCCTCGTTAGTATTGGGGTATTATCATGGTTCGTATGGACTTGGGGCATCTATTTCGCCACTTGTCGCTACGCAATTTATCAATCATGGTGTAAAATGGCATTTTTTCTACCTTATCTTAGTTGGATTAATGGTAACAAATGCTGTGAACTGCTTTCTCGCTTTTAAAGGTGCACACGAGGATTTGGCTCCATGGGAGAACGTGGATGATAGACCTGCGGTCACCTCTGATGACGAAGAGGCACCCATCAATGAAGAAACCTCTATTGGTTTAGAGGATTGGACACTGGATGTAACAAGACAGCAACATGAACACAACCAGCAGCAGCAGCGCAGGTCAAAGGATTCCAACAATATGAGTTTGGCATTACGTAACCGGTTAACTTGGCTAATGTCATTCTTTGTTCTCTTCTACCAAGGGTCAGAAGTCTCCATGGGAGGATGGATTGTCACATACTTGCTTAATTATAGAAAGGGTAACCCAAAGAGTGTAGGGTATGTGGCCTCTGGGTTTTGGTTTGGTCTCACTATTGGACGGCTTCTGCTCACTCGTCCATTCCACAAATACCTCGGAGCTCGCCGAGGTATTATCATCATGGCTGTGTTGGCCATTACGAGTGTTATTTTAACCTGGGTTGTCCCCAGTGTGATTGCAGCTGGAGTATTTGTGTCCGTAGCTGGAGTCTTTATTGGGCCCACATACCCCCTTATGATTACTTTGGCATCACGTATGTTCCCAAGAAAAATTCAAGTTGTATCGTTGACAATTATGACTGCCTTTGGTTCTTCCGGTGGAGCGTTATTCCCCTTTATTGTCGGGTTGATCTCACAGTTTAGCGGGACGTATGTGGTGTTGCCTATTTTCATCGCATTATACACCTCAATGCTCTTTATTTGGATCCTATTGCCAAATGTAGAAGGAAGAGAAAGACATAGTGGGAAGATGTCATTATGGCAACGACTCTGGTGATATGATACTACATAATGTTTAGAGTAAAACTCTTTTTTTTATTAACGTCAGTATGTAGTATAAAAGATTAAGGATGATACCTAAATTAGGTAGGTTCCAACGAAGGCATAGGAAGTTTGCATCTGTAGTGGCTTGCAAATAACTAGAAAAAAAAAAAGGCCATTTACAAAAACAAAGAGAAAAGGGCCACAAAAAAAAAAAAAAAAAAAAAAAAAAAAAAAAAAAATAGAACTCCATATCGGTCTCTTTAGCGCTTAGTAGCCGGTTCTCCATTCTTCCCCGCCACAAAGCTGCTTCGACGTTCTCCATATATAGTGTATTAGAATATATTGGCTTTTGATAATATTCGTAAAAAAGGTACGCAACGGTGTTTTTTGTACCAACCATGATAGCGTTCATTAGTCCAAACGTATAAGATCGTCTGGGTAGAACACGATGAAATGTCACCAAGGCGTTTCCCCAGAGTCATCGAAGACTTCGAATATGCCACAACAAGAACCATATTGTTCGGCAAGCTGTCTGATCAATGATATAAACGAAACGAAAAGAGATAAATAAATATAGAGTTCCAAATCGCCGTTCTAAGAAGGGTTGATAAGCTCAAAATTTGATTTTGACCCCTCTCTTTTGCGGACGGCACTATTGGCACCGTTCATTTATCAAAATTAAAGCCCTTTCGCCAATCTCTTAGCGGAATACCAAAGGCGTGGCCCTATTGTCCGTACGGGTACAGCATAGAAGGAAGAGACTTCCTTTGAAGAAAACTCATGCTGACTTTCTGTTTGGGGTTGCAAAAGTGCATGTTAACAGATTTGAAACTTCTGCAGCAAAGTTCAGGATCAATCCTATCAAGACAGAATTATTGGTGCGATCTCATATCGTTTGAATTTTTGTTAAGTTAAAAAAAATTAATGTTTCTAGAGAACATACAATTGCAAACATCAATTTGGTAACTGCACGAAAAGCGGGCCGGGCCACCTCTAATAACGGGCCGTGAAGAATATCTAGTTGCAAACCAAAATGAAGATATGAGTGGAGAGTGCAAACGTTATCCAGTACTGGAATGCAGTGCCCTTCAACGTGAAGTTGGCGGTACAGAATCTTGGGGTAGATATGCCTTTCGCGTATCGCACTCTTTCAACCTGGTTGATATGGCCCATAATAGATCGTATCTAGCAGCCATGTAGTGGAAACTCTTGCAGCAAGATCTGCCTTTGCATTGATTGGATTACAATAACTCAGCAGTAGTACTTTTGTTGTATGCATGATTACATTAAAGCAAATTATATCGATGTAGCGGAACCTTCGATGGGACTCCGGCTACCTTGATAGTGAGTACGCCAAATAGTCACGTGGTGCGAGTTTTTGCCGTTTACTTCAACTCTGCACGCATCAACACAATCCTGTATGAGCCCCTGGTTCAAGCAGAAAAAAATGAACTGTATACTACAGTTGTCAGTGCAACACTCACTATGAATGCTTTATTTTTCATCACATGAGAGACCAAGCCATTCTAGACTTCAGTGGAGTACGAGCCTGGGAGAAAGGTACACATTGGCAAGTAAATTCTCACTTAAAGAGATATGTGATGCTCACACAACGACACAACGTGCAGTCACCGAATCCTCGAGGCTGTGCAAAACTGATAATAAAGACTTACTTTTCCTTATCTGTATTGAAGCCATAGTGGCTTGCTCGTGAAAATCGTGTCGTGAATTTTAAATTACATGCAGACAATAGATCGTTCCTGTCAATCCCCACACAATGGACTTTGTAGCGACTACGTGCACATGAATTGGCGAATAGCTCAAGCTCCTAAGAAAGCAAAATTACAAGGGGGAGCGGCTTGGTAACAAAGTCCTGCCACTAGAAGGAATCTTCCAATACAAGCTACCGAATAATAATGTGACAGGCGCATTTAACCGCGAATATGTGTACTGTGCTGCATTTCATATCTTTTTTCCGTGTCATGGATTCACTTCCCTTTTTCCCACAGTCGAAATTTTTTCTGGTGGTTGCAAGTTGTTCTTGTTGTCTCTTGTCCTGCCTGTGACCTTTCCATGTCATTGCTCTTCTGTAGTCTAGGAGTTTCTTCCCATGTGCCTGGAATTCAAAACGTCGTGCGGAAGTATTGCCATTTTCGACTTTTGAATTTCGCATCATCCACCTCGTATTGTCAGTAATTGGTAAAAAAAAAAGGTCTCATAGCTGATTTAAGCTTTTACATCGAATCCATCAGAAAGCTAAGCATTTACGTTTCCACACATTTCTCTTCCTTATTCTGAGACGAGAAAAGCTGAGGTCTTACAGGTAGGACTTCTTCTTAAGCTGGTAGGCTATACCTATTCAGACTACCTCTTTTAATCTAGTGCTTGGCAAATAACCCGATCAAATTCATCAGACAAAAGGAAGGAGAGCAGCACAAACAGAGCTAAAGGCATACCCACGTATATAGTCGGTCTCTCTGGATTCCAACACTGAGCCTCAGCTGAATAACCACATTAACTAAGGGTATGGTTCCACCGACAGCAGCTTTGACGAGCTCACAGCTAAGCGCTCCCGTACCCATTGCAGGCGCAGGAGCTGCCAGCGGCGAAAACAGCAACTCAAACAGTACTGGGCAGGGAAGTAGCACCACCAATGGTAACTATAATGGAAGCCACCACCGCTCCAATCACGTTACTATCTCTACCGCAGCCACCACTCCTTTGTCACCCACGTCTGTCCAAAGATCAGGAAGCAAGATTTCTGTTCCTTCCAGAGAAGTCATCACATATATATTTCCAGATTTCAATGCCGTTGACTACTTCAAGCGAGACTTCATCGCGCACAATGAATTTCATATTGTGGAAGAGACAATCGAATCTGGATTCGATATTTATCTCGTAGAGCAATGGGTCAATAAGAGACAGATAGGATCTGTTGTGTCTACGTTCACAGGGAACCCAAAGTCTGCAGTGAGTGTCATCAAGTTCACAGTCATCAAAAAATTGTCACGATATTATCCCCCCAAGTTTCAAGAATACCTCAACGAACTCATGACTAATCACGCAAAGGTAAAGGTGATCGAAAAGACCTTTGCCAACAGTACCGGAGAGAATAATCACTTGTCAAACGAGGTGCTTTTTGTGACTAACTTGACCACCTTGCCACCCAGCTTGAACTTGATTCCAATTCAAAATGGAGATGCACGGGAAGTGGAGGATAACTATATTATAAACTCAAACCTCAAAAAGTTGCATTGCAGTGGCAGATCACTTTCCATGGTTGCAGATAAGATATCTGTTGCCAGCGAGGACAAATTCAGGCAAATGTACAAAGTATACAATATGCAAATCCCAATAAAGTTTGCCGTTAAAGAAGTGGTAAGCTTAATACAAATATGCTTGTTCTATTTTGATTTGCTTGACGCCAAATATTGTGATGGTTTCTTGTGTGACAAAACAGAGGAAGCGATCATCAATTGGTGGAATTTAATTGGGTTACCACATTTCAATATCAAGCCGAACCCTAAGAATGGGATATTACCTCCAAGAGCCGTGGCTGCTATAATCAGCTTTGTTATCAGTATCAAGTTGAGATTGCACCTTGTCGGAGGTTGTGACCCTCCGAAGGATCCATTTGACTTTGAATACTTTATGATTTCAATTGGTCAGTTTCAGAAGCAGTACAAGCTTGAAAAGAGAAGAAAAGTGGATTTGGAAACACTTAGCAAGTTGTTCACATTGACAAACGCATTAAACAACAATGGTAGCGGTACAGCCACTATCAACAACTATAATAGCAATAATGCGAGTAGTGCAAATATTAGCGGCTTATACGCTGAGGATTTCCAATCTATGAACAGTAGTTTTGACCCTTCCATGCGTCCTCGAAATATGGCTGCAAATCCAAGATACAATAGCAGAAACAATTCCTTCACGTCTTTAAATACCTATGGCGGCAGTACCCAGAGCAACCCCAAAAATGGACCTAAAACACCTACAGCTCCTGTAACAGCAATATTCCATCCGGGTAATACTCTTTCCAACAACAATTCTTCACTTTCAGCTTACCGTAAAAATAAGAATTACTACAGCAAGGAATTCAAAAAGCTTACGAATGTTGTCAAAAACACCGTGCAAGACCACATTGGAGCAGTGAACAGAGGAGGCGATGATTCTAATTACTACAATAATTCATCATCTACAAAAACGAATGGAAGAAGAAGAGTGAAAAAGTTGTCAGAACTAAACCCCTTTGATGTGGAGACATTAGATTTGGATATTTTGTTGCAAAATTTGGTTGGAAAAAAGCTCTTGCGCTTATGGATTGGCCCACTAAACCAGGACCCAGATATCACAAAGAAGGATACAAATAGAGGTGGTATTCATGGCCGTCATCAACAGCAACAAAGTAGTCAGCTGCAAAATCATTATCAACAACAAATGCTGCAACTGCAACAGCAGCATTCGATTGAAAGTGGTAGTAAACATTATGTGTACAAGTTTGTCAGTTTAAAGGATGCAATCACTTCTTCAGCCTTACCGCCACCATCTAATGGCAATCGGTCCGAATTCTCCAGATACTCCAGAGGATTGAACAGGATGAAAATGGGGTTACAAGGCAGAAGAGAACAAAACATTCGAGAGCAATTACTTGAAAATAACGCTAAAAGACGCAACTCAACCTCGAATGCCGTGGGACATAATGCAAATGTTATCAATTCGACTTCCTTGGTAGACTCTTTGCTTGGGGTAGCTGATGGTCCAATATCAACTCCACGTGATGCTCCTGAGGCATTGGAAATAAATGACACTTGCCCATTGGATTCGGCGAGTGCTAAAGAGTGTGCTAACAAAGACGTATGTGATCCGATGTCTGTGGAGTCGTTTTATTTTGGGCTCAACCGCAGAAACTCGTTCCCCTTTGTATCGACAGCTGGTGAATTAAATCTCAACTTGATCGAATTCGCCAAAGGAAAGAAACAAGAAGCAGATGCAAGGGAACGAGAGGCCCAAGAGCAGGCTTTGCGTTCGTCGTCATCAAATTTGAGGAGGCAGAAGAGTATTGTTGGAGGAAATTTTGACATTGACAACAACGTAAAACAGCGTCCGAGACTATGTCGTAGTATCAGCTTTTCAGCGGTAGATGGCTTCGTGACCAGTACACAAAGCAACCCACCATTGGAAACAATTGGAAAATTATCGGTGACTTATTTGAAGTCTCTTTCAAAGCTCACCAACCTATATGACTTGAAAAGCTTGTCCCTTTGCGAGCAGCACTACGACACCCAAGAATTATCAATTAATGAAAACCAGATAGAAAAGTACTACACACATTTGAATTTAAAACTAATCAATTTGAGTAATGTCTACAGCAAAATGCAGAGTCTGAAGATTAAAATTGTTGACGAGGACTTACTTGGGAATCTAGACTACAAGATTAACGATTTGACGTCTACCATCGATAGACTAGTGTACGAAACTAGAATCGTGGTAAAAAGAGTAAATGAATTGGAAGAGAATACAACCACTTTGCAGGCGGGTGTTGCTGAAAACTGTACTGAAAAATTAGCAGCAATGATCAACAGGTTGGTCACTCTGACAAGATTCAACATCGCGTTTAGCGATATTCAGGAGAGAGAAGATATTTTGGTAAAATTGACTGGATCAAAAGAATCAAATAAACCAGAAGATTCAGCACAGAGAGATGATGGGCCCACCACTGAGTGTGACAGCTTTATGCAGTTTCTCATCATTTGTTTCTACGAATTGGTGTATGGGATCGTCCAGATGTTAAAGTTTGATCGAAGCAAAATGAACTTGGATCGAATCAGGGGAGCATGGTCGAAATTGGATCCGAACAGAACTTACATTAACAAAGCTTATGCCATGGTCGGTAAACAGCCTTCTACGCATACAAATCCATCAAGCTGAACCACAGCAAAGGCATAAACGTTTTTGCATGCATACATATAACCCGTAATGTATATTCTATATTATTATTCAAGGTTGATTTCTCGTTATTCGTAATTTTTGAGTAGTCAAAGTTCCTTATCAAGTAAATTGTTTATTTGCTGGATCAATTCGTTTAAACTTTCTTGATGTTGGGTTTGCTCCTTTGTATTCAAGGACTTTGCTAGCTTCAGCATAATCTGCTCTATTCGCTTTAGGCCGAGCTGTAAATCTATTACATTGATCTGTAGTTTCTCTTCGACTGGTTTTACCACATTTTGTGTATAGTTTTCTAAGATGAGGTTGTTCATCTTCAATTCTTCTGTGTGCACCTGATTTGAATTCAAAAGATAGTCCTTGATTGTCTCCACCATATCATGATTTTGCTGTGTGATCTCGAGTAGCTTGCTCGTTACAAAGTCTTGCTTTTGTATATCTGACACTAGAAGGAGTCTTTCATCCTCCAATTGTTGTATTAATTCGGTTGTTTCATCTCTTGCAGGAGTATGATCTGATTCGGCTGGTAGCTTATCAAGTAGCTCTTTGTCTGGCACTAGTTCATTAGAAAGAGATTCAAGTGCCACTATATGCGTATTAGATTCGTTCAAGCTATTTTGGAGCGAATGCAACAAGTTCTTTATTGTGAGAAGATTTTCGCTCGGTAGCAGCTCCATGGTGTTGGGTAGAAGACTTCTGAAGATTTACAGAGGGTCGAAATATCTCAAGGAAGGGCATTCAAGCTAAGCCTGCATACCCGTTTGTAGAGTGTTGCCATTTCCTGTACGCGCTTGCTTCCTGTGGTTTTTTTTTTTCCTTCTGACGAACGAAACAAAATAACACGGAACTGAAAAAGTCGAGGCAACCTGTGGGTATAGATCGGGAAGGAATCAAGTGTAAAAACTTTTGTTAACTTTTCAGAAATAAGGCACAGAGCGAGTGTTTGCCAATTGCAGTTTTTGAAAGACACGAGTATCCTGTAGAAAACACTCAGTTTAAACATTTGCAGAATCGCCGGCGAATCTACCCATAACGAAAAATGGTTACAATTGGAAATGCTCATGACGATTTAATCCATGACGCTGTCTTGGATTACTATGGCAAGAAATTAGCCACATGCTCCTCAGATAAGACCATCAAGATTTTTGATATCGAGGGTACCGACAACTACAAGTTATCTGAAACGTTAGTGGGACACGAGGGCCCAGTGTGGCAAGTTTCGTGGGCACACCCGAAATTTGGCTCTATATTAGCTTCGTGCTCGTACGATGGTAAAGCATTGATCTGGAAGGAACAGCCAGACACTAAACAGTGGTCCATTATAGCAGAGCATAAGGTACATCAAGCAAGTGTGAACTCCGTTTCTTGGGCTCCGCACGAGTTGGGTGCTGTATTATTGTGCACCTCGTCAGATGGCAAAGTTTCTGTTGTTGACTTCAACGATGACGGTACCACCCTGCATGTCATTTTTGACGCGCATGCTATTGGCGTGAACTCTGCGTCCTGGAGCCCTATAGTGAAGGACAATGTCAGACAATTCGTCACTGGTGGGTCAGATAACTTGACCAAGATCTGGAAGTGGGACGCAAAGGATAACAAGTATATCGAGGAAGCTGTGTTAGATGGGCATACTGACTGGGTGAGGGATGTTGCGTGGTCGCCATCTGTTTTGGTAAAGCCATACATTGCCACTGCTTCTCAGGACCGCACTGTTATCATCTGGTCCAAGGATGCGAACGGAGACAAATGGGAAAAGCAATTATTAATAGACGAAAAGTTCCCAGATGTTTGCTGGAGATGTTCATGGAGTTTATCAGGAAATATATTGGCTGTTTCTGGTGGCGACAACAAGGTGAGTTTGTGGAAGGAATCCTTGCAAGGTAAATGGGAAAGTGCTGGTGAAGTTGATCAGTAGACGGATAGTGAAGGGAAATCTTTTCTTTTTTATTGCAAATACAAATCTAACCAATCTAACTACAAACTAAGTATAAATATAATTTTACGAGTGTGCTTTATGTACTTATTCATTGCATCATTGAAATCGTAGCTACGCTTTACAATTCATTGATAGTATGCTCGAAGATCTTCTGCACATCTTTTGAAGCGGCATTTGCGTACTGTAAAACCTCGTCATGCGATGCCATACCTTCATCAAGTGGCTTTGGATTTGGCTCGAAGGCACTGGCAGGCTTATCACCAACCCCTGCGTTCGTTATTAAGGATAATGCTAACACTCTCATTCCAGAGTGGCGAGCGACGATCACTTCAGGAACAGTAGACATCCCCACTGCGTCACCACCAGTGGATCTGATAAAGCGAACTTCAGCTCTGCTTTCAAATGTTGGACCAGCCACGTAAAAATATGTGCCTTCGTAGATATTTCTTTGTATTCCTAGTTCTTCTTTCTTCTGAAAGAACAATTTTCTAAGTTCAAGTTCGTATGCATCAGATAATGGTTGAAAGCGGGGTCCAAAGCTATCCATGTTGGCTCCACGTAACGGATGGTATCCCGCCATACCAGGAAAGTTAATATGGTCGTTAATAATCATCAAATCGCCAGGCTTGAACTGCGGATTGACACCACCAGCAGCATTAGTCACCACGACAACATCGACTCCTAAAATCTTGGCCAATCTGACGGGGAATGTTGTATCTTGAAATGAATACCCTTCGTAAAAATGTAAGCGCCCAACCATACACATTACTGGAACTTTCTTAGTCCCAATTAGACCAAAAACCAACTTTCCAGCATGTCCAGGAACGGTCGATGTCTTGAACCCAGGGATATCATGGTATGGGACTTCCAACCTTGGTTCATTAGCCAACGTATCAGCAATACCTCCAAGCCCAGACCCGCAGATAATCAAAACTCTTGGCTTGCCGAGGTCAGGGTAATTTGATAAGAGGCCATTGACAGTATCAGATGCAGTATTAAGCTCTTCGGAGTACGCTTTAGGGTCGAATGTGTAGGAGGACATATTTAGGATGGGGTACACAAAAAAAAAGTGGAGTCAATTAGTTTGTGGGCACTTCTGTTATCAAGAAGTGTTGTGCATCATCCGTAAAAAAAAATAAGTAGCCCGACGCGGGGGTCGAACCCGCAACCTTTTGATCGCTTCTCTTATTAAGAGTCAAACGCTCTACCGATTGAGCTAGCCAGGCAGCTCTTCGAAATTAATGTCTTATCTGTTTTGATATGTCACTAAATTCTACTTTCAACCATATCCGTAGCACTATGGATCAAGCCTGCAGCTATACCCCATTTTCGGCGCAAGGAAGGTGAAGTCAGATAGGCATGTAATACGGGCTCTGTCACAGCTCTTGGATGTTGTTTGCACCGTAATCAAATATCGCTGGCCAAACTCCGTCTTCTGCAATTTCTTTACATAGTTCTTCATTTAAATTATATGCCTTGAATCTATAAAACTAGATGCTATTGATGCTTTTGGTGAACAGTATGCTTTGAAATATTTATTTCGTTCTCATGGAGAGATTCCTTTGCGTCATCATTGGAGAAGAAGTCGGTATTTGGAGTGGAACCTTGACTCTGTTCCCTCCCTGCTTTAGTGCATGACATCACCAGGGTGGTGGTATTAATCCTACTTGCTGAAGCCGTTGGAGAAGATGCCTCAGTCTTTTTCTCATACACAGACCCGATTTGCTGGAGCTGATCATTACTAATCTCTTCGTTTGTTTGCGTAAGCAAGGGTGATGATGGCATGTTAGAAACATTGATTTGAGAGATCACCGGAGATGACGACTTATTGGTGGTGGTGGTGAAGGTCCTCATTTGTGGCAAGTTAGGGTGAGGAATACTTTCGTCTTCGCTTTCAGTTTCATCATTTTCCTTCCCGTTGAGGTGCAAGTCTTTCAATTCGGCAGGTGTTTCATATGAGCTTACGAAATTGTTGTGGTTGCTATTGATTGCACCAACTTGGTTGCTCATACTACCATCCTTTGGAGTGATCTGATCTCTAGGTGTATGGTCACCAAACAAGTTGTTCATCCAGGCTGTATGTTGCTGTTGTGCAGTTTTGGGACTGTTAATCTTATCAGAAGAGTGGCTGAATGATTTGACAATCATCGTTTCAAAATCATCCATCTCTTGTTTGTCACCAGTGCTATCAAGACCATGCAGGTGATCGTCAGAGGTGTCCGGAGGTGGACAGTTCTCCTTGTCTTCACCATCATCGTACATGTTGATTATTCTCGTATTCGATTTCGTAGCCATCATTGGAGGCGTAACACCGACCTGCAGTGGATCTTGTGGAAGTGGATCGATATCTGTTAGTGGCCCTCCAAAAGAATTCAACTGATTCATAAAATCATTCAAATCGTTATAATTCAGGTAATTCGGAGTAGATTTATTACTTCCACTCATGTTGTTATTGTTACAGTTGTTGTTGTTAACATTATGAAGGTTGTTTTGAATAACCTGGTTAATGGCTGACGGAGTATGCGATGGTGTTGTGAATTTATGAAAGATGGGCGGAGAGGATGCATATTGTCTCGATGGTTGATATTGCAGCAGGTGGTGTTGTTGCTGAGAAGCAGTAAGAGTTTGCTGATCCTCGACTTGTTCGTCCTTCCTTCTCAAGTCCTTCTTGTACCTTTGTTGCTGCATATACTTTTTTACTACAGCCTCTGGACGCATAAACCCCCTCTGCCTCAAAAATAAGTAACATGCATTGCACAATGGCCCAATCATGCCTTCGTAGTGCTTCACATCAAACACTTTTGCTCGGTGGAGTGAGAGGTAATTTGGATGATAGCCAGTTTCGAAGTACCTCCACATGATGGAATTTGCTGTGGCACAATTGCTGTTCATACAAACAAGGTCATGGTCTTTGGGCAACCTGAAATGCGGGATGGCGTGTGTCTTCCTGCTGTCTAAGTCCTCCAAGTCCGGCAAAGATTGGAACTGCATTCCAGAAGACGATGGGTGTTGAGGCTGCAAGTCGTTTACATCATTCATGTCATTAGTTTGGTGCGGGTTGTATGGAGGCTGTTGTGGCGTGAAAGGCGATGAGGTATTTTGTATATCATCCTCCTCATCCTCATCTTCTTCGTGTTCTGCTTCCCCTTCTTCTATTCCCACCTCGCTGTGCCCGTTTGTTTCTTGATAATCTGTATCAGATGCATCAGTTTCCTCATTTATGGGCGATGATACAATCATAGACATCTGCCTATTTGTAACCATTGACCTCGTTCTCATTGCTCGCTGAGGCTCGCTGTAATTCGAACTATTTGGGGTACTTGCCACCGAGTTCACTGGCTGCTGGTATTTTGAGTTATTTATCGGGACGATTTTGCTATTGTATCTCTTCAGAGGATTCTCAAGAATTTTGGGCTGCAAAAACGGGGCCAGCTTGAACCGGTCTTGAACACTCTTGTTGTCATACTTGGAAGGTGCATTGGACTTATCTGCGTTGATGATGTTGAAGATTTGCTGATTTTGTGGGTAAAAAATTGGCAAGGATTTGGTTCTAGTGGCTTTAATTGCAGCTTCTGAGGCTGCCACACTTATTGGATGTTGCCTATTATTGGAGCGAGGCTTCTTGTGCTGTTGTTGCAGTAGCTGTTGTGCTCCTGAAACCAGGCTATTGAATGATGCTTGCCTTTTAGCAGAACTTGGTTGCAACGGCTGGGACTGCTGGTCACCCTGTGGAGGGTTCTGCAGCTCAGGGCCCTTGGTGATTGTATGCAATTTTAGCCTGATCTCTAAAGTATGAGTGGAGGAATTTTTCTTGTCACCAAATAAAAAGTTTGTAGATAAGTTCTGACAAACTCTTCCAGGTATCAAATGCTGTTTAGATGAGGCAGCCAATGTAGAAAGCACGCCATGAGCAACAAAAGGTTCATCTGGTTGTTCAGTGATGTCCTTATAGTAGACCGCATAGTCCTCTGTTTGCAACTTGAAGTTCTCTGGTGATGACTTTAACACTTGCAGGACACAAGTCTTCAAATCGAAAGCGCCAAGTGTAATGAATTCGCCACCGTCATTTCCTCCCATTGGGATATCGACAACTTTGATGGAGTGCATCTGCTTTGATCTGGAGAGAAACACAGTAGAATTGTTGTTGAAGGAATACAAGACTTTGACCTGCATTCGCTTGTATTCTTCTGTCATTGTGGTGGTGATTTTATTAGAGATTGAAAAGTTGTTGTTGGCTTGGGGAATAGAGGCTAGTGTTGGTCGTTATGTTGTTGTTGTTGTCGTTGTTTTTTGTGGCGTCTCTTTTTTGTGGGTGTTTTCGTATGCGAAGACGCGCTGACCTACACTTGATATATGGTCCTTTTCACGTTGAGTTTGAATCTTCACTAGAGCGTTGCCACCGTTTGAGACCAAGAGATTCTAAAGAGCAATGATCTATGATGTATATAGAAGGAAGGAAAGAAAAAAAAGTAGTCTAGCAAAACAACATTAAGGTTTAGCGTGTATTTGTTTTCCTACACACCTCTCGTACTTTTTTTTTTCTTTTTCTCTTTCTTTTTTTTTTTTAACACAGGTCTTACATTATTTGTGATGCGTTTGTACTTATCAAGTCACGTTTGCCTTTCATCAGCAATCGTAATGATATCATGAAAACGGTAGGTGCGAGTACAACTAGAATTGATTATCACTACAGTAGAAACATAAACAAACAGTTACGAAAAGCTCACAAATCATAAAACTACTTTCTTTAGCTACCAATGCCATGAGCAGAAGATAGATATAGTTCAGATACTTGCAACATCATATCGGTACACGCTCATACATGTAGTTCGCATGCATAGATTTGTAGGTGGGCAGTTACAGCCGCAGCTTCTTGTGTGTTTATTTTGGTGATTTCGCAGCCAAACTTTTACGTGTTTCGCGTTGTTTTCATTTCACCTGCACATAAACTTGCTGCATTTCTGCAGACGCCAAAAGTCAAAGGCACTGAAGGATTGAAGGTGCGTGCACAATAGAAAAAGCACGTTGAACGCGAGTATCGGTTGCATGCAAGACACCCTGAATTTTTATGTACCTCATTCTATTTGATGCGAGGGCGTGCTTTGCAATTGGCGTTGTAGCGAACCTTTTCAGGGCTTAATATGGATAGGGCTACCAGGCATAATATATTTGAGGGATCTAATTTTCTCTCTAGTAGATACGTAGTGATGAACTTCCAGTGTGCTTCATTGTGTTTCCATACAGATCTGTGAACCAAAACTTTGGCCAGAACGTTTGCTGCTAGTAGTGGAGTCTTATGCTCCATATTTATTTGTATCCACTTTACTTATATACAAGGTCTCCCCTTCATCCTTTAATGACATGAACCTAGTTCAATCCTACTAGGTTTTTTATTTCTTGAAGATTTTTGGATGCAATTTCTCTGGCTTTGTCGCGGCCATCATTGACAACTCTATCTAAGTATTCTGTATTTTTTGTCAATTCTTCAAACAATTGTCTTGTCTCTTTGAATTCTTCGTCCACGAGTTCGCTCACATAGTCTTTCAATTCCTTGTGGTTAGTAATCCAATCGAGCCCAGCGACAGCGTCATCTACCAGTTGGCGTTTCAAACCGGCGACAATGTTCACCAAGTTAGAAACACCAGGTCTGTTTTCTGGGTCGTAAGTTATCTTTCCCTGGACAGAATCTGTCTTTGCCTTCCTAATCTTATTCCGGATTACTTCTGCTGGCTCATTAATATAAATGCATGAGCTTTGATCCACATCAGACTTTGACATCTTTTTCAACGGATTGCGCAAGGAAAGTACTTTGTTGGTGGGTGTGAGTAGTGTGGTGGGTAACGGAAAGAAGTTGGTGTCGAATTGCTTATTGAAGGTTGAGGCAAGATACCTGCAAAGCTCCAAATGTTGGGTCTGATCATCGCCAACGGGAACTTGTTTTGACCTGTAGATTAAGATATCAGCCGCCTGTAACACAGGATAACATAGTAGCCCAGCCTTCACATTCACTTCGTTGTCACCAAAGACAGAGTTTACATCAACCTTCAGTTTCCAAGTGGTCATCCTGTTTAGGTAACCCATGGGTGTTAAACAAGTAAAAATCCATGCAAGCTCAGAGTGCTCTGGAACACTGGATTGATGGTACAAGATACATTTTTCAGGATCAACACCTGCAGCGATAATACTGGCAATAGCTTCTCGTCTGTTCTGCTTTAATGTTGCAGCTTTTTGAGGTAAGGTCATCGCATGGAGATCAGCGGTTCCAAAGATACATTTTGCATCAGCAACATTAGAGGCAGATTCAGCCAAATCTCTCCAATTACGAATCGCCCCAAGATAGTTACCAAGATGTACTTTCCCAGTTGGTTGGACTAAGGAAAATATAGTTGTTCCTTGAGGAATGTCTGGTAAGGTAGTCACCCTCACAGATTTTGATGCATATCGCCTCACAAAAGTCTTCAATGAAGTAGATAGCATCCCTTTTTGCAAGCTATCAAGAGCCTAAAAGTACTACACCTCCACTGCCTGTAATTGTCCCTTTCTTGTATTCGCCGTACGCACAGTGCCCTATCCAAAGTTGGGGATGGCGGTGAGCCAGGTCTACATGCAGGATACACACATTAGAACTTGATTATTAGGTGTTGTATGAACTTGTTCAGATTCTTCTGTTTTTCTATCACTAATGACCCCAGCTTTCTGAAAACTCCTTGATATCTCTATATTCAATAAACTTGGAATTCCCTAGTGCGCATTGTGTCTACCAGTATTTTCCTCGTCGTTGCTCTTAGCGGCAAAACCTCCAGCAACATTCGCAAGCTCAATACCCTGCTTAGCCAATCTCTTCTCCATCTTTCCTCTTTGTAATTCACGCCATCTATTGAGCTTGGAGTAGTCATGCAATTTGAATCCAAACACCTTGGGTACATAAGTATCCTTCGTATGTACGGGGATGACCTGAGGAAACGTTTGGAAAAACATTGCCGGGAAGGATGTCCCAAAATAGGCCCCATCAACTACCGCATGTCTACCGGATTTGGGGTTATATAAATCCTCACACTTTGCACAATACAACTTCACCGATGCCAACCTAGGCTGATCATGTAACCCGATCGGTAACAATGGGTGCAACAGGCAGTGGAATCTAGGACAGTAGCCAAAGTCACCATTTCTATACTTTTCAAACATCTTGTTCAATCCTCTAGATGTCAAGATAAACCTGGCATGTATCAACCCGTACAATATGCGGGAATTATGTTCCAAGTGTTCTCTGTGTTCTTCTGGCTGCAGCTCTATGTCGATGCTATCCGTTATTATGTCTATGAGAGTTGGTAATCTACTGACCTCTTGGTTTAAGTTAGTCAAGTTGAATCTATCTCTTATGTATTCGTCGTCGATGTCACAGAAATATTCATTGCCTTTAATTCCCAAAAAGAGATCTATCCAGTACTCTGTATAATCTGAGCTGGAATCAGTTCCATATTCATCATTGTTTCCATTCGACATCTTATGCTGTTACTATCGTGGCTATATGTGGGTGAGCTTATAAGTAGTTATATACCGCTCACTAGACTGGGAGGGGCTATTGTCTTGCTAGGAAGTGAAGGAGCTGAAGAGTTTTGAAGTTGCTCTAATATGAGATGTTCCTTCGTGCTGATATGGTGAAATATCAGTGAGATCCTAGAGCTGTAGTTGTAGTTGATACTATAATCCCTCCTTATTGATGGTTACTGTGAAGAAGAGGTACTGTGGTTCTGAATTAGGAACAAATTCTTATGGATGATTAAAATCTAGCTTGTCAGCTGAGAACTTTTTTTTTCTTGTTTTTGATATTAAGGGTTGGCGGGCTTTGTGTCACGACGATTCAGATTTCACACACATCGCTGTTGCAGCCAACACTCGAACCTTAACTCTTCACAGAATAATAGATAGTAGCATCACTCTCTTACTCTCCTTGAGATTCAAGCTCATGAATATGTCTTCTATAAGTCTCACTGGTATGGGTCCCTTTCGGGTATGGTTCTCTTGAATAAGTGAGCTGCAAAACCTTTTTCACTTTCCATCAGGCGTACTCCTGGTCAAGCTGGACGGGAACTTTGGAATTTAAAGCTTTGTAAATACTAACAGTTCTGCTGTAGTGCGCTTATTCCTCAGCTTTCCTCAGCTTCTTTCAGCTTCTTTCAGCTTGTTTCAGCTCTCTATAGTGTTTTACCCAGTATAAATATATGTACTTTCTACCATAGTGACTTTTGTGTAACTTGCCTTGTTTGGTTTTCAGAAGCCTTACTGGACCCACATATGCGAGCCTTCTATCATTCTCTTTCCAGGTAACATACCAGGATTCTGGTAAACAGCGCATCAATTCTTACACTCGCCAGAGTACAACTTCTACCATCGAAATGAAAGTGCTTGTTGTTCCTGAGAAATTTCATGGCGGAGCGATACACTCTGTTGATATCAACAAACTCGGCTCTGCAATAACCTCTGGCGAGGATACAAACATATTAGAGTGGCCTCCATCTCTATTGAGCACTGACTTCTCAACCTCTGAATCAGCCAAAAGCGTTAAGCCAGTAGCAACCCATTCGTATCATAATGCGTGTGTCTCTATAGTTAAATGGAATCCAATCAATGATGCTTTGTTCGCGAGCGGAGACAGCACAGGTGTGGTGTACATTAACCACAAAAACAATCCCAAACGTATCTTTCCTTTCAGGTCAGAGGAAGAGATATCAGCCAATGCCATCAACCCACCAAAGGGAGTCGTGGACTTGACTTGGTCATCTGATGGTAGACTCTTGGCTTGGAGTTCAGAAGATTGCAAATTGCATGTGTATGATACCGAAAAAGAGACATACCAGGAATTTTTGTCTTCATTGAACAAAATCACAAACCCTTCGACAAGTAATACGACAAACTCCGCAAACATGAATACCTCGTCAACCACCGGAACTGCCACTAACCTTAATTCAACAACAGCGACATCTAACACAATTTCTACGGCGACAACCTCGTCGAAGAAGGGGTATGTACCTGCTATTCAACGTAGCTTAACATTCGATCCTACTGGCCACTACTTGATAGCGTTAGGAGACGATTCCCTCATCCACTTGTATCAATATGAGTACAATGCAACCACAAGATCCTACAAATTTCGGCAAATACAAAAGATCTCAAAACTTGTAAATAATATAGCTCACAACTCAAACTATAAAAGAGTATCCTGGTCTCCAGATGGGGAGTTTGTTTGCATTCCTACTGCAAACAAAAGTCTGACTTCTTTGGTGTCGCTCATTTCAAGATCAAAAAATTGGACAAATATGATCAGTTTAGTGGGACACGATGTGAACTGTGAAGTGGCCAACTTCAATCCCATTGTTTACACATCTAAAGCAGAGGGGAAAAGTCAAAACCCATATAATATTATCGCCACAGCAGGCTCTGATAAAACGTTAGTAATATGGAATACGAGTAATGAATCTCCGATCTCCGTCTTGCGAGACTTATCTGATGAGGCTATCACTGATTTGAGCTGGGACTCAAAGGGGGGAAAATTGTTAACAGTTGCTCTCGATGGTCACATAACAATTATAACTTTTGAAGTTGGTGAATTGGGAGAATTGGCAGACTCTGAATTGGTAGCCAAGATTGTGCTGGAGGGCAAGAAACTGATCAAGCCCTTTGATCATAAGGACGAAAGTGAGTCTGCTACTAATAATAGACGTGGCCAAAACAATGTCCAGGAAATATTTGATCAAAAGGATGCCATTAAAATGTCTGACATAACTGCACTGAGCTCGGTGAAAGAAACCTCACCAGAGAAGGCCGAGGACAAGAAAGTTCCTGTTTCTGTTCAGAAAGACAGCAAGGCTCTAGTTCCCGTTGTCATATCTGCTCTGACCATAAAGGAAAAAGATGAACCAATAGAAGAGAATTTATTGAAAACTGCCATGGTGAGATCTAAGCTGAGTAATGGTGGTGTTTCTTCAAATCCACCTACTAGCTCAGCAGCAAAACCAAAGCCTGCTACAGTCAATACCACAACTTTGTCTCAGAAAGTGACGACAAAGAATGGAAAGAAACGTATCCAGCCGATGTTGATTTCCAATAATAATAATATTGATAATAACAATACTCAATCCAACCAAATATTAACATCAATTTCTGATAATCCCGATAATAATGGGAATACAGCTAATGAAAGGTTTAGGGCGGGGGCAATGGAATTTGATAAGCCTTCATATTCTGTCACCGAGGAGGTTTTCAAACAAAGTAAAAGAAATAAGAACCTGGACTCACTTGCCAATGGTGGTGTTACAGGCGCGTCTAATAAAAAATTCAAACGTCAGCTTGAGCCTGTCAGATTTATTGACACCACGGTGATAAATCCCACTACAACATATGCGAAAGTTAGACTCTCGATTCCCAAAGTCAGACTCAATTTTCAGCTAGAAAGTAAGTGCAATGACGATGCATTTGTCTTAGATATCAAAAATGGTTCTGGAAATGAAGCAAAACCCTCTCGAATTACGTATTACAAGAAAGATAAAGAAGTATGGTCAGACTTTGTCCCACGATTTATACAATTAGCAACCGAGGGAAAGCTGTACTGGGCTCTCTGTACAATGGACGGCCAAATCCTAGTCTACTCCAAAACCCTGGGTAGGAGACTTTTACCCCCATTAGTATTGGGATCTCCATTATCATTCTTGGAAAGTCAAACCAATTACCTCATGGCTGTTACATCTGTTGGGGAACTCTACGTCTGGGATATCCTTCTCAAAAAACTCCACCTAAGTTCACCCTCTTCACTTAGTTCCGTTCTTGAATTGTCGAACAAGTACAAAGAGGATGGATTATCAAAATCCGATAACATTACAATGTGCTCCGTAACATCATCAGGTATCCCATTACTTACAATCTCAAATGGTACAGGCTATCTCTTCAATAAAGACTTGGCAACTTGGCAAACAATAACCGAGTCTTGGTGGGCATTTGGTTCTCATTATTGGGATTCCGTAGGAAGCGAATCCTCTTCCTTACGGTCTCAGACATCTCCCATGTTTAGAAATGGAGATACTGGAAGCAAACTACCTTCTATCGTGTCTTTACTTGAGCAGAAAACTAATGAAGAAATATTGAGGAAGACAAGACTTGGGAGAGGAAAATACTTCAATAAGATATCTAAAAACATGATAATGAAGGAGGGATTTGAAAGTTTGGAAAATATAATCTCATTGAGTCATTTGGAAAATAGAATTTTGTGCTGCGAATTGCTTGGAGAAGCGGAAGATTTCAAGGAGTATTTGATTGCATATACCAAACGAGTTTGCGAGTTGAGCATGAAACCAAAGGTGTACGAAATCTGCAACCAGTTGTTGGGCCCGCCTACAGAATACAAGGAATCTGTTGCCGCGGGGCTCATATCAAAGGACAAGGAATATGAAGACTGGCTCCCTCTGATTTGTGGCATTAAAAAACATGAATTATTAAAGGAGATTATTTTGACATGCTCCAAGCACAGGGACTCACAACGGATATTGTTACATTTTGCTAGAGAACTAAATGTTGTTAACCAGGAACTTGAATTAACGGAAAGTGGAATGGAGCTCGATTGAGCGTGTCTGTTATATATGGGTATATAGATAAGAAATAGTATTAGATGCCTATGTACATGTGACCATTCTATCCTGCAAATTTAAAGACATTTGAATTGTCCCAGCCCCTTTCTCCTAAGAGACCCTCGATCTTTCCTTGCTGCTTGTCTACATCATTACGAGGTCCCGCGACGTATGCTACAAAACCATCTGGACCGCATACAAGTGATAATGCCGCATCGTCCTTTGGTACTCTTGAAGTTTCAACCGCCTGTTCCAATGCGTTTTTATACCTTTGGTAGTTGTCATCGGTTTCTGAAGCAGGCTCATCATCCGCTTCAAGTAGCGATTGCCTCAACAAAAACGCATCTTGTTCGTCTTCCTCTTCCTTTTTGCCGCCGGCATCTTTTCGCATGTCGCTAAGATATTTGGAAGGTACTGGGGTTTTCACATGTTTGGCACTTAATTGAGTGTCTTGTGAGTTATAGTGAGGTGTGAAACGCACCCTATCCAACTTTTCTAAAAAGAATATGAATCTCTCCAATGGTTTTAATTCGCCAGGTTTTTGAGCCGAGTAGTGGATATCGACAAACCCCTCATAAGGTCTTCTAGACATTATAGCTTGCAAAATGGGAGCAATACCAGTTCCAGCCGCGTAAAATGCGAGTGTATCGACTCCTGGAATGTTCTTAGTGTTTGCGTGTCTTTCATTGCTCTTGTCCATTTCCATGGTTGAGGGTAAATCTCTAAAAGTTGGACGTACGTAGCCCTTCACATCTCTTATAGGGTGATATGGAATCTTGAAGTCCGTGTATGGGCCTCTAAGCTTAATTTCATCACCCACCTTTTTGTCAGTGATGAACTTTGAAACCTCACCATCCTCATATCGCTTTATATAAAAAGTCATCGTACCATGTTTATCACAATCTTCCTCATCGTTGTTGATTACTTTTAAGAGTGGTTTTTTGTTGCCTGATCTTGTTAACTCTGATTTGAGAAAGTAAAGCGGAAGTGGAGTGTATGAACGAACAACCATAATTTGCGGATGCATGACTTCGACAGACCACATACTCTTACTGCCATTCCAAAGTGATTTAGTGGCGTAGTTACTAGCATAAGAGTATTCCCAGTGATCATGCTTTGGTTTGATTTCGACGAGATAATGATCGTCATCGATGGCCTCTTTGTGCGTGATAATGAAAGGATGGAATTCATCAGGTGAAAGAATGTCGTTACTCGTGGAGCCAGTTTCTGGCTCATATACCCATACCTTGATCGAATATCCTGCCCAAATGGTTACGAAAAAGATTGCAACCTTAGGCAAGTGGCGTCTCCAGCGACTGTATGTAGATTTGGATGGCTCGTTGAATTTGCTGAACTCGTCTTCATTAGGTAGTCCTGGATACTCAAAGGTTAGCCTCTCATGTTTCAATCTAGGTATGTACGGCTTGTTATCCTTTTTGAGTAATTGTGCAATATTGGGCACGTCCATTGGTGCTGGGGCTGCCGGAGAACTCTGCTGTTTTACGTTATAGCTTTGGAGCTTGTCGGAATCCTCGTCTTTACGAATAAGATCCTTCTTCTCATCGTCTCCCGAACCTTTCTTTGTAGAGTTAAATCTCGCCAGGTTAAAGGCTTGTTTCCATCTTGGTAGGTTAGCAGCATACCTACCTGCCACTCTCATGGGCACGGTCTTTAGCATGGTGGCTCTGGTGACGTCGTCTTCTTATGGGAATAGCAAAGCTTGTGAGTACAAAATGTAGCGTGCATAGGGAAAAAGTCAACTCCGCATGAATTATTGATCCGATTTGAGCATTTTTCGACAGGTCTGGCTCACATTAATATTCTCTTCCACCCTTGACAAACCCTTGTCTTCTGTGATGGTCTGGCTCGTGAAATCATTGGATTCTCATACTGATAAGGTATGGAGTGTTGCAACTCACCCTACATTGCCCTTGTTTGCGACAGCATCTACTGATAAGAGCTCTTGTATATATGGATTAAATGAAAGGTTCCCTTTGATATCAAGATTGGAAGACGCCCACAAGCGTTCTGTCCGCTCTGTTGCATTCAAACCGCCTTTAGTTGGCGCTTCCGACTTTTTAGACTTACCAGCCCTCGCTTCAGGCTCGTTTGATTCCACAATCTCAGTCTGGGGCATCGATGAACCTGAGGGTCTCGAAGAAGCAGATGACGATAGCAGCAGCGACGACGACGCAGCCTACGAATTGCAAAGAGCAAAGAGACAACAAGATGTTTTATGTTCTCCATCTAATCAATGGAATTTAATGGCAATTATAGAGGGACACGAAAATGAAATCAAATCTGTAGCTTGGAATTGTCATGGAAACCTCTTGGCCTCATGCTCAAGAGACAAAACCGTCTGGATATGGGAGACTGATCCAGAAACTTTGGAAGAGTTCGAATGTATAGCAGTTTTGAACGACCACCAGCATGATATTAAGCACATTGTCTGGCATCCAACAAAGAATATTCTAGCAAGCTCATCGTATGATGATACGATCAGAATATACAAGGAAGAGGACGACGAATGGGTGTGTGTCGGGGTGTTAAACGGCCATACAGGTACCGTATGGTGTTCAGCTTTTGACAAGAGGGCTCCAGCCGGAACTATACGTCTTGCTTCTGTATCAGACGACTTGACGGTAAAATTATGGACTAGCACAGCGGATGAGGCAGAAGATAGTAAAACAGATTCGCTCCCTAGTTCCATAAGACATGATCACGAGATGGTTTGGGAGCTTGCGACTGAACTCCCTCTAGCTCACACCCACTCGATTTACTCTATTGCATGGTCATCGGAATCTGGTAGAATAGCGACCGTGGGTTCGGATGGAAAATTAGTCATTTATGATGAAGATAAGGACGGAAAGTGGGCTATCACTGGGCAACAAGATTCGGCTCATGGTGTTTATGAGATAAACTGTGTCACCTGGGGTACTCTTGGTGATGGCAAAGAAGTTCTTCTTACAGCAGGTGATGACGGTAAAATTAATATATGGGCGGTATAGATTCAAGATTTCAAGATATAGACTCGTTAACTAAATAATATCATTTATTACCACCACGTATTGCACACTCCCTTACATATTGTTCAAAAAACAATCCCGATGAGTATTATTGTTCCCAACACACCCAATAGTATGGCCAAGCAGCACATCATTCTCCCACTACTCCTCTTTTGATACCGCTCAGCTTTTCTAAGCTCTACCGTGGCTCCTCTAGTATCATCTGCATACAGAAGGATATTATCTTCAATATTATCGAGTGTTGTTTGTTGCTCTGTAACCAACTCATGTAAGTTCAGAAAAATCTCATTGATTTCGGTGATATCTTGTGAGATTTGGTGAATCTCGCGTTCTCGCTCTTGCACAATCAAAGACTGCTCTTCCAACTCTTCCGCGTTCAACGGCTCATACGATATTTGCACTAATTCACTCTGTGATTGTTCCACATTACCAGTCAGCGTTGTTGTGCTCGGGCTTTCAAGTGCTGCCTGATTTTCTTGTAGTTTTCGCTTGATTCCTTCTTCAAGACTCTTAAACCTTTTTTGGTGCCTTTTAAACTGGTTAATACTTGACTTTATGAGATTTATGAGAATTGATTCCTTTTGTCGCAAGTACTCTAAAGCGTCGCTGTCTTCGTGCTTCTTTTCGCACTCGCTGAGGTAATGATTCAACTTTGTTGCACTTTCATTAGCGTTCTTGAAACTGGTCGTTGTTTTCGATATGAGCGTCGAGATCTTGCTTGATATCTTCTTGACTCTATCCACTTCTCCTGCACTGTTATCAGTTGACTCCTGTTCATACTGCGCCAATAGCTTCTTGAGTGATACTAATTGATTATTATTGATATTGTAGAGAATATTTTCGATTGTCTGCGACAAATCCTCAAATTCAGGGAAGTCCAGATACCGAGGGGACTCGGCTGCTTCAAGATCATTGAAAGACATCTTCAATAGGTGCTGGGAAGAAGAAACCTGTACTGTTCCATCCTTTTACTATTTGTCTAATCGTTAGTGATAAGTGGCGCGGTTCATGCAGGAAAAAGTGCACATGCCAGTACCGGCAGAAGTCACTATCAAACTGAGACAAACCCTCAATCTCCGGCCCTACATGTAAAGCTATAATAAATATATATTTAATTCTGTCTATTTAATAAGTAAAATCTATAAAGACATATCCCTCACCTGAATCCACTGCTTTCCCTTAAATTAAATTTCTTGTTCAGCGATGAACTTCTCACACTCTAATGCAGCCATACAACCAGAACCAGCAGAGGTGATGGCTTGTCTGTACTTCTTGTCCTGTACATCACCAGCAGCAAAGATACCTGGAATAGAGGTTTCTGTAGTGCCTGGGGTGGTGATGATGTATCCCTGGTCATCTGTCTTCAATTCGGAGGCGAAGACCTGGGTAGCTGGGGTGTGGCCAATAGCGTAGAATAATCCGTTCACGGGTAATTCACTGGTCTGCTTAGTTTTGTTATTGTACACAGACAAGGATTGCAACAATTTGCCATCACCCTTGGCTTCCTTGGCTTCGGAGTTCCACAAGATTTCCAACTTGTCGTTGGCCTTGACTCTCTTCTGCATAATAGTGGAGGCTCTAAGCTCATCTCTTCTGACTAACAAGAACACCTTGGACCCGTACTTGGTCAAGAACAAGGCTTCTTCACATGCAGAATCACCTCCACCAACAACAGCCAAGGGCTTGTTTCTGAAGATTGGAACAGCACCATCGCAGACGGCACAAGCAGAAATTCCTTGTTGCCAGTAAGTGTCCTCACCAGGCAAGTGCATTCTCTTTGCAGAAGCTCCAGTAGCAATAACGACGGCATCGGTGGTGATGGGCTCTCCGTCCTCGTTCCATTCGGACCACAATTTGAATGGTCTGGAAGAGAAGTCAACTTTGGAAATGGTCTCCGTAATAATTTCGGTGCCAAATCTCAAAGACTGTTCTCTCATACGGTCCATCAATGTGGAACCGTTTATACCTTCTGGGAATCCAGGGAAGTTCTCGATGTCAGTTGTGGTGGTTAACTGTCCACCTGCAGCAATACCGTTGGCAAGCAAACCTTCGTACAACGTTGGTTTTATTTCGGCTCTGGAAAGGTATATGGCGGCAGTGTGGGCTGCTGGGCCAGATCCGACGATTGTGACTTGATGATGAACCATTCTAAATGGATTTATACGTATAACACTTGGGAGTTTGCGAAGTATAATGGCTTTGTTTTATGTATAGACCACTGATGTTAGAGGGAAAGGAAGAAAAAAAAAGTGGAAAAACTATTCCTAAGTATTTTCAAATCGGTTTTATATTTACGTGCTCGGCTAAGATTTTCTGTTCTAGGCCGGCCGCGATTTCAAATCAACTATGGCGTAAACGGCTAGTTCACGAAAAACTCATGTAATCTAGAAAAAAGAAAACTGGGCAATTGTAAGACGGCTGGAGATGGTCTATTTTTCGTCTTAGATTTGTCAGAAATGAAAAGATCGCTTAGATTGACTTTTGCATTCTATTATGATCACTCAGAATAAATAATTAGAATTTCGCTTACGCTAATATAATTGTGGGGGGCTGGATCTCGGGATATTTGTTATCCAAGCCGAGTTCTGGAGCACGCGCAAGTTCACTTCCATCGGCAGATTTCGTTCGAGGAAAAACGTTCCAGAATCTGTACAGAAATACATGGCTAAAGTTGCAAAAATTTTGCGGTATCTTGCACGGTGTGCGCTCCGAAGACTTGCCATACATGATTAATTTCTAGCCTACATGTGCCATCTAGTTATCGTGTTGTTATTATACTAACGTGAACCCAGCCAGTGGATACTATGTGGAACTCGATGCGTTTTCTTTTTATTTAGCATCCTGGTTATTTCCCCTTTCCTGGGGAAGGAGTACGCCTCCTTTTGCTTGCCTTCTCAGCATTAACGAAAATACTCTATTCTATGCATAATTGTAGCTACCTTGACCTAGTAGAAATTCTTTGGTAATGTCTCTATACCGTGGGTTCAAAAGAACACTGGTTAAAAACCATTGGAGCCCTCTTCGCCTTTCTTCTAGCCAGCTAGGTTGCATCATTACCCTCAGAATACTCAACGCATCCTTCGGTGGTAAGAGCGCAACTTTGTCGTTCGGAAATGCAGCTACAAGGTTGGCGCGTAACTTCTCGATCTCGCTGTACCGTTTGTATAGAACAATCGACGAGTAATCTGAGTCATTGATAGTGACTTTAATTGTCCAAACAACATAACTTCCCGCACCTTCTCCTATCAAGTGGTATTCGCCGACTAATACATCTGTAACGTGGGAATTCACGTCGTTCGCATGATCTTCTAGTTCAATTGGTACCGGAAGTATACTATTAAGCTGTGTAATTGTATTTCGTCTCTCGCGAGACATATTTGAAAATTGATGTGCCAGGCACAATAATGTCTAACAAAGAGGTTTGAGCTTACAGCTATGCTACCTTCCTCCAATACTTCCCTGAACGAAAGCGCTCCGCTTTCTCAGTCACTTATCAAATAAGATCTATGGCCTAGTTTTGTTGCTTTTCCACCACGAGCAGCATTTTTGAGGATTTCACGGGTGTTGCTAGTGCAGGATAGTCATAGATTGACACATGTTACACAAAACCTACGATATAGCAAAGTCTGATTTTTCCAGTATAGCCCTCTGAAACAAGCTGTGGCGTACTTGCAGCCCATAATTATAATCATGGACCCGTTGAAAGGCAAATACTCCATCGTCCAGAGGCTTATTCACAAGTTCAGGTCTCGCAGAGATATTCCATTCCGTAGAAAATTCTTTGTGGGATATGATCTCTTTGGGAATACCTACTGGGAGTTTACGATCGACGGAAACATGCAGAGACTTCGAAGAAAGCTCGAACCATATCAAGAACAACTTTTCAAAGCTGATTATTTCAAAACAGTTCCCCCGCAATGGCTACAGTGGCTCCGTAGGACGAGGATAGATCCCCCTACTCTTGATGAATTAATACAAGATCAACAAAGACAGCAGAGAATAAAAATACTTGCCCAGCATGCAGATGAAAAATGGACTCTCGAGAAACAGAGGCAAGAGCATGAGCATCAACTCAAATTGGAACACGAATTGAAACGTGCAAAGGAGCCAGTTCACGAAATCGCCCCAGAAGATCCTTGGGCAAAAGCTGCAAAAGAGGCTGCAAAAGAGTCAAAGCCCACATTCATTAGCCCCAGACAATAAGTCAAGCTCTGGGTCGGATTCTTGTATATATGTACATTCAATACTAGCATCTTCATTCATTCTCAACACCATAAATACCTCCATCACCGCTAACGTGGAAATCATTTGAGTAAACTCTCTTTAGGATACCTTCGGAAGCATGTCTAGGTGCAGGGTTTCTTCTCTTTTCAGAAACGAGGAGCTTGCTTTGGAATATGCCTAGTAACTTGTCGCTGTACTCTTCAAGAAGTTTCGTTTCGCGCTCACTGGCACAGTGGCTCAACTTGTCTTCTCCAGAAACACTGCCCATAAGTTCTTGCACTGCCTTCTCCAATCTAGCTCTTTCCAGTTCGTCTAAAGTATATGCCTTGAGGTCATTCTTAATTTTTTCAATTTCATTGATAGCTCTATCCACAACCGATTCTGCTTGCGGTTGTTTTTTTTCTAGGTCTCCAGCGACCAACAAGTTCGTCATATTATCAAGCAGCATCCTCTTTCTATGAGTTGAGTTCGAGACTGGTCTGGACGAGCTCCAGGAATATCTCTTTGGCGATTGAGAAAACTTTGTAGGGCTCATGCTTCCAAGCTCGGGTGGACCAGGACTGCAAACTTTTGTAGGGCTCCTACTTCCAGATCTATTATTGCCATCACCAATAAGCACTGGCTTCGCTTTTGGCGGAGAAGAATGGTCTGCCCTCAATTCCATTCTTTTTAATGTTGCTGCTGATAGTAGTTTCGGCACTGGAGTGGGCGATGCATTTGCTTGTTCTTTTGTTGGAGAATTTGCAGTAGAAGACCGTCTAGAACTAGTAGGCGTTCGAATGGAACTTGTAGTTGAAGTCACCACACTTGGGACGATCTTTCGGGTGACCTTAGTATACAGAGGTAATCGCTCATTATCCCAAGTTGATATGGTTAACGGCGAATTTCGTTCGTGTTGCGGATTGAAGGGAATAGCTATGTTCCACTTGAAAAGACACCCATCGAGACTTATCGATATTAAGTTTAGTTTGTCTACGGTTAACGACAAACTTACGATTGTATCCAGATGTCCCCAGAATGTAGAAAGGTGCCTTCCCTGTTGATAATTGAACACCCTCAAGGATTTGTCTGAGCAAGAGACGGTAATGTGATTCTTGTGGACAATGAAATTTTCAACTAGTAAGGACTCACTGGTTCTTTCATTATAGAGTTTTAATGTCCTTTTCAATTCAAACTTATCGTCAGTATTGAATATCATAAGAATCTTATCCGTGGTGGATACTATCAAGTCTTTACCGTAGATTTTCATTGCAATGGGGGTATTTTTTAGAGATATCACTTTCTCCTGTATCACAACGATGCCAGCATCGTTTTCTTGTATCTTGTGGATGGACACTGTACGATCAGCAGAGCACACGAATAACTTGTCTGCGTTATAGCACACTTTCAAGATATTGGCTGAGTGTGTTGGCAAAGTTTGAAGAATGTCCCACTGGGTGTCCTCTGATTTTGGTTTGGAGAATAGTTGGATCATTCTATCTCTCGAAATACTACAAACATAGACGTTCTTTTCCTGTTCGAAGAAAATCACATCATTAACAGAGGAAGCATGCGCTTTTATCTGATATTCAGTGACGAATTTCTCAGAAGTTAAGTTTCCGATGACAACATTACCATACTTGTCTCCGTATACAAGGTTATCACCCCATTTATCCACTGACAAAAGTTCATTCTTACTCAATTCATTTGAATGGATAGGAATATCACATAGTACTGATGTAGAGCAAGCACCTGTATCATCATCATAGCACACATTTTTGATTGTACCGTCATTGGAGAATACAAGTAGCTCTTCCAGAAGAGTAATTTTAATTCCCGATACATCCTTAATCAAAGATCCTATCATAACAACATCAGCAGGGAAGTCGGGATCTTCCGGGTCCTTTCTTTTAAGAGTCAACTCTTTACCATGGGAAAAGCATAAAAGTCTTTTGGAATCAAAATTGAAGAGAACTGATGGAACTGTCGAGTTATTGCCGACTGAAGTACTTTGGTTGCCACCAAATATATTGGTGAGTTTAACAGGAGAGGATGAAATGGGCTTCAAACTGGTTGAAATTTCTTGAAGGTCTCGAATATAGAGGCTTTGAATTTCGCCCACCAGATTGCCAAACCATATTTTTTCTTCATCGTAATCAATACAAGATGAATTAAATGACGAGGGCAAGTTACTAGAATCTAGCGACACAAGTTTCAAGTTATTGTAGTTCAACTTCAAAAGTAGCATTTGCGATGCATCAGTAATGACAAGAATCTCGTCACCGTTCAAGCTTTCACCGCCTATGAAGTTACAATTAATGAGCTGTCCGAGAAGAACATTTTTTCCCTTTAATGTGCAATTGTTATAATGGACCTGCGGTTGACCTGCTTGTGCTTCAAACTTCCATACCTTTATCAATCGTAACCCCAACGTTATTATAAAGTTCTCGTGCCAAAGGACTTTATTAACTACCGAAGTGCACTTATTACTTGCTTGAAGAGATATTGTGGGCGGAGACGATGTTCCAGGCATACTCCAAACATTCATAAATCCATCATTAATGAATCCCAAGGAACAGAAATATTTCAGGTCCTGAGAAAAGCATATCGAGTGGATGCCAAATGAATGTTCATAAATGAATGCAAAAGGTGCTGATGACAGATCTGGAGCCAACGAGAATAGGGCTATCCGAGGATGATATCCTACTTCACCGATAGCTAATACCGTTTTGTTAGGAGAGATTGAAATGCAATTTATTGATCTCACCCTCTCTTTAAATTTAGATGGGGATGCCAACTCAGCTGTCCCACTGCTGAAGGATGCGATATCTCCAGGGGAAGTACTCAAATGAAAATCTGATCCTGACCCTGCTATAATAGGTTTTAATGGGTATCCGAAGGCATCCTTGCGATCTTCCGTATTGCCTGAGGTTGGATTGTAGGTGGTGGAGCTGGAGACAGGTGCTACAGATGTGGAATCCAGTCTCATCATTTCTAAATACGCATTTGCAGATGACGGAGCATATTGGTAGCCGTCAGAGCCCTCATAAGGCCTGCCATCTTTTGCAGAATTAGCACAAAAAAACCTTTGAGACTTTACTGAACCCGTAGTGGTGTCGAGTTTGCACAAAACAACTCCACTACCTGCAACATAGGCTAGATAATCATCTTGCAACGCGAAATGGGACGTGGACCTTATTGAGCTCCCCAAAATCTGATTAATAGGGAGATTTGCACTTAGGTAATGCTCCTCGCTCATTACTTTCAGGCAGTAGCAGATCGCGTTGTCTTAGGTCCGCAATGCTGTCAGTGACCTTTCAGATATATCTGTGGGATTGCATCGTTTACTAGAGTTACAATTAGGAAAGGTAAATAAACAAAGGCTTATATACCGGAACTTAGAATAATGCAATACTAAAAGGTGATTGTCGATTTCTACTACGAACGGGACAATCACTACAGAAGATATATCATGATAAGTATCTCCTTTACTTCTTCTCTAGATCCCATTCTCTACAAACCTTTTCAAAATTTTTACCTAAATCTTGCCCACTAAGGAATGTTGATTACCTGCATATAGATACGATGCAAAGATTTGAGATGCAACTTGAACTGAGCAAGACGTAGCCTTCCTTCGTTTTAAAGATTCTCCTCTCGAAGACCTGGATTCCATAAAAGATAATGTCTGGAGAGATATCTATATCAATCTCTGAGACTAACAAACTTCGAGCAAAGTTGGGACTCAAATTGATCCCTGAAAGTGATGACAAACTTCTTGATCCTCTGGCTTCGCAGCCATCGCAATTCAATTCTTCCCATGAGCTATCAGTAGCGGAAACGAACAAGTTGCGTCTATCGTTAGGACTCAAGCCTATTGTTCTTGAGGAGGAAAATACCACCGGTGAAAGTGTCAATATCGCGGAGCCTGTTTCAGAAGGGAGAAGTACTTCGCAAGATGCCATAAGGAAACGAATAGAGGATACGAAATTAAGGGCTGCAAAGAGAAGAAAGCTACAAGAGGCAAACGCTATCTTTGACAAAGAAGATGTATCCACTGATACATGGCTAAATAGCCTTGGAGTATCAAAGCAGAAACTTCCCTCTACAGGAGCCATCGAGGAGTTGGAAAATATGGGAGCAGGTGACTCCCAAGATCGGATTGTAGTGAATCACTCGTTAAAGGAATTACAAGTCCTCCAGGAAAACGCTGTTCTCACTCTTGGAGATGTTGATGTTTTGGACGCTGATGAGAATGCCCAGGCGGCACTTACAAACGAATATCTATCCAAGATGCGTAAGGCGAAAGAAGACGTGGCTGAGAGAGACAAAGCGGAAAATATAAAGCATTTTGGAAGGCATTACAAAAATTTTGATGACGAAAACGATGAAGAGGACTATAGTAAAGATGGAGAACGAAATGACTCAACCGTAATTACTGGGGGTTTAATTAATATAAAGCCGCCTCCTGAGGTCGCAGATGCTGTCCCTCATTCTACCGTACGAAGGGAAGCGAAGATTCAGCACCTCTTTGAAGATGACAATGAAGTCGATGGCACTCTTTTGAAAACTGCTAGCGATTATTCACGTCCAAAATCGACCAAGATGAAAAAAATAAAGAAGAAGTCCACCTCTCTGTCAAGATCCAGATCCAAAAGTGAGGAATTTTCTTCTAATATGCAAGTTGTTGACTTAGGTGTGGAGGGAGAAGCAAACAGCCCTGATATCGATAATGAAATAGAGGAATTATTGGCAAGAAAGAGAAGGTTGAAACAGCGACAAGCCCGTAAGAATTTAACACCTGAAGATGTTGCCCGCGAGATCACCAAATTAAAAAGGCTGGAAGACGTTGTGAACGTGACAGCAGAAAACGACATTCGTAGTGGCGGCTTGGTTTTCGATGATGTCTCAGATTTTGTTGATAAAATCAGCGCAGAAAGACTCAGGGAGGATGTCAAATCAACTGAAAGTGGGATAGAGTTGCCAGAACAAGAAGTTGACGAGTCTAAAAACACAACAGTATCCAAGTCGCTCGAGAAGACAAAGCACAGTGTCGCAAAAGAACCTGAAGTTGTAGAGGAAGAGCAAGAAGCATCAACTCCTTCATTTAATGGCTTGGGATCAACGTTGAAATTCTTACAGTCACAAAACCTCGTTCAGAAAAGCAGCAAAGAAGACTACTTGGAAGCCCAAAAACTCCGAGAAACGAAGAGGAAAGCAGAAATTTTAAAATTGAACATAGCTGTGGAAGAGAGAATTCTCCGGGAAGAAATGTCAAACGATAAGAAGTTCATGAACACCTCCAAAGTTGAAAGAGAAGAGTTATTTCAAATGTATCTTGATCAACGACTCCGAGATAAGGGTATAATAAGTGATGTTTCAAAAGAGAGCTCCAGGCCCTATGGTAGTCAGAGGGAGTCCAGACCCATTGGACCCTCGGATAATAGCTTTAGCCATTACAATCCTCAAGTCAAACTCTCATACAAAGATGACGACGGTAACAACTTAACGAGCAAGCAGGCATATAAGGTGCTCTCGCATAAATTCCATGGGGTTGGACCAAGTGCAGGCAAATCGAAGAAACCTAAAACTAAAAGTGTATCAAACTCATCTGCAACTCATATTATTCACTGAAATCAAACAAAAACATCATGTCCACCGTACAAATTCATGTTATCTACATGATATTTCGCTCTAGTTCAAATTGTAGAATTCGCCTAGTCAAAGTATTGGAAATAGCTGGGATCGTAAATCTGCCTGGGCGTGGATCCTTGGCATCTCTACGATTTTATTTTTTCCTAATGCTGATATACAAGGTTCAAGGCAGTTTTATTTTTTTAGATCGAAGTGACAGATTCTGCGTAAACCTGCACATGACCCCCGAAATGCCCGATCACGGATTCAACTCAATTTTTATCTCAAAAATCAGAGAGCATATCATAAGCAGAGCGTACCAAAAAATAAAAATTATTTGTAAGATAAAACGCACTAAGCCCACCAATTTTACTTTCTTCCAGGCGCTTATAGTCTAAGCTTCTTATTGCCATTTCTTCATCTTCATTTTGGCAACTGAGGTAGAGATCTTGATTCCAGCGGATGGCAACCATAGATTCTTACTTTTCAGTCACGGGTATGACCTGTGGCTCTTGTTCAGCCAGCATAACGGAACAGGTATCCAAAATACCTGGTGTCACGGATGTATCTGTTTCGTTAATCACGGAGGTTGCTAGGGTAACTCACAACTCAAACGTGGATACGAGAACGATAGTGGAAAAGATCGAGGACTGCGGGTTCGACGCAAATCTCATCAAATCGGAGGTTCCGGCTAACCCGAAATCTGCCTTAACCTCTAAGTTTAGCATCACTGGTATGACCTGCGGAGCATGTTCGGCATCCATCACTGAAGCTTTGGAAAACTTGGACGGTGTTTCCCAGGTCTCTGTCTCTCTCATAACTGAAGAAGCTCAAGTTAAGCATTCTGGGGCTGTGTCTGCAGATCAAATAATCGAGGCAGTTGAAAGCTGTGGGTTCGATGCCACTTTGGTAACGAGCCTTCCAGGCTCTTCCGCAACGGAAGCAGCTACCTACAACACTAATACAATCAAACCCCACACAGTTGCATTGACAACAAAGCTTTCAGTTTCTGGGATGACATGTGCATCTTGCTCCTCATCTATCACGGAGGCTTTGACCTCCAATACCTCAGTCATCCGAGCATCTGTGTCTTTGGTTACCGAAGAGGCCCTAATCGTTCACAACAGTAGCATAAGCCCTGCCGAATTAGTTGAAATAGTTGAGGGTTGTGGTTTTGAGGCTAGAGTTATCAACTCCATTAATAATGCTTCCGACCCCACACTGACGTCGTTGATGGACGAACAAGCTTCACTTCAAATATTTGGAATTACTCAGTACACAGATTTAGCTGGTCTCCAGTACAACATAGAGGCTAGACTTAACGGCCTAGCTGGCATTAGGAGTTACAAAATTTCATTCAGTGCCCCGGGAAACAGTGATAACCCAGTTTTTGAAACAGATGCTAACTCAGAAGTGGTACAGAGTCTAAGGCCGGAGCATATTGCGGAGATTGGTGACACGAGTAATGTGATCGATGAAGTATTCGTAGAATTCAGCCCAAAACTTGTTGGAATACGGGATATTGTGGATGAGTTGAACATGATAAATGATGAAATTCAATTTGTTACTATAAATTCAATCGACCAGTCATCTATTCAGCAGCTCAAATTTCTCTCCAGGGTGAAAGATATTGACTTCTGGAGGTCGAATTTTTTGAAAGCGATCTGCTTTGGAATTCCTGTTGCCATTTGTTCACACGTTCAGAACTTCAAAGTTTTCTCGTCATGGCTGATCATACCTGGCTTGTACATATTCTCGCTAGTTCAATTCGTGTTGACATATCATGTCCAATTTAATCTTGGTGCACCCTTTCTCAAAAAGTTCGCCATATTTATAAAGAATAGGGGGAAGAACGCATCCATGGATGTATTGGTGTGTATTTCGACATTGATCTCCTTCTCGTTCTCCGTATTATCTATCATCTTGTCTGTATGGTACGGTCAAACTCAGAAACCGCCTAAACTATTATTCGAAACAAGCTGCATGTTGATTGTTTTCATATCCATGGGCAAGTGGCTTGAAAATAAGGCCAAAGGTGCCACTTCTTCAGCTTTGTCTAAATTATTATCATTGACTCCAAGCAACTGTCTCATTATTGATGATCTTGAACATTTTCATGAACTTATGAAGGAGTCTAAAGATATTGATTCAATGCCAGATTTCGTTACCAGAGATATTGGTATTGATCTCATCCAAAGAGGTGATATTGCTGTTATTGTGGCGGGAGCTAAAATCCCGGCTGATGGTACAATTGTGTTTGGAGAAACAGAAATTGATGAGTCTTTTATTACTGGTGAGTCTTTACCTGTCTACAAATCGATAGGTGATTCTGTTATTGGTGGGAGTGTCAATGGTGCTGGGTTAATATACATGGAGGTTACCCATGCTGGCAGAAATTCTCAATTACAACAAATAATTCTGGTTGTCAAAGAATCACAGATGAATAAGGCACCTGTTCAAGGTTTTGCTGATTATGTTGCCTCTAGATTTGTTCCCAGTGTGTTAATATTGGCAACCATTACATTCATTGTATGGTCAATTCTTTGCTTCTACCTTCATTTTGAAAAATTGCCCAACGTATTCCAGAAGGAAGAGAATGGTAAATTTTTTGTCTGTTTGAAGTTGTCAATTTCTGTGATTGTTGTGGCATGTCCGTGTGCGTTGGGATTGGCTGCCCCTACGGCTATCATGGTTGGGACTGGAGTTGGAGCCTCTCATGGAGTTTTGATTAAGGGAGGAGATGTTTTAGAAAGAGCCAGTGACATTAACATCATTTTATTTGACAAAACTGGAACATTAACAACAGGGGGCATGAGTTTGACTGATTACAAATTCCAAAAGTCCTCAACTGTCACCAATGAAGATGACTGGTGGACGTTAATCGGGTCTATTGAGAATAACTCAGAGCATCCAATTGGAAGAACACTTGCAAAGGCTGCAAAGGAAAAGTTAAGATTAGTGTTTGAAGAAGATTCCTTTGACGCTAATATTCATGACTTTAAAGTAATGCCTGGCTTGGGACTCAAATCTAGTGTCACCTTGACAAATGGAATGCGGTATGAGGTTTGTGTGGGTAATGAGAAATTACTCAGGCAAAATTTGAAAGGTTTGTCGATCGATCTCCGTGGAGAAACCAACTTCTCTGAAGACACAGTTTCGTATGTTATTGTCAACGGCGAATACACCGGATTTGTATCTTTGGCAGACAAGATCAAGCCAAATGCTAGAGAAGTCATTGATTACTTGCAGTACGAATGTAACATCATCGTGGGTATTGTTACTGGTGATAATAGAGCGGCGGCAAGGAAAATCGGACAAGAATTGGGAATTCCGGAGTGTAATATCTTCAGTGAGATCTCACCAATCAATAAGGATAAAATCATTACAGAATTGAAGAGTAAGTTTGGGGGAGATAGCAATGTTGGTGTCGCATTTGTTGGAGATGGAGTCAATGATGCTCCTGCTTTAGTCCAGGCTGATGTGGGTATTGCCATCAGCTCTGGTTCAGACGTTGCCATTGAGTCAGCAGACATCGTTTTAATTGGCAGCAATGACGAAAAACATCGCCATGACTTGAACGGTGTTCCTGCTGCTCTCAGTATCTCGAGTGCCACTTTTAATAGAATCAAGCTTAACTTCATTTGGGCTGCAGTTTACAATATGATTATGCTTCCATTTGCCATGGGATGTTTTTTGAAGTTTGATTTGATGCTACCACCTATTGCGGCAGGCGGAGCTATGGCACTCAGTTCCGTGAGTGTTGTTATAAGTTCGTTATTTCTTAAGAGATGGCAAGCCCCTGTGATTGGAGAGGGAACCTCTGCACCCGAAGATGTTGTCGGAGCTCCATTTAATTTAAAGGATTCCACGTTGGAAGAATTCAACCGTACAAAGAGACGTAATAAGTTCTGGAAGTCTCTCAGTAAGAGCCCATCGCATGACCAGTACAATTATGAGATGTTACTGTCTCATTAGTCATTTAATAATATACATAATTTATAGATTGCAATTTTCATATAGCGTAGTGCAACACATTTAAACTATAAATCAATTCAAATTTGCAGCAATCGATAATATTAATTTTGTGTCGTATATTCTCTGCTATTTACCAGAAATGACGGTAAAAGTATTACACAGATAGTTCATTCGAAATCTCACGTACTACGATCTGGAACTAGAGTATACAACACGCTTGATGGACCCTCCATAAAGATAGCATGATGTAACGAGTACCTGCAAAAAAATCGCAAAACTTGTGTCACAAAATCACTTTTTCTAGTACCAAAGTAATGGATCTACATCAAAATAAAATGACACAATTTCTTAGCTCTAAATCACTTTCATGTTCCAAGCTAATGATCATGCCCTCCAGCAGGATCGCAATCGATAGAAAATATCTACATTCAATTATTAAAATTTATTGTTTATTAGTCTCAAGCTATATCAACCGGTTGACTTACAAAGCCAACAAACCAGCGGCAATGACAGCAACACCGGCGGCGTACTGTCTGTTGGCACCGTTCTCAGCAGAAGTAACAACTGGAGCTGGGGTGGTGTAGTTGGAGCTGGAAGAGTGTCTGTATGGGCAGTCAGTGACAGTGGAAGCACACTCGGAGATGGTGACCAAGGTAGAAGAAGACTCAACCTTGGTGACGGTGACAGCAGAAGCGACGGCGGCAGAAGCGGCGATGATGGCGACAGTGGAGAATTGCATTTTTAACGATAGTGAACAGTTGGTGGTTTGATAAAGAAAAAGAATAAAAATGTCGAGAGTATTCAAGCGATTCACTGTTCTTAAATACTGCCGTCGGCACTTGACAGAAAAAAAAAGTCGTCGTACTCCTGATATCGCGCATAAACATAAACAGTTTTGCGCACACCGAAGTTCTGAGCCCTCAATCGGGAAACTGTATAACCTTTTTAGTTCTCAACGTGCGTCAAGTGAGCGTTTTCGTACAACTATTGGTTATTTCGAGATGCAAAAAGAAATTTTCAAAAAAAATTCGCACAATAGTCGAGGAACGAGATGTCCCGCCTGGTATGAAAAATACTCATTTTTCCCTCGGGAAATGCTGCGTAACTACGAGAATGGCCATTTCATTGGTGAAATTGGTCTCGAGGACAGTAAGAAGTTATGTTTTGATTTATTTTCTGCTCTGAAAATTACTCATGCACTCTGGCACGGCGCGGAGGTGGGCAATCGTTCTGGCCCGCTGTGGTGCAGAGTCAGCCGCTCTTTGCCTTAGGATAGGTTACACTTAGACTACGCGTTACACCCGCTCGATTTGACAGTATGTGTCTGGCTTACTTCGTGCTTTACAGAGTGTGTGCCACTTTACGCGCTTGCAATATTGTAAAAAAAAACAAATAAAAAAATGCAACTCACTGTGTATACCTCGGTATACTTTTGGGTGAGATTTTGGGTGCATTGTATCCCTCTTGGATCGTAGTATTGCGCGTATTGTGTCTGTCAACGACGTTTACCAAAGGCTCCTCATGTATATCTTGTTACTAAAAAGCTTGTTGGGGCACTTCAACGGCTCATCGGTTTTGATACTATAAACTTTACGATGCGAGCTCAAGCGAAAATCAAAACAAAAACATACAATCTGTGATCGAGTCGCGCTCTTTCACCAGACATAACTCCGAGTTTTTTTTTTTTTGTGCAAAGGTCTCTATCTATACTATATCCCCCCTCCAACCTTCTCTTACATCTAACTTTTTCACTTGAAGTGTAAAATATACCGGTGGTCGGTATTCACACCCAATGCCGCGATTGATAGTGATCGGAACGAGTGCTCTATACATATTTTGCTAACTTTTATTCTCTCTTACTCCAAAGTGTAATGGTTGTAGTTTATTGGCTTATTTAAAACTCAGATCTTGGCTTCACATTCTTTCTGGAATACCAATGGACAAAGTCTTTCAAAGCATTCCTCACTCTGCGTATATCTTTATTTGGTAGCGACACTGAGACCGTGGAAATCAACTTTTCAACTTCCTTCCCTCCCACGTTTGGTAATGAGGAAACCACACTTTGCAACCACCCAATTGAGACGTTCACGTCTGGCAGAATGGTCAATATTTTGATCAACAAGTCGTTTGCATCGAACTGAATGTCGTTATGGAAGTTCTTGAATATCAAACCTTCTATCAATACTTTCATGAGGTGCCCTCCATTATTGTCCATTGTAAGGAAGTGCTGCACAAATTGTTTGATTTGCTTGAACTGCTCATCTGATCCCTCATCGTCAAAGAAAGAGATTGGTGGGTTTGGAGATCCCCACGATACAAAGTCGATCATGTAGTGCAAGACTGCAATTAGGGTATCAATTTGCTCAACTGAAGTCAAAGTCAAAATACCTGACTCCCAAGTAGATTTCAACAATTCAAAATTACCAATCAATTTGAATGTATAGTACATAAGCAAATCGTTCATCATTCTGAAAAAATCTTCAACTACATCTGGCATCGAATTGAGGTTGGACTGGTTGTTGGCAACAACTTCAAAAAACAACAGACATTGTTGTACCGCAAATTGATAGATTGACTCCTTAAGTTCTTCTGTGCTGTATTCACCTCCAAACTCACTTATAAGGAAGCCTGACACCCACAAGTAACATCCAAATTTGGTAGCCTTGAATCCCTCATGTAGCAAATTTGCTATGGCAGGAAGAATTGGGGTTAAATATGTGCTAAAGGAGCGGACTGAGCTTTTGATTAACTTCAAAATTCGCTCGCTGACCTTGAGCGATTGGCCAAACTTTCCAAGAATTTCCGAGACTACTGGCCAGACAGAGTCAATAAAGTAATCGCATATAGGGTACGATGGAGCCTCAAAATCATCACATCTTAGCACAGACACGAAATTGGTTATTACTTCGACCTCGTCTGCAATAGCTTTCTCTGTCACTGAATTTTGGTTTTCCCGAGACAAGTGTTGAAGTTTATCTAGAGATGGTTTGCTAAACATCTCGAATGTTTTGTACAAGTTCTCGCGGTCAAGTTGCTTGATCACATGCGCAAGACCGTCTCCAAGCTCATACGTTGACTCAACATCTAGTTGATCTTTCACTTGAATATACAAAAGGTATAATTGTTCCAAGTAGCTCACCAAATGGACCGAACAGTCTTGACAGAAGTACATCAATGCATGGGCAGCTGCGACAATAATGTCCTTGTTTGCCTCCGCTCCACCTTGAAATCCCTTAATGATATAGTTCAACTGAGGCTCCAAGAATGAGGGGTTCTTGTTGGTCCAAAGTGTGTACCTTCCTAAGACCAAGGTCGCGGCATACCGAACTTTGGGATGCTCAGGTAATGAAACCAAGAAATTCATAATAATTGGCAACATAGCATGCTCTTTCAAGGGCACTTCCTTTGCCATAGCTCTCATGGAGAAAAGGGGAGCCTCCAAATATTGCCATTTGGTTGCATTTGAATTTCCCGAGGTGAGTATACTCTGAATTTGTTCGAATGGAACACGCAATGCATTACTTGGACCAACAACGGCGCAGCAGTCTTTCAATACGTCACCCATTTCGTATCTGAATTCCTTGAACTTATCCTCCTCTTCCTTCTCACCATCGAAAAGGTTGTTGTCATCATTTTCTGTAGGATATGTAAGGAGCTTTATGATGACACGAATTAACTCCTCGTATATTGGCGCAAACTCGGCCTTTGACTCTTCGAATTTGGGTAAAAGAATCAATTGTTTCAATAAGTACCAAAACATGAAAGTGTATTTGACCACATCCAAGTTACCGCCAATCTTACAGTTTTGAAGTAAGATCTCCACTAAGGGTTTGAAATGCTTAGGGTTCTTTGCTATGAGAACGTGCCAGGATTCTCCTGCTTCCACAAATAATCTGGTAACCCCCAGGTATACTTCTTCGTCATCAGCCAACTTATCCTTCACTAACGCGTATAATTGCAAAAGTTGCTGATATAATGCATCGATCAATTCGTAGTTTTCTATGTCTCGTGTCTCCAGCATTATTGTGCATAAGCATTCAATTGCTCTGTCAAATGTCTTCTCATTTGTCAAGGACAGAAATATTAATTGTGTTAAAGACGTTATGGTTAGTAACTTTTCGATTGGAAATTCTTTGATCCAACTGTTTAAACAGTCCAAGATGGCTGGGGCATAAGTGTGGTTATGAGATAGATTGCTCAAGAGAGTCAATACAGGCTCCACTTGGGAGGTGATTAATTGATCAATTCTCAAGTTGAATTCCTCATCTGTTAATGAAGTCTTTTTCACATCAGACAATTCTTCGGGCAAAACCCTCAAGAATTCCAAAAGACTAGGAACATATTTTTCATCTGTAGAAAGCTTGGCCATTACCTCTTCAACAGCATTGTTCCATTGCAAGTATTGTAGGCACAATTGTGCCAAGGCGATAGCTAGTTGCGTTCTTATTATTCTGAAATTCTGCTCTGTGTACTTTTTCAAAAGTTCGATTATAGAATCTTTTAGTTGCGGGAGTGAAGAATCTGGCACCTGGTTAATGTCGTAGGTTACTTTCGACCTGAGGGTTTGAGCCGCAAATAAGTGAAATTCAATGGAGGCAGTTGGATCGTTCAAGATAAGATGCACCGGTTCCCAGGCATCGGGTGACTTTTGAAATGCCTCCAAGAGATTTGTAGCTGCTTTTTTCTCTTCCTGGGCTCCATTGGAATACATAGTGCCCAAGGCATGCTTGAGTCTGGATATCGTCTCCGCCATTTATGTATGCGATGGGTGGAGTCTTATTATGATTAATGTACAGAATACGTCTGTTGGCCTGGAAGTGAATGAATATGGCCTCACGTCTAAGCTGAGGGCTGAAGTTTATGCAGTTATTTTCTGTGTACAAGCAACTGTTCTGATAGTGCTGTTGTAATTTGTCACGGGTGAAAAATTGTAAGACAGTCAGAAGATCAAATAGCAAAAAAAACGATGTACAGAAAGAGGAAGATGCGACTACGAATGTGACACAAAACCAACACGTTCTGCCACAGAATATACGAAATGGGTGCAAAAAGTATGTGCTTGCAAGCAAGTAAGCTTCGAGCAACCTCAGAGTGGAGGAGAAGAGAGATTCAGCTTTTCGAAAGTTGAGTTCTAGTAGCGGATGATGTCAAAAGAAATAAGGTTATTGCTTCTGTGCTCTTCGCATAGTTTTGAAAGATATAGCAACACCCAGGACAATTGTTGCATTGGTTGTATTTCCCCCGTGGTTGTACATTTATTTGCATCTAATGATTCTAGGAAAGTTTTTCAGCAATAACCCCATCAAAACATCCTCTCTACCATCGGAAGATCAAGATAGTATGGGCTTTCGATGTATCGGTTGTTTTTTCTTTCGATGTATTGATTGTTTTCTCAGTTTGCCGTTGTTGCCAGAACAATTTCCTTTCTTCTTGGAGTATTCCATTATTATCATGCCTGAATTATTATTGGATGTTAGGAACCAGCTGGTCCCCAAGAAGCTAGGATTGATGCTAGCTAGTTTTCCCTTGCTGATCTAGTCGAGGAAACACGAACGCGGTTTTTTTTTTTTTTTTTTGGAATTTTCTTTTTTTTTCTTTTTTTTTTCGTCTTTACTTTTGACGACTAGCTGTGAACGTTTAGCTCTGCTGTCTTTTCATAGACTTAATATCAAAGTTCTTAGCCATTCTGCTCTATCATATCATGTCGCGTCCAATCGTTATATCCGGCCCATCAGGATCGGGAAAATCTACTCTTTTAAAGAAGCTCTTCGCTGAGTTTCCCAACAAGTTTGGATTCTCTGTCTCAAACACAACTAGACAACCCAGAGCTGGTGAAGTTAACGGTACCGATTACCATTTCACCACTGTTGAAGATTTCAAGAAGGCTATTGAAGAGCAAAAATTCATAGAATGGGCTCAGTTCTCTGGCAACTACTATGGTACTTCTGTAAAGGCTGTTGAAGATGTAGCCAAAACAGGAAAGATTTGTATCTTGGACATTGATATGCAAGGTGTCAAGTCTGTTAAGAACTCCCCCTTGAATGCCAGATTCTTGTTCTTGAGTCCTCCTTCAATCGAGTCTTTAAGATCCAGATTACAAGGTCGTGGAACCGAAACTCCAGAATCTCTCGAGAAGAGAATTGCTGCAGCAGCTGCTGAGTTGGAGTACGCTAAATCTGGTGCTCATGACAAAGTTGTTGTGAATGACGACTTAGAGAAGGCATATGCCGAGTTTAAGGCTTTCATTTTGGAGGAGGATTAATTAGGAACTCGGCTTTACAATGCATATAGATACTGGCAACCTTGTCCGGCACGTAATAGGGGCTGGACACAGAAGGAAACTTCCTAACATGTGAATGAATCAAACCTTTATTATGGGTACTGTAGTCCAATATGTCAAGCTTTCCGTGCTCCTCTATTCTCTGATTAGCAGCCATATAAGTATCACGTGACCGCAAATGGTTCGAAAAAGTCGGTTATTCTGTAAAGGGATCTCAACTACACCCTTATACTTAACTAAAAGAACAGGGAAGCATTTGAATATGACTTCGAAACTTCCATCTTCCTTCGATGGAGCGACTGCAGATGAAGAGTGAGTTCGGATACCTCTGGATCGTGTAGAGAGATTTTGCCTTTGCTTTTTTTTTTCGCTTTCTTTGACCCGTACTAACTATATGTAGTGAATTGGACATCATTCAAAAGATGGTCCTCAAGTCCAAGCAACAACCTTTGGTTCCTATTGGGTGCCTTGCAACAGTTGGTGCAGTTGCAATGGCAACAAAAGCAATCAGGCAGGGTGACAGAATCAAGACACAATTCTACTTCCGTCTTAGAATCGGATTCCAATTGGCAACCTTGGTTGCCTTAGTCGTAGGAGGATACTACTATCAGACCGAATCTCATGAACAGAAAATCACAAGGGAAGATAAATTAAGAGCGAAGGCTAAGCTTAGAGAGAACTTGTGGATCGAGGAATTAGAAAGAAGGGATTCGGTTGCACAGGAAAGAAAGAGAAGGTTGGAAGAGTCCAAGCGTGAACTTCAACAGGTTGCACTGGAAGGATTCAAAAAGGAGAGAGAGACTGGCTCAAATACGGAAGCTAAAAAATGAAAGAGAGAACGATTACTTGTATATATTAAACTTTATCACACACGAATACACAAAATGACACCGTCGAATATAGATTCAATCCACAAGTAGACACTCTTCTATATAATCATACAAGTCGTTCACCTTCACTTTTTGCTCATGAAGCAAACCCTTGAAATGACGAATCACTATATCTTGTGCATCATCCCTTTTGATAACAGTCATAATGTTGCAGCTAGAAGAATACGAGAGAGTGTACTTCAGCTCTAAGTCTTCTCTAAAAACTTCGATTGCGTCGCGTTCCCCAGTATCTTTTCCGTTTGTGAGTTGGCTATCCGCCATCTTTATCGAATTATCCAAGTCCACAAGGCTAGAAATATCCTCGTATGAATCCATGTTCACAGAGTTTTTTGTTGCTTTTGATATTAACGTGATGCAGATGGGAGACACCGTTGTCGTGAACGCATAGTCTAGGTCCAATTCCTTGAACTCAATCTCTTCAATTCCCACCGATTCCGTTATATCTAGAGCTATCTTTACCTTACTGGATGCTTCTCGTATTCTTGATATCTTCTTTTTCAATTCAGGCAATATAATACCCGAGGAGCAGTCAACATGATCTATCACAACAAGTTGGTGCAGTGCAATATTCGAAATAGTTTTTTCATCTTGAAGGTCCAGTTCATTCTTGATGTAAAGAATATTATCAAAGACCATTGTAGCACAATCAATGAAAGACTTCTTACTAAATATTAAGCTGTCATCCTCGTCACATCCAAGAAACTTTGTTAGTTTTGGGAGAGTATTAGTCCCTATACTCCGAGGTGGGACAGGAATCTGATACTCATATGTCAGGTCACGATGCGGGGAATCAAACTTCAGGTTACCATTCTCGTTTGTTTCATGAGTCTGTTTAGGCGTCCAAGGCACTGTATGTAAGAGCAAAGACGTTTTGATAATTGGGGAAAATCCATGAAAATGTGAGCAGTGAAAGTCTGTACCCTCCCACTTTTCTCTTTCGTGGCGTGGAAGAACAGGGAACTCCGACCCTAACTCGTCATCGCTTCTAATTCTAATGTGAGATAGTAACATCGAGAGACGCTCCATGGCTGCAAAAGTTTGACGGGTGTTTGTATGTATTCAACTTGTCCACGATAAGCGTTGTTCAAGACAGGTAGGTTGGTAATGGCGTTATTTCTGCTTTGCTTACAATGCAAAAATGCTTAGCAAGAGGATATTTAATTCACATGGCACTACTCCTGACAACTCACACTCGGTAGAACACATTTTTCTTATACAGATGATAGTTTCACCATGTCTCGTGACTTGACCGATATGCTGCACAATTGCGAGAAAAAGACATTACCCAGAATTTCATATCCTGTCCAACCATTTCCTATCAAACTAGAACTTTTTATATTAAAAATTGTACTACCAATAACTCTATACTCTTTCAACTTATTCAATCACATCGCTCTACTACCATCGTTTACTTACTTTCATCACATTTTTCAGTTTTTTTTCTTTTATTCGTGCTCTCCCTCCGAAATCATTTATCGGGGTTTGTAGTCTTAATTATCAGCGCCGGATATGTTGTACTCCTTGAAAAACTGATAAAGGTCATCCATCATGTCAGTGATTCCATGGTTACCATTATCCGATGTCACGCCACCGACCGGAGCGTTTAAGCTGTTTGAGTAGACGGCAGATACCTGGGACTGAATCTTGATCAATCCGTCCTTGGAAACCAAGTCACTTAATATATTTATCAACGTTGGAGAGAACTCACAGTACCATCTGTGATTCCAAACCAACAATTTAATACAACACTCCAAGATTTTTTCATTTAATTGGCCAACGACCTTCGTGAAGTTGTGGCTGTTGATCGAGCTGGCAGCCCCGTTACCACCATTATGGGCGGCTGATGATGTAGAGTTTTTGCTCAAGATCTTGCTTCTTTCCATTTGATAATACTTCAACATTTTACGAGTGGATTTGGCGGAGAATCTGCCACTCAAGGCGTTGGCAAATGCAACCGAGCCTTCTTTGAAATGCTTCAACCTGTAGGCAATCAGTCCTAAGATTTCCCATTCTAAAGTTGTCTTTTTGTACTCCATTTGTTGCGCTTGGAAATGCACATATTCAGCCTGCCACATTGTGTACGCTCTCAAATCTTCGTACAACAACATAAACAAGTTGTCCAACCATCTTTCGCATAATCTCTTCATCCTGAACTCATTATCGAAAGATTCCACTGAGTCTGCTTTCCCACCTGGAGACTTGACTGCTATTGTTGATGCAGCTTCGTCTGCATCGGTGTGGTTTCCCTTGGGGGATCCATTTTTATCAGGTGTGGTAGCTTCATGACTAGTTGCGTCCCCGTTTGCAGAAGCCTCTGAAGATGCGGGAACGCCAGTGGCTTCCGCACCACCCTCTGGAACATGCAGCTTGCTGTTATTTTTGTCCTTTCTATATTCCTCTTCCATCACAAAGACTTTCGCTCTGTATTTCAACAAAGCTTCCCAGCCTGTCTTATTTACAATTTCTGTCAACAAGTCATAAGACTTTGCAAATGTGGACTTCAAGTTTGCTGCAGGTAAGTTGGCCAACTGCGGATCCAAGTTTCTTTGTTCATATGTGATTTCGTTACTTTGCAACTTGCTCACTTCATCCAAAGTGACATCTACGGGTGATGGTAAATGCAAGTCATCTTTACCACCCCGGAGTGGAATTATTCTTCTTAAGCTGTACTTTTCCTTGTGGCTGTTCATGGGACATGAGTTCAATGTTAGCAAAGCGTTTTCGAAATCGTTTAGCTTTGTGTAAACGGTTACCAACATTGCCCAACTCTTGAAGTCAGAAGGAGAGGATTTCACAGCTTGCTTGGCCAATTCAAGAGCTAAATCGTATCTCTTCTTATCAATACAGAACTGAGTTTGCAACAACAATAAATCCGCGTCTCTCTTGTTCTCTAAAATTCCCTTGTTGATCAACTTGATGGCAATAATCTCTTCATCTTTCAACAAATAAAGTTTTGCTACCAATGTGATAACCGATGGCTCACTCTTCCTCAACCTTTCCAAGATTTCTAAAGCCTTGTCATAACTCTGCGTGAGTTGAACAGATTTCAAAAATCCGTCCACAAGATAGTTGTTTATGAGGGTTGGCTGTGGAATATCTACACCGCATCCCAATTTTGGTCCGTCCCAGAAGAGTTTCTCAAAAGAATCGAGAAATGTGTTGAGTAATTTCTTAGAAATAGCACCATTATTAAACGGGTTAACCTTTCTCACTTCGACCAACCCGCCAATCTTATTATCATCGTCATCGTCAGAAGTGTCTATCAAGCATCTGACAATAGAGCTGACAAAAGTCTCATTCCACAATTTATCAATGTCCTCTTCACTCACTTTATCGTGAATTAATTTCCCATCATTACTCACCACAAAGCTTTCAAACTTTCCAGGAATATGGACAGTGACTCTCATGTCAACTTTAGAGAATGCATTGTAAGTGCAGTAGGTCAATTCTGGGACCCTCCAATGCTTCTTCTCCCCAAACCAGTATTGAGATTTGGATCCAATCAAAGTTGCCAACTTTTGTAAGTGGGCAGCGATAGACGCCGAATTTGAGGTATCTACACCGGTGAAGTATAGGAAAGTTCCGATTTCAGTGTTCTTCTTGGATGTGGTGGATTGCTTATGAATGTTGCACAAGTCCGCAGGACCTAAGTCATTGAAAGCATGTAATCTAGAAGTTCTCTCGATAATGGAGGAGCCGAGATATTCTTCACAAGCCCTGGGGAGTTTGTTAGTAAAACAGCATGGAAGATAGGCGTATAGTTTACAACCGCGAAGCGGAGAGTATACCAGGCTCCGTGTATTCACTTTGATTACTACGGATAAGCTTAAGTGAGATCCCTATGAGCCACCGTGTTGTGCATTGAGGCGAGGTTTCATAACGGTGCCTATCTTTATTAGGATACCCCAATCAACACAGCCCTTGGCAATATTGTCTTGTGGTGATTCCAGATGTTCAACACAACAAAAAATTTCATACATACTCTGGAATTGACAGAATGGTGGTCTGAAGCATACTCGCTTATACGTAGATTTGCTCAATATATCTGGGTACCAACAAGTTTATATCAAGAAGGACGCTTGTGTATTTCACTTACTGTTCGAAAATTATGATTTGGACCAATTTCAGCCACGAAAAAGGTAAAAATGCGCCTACAGGAAGACGCAAAAAGACACGAAACTCCAAAAATGCGCACTAGGATTACAATCCTATCATAAAAAACGACTTGATGGTAAGTCCGATATCTACTAAACAATCTTTGTGATCTGATAGATGACTTCACTCATGGATAGGTAGAGACCATCTATATGGAGCTCCCTATTTGTGAAAATACATTTTTACTTATGCCTAATATACAGTTTTTCTATGTCTTTTGCTTCTTTGATGTTACAGCCTCCGCATCTTCGTCATCTATATTATCCCAGTCTCTGCTAGTCAAACAGTACTTCTCTGGAGGCAAATTAAGTCCCCATTTGGGAATTACAGGGGGTAAGGGCTTGGAATTCCTCTCTTGTGCTAATTCGAGAAGCAACTCCTTTGGAGGCGTAGGCTTGAACTGGTAGTTGGTTCTGGCTGCAATGGCCAACCTTATATCATCAGTGTTGACGGTTGTATTTGCTGTGGAGTTCGAATTTGAGCTGCCATTTGGAGGCTTGGCATGATCGCTGTATGTGAGGGCATCTTTCAAGACACCAACTGTGTACCTATGCGCAAAATCCATCAATTGTAGTGGAACATGGTCTTGGTAACTTTGTATCCCCTGAGTTGCAAATATCAAATGAAGGAGTCTGACATCTCTTGGAACGATGTTCTGCTGAGCTGCCTCTGAGGTGGTATTGTTGACGCCACTCATATTGATATATTGTCAAAGTCTGACGGCCCTACACTTCGATTCTCTGCTGTACAAACTAAGGAGTTGTTTCACGGTTTGTGGTTTATGCAGGAAATTGGTGAATTGGTTTCAGAACGACATTTTTGCTGCTATATGCACATGAATGCGGCAAGGTTGGAGCACCAAATGTATACGAACTGGCAATTTCCTTCTCCCACTATACCTTGATAGTAGCTTTCTTATAGTAACTTTCCTTCTCCATACTTCTCATGCTGGTCACAGAATCTGATGATAGTGTATTTATAGCTCCCCCGGAGGACCAACACGCTCTTTTGCGACCTTTTAAGTACCTCGAATACGATTCTCGAGCAGCACTAGTTATTTTGAACCAGGACTTACACGGGTTGAATGTTTCTCAATTGTGGGAAAATACAAAGCTCCATATATGTGCTGATGGTGGAGCAAATCGCTTGTATGATTTTTTCCCCGACGAGATACAACGAGCACAATACATCCCTCAATTCATCACAGGCGATTTTGACTCCTTAAGAGAGAATACTAAAACCTTCTACAAGGAAAGAGGGACTATCATAATCCAGCAGACAACACAGTACGCTACAGACTTTGATAAATCTGTAGCGATAGCCAGAATATACTTTCATTCCGACGAGCTGAAGTCGTATCTTTTGGAACAGCACGATCTTATTGACAGCGATTGCGGCTTAACTGACGTCGAAAGAAAGCTTACTGATAGTAAATCCAGTACCGACACTCCAAGAGAGATCTATATTTACGCATTGGGTGGAATAGGTGGGAGATTTGATCAAACTATTGGCTCCATACATCAACTCTACAAGCTCAGTCAAAGTCATCCGCATGTTGATATTACGTTTGTGACTAGTTGTGATGTGATCTTCTTAGTGAAAAAGGGACTCAATTATGTTTCCTATCCACCACGAACTACATGGAACGTACTGGAGAAAGTACCTGTATGTGGTCTCTTGCCGTTGGGAAACGAAAGCGTCATTTTGAACACACAGGGATTGAAATATGATGTTCACGACTGGAAAAGTGACATGCTAGATAAAGTCAGCTCCAGCAATGGTGTGAGTGGAACTACAGGATTTGTTGTGCAATCTACTGGTGATATTGTTGTAAATGTAGTGATAGATCACCGCTAGACCTTAATACTATACTTGTTACAGTCCTGCATATACAATCCTCTATATTGATTCTCAAGTTTCCAAAATTTTTTTTCAACCAAGGGCTAGATACTCTCAGTTAACTTTCACTCTCTCAGATATCGCTGGATAGATTAGTAGGATGTTGACACGTCTTGTATCCAAGTGCTTACCACTTGGTGGGGCCAGATTTCTTACCACTGCTGCTAGAGTTCCAGCTCATACACAAGCATTCCGCATAGCTCCCATAGCATTTCCTCAGTTGATCGCTCCAGGTGGACTAGGTCTTCTCAGCCGCTTTCCCATAGCTGGAGCTGGAAGAGAAATTCAGGCTATTCAACCCAAGGTATCTGTCGTGGAAATTGATGAGATTGGTATAGAATCCGAGGATAACACAATGTACACCGATTCTGTTTTGAGAAAGAGAAGGTTGAAGATGAAGAAACACAAGTTGAGAAAGAGAAGAAAGGCGCAAAAGTCATTGATGCAAAGATTGGGGAAAATCTAGAAGTGCAAAGGGGAAGTGCTGAAGAAACATGGTGAGGAATCACGAATTGTTAAAGGAGGGATATATATGCACATTCTAGCAGGTATCTGCCAGGGTTTAAACAACGGGATACTTGAGCAGTTATGATATATACCCACTTTAGCTCTGTACATACTTATACATACAAACAAAGGAAATAGTTTAAATGTTTGAAAAGTCTATATAACTTATGAACTTTGTAGGACACATTGTGATATCATTGGGTCATGTAGCGACCTCTCTATGACTTTGACATCATCTACGCTATGCCAACTTAGGTAGCTGATGATTAACTATTTGCAAGTGACCAATCTGATCGGATCTGAAAATAGGTGTTATTGTTTGCAATTTCTAGAACGAAAAATGATGCATTAGATTGCAAAGCGAAAAAATGTGAGTCAAAGCATATACTTCTGTATATTCTTACAATCTTCTACATTAGCTATGTCCACTATCACTTTCGTCACTGGAAACCCGAACAAATTAAAGGAGGTTATTTCTATTCTCTCTGATGGCTCCTCAGACCCGTCAGGCACGTCCAAAGTTGGCAAGTTTACCATAACTAACAAAGCATTGGATTTGGATGAGGTCCAGGGCACAATTGAGGAGGTGACGATACACAAGGCCAAAAGTGCAGCCAAGATCTTGAACGGTCCTGTTCTTGTGGAAGATACATGCCTTGGATTCACTGCATTCAACAACTTACCTGGTCCCTATATCAAGTGGTTTGTAAAGTCAATTGGGCTACAAGGGTTGGTGGATATGCTCTACAAATTTGAAGACAAAGGCGCTAGTGCTATTTGTACCTTTGGGTACTGTGAAGGACCAGATTCCGAGGTCAAGTTGTTCCAAGGAATAACGAAGGGAAATATAGTCGACAGCAGGGGTCCCACCAATTTTGGTTGGGATTCCGTGTTTGAGCCCGAGGGCTACAAGGAGACTTACGCAGAAATGGACAAGAAAGTAAAGAATTCCATTTCACATAGATTCAGAGCGCTTGACAAATTGAGGGACTACTTATTGAGCCAATAAACGTATTGATCATCTAAAGATACACATATCAACAACATTTTATATATGAGTATATATATTGTATTTCTATCTACGTTTGGAAGATTCCCTTTAACTTACCAATGAATGACTTCTTCTTCTTCGCGTTATGCAAGTTTCCCACTTCGTACTGGCCCTCTTCTTCCTCTTCCTTTATCCTTCTTTCAACACCCTTGCTTGTAATGGCCATCAAATTATTTGAATGTGACTCACCAGAAGTTTGACTAGTTCTGGACCTGCTATGCGAAATAACATTACCGAATCCACCTCTACCGACAGAAAACGACTTGTTAGAACTCACCTGATGCAACTCGTTTTCGATTTCCCGTGGTGTCAGACCGTCAACATCTTGGAGTTTCCTCGTGAGTTCTGGATCGCTATTCTTGAGCATGTTACCATATCCCCCTCTGCCAGTTGTGAACTTTTCTCCGTGAATCTGAGGTGTGTTAGATCCTTGGGGCACTAATTTGGGCGATGGAATGGAGTCTGAAGACTTGATGTTCCCTGCACCACCTCTTCCGGTGGAATAAAAAACTTTCTTGTCATGCTGCTGTGGCTGTTGCTGCCTCTGTTGTTGCTGGTTGTACGAGATGCTCTTGGTCAATCTTAAATCATTGTTCTCACTCGTCATACTTTTGGAAGTCTGTATATTTCCAGCTCCGCCTCTGCCGGTCGAGTATACCATACTTTATGCTTGTGTGAGTGAGTGAGTATATATGTATTTGTGAGTGGTTTCGGGCAGCGGAGAAACGGAATATGCAGAAATGCGGGCGTTTGTGGGGAAGCGACACACGAGCGGTAGTAGTAAGAGATTTACTTCTCTGGTATAGGAATCTTTCGGTTAATGGAAGAGGATGTGTGAACTTGTAGTTCTAAATCAGGGATAAGGAAAAAAAAAATAGGGTAGGGAAAATTTTTTAGATTCCACTAGTTGTTTCTGTATGAGCTGCTAAGAAATTTCTATGGCTTTTGGTGACTTGCGCCAAGAGTAGAAGGATTCACAGTTTTTTCTTTCTTTTTATTTTTTATTTTTTGTTTTTTCTGGCTTCTGGCTCAGGCAACATCACGTGTACTGATAAACCACTTTTGCCGATGCAAAAGGCGAGAAAATTGTGGGGCATTTTTGTAGCGGTTGTAGATCGTTGGGTCGTATCAGTTGACCATACCAGAGCAAAGTGGATAATGGTGGTACTTACTTGATCAATCCTATTCAAATTGAACCTCTATTTTGCTGAAGTAGGACAGGCCAAAATCTTATCGTAACCTAATTTCTTATCTAGATCAACATCGGTGAAAAGCCCAATCAGAGCCTGCAGCCAACAGCTCAAGGCTGCTAAATAAAATCATAAGAATAAAATAAGAAAAATTTTTGGAATCATGATACACCTACTTCGACTTCAGTTAAATTGAGCTACTCCTTTTTGGCTCTAAGATGCAGATGGTATCCATTGGAATAAAAATGTAGTGGATGCCGCCCCTACATGTCACTCAAGTCCAACGAAGCCATTATTGTATAAAGCTCGTCAGTGGCAGATTTTGTCGACGTATCCATACTCGAGTTTTGCTCAATGTAGATTAATGCGCCCATAATGTCCTCGTTCTTTGGATCAAGTGCAAATTCAGGTAAACTTTCTGACATTATCTCTATTTCTGGTTTCGCGTTATCTCCAGTTTTAGCTTCCGTTTGATGCAGAGTTAAATGTTCGTCTTCTAATGTCTTGAAATGTGTGATCAGCTTTGCTTCAATAATTTTCTCAGGCTCTTTCTTGTGAAACATCAGCCGAAATGTGTGTAATACACTCTTCCTCTCTGGTGACTTGAGCGTCACTTTTCTGATCAGGCTTCTTCTCTTTGTGCTCTTACTCGATGGATACATGGTAACAAGTCCAGCCAGACGTGACAGTGGAGATTGTAGTGGAGCAGGAACTTTAAAAACGTAATCGCTAAAGTTTTCTAGCACTGGAGAAGGCATCGACGGAGGAGGTGGGGGCCTCTTTTTCGGAATGAACAATTCAGACATATCTTCATTTTCTGCTCCGTATGAGAACAGAGAAAACGATTCACTTTTTTGGTTATCGCATGCTTTGGCAGACTCCAGAGATATATGCCTTGCTCTTCCTGGAAGGTTATATTCTTGTGCACATAAATCCTGAGCTGAATAAAAGTTTTTTGATAAAATCGGTTGCCCGTATACGTCAAAGCGAGTGGCTCCTGCTTCTGCAAGAAAGTGTGTATCAATTGTAGAGTTTACGTCCAAGCTTGTCAAGGTAAAGTCATCCCGCTGCTTTCGTTTAAGAGGAGGCTGGAAGAGGCTACTAAATCCCCTTCTTTTCCTCTTACTCAAGGAGAATGTGGAGGAAGCAAGACCAGTACTTGGACGTTTTTGCTTTCTTACATCAACAAGAGAGTTGAAATTTTCACTCATACTGCTCCGATATCAGAACTTAGTTGATGAACGGGTAAGTTTATGCTTACTCGAACTTCTATATAGCAAGTGGTGTGTTGTTTCATATTTGCAGCACACAGAAGCCACAAACCAAATTTGCAACCAGATGCGCGAAACGTTTCCGAAGTACATAAATGCAAGGCAATCTACTAGCCAACAGCTAATAAATGGCTCGTACGAGAGCACCAGAGAGGTACTATTCCAAAAGCAAAAGGATGAAAATGTATGTGTCCGTAGCGACACCCCTAATTTTCTACTCCTCTTGCGTTCAACAGCTCATCCTCTACTTGAAGCCATCCATGTAAATATAAAGAGAAAATATCAGGATGCTGTTAATGATACTGACATTGCTCTCTTCAACTGTAGACCAGCACTGCAGTGTGCCAAAATGAAGCGTGTCTAATATGTTAGCTTTGCATTCACGTACACAAGGAGATTTTGGTACTTTGAAGCTTGACATTGCGAACGGCTGGAATTGAATGGTGGTGAAAAAAAATTTCGGGTACCTCACATGCACGGAGGGCTAGAGATACCACAACTTGCTATCTGAGAAGATTTGAAGCAAAATGTAAATATTCTATACAGAGAGTTTTTCTCAAATCATGTCAGACGCAATGGCCCATAAAGTAAGCACTAAGAGTGATAGTAGTCTTATGGAAGAATGTGAAAGGCAAGAAGCAGCAGAAGAGATCGAGCCGCAAGTTGATATAGAACAACTCTCTGGGGAAGAAGACGAAGACGAATTTGTCGGAAGGTATGGAGAAATAAAATTCCAGTACGTTAGAAGACCCAAATATGCTATCTGGTTTATCAAACCATATGCATTAAACTATTTTAAGGATGGTGTTCTCTACCGCACGAAAGGAAGAAGGGGAGCGTCAAAAACAGAGATGTTTCTTGACTTGATGTATGTCGGGATTATTGCAAATTTAGCTGGCTCCGCATCAGAAGACCCTTCTGGTATATCCTTATTGAAGTATATCCTATTTTTCATTCCGGCGTACACTGTGTGGTCCGATGTAAAAGAAGGCACCAATCACTATTACAACGGTGATTTATCTCAGAAGGTGTATATTATATGGATCTTGTCGCTCCTTACATTATATGCCAACAGCCATAGAGATGTTCTGACTGGAGTGCGGGGTGCTGCATTAACGATTGTCCCCTACATGCTATGTCGGTTATCAATGGCCTGGGGGTTGTACTTCTATGCTTACTATATTCCGGAGCATCGTCGTCAGCTAATTGTATTTTCCACAATCACTACTATTACTTCATTGCTTTGGATACCCGTGATTTTCATCGGGAATCGAGCCAAGGTTGGATTGTCTATCGCAATCATGTTTCTAGAAAACCTCGGTATGACCTTTACCCACTCCAAATGGTTGAAAAGCCAACTGAAGAATAGAACACACTCTGCTGTGCATGTTGAGCATGAGGTAGAGAGGTTTACCACGTTTTATACCATCGCAATTGGTGAGTTCTTATACAAGACTGTGGCTAAAAACCCCCTTAGGACTGGGTTTAGTGACAAGTTTGCTAGAGGAATTTTTTTACTTATCATCGCTTACGTTTTATTTTGGTTCTACATGAATGGTTCAACGTGTTACAAGGCAATACATGCATTGAGAAGAAATGGAACTTCGGCTGCTATTTGGATGTTCTCACATTTACCTTTGAATTGCATCGATTGTTTTAGCGGCTGATGCGGGTGGAGAAATCACCTCGTCAGATGTAACTAGATTATCCAAACCTCATCACGAAAAACCAAATCAGCTCGAGTCAAAGCGTACAATAGCTGCTGCTGTAGCTGTAATTGCAAAGGAGCAAGAAGAGCAAGTGGTTAACATGTATGGACTATCGTTTTACTTCACTGGAAGCCTCTGCCTCGCACTCTTTTGCCTCACAGCTATAGGCATGGTGGAAAAGTCAATGGACCCACCTGATTTTTTCCACATCCCTCGCATTTGGAGAATCATTTTCAAGGTACCAGTGGGAATCATAATATTGTGTTTGAGTTTTGCCGAACTCAACTCCACTGTGTTGATGGGTATAACAACTGCATTGCTTGTTTTACTTCTAGTTTATGAGAGCTTTGCTTCTACCCCTAAAAATTTATACAATTTAACAGCACAAACGACAAGCTGCAAGAAAACACACAGCATCGACAACAGTCAACATTTGTCAGGAGGAGTTAGAGAAGTATAGAATGAATCGGTATAGCCTATCGTGGAATATAGTCAAACGTCCTCCTTACTCGCCGCACTTTTTCGTGCTCTGTTTGCAGCCATAGCAGGGTTGTTCGTTCCTGCATACCTGCACCACGAATAATAGAAGCCTGATAGTGCGGGGAATAATAGGATCTGGGGTAGTGCATGAAGAAGTCTTTGAGGATGAATGTGCGGCAAAGGACATACTACAGTAAATAAGTAGCATACCTGTTTGCCATAAGAAACCTGCCCACTTGTAATAGACAACATCCGAGTCATAGTACACGACAGAGTGTTTAGCTTTTGTTTACGGACCACAATGTTAATTCCCGAAACCATTGGAATGTTCCATCCGTTATTCACGCTTTTCGAGAGGATACACTCTGCATAAAATTCGTGCCTTTCGAGGATGGTGGCAAGCACGATTAACGTTCGCCTTTGACGATCTCGATTTCACCTAAGCACTATGGTGCACGTTTCTTCCCCAACACCAACTAGACGGAGAAAAGAAGAAAAAAAAAAAAAAGAAGATACGAAATACTTGCTAGAGTTCCAATAAATCAGATAGACCTGGGTAGAAAGTCCACACTCCTAGTGTAAGAAGAAGAGGAACTACCAGGTAAGTGCATTAACTATTGAAGTTTGGTGTTACTAGGAAACATCGTAGACTATGATCAAGAGGCCAGTAACCGTCTCCTATGATCCAAACGGATTTATAGCACATAGAGTTTCTGATTAATTCGTGAATCATCAACATTCTATGCCTGTAACAAATTATGAGATAGCGGGATTGAAAGGGCACTACGCGCTACCACATTTAATGTTTCGGGACAACTTTTTTTTTTTTATAATATGGTAGTATGGGAGGGATAACATATCTCCTGTGCCTACTTCACCTCCATACGTATTATTCGTTTCATGCAGACCAGCTCCCCTTGTTATTTTCACGAGGCGAAGTAGACTATTGACCATTAATATTTCCTTTTTCAGAACTTGTCCCTCAAAATTAACCCCTCAACACGATTGTGTGAAGATAAGAAACACACTCCTCTGTTTTTTCTTTTTCTTGCCATATTATTTTTTTTTTTCAGGACCTTTTCTTTTTACTAATCTTTCGTGTTTGAAATTTCGGTATAATCTCAGCATTTCAATGGAGCATATGTATTGGTTGTCTCCTATGTGTGTACGGTTATGAGAAAAGTATAATTGCTACGATGAACAATTCTCGACGCATGATTTTTCGGGTTGGGAAAGCCAATTTAAATTGCAACCTGCTTCTTATGTGCCAGAACACATGTAAATATGCGTTATGATTGCGGGTCTCTGGTCGTGCCTGCACGTAACTAATTTGCTCCACTTGCAATTGCTAACGCGTACGGATACCCTCAGCCACGTAATTTGTTGCTTTTACTTCTCTCTCTCTTTGTACAGAAGTCACATTGACTGTGTAGACACACCACACAATAACTCTATTTTATCCTTCTATACTCCCGAACTGTTATGATTGTATTCATTCTCTTTTGTTATTCGTATTTGTTTCTATTTTTATATCAAGAAACGCTGCCTTGAGCGTATCTCGCCTTTGACCCTGCATGTCAAGAAATTCAAAAAAAAAAAAAAACTTTTTTGATAAACGCAATTTTGAAAAAAAAAAAAAAAAAAAGAAAAGGATACACCATAATTCTCAGGATATATAAAGTAGGGGATATATCACCCATTACATTCACGATTTCTGTTTCTTTCTGTTATATCATCAACCGTAAAACCTATTATCATAATGCAATTCACTAAGTTCGCCATCACTGCTATCGCCTCCATTGCCACCGTTAAGGCCGCCTCTAACGCCACTGGTGCCAACGACTCCAAGTCTTCTTCTGCTGGTGCCAACGCCGTCCAAGTCGGATCTGGTGTTGTCGCTGCTGGTTTGGCTGCTGGTGTTGCATTGCTCATCTAAGCAGGCTATGCAAAGACCTAAGCGGGTGGCCATCCTCAACATGTGCGCAAGCCCTTTTGAGGCTTTAACTTGTTACCACGAGCTCGCCAATGATTCCATTGGTAAGGGGCTATAATAGAAGGATTTGGCACTGCACGGTTGGTTCCCGACTGTTTTATATGTATGTTTATTAATTGACTCAATATGTTTTATGTATTTAGACATTCTTAATAATAATATCCTCGAATGCTTCTTATATCAACTTGTTATGTAATATTGTTTGTTGCCCAACCACTTGCCTGTTGAGAGTCCAGCAGCATGTTGGGTGAAGGGTTTGGGAACGTTTGTAACTCGTTTCTTTGTATTTTATTTTGGGGTGGATTGGTGGGATAGCAGCTTCAACACCGCCCTTCTGCAGCCATGCGCAAAAACTCAAGGGAAGCTAAAGTTGCTGTCAAGGCGTTCATTAATAATACAAGTATTTCTCAGCCGTCGGGTACAGGCTGCATGAAAAGGCTGCATACTTAAGGTGGTCGTCACATGTCTTGATAGATATGGACAGGAGTCGCCATCACTTGAATGTTGCAGAAAATGAAGAGGCAGTGTTCTCCTTCCATTCGGTCTTATTTTCTGAGATTGAATGCAATTATTTTTCATGTGCTAGAAGAGAAGGTTGCAAAAGCAAAGCGGGCATATCCTTCAGCCTCCACCTTGCATCCATAGCATTATCGTTCTTTGCATCAAAGAATTAACTTCTTCTGTGCTTACACCCAAAACATCGCTGTTAACCCTGATTCTTCTATACGTGTGAAATTGAGTGTCACAGGCTACAAATCATTGGATTCAAATCTTGATTTTCTTCCGTTTTATTTTTTTGGTTACTCCTACTAATACGTATATTCGCTAAATTCTGAGTACTCACTCTTTGTGTGGTAAAAGGTTGAAGAGTCAGAGTTTGTCAGTGGGTCCATATTAGACGATGCCACTATAGTCGAGCAACCTTTATTATCTATATTTTCTTTCCCTTGAGAAGAATCACCTGTGGGCATAGTGGGAGGGCGCAGCTGTCTCTTTAAATCCATAATTAGTCTTTCTATCTCCGTGTGCTGAATCGCTTTTGCTTGATTGTCTTTGCTAATTGATCGAAGAATTGCGCTGAAGCTGTCAACAAGATCAAAATAGTTGCTTACAGTGGGGGTTGCGTGCACGCGAAAGGCTTCGTGTGGCAACTCAATGGGGGCAAGTGCTAACCGATTCAAGACTGCCGCAAAACCAGCCTCCTCTTCATATTCTGGATTACAATGACTAACTGTCGAACTCACTGAGGAGCTCACTGATGGAGATTTCGATTTTCTGTCAAAGGCACTGGAAGAATTCTTCTTCAAGTGCTCCTGAATCACACTTTGGATTTCGTCATCAAGTGAGCGTGCTTTTGATGAATTGTTTTTACTATCGTATGATCTGAACTTCACACTCCCAAACATGTAGCTCGGAGGCAGAAGAGACATTGTGACAGAGATGGAGGTGTGGGCCGGGGCACCTGCGTTTGATGCCAAAACAGAACGAAAAGCCTTTGGGTTTCGAGTCACTAAAACAAAGGCCACAAAACCCACTACAGCACAAAAACTAGCAAGGCGTTGGATTGCTAGAACTAGTATACACTTCCTGGTCAATGGTTTACTTTCCCCTAGAAAACATCGGGTAATCTCTCGATGACGTATGAATGACCTCCCACGCTCATTAGAGGGACACCAGGGACCTTTCTAATTCTTCTCTTCAAGTCAGCATCATTTGTAGCCACGATGTAGCATTTGTGCTGCATCACTCTGTGGACCAAACAGTCATCTGCATATGTCCCCTGATGGGAACAAGTCAACCGTTCGATTCTCGGATCTCTGGCCAACTTTAATGCTATTCTGTACTTGGGGCCTAACTTTTCCAACTCTGCCATTACACAGTCGGTGATTATAGGAATGCACTTGGCGTATAATGCGTCCATCATGCCCTTAACGATATCTATTTTCTTCTGAATGGAGAAATTAATGAAGTTGGTATCGATAAGAACTTGATATGGAGGTTTGATTGACTTATTGTACGCGAAGAACAATGCAGAGGACACTTGAGGAACATCTCTTACTAACTCTGTGTCATCCTTTTTCTTGACGATTTTATCCTTATTTTTATTTATGCGTGCATCTTTAGCGTTAATGGTTCTCTTAACGAGACCAAACTTTCTGGTCTTCTTTGCTTTTCCCATCCTAGTGTAATAGTGACAGTACGTGATAACTTTTATAAGCTCATCTCATTATTGATGTAACTCAATTTTTATGAGATGCGGAGACTGCACATAGTCCATTTTAACGGCTGCAAATTTAGTAGCTATGTGACTTCTGTGCTGATACTACCTCCAAAAAGCTTCCCCATCTAAAAGCGGACTTCTCACTTTATTTCTTTGCCTTGTATTAGCTATATATCACTCCATGAATGGAGTACATCAGAACACAATAGAAATAAAAGAAAGAAAAAAAAAAGAAGCAAAAAAAAGAAAAGAAAAAAATGTACTTGAAAACTCTATAAATTAATACTGCTTAATCATTTGATGATCAAAAGCAGCCCCATCACTTTGCCTTCTCTTCCAACTTAATAATTGGCCTTCACCAAACTTGATTTCAAAAACTCTTAACCTTCTGTCCGCGTTGGGGGATCTAGTTACTCCACTTTGACCCGTAACACTATTATAGCACAACCATATATCATCCACAACGATATCATTTTCCACCCTCTCACTTAGTATACACGCATCATTATCATGCTCGTGTCCTACTGAAACAACTTGGTAGCCCAAGTTAACAAGGTCATCTCTGAACTTGGTATCGGTCTTGACATTCAATGGATCCTTGTTTTCATACCCACCGACAATTTTGAATTCACCTGTCGGTCTAAAGTTGGGTAATGGATAGTGGAAAAACGCCAACTTGAATGCATGCTGTGCAAGTTTTGTGACCAGGTTGAATCTGTACAAATGGTTGATTTGTGAAGAATGGATTCTATGGTTTTCTGAGTCCAAGACTGACACAATTGCCACGGGTTGACCGGAGAGTTCTTGCTTTTTGTACACCTTAATATTATAATTTGAAATCCCATGAATATTGCTTTCATAATCGTATGGTATATTATACGAATATGGGAGGCACGAGATAAAGTTGAGAATGTTCAACTTGAGGTGCGGGTCAATCTTTCGGTCCTCGTTACTAGATACGCTTTTCGCTGATGTCTCTTCCCGAATGCTAAGTTCATCCAGCTCTCCAAATGTAAACACAAATGGGATCTTCTTTGCCAATATCGGCGACAAGCCTTTGAGGATAGTAGACCTAAAGTCCTTAGATTTGTAGCCATCAATCAAATCTCCGTTTATTATGATAAGATCGACTGGATGATCATTCTCTTTTGCAATAGACGATTCGATGAATTCAAGTGTCTTGGCATCAGCATCACAGTGTTCCAGAAATCCTGTTCCTGTAGTGGCTGCTGTAGCATCTGCAGCCGTAGAATCATCATTTCCTTCCAAATTCTCGCACCTGCCACCGTCAGGACGGAAATGTAAATCAGAAATCTGCAAAATCTTGAAATATGACAGCTTTGCTTCTAAAACTTGCGAATTTTTGAATGCATTGAAAGCTTGGGTCTGCTTTAAAATGGTGTCGACTCTAGAAGGTGCAACCCTAAGCAATGAAATGTGTGGGGGGATGATATTGTCTGAGTTTTCGATGGGGATAGGCTCTTCCAGAAGTGACCAGTTGTCTCTGCCATCAATGATATCGTCCATGCCAAAGAAAACTTCAACATCCCGGATGAATTCTGTCTCTTGGAGGTGCCCAGCACCTTCAACGTCACCATCTTTGACTTTAACGTGTCCCTTTTCTACTGGTGCATACTTTTTCCACACTGTCAAAGTGTCGAATTGGCCCTGCTCCCAATCTTTTGAATCTTCTCCCTCCGGAACAGAAGAACCTGCAGGTGTTATTTTCACATCCACTAACCCCCTGCTAACTCTATCTAATTTCTCTTCTCTAATGCAAATGTAGTGGTTATATAACTTGATTGACCTAACAAAGTTCTTCAAGTAGTTGGTATTGGCGTATAGTTCCAATGGGAAATCCAATTTCCTCCAATGTTGTACCTGCTCTACCTTGTTCAAGTTGCATTTTGTGTAGACAATGCAAGACTTGATCTTGACATCAGTGACAACTGACTCTCTTGTCAAAATATCGCTGATGTCGTGGTACTTCTGTAAGCTCACTTTAGAGTCAGAGAAGTACAGGAATGAGGGGAATTGCTCTGACCTAAACGCGTGTATTAACGCTACCACGGAGAGGAACAACACCATCAAGTAGATTGCAGAAGATTTTCTGAATCGGAATAATCGTAGCCGAGACTCCATTTTGTGTATCATGATGCCTTAGTTACCAGATTATTCACACAACTCATAGAAGAAACTTCCCCTTTTACTTTTAATCTCTCCACAAAATGTGCTGCCTTAGTCCTCAAAGTCTCTCCAAAAAATGATATCCTTTCCAATTGAAATTTCAGTTGGGCAAAAGCAGCTAGGGAAAAGTTTATTTGGCCCTGGACTTTTTAGGAGCGATTGCACCGTCGGAAAGAGCAACTTGTTGTAACTTGGGTATGCGAATAATGTGTGTAGGCTGCTAAAGTACGGTTGCTGCCTATGCGAGCGGACTTCTCTACGTAACACGAAGACAAGGATTTACGATATGTGCGGCCTAAGTGGTTTATATATACGCGTATTCGCCGACGCTAGACTTACGAGTCTTCTGATCTTTATTTGAACCTTCTGAATTCAGACAAAGTTTATATACTTATGGTAAGCATGCAAAATAAAAAGGGAAAAAAAAAAATGCATATATATAGAAAAAGACGTGGAAAAAATATTTATTGTGCATATGAACATAAAAATCTCAGCGTGCCCGACCAGGGCAGTGATGTGCGGAAGAGAGCAAGCCCATCAAAGAGAACCAGCGCTAGGAGACTCTTGCAAAAATGAGTATTAAGGGGTGTTACTTGGCACAAGAAAGAAGGAGACGGCACGAAGGATATGGGGGGGGTGTCTCAATAGCATAGAAGATTCATATTTTATGTTTCTCTATGCAATCGCTATAGCATCACGATATACAGTATGCGTATCTTCTTTTTCGTTTATTTCCCTCACTGCTTGTTCGCCGACGCCTTATACTTAATAAAAGAACTAGACCACTTCCGCGCGATCACCGACAATTGCTGCTATTATCTATTTCGCACTCTATTTCCCTATCCGTGCTAGTGCATCTTGAAGGCTTTGGTGACTGCTTCAAGGCGTCTGAACAATACGCGCTATTAAAAAAAAGTGGAAAAAAAAAAATAAAAATAAAAAAACATAAAAAAAATGAGTGAAAGATTTGAAGGTTCAAAGCAAAGTAAAACTCTTTAAATCTAGATTCTCCCCTCTTTAGTACTTCCAGCTTGGTGTCGTACCTTGATATTTTTTCTCATCTATGATTGTTTGTCAATTTTATTTTTTTGCACCTTTTAACCCCACCTGTCAGTGGCCTGTGGGGTCCCCTACCAATGTGGTAGGGTGGTGTTTCTTCACACGGGCAGTAGACTGGGAATGAGCGAAGGTCAAGCTTGACGACTACGCTTACCAACCAAAACCCACAATACTCCCCGCCCTGCTGGATTCTCAACACCGTAACTATTTTCCCACTATAGCCCGGGTAGTCCTCATGTAAACAGCGAATAGTTATTTTTTTTTTTTTCTTTCATCCTGCAACATGGCTCGTAAAATGCTGAATATGGAAAGTCAATCAATATTTTTCTCCAGTGAATCAACTTTACCGTACGCACATATGCTCGCAAAGCTAGCACTCACTTGTATTTATACTTACTACTGAAAAATATGGGATTTGCCAACCAGCAAACATAACCTCAGTTTTCGTTTGGTGTTGCCTCGCCTTACGGTGGTTCAAGAAAAGTTATTAGTTTGTCTCCACGATGGCCATCTGAGGCGGTAAAGTGCTGCTTTCGGCTCACTGTTTCGGCTTTCACTGTATGGCTCACTTGTAACCCACATCTATTTCCTAGCTTTTATCTCATTGTAGCCTCCACCCTTGGTGGCTGCGTGAATCTTAATATCAGTTCAATAACATGTTGTATGTTCAAGCGAGTTTCCGAAAATGATCTGAACCAGCAGTGTCATGAGTGAGCCTCAGAGATTTCGTCAAGCAATCTGGTCTCCCTTCAGATATTAGGCAAGATCTACTAGATCATGCGTGCTAGAAACGGCATCTTCTGAGGCTCTCTGCTCGTCCTCATTTTCATTTTTATCAATTTCCTCATTGTCGGATTCCGATACCTGGACCTCGCTATTTCTTTGGTCTATGTGAGCATTATCACGTCCGAAAAACACCTCAAGCCCGTGAGGAATTTGGGTACTTTCGCTTGATTCATCCCAAACCTCTTTTTTAACATACATAAAGTTCTGAGTCTCCCTTCCGCCATTTGCAAACCTCAACGCGATCTCATCAAAAGACAACGTCTCGCTCACAATGTCCTCTACAACGTCGTTGAGGTTGTTGACAATAAACTTGACATAGATCCATTCTGTGCTCCCAAGCTTGCGATAGCTGTACTCCTGTTGTGTAATGATAATCCCTATGCATATGTATGGTGATAACGTCTCACCAGTTTCGGCTTCGATGGCCAGGAGAATATTCTCATGATTGCAAATATCCAAACTAGAGAATTTTGATCTCATTTCACTCAACTCTTGGTTGATTAGTGTCTTTTCCTGCTCATTTTTCTGAATGATTGCACTGAGCCCCTGGTAGGTGTCACTACCCTCTGGAAACAGTTTCATTGTTATCTCCAAAACCGAACTAAGCTTCTTTCCCTCAAAGAAGTTTAACATATTGAGCTTCTTGGCCAATTCAAGCTTTTCTTTGAACATTGCCTCTTTTTCCCTATTTAGAGAGATGATCAAATCCTTGTATGTTTTTGAATAAATTTGAGGATAGAACTCTTCCAATATCACAAATTCATTATTCTCTTTGTTACTTCCTTGATATTGGTACATCTCATCGCCAATCTTACTAATCGACAAGACATCACTAAGTTCAGTGAAATATATTTGTCCAAGCTGCTCGAAATCATTACCCCAGATCAATTCGTTGAATGAATCATACATATTCTTGTGTGATGAACTACTTTCAGTGTCAAGGTGGTAGATACTGCGGGACTGCTCCTCACTCTCACTGTATACCGAAGTTCTAAAAAGGGAGTTAAAATCAGAATTCACTCCTTTCGGGGCATCATCGTCATCGCTGTCGCCATCTTCATGCACATCGTTACCTTTTTCATCATCATCATCATCATTTTGCGGCTGTCTGTCACTATGTGTTTCGGATACTTGAGTAGCATTGATATTCTTTTCTAAGTTACCATCTTCAACAAGTGACACACACCTCGCAATGTGCTCATAAATCTTAGGTATCACCTCTTCAATTAAATTGCTCTCAAAATCTTTGCTTAAAGTCCTTAACAAGTTGTAAGATGAGATGAATAATCTCTTGGAGGTCTTACTTAGAAGGAAGGCAACTATTCGCTGGATTTCTACAAGACTCTTGAAAGCATCGGTTCTCTTCTTCCCATTGATGTCACTTGGTACCAACACATGAATGTCTCCCTTGTAGTACCAGTCTGTGTTCCATCCGTAATCCTTAAACCCAGAAATGGATTCAGCAAAGATGGCCCTTTGAAACAGGTGCAACTGTGAAAGAATTACAATCAAGGGAGGGAAGTAGTTTTCGATATTGGAGCACTGAAAGGGAACAATTAGTTTAGGAATCTGCTCATCAAAGTGGTACCTGTCCAACTTGTTGAAGATTGACTCGCTCTCTTCATCTGCATCGACATTGCGAAATGAATCCATAGATGATGCTGATGATGACGACGAAGATGGGGTGTAGTTGGCTCCTTTAGCCCCTCCGTTCAAGCGATGTGGATCTGGGCGAGCATCTATTTGCATATCCTCATCAGGAGTCTGGTCTCCATCGCTATATTCATCGTCATCCTGCTGTTCCAGCACTGGGCGGATACTGGGGTTTGGATGGCTATATCTCATTAAATCAGGAATATCCAAGGGGTTGCTGATGGCAACTGTATCAATATGACCGAGGTTCGCAGATGCCGAAGAGTTTGAGACGTATTCCTGGAATGAGTCATTTGGATGTGAAGCTGATGAAATCTCTTGACTGTTTGAAGATACTTTGTTCTGTGTAGATGGTGGCGTAACAGCACGATTATCTGGAACCTCGATTGGCTCCTCGAATAGATAACTAATGGCTGTCTCCACGTTATTGTTAGAGGCCTTCAATGCTTTCGCTGCTTGCTCGGCAGTGAAGCCCATGTCCACTAGCTGAACTATTTTGTCATCAATTGACTCTGACATGTTCAGATTGGCCTATGAGTATTAAGCCTTTCAAGCACGAAGAACCCCGACTTTGCTTTAGATCAGTCCGGTGACAAATGGAAAGCATGCAGGACAAAGTTTTTTTTATATGTACAGGACAACGTTGGCTAAAGCCAAGCGAATGGGACTTGTGAATATAGTGTCCCGATGAATATAGCGATCGGGAGACCCTTGGGACTGAAGGCTGCTAGTTTCCGTTAGGCGACCGTTTCTCGTATACACCCTGCTATATACAACCACGCGCCCATTATTGGGACAAGTTGCGGCTCCGACTGCACTAGCACAGCGAATGCCAGACGACTCTTGAACTGACCAAAGCTTACCCATAATTTGTAGAATACCACTATCAAGACCCTTAAAGGCCCTTCCTTGGATATTCTTCCTTGGATTACATCTCTTGTAGTTTTGTCAAACATCTTTACGAGAGCAGTCATGTACCATATTTTGCAACCATTTCCTGTATGATATCTATCTACTTTTTTTTCAATTCATCGCTGACTCAAGAAGTGAGACAGAAAAAAAAAATTATCAGCTCTTCCCTCCTAGCCACTCCCTACCGAGGAAACCCATTTCGTGTTAGTTGGTTGTTCAGTTCATGCAATATATTCGGTTCACGCCACTCAATAACCGAATTAGAACGTCATTCTTAGTCAAATCTTTCCGCCAGAGTAACATTGGAAAATTTCCTTATACATCGCCTAGACTTCGCAACTATTGCACATCGAATATGTCAGTTGAAACCATCACATCAAACTTGAAGGCCTTAGGCTTATCTCAACCAGCCGCGTTCGAAGATTCTAATCCAGAATTTAACGTTATTGATGTCATGAGAAACTACATCTCTGAAGAGTTGAGTAAGATATCTGGAGTTGAAAAGTCGTTAATCTTCCCAGCATTGGACACACCCTCCACGTTAGACAAGGGTGATTTGATCATCCCGATTCCAAGATTGAGATTGAAAGGCGTCAACCCCAAGGACAAGGCTGCCGAATGGGCCGCTATTTTCGAGAAAGGTAAGTATTTCTCCGAAGTGAAATCCGAGGGCCCCTTTATTCAATTCTTCTTCAATAAGGAATTGCTCTTCAACGTGGTCATCAAGGATGTATTGACTAGAACAACCGAATATGGTGCATTGCCGTTGGGAGTTGGAAAAAGGTTAGCTATTGAGTTTTCTTCGCCAAACATTGCTAAGCCCTTCCACGCTGGTCACTTGAGATCTACTATCATTGGTGGATTCTTGTCCAACTTGTATGAAAAATTGGGATGGGATGTCACTAGAATCAACTACTTAGGGGATTGGGGGAAGCAATTCGGTTTGTTGGCCGTTGGTTTCGAAAAGTACGGTAACGAAGAAGCTCTCAAGAAGGATCCTATCAACCACTTGTTCGAAGTGTACGTGAAAGTCAACCAAGACTTGAAGGCTGAGGGACCTGAACTTGAAGGCGGTATCAACGATCAAGCGAGAAAGTTTTTCAGAAGAATGGAAGACGGAGATGAAACTGCGTTGGTCCACTGGAGAAGATTCAGAGAATTGTCAATTGAAAAGTACATTGATACTTATGCCAGATTAAATATTCATTACCAAAAGTACTCTGGAGAGTCTCAAGTGCCAAAGGAAGCAATGGACAATGCCATCAAGGTATTTGAAGACCGTGGCTTGGTGCATGTTGATAAGGGCGCCAAGTTAATCGACTTGACCAAATTCAACAAGAAATTGGGAAAATGTTTGGTGCAAAAGTCTGACGGTACCTCTATCTACTTGACAAGAGACATCGGTGAAGCTATCGGTAGATATGAGACTTACAAGTTTGACAAGTCCATCTACGTGATTGCCAGTCAGCAAGATTTGCATGTGGCTCAATTTTTTGAAGTCTTAAAGCAGATGGGTTTTGAGTGGGCCAAGAATTTGGAGCACATTAACTTTGGTATGGTTTTAGGTATGTCCACTAGAGCTGGAACTGTTGTCTTTTTGGATGACATTTTGGAAGAAACCAAGGACAAGATGCATGAAGTGATGAAGAAGAATGAGGAAAAATACAAGCAAATTGAAAACCCGGAAAAGATTGCTGATTTGATCGGTATTTCAGCCGTTATGATCCAGGATATGCAATCAAAGAGAATCCACAACTACGAGTTCAAGTGGGACAGAATGTTGTCCTTCGAAGGTGACACTGGTCCTTACTTACAGTATGCTCACTCCAGATTGAGATCGGTTCAAAGAAAGTCTGGAATTGACGACTCCAAGTTGGCCAACGCTGACTTTTCCTTATTGGTGGAGCCAGTGGCCGCCAACTTGGTCAGACTCTTAGCGCAGTATCCTGATACTTTGAAGAAGGCTCAGAAGACGGCAGAGCCATCCACCATTGTTACCTACTTGTTCAACTTGAGTCACGTTGTGTCTCAATGCTACGACATCTTGTGGGTTGCTGGCCAAGAAGAGGAGTTGGCCATCGCCAGATTGGCTTTATACCTGGCTGCTAGACAAGTGTTGTTCAACGGTATGACGTTATTGGGCTTGACCCCTGTTGATAGAATGTAATGGTACCAATCAAGGTCAGACAAGTATAATGAAATAAACAAATGTAAATACTATTTGAAAAAAGAGTGTACTGTGTGGTGTTGGGCCTATAATGTTGCTATCTATTTGTTTTCAATTAGTGCAGCCGATCTTTCGCAGTCCACTTCTAAATATTTTTTTCTGGTACTTGAAAAACCAGTTTCTGTTTTGCAATCTGAAACTTGCAGTAGATCGTCATATCAGCAATACATACTCTTTCAATAGTCCCTTCTTAATCTTGCATTTCCAGTGAACTTTTCATAAAAGCAACTATTGAAGGTTACTTTGATCCCGTTTTTCCCAACTTCTAACCACTCGTTTGTTGTCAGAAACGGAGAAGTATCTGCTTCTGACACCCGCCATCGCAAAAGCCAAACATTGCCTTCAAACTAAGAAAGATCTGTCTTTACCTATCCCTTTGTTAATCATCGAATGAATCATAATATATAAAAACAGGTAATGTCTCAATCTTCAATAATAATCACCTCGGCTGAACACCAGGAGACATTAAACAACGTTGGTCATATGAAGTTGTCACAACTCAAGGATTTGTCCCGATGTATTGGGTTAAATGTTAGTGGAAACAAAAGGGCACTCTTTGACAGAGTGATCCTTGTTTTGCAGAAGGCAAGATCGGACAATGATGTTGTTCTTCAGGCAACCGTAAGAGTGCTAGTGCTGGAGATATTCAAAGGAAATCCATTGCCAAACTACTCCGTTCTTCATAGTGCACTAGCAAGTGGAGCATATCCATTTGTGGCAGCAGAAACTTCTGTTGATCCTGGTTTACTACCACGGGGCTCAAGTAACTTCAATCGGGAAATGATTGCGCTGCGAAACGGGAATAACTCCAAAACAGGTACCACTACAAGCTCTGGAATCCAGTTCCACAATTTCACTCCAGCTGCCCACAAAAAGCGTCAGGATGGAGAATCAATAGCATACAAGGGCCACATACTATACTTCCGAGAGAGCCCGTTCTATAAACTCAAAAAGATCATACATGGTGCACCACAGCTAGCTCCAGCTAATCCAAGCCGAGGCACATGCTCACATAAGTTCATACTTAGCCCTGAGGAAAACAGGCTTTTATTTGGGGATGCTGAAACTGGTGAAAGGGCACCCAACATCGAATGCTTCCTTTTGTGTGGTGTGTCTAGTAACCGGTACCCCTCAACATCTTCCGCGTATGTACAGTTTCCGCATCCAATAGAACTACACATCAATGGAACTCTTTGCAAAGAGAATGTCAAGGGTATCAAAAATAAGATTGGAACAGCACGACCTGCAAAAATAACATCCTTGATCAAGCCTGCTCCAACTCTTAACCACATTGAAATGGTCTATCTTGATACCAAAGTGTCATTCTTACTATACTGCTGCATAGTAGAGACTATAACAAGTGATCAGGTTTTGAAGGATGTATTAGCCAACGCTCATATATCTACTCAATCCACGATCATGGAGATCCGGAAAGAGTATTCAGGGCAGCAGGATGATGATGATGATGATATTATGATGGAAACAGTTTCATCATCTTTGAGGTGTCCCTTGACTTACGCAAGAATGAATTATCCAAGTAAATCCATTCATTGTCAGCATATCCAGTGCTTTGATGCATTGTCTTTTATTCAACTACAAGAGCAAATCCCCACTTGGGCGTGTCCAATTTGTAGCATTACGATAAGAGTTGCAGATCTTGCTCTTTCTGATTACTACTGTGAGGTAATTCAGCAAACAAATGAAGATGTGGACAGTATTGCATTACAACCTGATGGATCATGGAAGTTACCCCCTGCACTTAGTGAGAAGCCTGAGAACAGGAAGAGACCCCAACAAAAGACAGAGGAGCAGGTGAAAAAGCCAAAGATAGGTCTGCCAGAAATTGAAGTGATTTCCTTAGACAGTGAATCAGACGAAGAACTGGATCCTGTTTCTAAGCAGGATGAACCTCCCACTACTATAGATGCACTGTCCGACCCAAACCTGGTAAGTCATCTACAACCCGAACAACTGCAAGCAGAAGAGACGGAAGAAGAGGCACGGCGACGAATCCTACGACACAGTCTGAAGGATATTCAAAACCTGCCTGTAGTTCACCAACAGAATAATAGCCTACAAGGTATAGGGGAAAATACTGGCGATCAACTACATCAAATGCGCCCCCTTCATGCTTCGGAACTTCAGCACCCCAATCAGCTGAGCCAGCACTCTCTGGGTCTGCTGGAAGGACCGCAAGTTCCGTATCGAGCGTTTGATGTTCTGCAGGCGCATCATGGTATCCAGCCACTTCAGGGTCGTCAGCAACTCCAACCGCAACCACAGGGACATTACCAACGAACTGTACCAATGGTGTCCCTCATTAAGGATGGATTAGTTCAGGGTGTGACATCTCGAAATAAAGAGTTTGAAGGATGTAAAGGTGTTGGCGCGCTTGAATTGCCACCTCTTTCGTTTACGGATAACCTTACAGGGACAATTGCCGAATCCACGGCAGGCGTCAATCACATTACGCTTGCAAGGCAAGAAAGAAGGTACGCAAATAGAGGTCAAGATCTTCAAACTGGTATGCCTATAGACTTCTCAGTCACCCCTGGAGATAGTTTGTCTAATATGATCGGTCCGCTAGCTACACCGAATGAGAACGATTTCGCATTGTTTGGTAACGGGTTACTATACTCACTATTTATGATTTTGTATACCAAGGACCCACATGCTACTGGTCTAAGCGTAGGTCAAATCTACAATGAGTTAGTGACACTACATCCAAACATTACTGCCCCATCTGCTCGAGTTCACTTGGTGATAAGGAAATTGTTGGGTGCGTATTCAACTTTCATGAAAAGAGGGAACCGTTTCGTGAAGTACGCAATCATAAAGTTATCTCATCCTGGTGGGGAAGAGCTGTTCGCATATCCTGGTATATTGAGCGAACAGTACTATTTAAAGCACGAAACTGATTATGGGTTTAATAACTACGATACCATGGCTCAATTTTTCAAACACCCAAACTTGAGTCTCCTGCTGCTTGCCTCTTCAACTAAGATCACGGAAGGTGCTTTCACTCAGCAGCCACAACCTCTGCGTAACAAATTACCAGAAGGCAGTGAATTGAAAACTATTGAATTTCAAGGCGTTCGGAACGGTGCGCCAGACAGTGTATCACGGCAACATACTTTGTCAAGTACTCAACAACACCATGATGAGCACGTACAACAGGATTTGTCCAACATACGAACGGATGATGCACTTTATCTTCGAATGGAAAAACAACAGGAACAACAACGTCGTCAATTAATGCTTCAACAAGAGAGGAATGTACAACAAAGTGAAGAGGCTCGACGGCTCCATGTTCGTATTCAACAACAAGCCCTGCATCTGCAACAGCACCAGCTGAATGAAAGGCAATCATTGCAATCTCAGTATGCATCTGCACCTCAAAGTATCGCCACGACTGCGACTAATGTTCTGCAAATATACAATGGACAGAATGAATTTGTTGGGCAACATACTGTACTGAGCTCGACATTGGGTGGCCTTGAAACAGTGTGGCATTCTAACCATGGTAAGAGTATACCTGAGGATGCAAGTGGTGGACATCCTGAAAATTTGCATCGCACAAGTGACTATCTGGCTGAAAATCAAAGGAATATATCAAGCCAGCCTTATCAAAGAGTGGATGGCCTGGTGCCAATGCGCCAAACTTTCATCGGCAATCAGAACCGATCCATAGAGCAATTGCCGTTCGTCAAGCAAACAAGTGTGCCCCATCTTCATGCCATGCCACAACCATCTTCCACCTCATCACTGCGTCCACAAGGAGTTAATGTGGTGTCTCCCGTCAAACTGACTGAGGTTATTCTTGTTGAATCCAGTCAAGAAGACGAAGCTGATGTATCGGATGATGAAATGGAAAATCAACCGCTAATTCATTTGACACGGGCGAATGGCATGGCTAGGCAGCCAGTTCAGCATAATTTAGACAACAATTCCTCTACCTCAGATCTCACGCCCCTTGAGGAACTTGAGCATCCACTTCTGGACCGTACCATTGTCAGTGCACGAGCTGTAACGCCAAATGTTGGGCGAGAAGGAGCTGTTAACAATTTGAAATGTGTGGCACAATCCTGGACTGAAGCAACCAAAGATCCTGTACCCCCTTCTTTCACAACAGGCAAAAATATAATGCCAATGCAACCCCCAGTACAAATTGCAGGTCAACCTGTGGTAACGCATATAAGCTCGCATACGGAGCGCGTTCTGGAAGAGGCAGATGGTCGTCCTGTTGAAATGTTATCAACTCCTGCAGGTCCACGTGTGGTGGCAGAGTCGGCCGAAGGCGGTGTAAGTGTTTCTCAAAATAACCACGGTTCTAGCGTGGAGGCGCAGGTGCCTACTCCTTTGGGTGATACAAGGAGCTACGTGGCTGATGAAACAGCTAACCCGAGTTCGAAGGACGACATAGACGTAAACATAGGTGAAGAAACTTCCGAACACATAAGCACAGGTGATGATGCTACTGAGACCGAAATAAAGTCTCCAGCGCAAGAAAAGGCACGAAACTCTCAGGAACCCGAAGATAAGATAGTGGGGGTGTTTGGTATTGCATTCACGCCGAAATCACTCAAGGTTCAGCTAGATGCCGAGAAGACCAGTATTTCTCCTCTTAACGGGCAAATCAACAGCATGAATATCTCGAGTGCAGGTCCCAATGGTCGCGTACACACGCAAAGGCTGTGGAACAAAAGGCTCCATTCTACTTCTAATGCTCAGAGAGAAATGGAATATGCTCGGCTGAAAGCTGCTAGGGATGAAGGCAAACTACCGGAATATTTATAGAATATATTTATGTTCGTTTTCTAAGTTAAACCAGAACTAATTTCTTATAGTACATTGTGTTTATGTATGTTGTGCGCTTAGAAGAGAGACCTAAGGCAAATCTCGTTCTTCTTTTTCCTTTCTTTTTTCTTTGTGCCGTTGGGGTAATCTCACAATCGACAATATGATACAATTATAAATCACATAGGACTTGGTCCCAAGTAGTCCTCCTTTATACTTCCAATAGCATAAATCTCATTCACATCTGTTCTCGTACCAACAATCTTCAACCTCACTCTGGAGCCTTTTTCGATGTTTTCATCTGGACTGACGTAGGCTGGTGGGTTTGCAGATGGATTGAATTTCATATCAGATGGTATCAAATGGGTGCTGACAAACACAGATAAGGGACCCACATCTGCAAAGAACCCCATCTTGTTCACAGTACTAACAACTGCATCCACTACTTCACCCTTGAATGGCTTCCAGACAACCGCCCGATACTTGACTTCGAACTCAGCCATACCAGAGCCAGGCACTATTCTTCCTTTGCCAACATCAATGTTCATGCAATCGAGAACACAAACAATGTATCCAAACTGTCCAGTACACGTTCCCTCGACATCGCTCAAAAGCTTGTCTCTCAAAAATTTATCCATCTGGGGCCCAAAATATGATGGGTGTAACGTCAAATTCAACGACAAATCTTTCAAAAACAACATTTTGTGATATGTGGAGGCTGTCAGTACTTGGGAAGGTGTATCTTAAGCTATAGGTTTATATCCTGAAACTTCCAGCACTAGAGTAGTTATATAACTGGAATATGCGTACTTTTCCGTCCTAGTTAAAGGCGAAAGTGAAGTTTGATGGTGCAAAGACGATGAGTGGTGTGATAACTAGTCCAGCTATTACCTGTCCACTTATGGCTGTTGAGTTTTTCCATACAGAGAAGTAAGTTTAACAAAAAAAAAAATTCGAATGAAAAGTTACACAAAGTCGAATGTATGAACAGTGAAAAAATTGTTCTTAGTTGAGCTCTTAAAACACACCAACGGCACAAAACGTTTCCACCGCACAAACTATAAGATGTCTCAAAGGGTTGGTAATTCGGTTGTAGCACTCACTAGAGTCTGGCACCATGTGGATGTGGCTGCAGACCCAAGAACTTTGGGTCGTTTGGCGTCAGCCATTGCTATTACGTTACAGGGAAAGCACAAGCCCACATATTCACCCAATAGAGATCACGGCGATTACGTGGTGGTAACAAACTGTGCGCACATGAAAGTCAGCGGGAACAAGTTACAAGATAAGACATACTGGTCTCATACCACGCGTCCCGGCTCATTGAAGATCATCCCTATGGAAACTATGATTGCAAACAAGGGATACGCAGAAATCTTGAAAAGAGCAGTGAAGGGAATGTTGCCTAAAAATAAATTAAGATGGGGACGTTTGGACAGACTAAAGATTTACGATGGGGATGAACACCCTTATAAAGAGAATCTCATAGCCTTTGCGGACGAGATTGGCGATATGAAAAAGAAATTAGCTGACTTAGAAAGGTCGGAGGAAGAACGCAAAGCCCTTCGTGAGAACTATTTGGCTAACTAGTAGAACCGTAAATAGCATGTATAAAATAAACTGTAAATATCCGCCGGACAGGTTACCAAGCACATTACTCCAATATATATGTATGTATTTTCATTATTAAATTACAAATGGATATTTTTTTGGATGTGCTAGAAACATACCAATTTTATGTATAATGAGTCGGCTTTACCCCCAGGGTTCTCTGCTCTGTCTATCGCCAGCGTTAACCTCTCTTAGAAGCGAACACTAGCTCCCGATCTCTCTGTATATAATCTTGGAGAAATATTCATAGCCATGAGTTCTTGGAATAACAATTTCGCGGCGTATGGAATGTGAATTTGGTAAATGTTGGTCTTGTTCTTACAGGACCGACATTCAAACTGGTTCTTCTTCAAGTTGGCAATCACAGACATTAAACCACACATACCACAAACATGAACTCTAAAAGCATCTGAGGCTTCCATCAATCTCTCTTTCAAAAATCCTGCAGCACCATGTGCAATCATACAATCTCTTTCCATTTCTCCGAAACGCAATCCACCATCTCTCGATCTACCTTCAACAGGCTGTCTGGTCAATACTTGAACAGGTCCTCTGGCTCTAGCGTGGATTTTATCGTCCACCATGTGTCTCAATCTCTGGTAATAAGTTGGTCCCAAGAACACTTGTGCCATTAACTTCTTACCTGTGTGACCATTGTACATAACTTCGAATCCTCTGGAATGATATCCATGTTCTCTCAATAACTTCGAGATGGCCTCCGCGGTAACATCCGTGAATGGAGAAGCATCACCTTCCAAACCTGACAAAGATGACACCTTCGACAACAAACATTCAATCAAGTGAGCAACTGTCATACGAGAAGGAATAGCATGTGGGTTAATGATCAAATCTGGCACAACTCCTTGTGGACTAAATGGCATATCTTCATGTCTGTAAGTCACACCTATAGTACCCTTTTGTCCGTGTCTGGACGCAAACTTGTCACCGATTTGAGGGATCTTTGTTGTTCTCATTCTTACCTTCACAAACTTGGCACCATCTCCATTAGTAGTCAATAATACTTGATCCACAATACCAGATTCTGTACTTCTCAAAGGTGTCGATGCATCTCTCTTTGTGTGGTATTGAGTTCTTTGACCCAATTCTTCTGTGTCTGGAGGGATTGGAGTAGTCTTACCAATAATAATATCCTCACCACTGACTCTGACACCAGGAGCAACCAAACCATCATCATCTAACTTTTCATAAGTACCATGCTTTAACCTCAAAGTGTCAGATCTAGTTGGCTTTTCAAACGTTTCTAATGCTTTCATTCCTTGTCTCTTTTCTAAATCCATGTAAGATCTGAAGAAAAGAGATCTGAATAAACCTCTGTCAATAGAAGACTGGTTCATGATCATAGAATCTTCTTGGTTGTATCCAGAATAACAAGAAATGGCTACAATGGCGTTTTGCCCTGCCGGCAATTCTCTAAACTTCAAGTGCTCCATCGATCTCGTGGTAGCCAAGGGCTTCTGTGGGTAGTATAAAATGTTTGCCATGGTATCCATTCTAACACTGTAGTTTGTCAAGAATACACCCATAGCTTGCTTACCCATAGCAGATTGATAAGTATTACGTGGCGATTGGTTGTGATCGGGGAAGGGAATAATCGAGGCAGCAACACCCAAAATCATAGAAGGATGAATCTCACAGTGAGTGAATGTATGGGTGTTGCTATTGAAAGTGGGCTTAATTCTCTTGGCAGGATCCAAATCCTCTTCTTCTAATTCCACCTTCTTCTCACCGGCAGTAGCCTTGGAAGCTTCTAAGTCTTCAGGGGTCATTGCAATCATAATAGTTTCTTCTTCCTCAGCATCGACATACTCAACTATACCATCATTCACTAAGGATGACCAGTTGTAGTTATCCTCAGCGTTTGCTTCGTCATCATACTCGTCGTATTCCAGGTTTATCAATTTGTGAATGTTTTCCTTTTGCAATTTCAATTCACCAAAAGTTTCACTTTCGCTATCATCATCAACAACAAACAAAGGACGGTAAACTCTTCCAGCATCGGTGAAAATCTTAAACTCCTTTTCTCTGATGTCTCTGATGATGGACACTTCGGGTGATATATCTCCTCTTCTTCTCAAGTTTCTCATTGTGTCAACCAAGTGAACTGGTTCTCTATGCGTTCCTACCCAGACACCATTCACAAATACTCTAGTAGAATCTGGAGAGTTGGATGGAACGTAGTCTTCCAATGGCTCCATACCCCATTCTTCCAAGAAATACAAGATAGGTTCAGATGACGTACCAACAGAAATACACGACATCAAAGATAAATTCTTTACCAAACCACATGCTTGACCCTCGGGGGTTTCTGCAGGACAAACAAGACCCCAATGGGTATTATGCAATTGTCTTGGTTTGGCAATTTTACCGTCACGACCAATAGGTGTGTTAGTTCTTCTTAAATGTGATAAGGTGGATGAGTAAGTGTAACGGTTCAACACCTGAGACACACCAGCTCTTGAAGACATGGCCTTCTTCTGCTCACCCCAGTTACCAGTTGCCAAAGAGTATCTTAATCCGTCTGTGATAGTCTGAGACTTCACAGCCAAAGTTAAGTTGAACTCCTTGTCATTTTCGACGCATCTCTGCATGTAGTTGTAAATATCCTTCGTCAACTTCCTGAATAAGATTCTGAACAAGTTTGCGAGCAATGGACCTGCCAAGTCCAATCTCTTCTTACCAAAATGATCTCTGTCATCTGGCTCCTTACGCTCCAAGGCACATAATAACAACCTGTTCACCATGTAACCCAAGAAGTACGCCTTCCTTGTTTCAAAACCTTCCTCTTGAGTAATATGTGGTAACAACTCCTTTTGGAGAATATCTTTGGCATATTGAATACGTTTTTCTCTCCTGATACCTAAAACACCTCTTCTACCAATAAAGTCCAAAGCTACTTCTTTCTCCTGAATCACGAAACCTTCCTCCACACAGGGCTTTAACATCTCCAACATTTGCCAATCATTTGCATCATAACATATGTGCTCCAATATATCACCGTCAGGAACAACACCTAATGCTCTAAAAACAATAACAATGGGTATATCTTCTTTGATGTATGGCAAGGTGGCTTTGATAGTTCTTCCGGTGGTTCCCTTTTCATCTCTTCCATATAATTTGATTTGCATGGATGAAATCAATCTGGACCCCTTTTCAATAGCAGATCTGATTTCTGCAATATGGCTGATGGGAGAAGGAGCAGCCTTCTTGAACACTTGTACAATGTTGGCAGCACTTCTCTCCTGGGCAATTAACACCTTCTCTGAACCGTTGATCACAAAATACCCTCCCATATCGTAGGGGCATTCTTTCAACTCATAGAACTCATGTTCGCCCAAATCCCGTAACATACAAAACTTAGACCTCAACATGATTGGCACCTTTCCCAAGTATACCTTGAATTGGGGGTCTTCGGCACCACTGTCATTCAAAGTTTCCTCGACCCACTGTAACTCGTTATTCACTCTCTTGTTGTCATCGGATTTGAAAACCCTTTTCGTCATATCTACATAGAGTGGCGACGAATAAGTCAAGTTACGCAATCTAGCCTCCTGTGGAAACATGGGATGCGTTGTACCATCTCCTTCTGTTTGAGTAGGCTTCGAGATGTAAATCTTTCCAAAAGTAATCTCATAACGCCTGTTCTCGTTGTCATGCTCAGAAGTATGCTGGGCAGGCTGGTCCAAAATTAAGTGAGAGTCCTCCCATACCAACTCCTGGATAGTTGTCTCTATAAACTCGTCAAAAGAGTCTAACTGTTGGGAAACCAAACCCTTCTCATGGAAAAATGACGAGATGACCGTCCAGCAATCTTCTGGTGTGATGACCAGTGAGTCGCTATCGTATGAGTAAGGATCTTCTTGTGACATTCTCTGTGACGAGGGCAAAAGTGTACGGGTAGTTTTCACAGGTGCTTACTCTTGTTTTGAAAAAATATGGTGAATATCTGAGACGATGAACTAGAAAGATACCTTGGAATGTATACGTAAGGCTGTTTGGTCGTGTGATCCAGTGGGTTGGGTGGTGTTGGTGTTGGTCAGGTCTGGTGTGTCAAATTGTAAGCGAGCTCGCTTTTCAGGTGTTTTTTTCGTTGTACTAACTTTGTTTGTCGCCGCTTGAAAAATTCATTACCCGGACATAAGTCTCGAAAAAATTTAGAAATCTGAAAAAGTATATAGAACCGCAGACTGAAGATCGGCCTAGAATACCAAAAAAGTCTCTCACTACACGGTCAACCCCATCTCGCATCATTAGTCATGTCGTTTTTGTGGAAAACCCCGGTACGGCTTGCTCACTTTAAGCCAGTCAAAAACTACCCGAAAATCAACGTCAATGACGTTAAGGTAGAGAGACCTTCGCTCCAAAAGGGTATCATCAGAAAGACCTTACTCTCGCAACAAGTCAAAGATACATTATTTCCAGCAACTGAAATCACAAAGTTATATAAAGAAAACAACAAACCAGTGCCAAGGAAGTACAACACTAAAAGTGAAGAAATTTCGAGAAGAAACTACGAATTCCAAAAGGAAGCCTTCGCCAATGGAGAAGCTCACTTCAGAATCGGAGAAAAGAACGTCTACTTCCCTAAGGCAAGAATCATATTATTAAGACCCAACGCCAAGCACACCCCGTATCAAGCAAAGTTTTTGGTGCCTCGTAATTTCAACAGATTAGACCTCAGAGACTATCTTTTTCACGTGTATGGATTAAGAGCCTTGAATGTAACCGTTCAGTTGTTGCACGCCACGTGGAAGAGGGATAACTCAGACTTGGCACGTTATAGGGGTGTACAGTACAAGAAGATGACTATTGATATGGAAGAGCCATTCGTGTGGCCCGAAGTGCCTCAAGAAATTGTACAGCAGGCCAAGGAAACTAGACAAGAGCACACCAAGATTGTTGAGCATAACTTCGGTCAAGGTTCGGATCTTAAAAACAAACCCATGGAGGCATTCGACGGATTATACAAGAAGCCAACCTTATCAAACGCCTTCATCCCGAGAAGCACAAGGGATACAGGTGCTCTCAAGGTGGAGGAATTGAGAAAGGAAGTTGAAGAAGCTGAAAACAAGAAGATGGTAGCCAAGTATTTAAACCTTTAGATAGCCCCAAAATACATCATGTACATACTAAACAACCTCAAGGTGCAAAGTGGACTTATCTCTACGGAAATGTATCATGAACATAGATATATTCTGATCTAAAAGTAAAGAAATAAACAGTAACAAATCCTTCCTTCCCAGCTAAAAAAAATATATTATCATTGGCATACTCTTTAATGATAATCCAGTCGTAAGATGAGACAAATAGTAAATAAGAAAAAGAGACAGAATATCGATTCATAGGCCCATTTTGTATTTGTGTACCTTTCTGCAACGATCCCTTCCATATTACCAGATCCAACCCTTCTTGTTGTCCTCGGCCTTTTCTTGTGGCTTTCTATTGGTAAGTTTGTCTTGTTTTGGCACGTCGATGAAATCGAATTCTTCGTCTAGGTCGTCAGATACAGACTCAGAACCCTTTGTAACATTCAGAGTTGATGGAGGTTTTTCTTTTGATGGCTGCTTATCTTGTTGCTGTTGTGGTTGAAAAAACTGGTTTATGAAGATATAGCTTCCTTGATCCATAAATTTAGAAGCAAAGTTCGAAATGTTTGCAGTCGCACCGCTAGCTGGCGACTCTGGAGAAAAAGATGATGTACCGGCCCCGCTATTTGTCGAAGGGGATCTAGAGACAAGGTTTCCTAAGTAATATGAAACATATTGGCTCGCGTTCCCAAGACTGATGTTACCCAAATAGCCATTGGCAAGTTTCTTGAAGTCGTATTTCGAAAGAAAATCAACCTCTCCTTCTAGCCATGGTTTCAAATACGTATGGTAGCACAAACCGCAGCCATTCTGCAGAAAATGGATCCAGTCTTTCGTCAAGGCTCCTTGACTGATATCCTCCGTATTGCGAGAGGTAAAGATGGGGAACACCAACCATGCGAACAATATTGTCTTCAAAAGAGAATAGAATGGAACTGCATGCTTCAAAAGTAAGATGGATTCAATAACAGAGTAGGACGCATACACCACCCAGTACACAAGCCATTTTTGTGTCGTCAACGAATGTGCTTGTAATAATTCCTCTTGGCGGAAAGAAGCATCTTCACTCAAATCTGATGTACCAGTAGCCCTTTTTAACAAAGTCACTACCGGTACTTGGATTCCCGCGATGTTCAAGTTTCCGTAGTTGGCAATACTGGCAGTCTTTTGGTACTTCTCCAAAGAATTATAGGTGGCAAAAATAGGGTAGATAGTGGAAATACCCGTGCTAGATGCGGTTAGTACGAAATACACCAGTGCAATCGGTTTTACAAATACGAAGACAGTCGAGATAAGTGCATCAATGCCTTGTCGGGAGCGAAAGGGACATGATAAGGGTCACTACCACGCCCTCGCCCCTTATTATTAATCCCACTATTTCCATTTCTTTACCATATCGATTAGGTTTACGTACGATAAAAGAGAAAAAAGGCCGAACATTCTTTCTGTTAAATTGTTATGATAGCTAGTGGTTATAGGGTATGTGAGTAAATAGCTAGTCAGATATAAAGAATAATTTGAGTAAAGATATAATAAGAAACGTATATAAAATATGTTTAGATGTGCACCTGTATGTAAACTGATAAGAAAAATGATTACCTTTATTACGCATAAGGATGGGGTGTCACACAAATGATAGATAAGGTGACACAAAAAACGGTGGATTACAAAAGTGTTTGGTGGGGGAGGAACAAGTGCGCATTTCCATGTGTTGCCTTGTAAAAGGTAAATATATGGTCTGTCTATTGATAACACAATATATAAGAAATGAAGACGGCTGCTGCCCAAATACAAGGTTTGGGCATCATGGAGCTTAACAGATGTGTTTCCACATGCTGATTATAAAGCCATCTACGGTTTTGCAGCCACTTTTGCTGCTTCTTTATAGATAAAATACATATATGGAAAGTTATCAGCAGATAGAAGAAGGAATTGAATATTGAATGTGTTTTCACATAAACACCAGCAATCAGCAAGCAGTTGAAGTTTTATGGCGATACGAATTGGTTATGTGGTGTGCTCCAGGCATGAACGGTACTGTGAGTTTTCACTTCTCTGAGTAGACTGTAATCTTGCTCCGATACTTTACTTAGTAAACTGTAGTCAGTACTCTCCTCTGTTGTGTCAGTGTCTCTTCTTCTCCTTCTTCTTCTTTTCTTTTTAGGTTTTGGAGGTACTGCTTCCGGAACTGAGTAACTCCTCTTCTCCAATGCGTCTACAGTCCAATCCCAGAGTCGTTGTGCAGACGCCATATTGGAACCTTCCACAGTTGGGTAAGCCTCTTGACCTCCTGTTATATAATACTTCCCACCATCTGTTTTGGCTGTGAGACCGGTGTCCAATGCTGCTCTTAGGGTTGCCAATGAACCCTCTTCATTTGTCACACCTATGGTACTGTTTCCTGCGCTAAATAAACCCTTGGCAAAAAGCCCCACAAACCTCAATTCCTTCCAGTGGTTGTATAGAGCTGTGTTGAGTACAAAGCCTGGGTGTACCGAAACACTGAGGATGTCAGAATGGTATTTGTTCAAGATCTTTGCAAATTGAATCATTGCCAATTTTGATAACCCGTATCTCACCCAAGTAAATATGTAACTTGGCATCTTGTTGACCATTGAACCTGGCTCAAATCGCTTATACACAAATTTATGACTGAATGACGACAATAATATTATTCGGGGCTGAATTATTCCTTCCGATACAACATTCTTTTGAAACTGTAAAAGTTTCATTGTGAGTAGAAAGTGAGATACATAATTGACTTGGTACTGGATTTCAAATGCATCCTCTGTCATTTCAAACGGAATACCCATAACACCTGCATTACAGATTAATATGTGTAACTTTGTCTCTCGCAAGGAAAACTGGTAAACTGCCACGCCCACGGTTCTCAAATCGCTCAAGTCTATGTGGATATAATGAAGTTCACCGAGCCAACGCAAGGATTTCTCCATGTCCGAATACTCGTTGACTCTGGAGTCAGCTTCATCCTGAATATCCTCAATCGCCCTCAAGACTCTCTCGTCGGATCTCCCTAATATGTACACGATATATCCGTGTAGGTACAAATGTAGCACAGTATACCAACCAATTCCTGAGTTGGCCCCGGTAATCACCACAACTCGTCGGTCGGTAGCTGGATTGAGGAACGGACTGCAATCCGGGTCGTAGAAGAGTGAATAGTTGAGCACCTTATGATTTACGTATGTCATTTGGCCCGATATATTTGTTATTGCTTTTCTGCTCAAATATTGTCCTTACTTTCGTGGTTGTCTTTCAAAAGGCATATCCAGGACCTAAAGAGAACTCTTATAATTTGAATAATACAAGGGAAGGAAAGAAAAAGGATGATTTGGTATAAGATCCCTTTATTAAGGTTTTTTAAGTTGACTACGAAAACACAGTACGAGACACAAAAGATGCTATCTTCCCCCATCAAAGGGAGGGGGACGCCCCATGAAGGTTGGGACCTGACCATTCATCTGCAACCCCTTTTCGGGAATTTCTTATGCATACTGTATGCAAAGGTTGCTGGCGTTCGTCGCTTAAAAATTATTTTTTTCTTAGAGAAATATGTTGGGGTTATTGGCGCGGATAGACTTGCAAGATGGGATGGTCCCATAACCCTGAGATTTGATGCCCACAGTCTGCATCTCTTGGCGGAAGATGTGATCGTAGAATTTGACAACTTCGCACCGAAAGCGCGGGGTACTGTAGCACTTTGTGATGGTGGGGTTGAACCAGATTGCAATCATGTAAGTATTATATACGCAACCGAATGCCACTCTGCAGGCTCTATACATGTACTTTGCGTCTATACAGATAACAAAGTAATTAAGAAACCTATGTTGACGATCGCAACAATAAAGATCTGCTGCAAACAATAAAAAAAAAATTAGCAGATCTTTTGCGCTACTGGATAACAGCTGTTATACACACCAATTGAGTGGAGAGTGCAGAGAGCAGAAAAGGTGGAAGGTCTCTTCTTCTGCCCGATTTTTATTGAATTTTTCTACTCTATTTTCTCGCAATTTTTATGGGGGCTGTCTGTTTTTTTTTTTTTGTATTCCTGAGCATTTTCTTGTTGCTTGCTGCTGGCGCAAGTTCCACAGGAGGTTGTCAAACTCGCACCAGAACTATGTTAGCCTGGTAATTAAGTCGTCTAAAATTGCAACCGTCTCCTGTGGACTCGCAATCCAAACAGTACAGGCACTCAAACGAGCTTTGAAATCGTTAGCTCCAACACTGGCAAATTGGTCACCAACATGTAAACTTTCCGCTTTCAAAATAGGGCAATAATGGTGGTTGGGGTCCTTGCACAAGTATCTTTGTAAAGACTCCACCCCCAAACTTTTATCGCCGATATCGACCCATACATCTGAACCACCATTGAAGGCACATACGCGAATATCCTTTTCCTCGTGCTCGCCTAGGTCGCGGTGGAGGTCATGTTTGGGGGCCTCATATCCAGAAGAGTCAAGCCGGATTCGAAATGAGTTCTTCGTTTTACTTAAAATCTGGTTTACTTTGATGGAGCACGACAAAACCATTTCCTCTAAGTGCTCTCGAATAATTCTGTAACCCGGATTTGGGATGATCCCTACCGATCTTTCCTTTTGGATAATTGTGGTGTGTGTCTCCAATCCGAGCTTCTTTTGGAGGTATCTCAAGTGTATTGTAGCTGTATCCATGATAAACAGTATCTCTTTGGTATCCCAGTTCTTCATCAACGGAAGGTACCATTCATCTGCCTCAATAAACTTGAAATTGTGGGTCTGTGGGTCGTATCTGAACAAGTAATTGGATTCACCGCCCATCACCAAAAGGTTAGATTTCTGCTCATCAGTCAAATCTGTGTTCGCCTTGATCGCCTCAATGAGACCATGAAGTCTCTCCGAATACTTGTCTGCTCCAGATTGGCCAGGGTAACCTGCCGCAGTCACCACCCCAACAAATAAGTTTAGCCTCAAGAGATGAAGAAGTCTGGACACAATAGCCGATTTTTCTGTCAAGGAGCTGCCATCATTGTATAAAGTAACATCTCCATCAAAAGTGACTAGTTTCAACCTCTCACCGCCACTATCCAACAGCGACTTGTATATTTTCAGAATGGACAATATCTGTGCGGTGTTCAATATGGAGCGGACGTCGTTGAATGAGGGTGAAACTAATCTCCTTTTAGAAATCAATCGTCTCTCGTCTTCTATTAAAAACGCCTCACATAGTGGGAGGGGTGTATAAAATGATCCAACCGAAGGGACAAGTTTCCTCAACCTACTTTCGACGAATTCATCAACCCTTCCATCGGACAGCTTTCTATGGTTCTTTAGGTTCAAGTCATCGATCTTGATTGAATGATCAATGAGTCGCTCTACGTCTCTGAATACAGATAAATACCCCTTTTGGCATTCGAGGCCAATCTGTTCATCTTGGGATGCCACGTATTTCTCGTACGAATCTGGGTCATCAATATACTCATCGAACTCGTTATCATAATTCTCAACGTCAGCCCTCAATACAAACGGAACTGCAAGAAGTCCTTTAATCCACTCAATGAACTCGTCTCTTCTATGTGCTTTTAATGCGTATTCCACTCTATATCTTGATGTCATTACTGGTCAATGCCTATGCGTAGTTCTATATGCGTTGATGGAAATGGGAAAGATATCAGGTTTTTTCTTTTCGATACCTCACCGGAGTTCCCCACCTCGTTTTCCCGATATACGAGAAAAGCTGCACGGAAATAAACAAAGAAAATAATATGTGAACTTCGGACCTTGTACAGGTAAGCTTTGCCTGATAAGATTCAGTGACTTGCTTCCACGTCGACTCTGCTTCGAAGGACCAACTGCTAACATGCCCCCCCTGTTATTACCAAGAATGGAGTTTACACCTCTTATAAGTAGCTACAAGTGGACGGTTTGTGCGCCTTCATTGTTTCCTTATCGTTCTGTATTATTTTTACAATTTGTTTCTATATCCTAATTCCCTTACAATCCAGATTGAGCTCTTCTTCTGTCTCTTTCCTCAGAAATAGACAACTTGATACCCTTGCCCTTTGGCAAAGACACCCATGGCTTACCAGCTTCTTTACCAACAACAAAAACGTTGGTCAATCTGGTGACGAAAGTGTTCTCCAAACTGTCCTTGATGTGGACCAAGTCGAATCCACCCTCGTGCTTCTCTCTGTGGGTAATAACACCAACTCTACCCAAGTTACGACCACCAGTAACCATAACCAAGGCACCAGTGTCAAACTTGATAAAGTCAGTGATCTTACCAGTAGCCAAGTCAATCTTGACAGTGTCGTTGGCCTTGACCAATGGGTCTGGGTATCTGATGGTTCTACCGTCATGGGTAACAGCGTAAGGGATACCTCTTTTTCCTAATTGAACCTTCTTCACCTTACCCAACTTGTAAGAAGCTTCTTCGTTGGTGATTCTGTGAACAGCAAATCTACCCTTCACATCGTACACCAATCTGAAGTTCTCGTTGGTAGCCTCCAAGGTGATCACATCCATGAAACCAGCTGGGAATGTAGAGTCGGTTCTCACCTTGCCGTCAACCTTGACGTGCTCTTGCATGAGAATGGCCTTGACTTCTCTTCCGTTAAGTGCATACTTAAGTCTGTTTCTCAAGAAGATAACCAATGGCAACGATTCTCTCAACTTGTGTGGACCAGCGGAAGGTCTTGGCGCATATGTACCGCTGAGCTTGTCCAACATCCAGTGGGATGGGGCTGCTAATCTCTTAAGGTGCTTCTTTCTAGGGGAAAGATGTTAGTAAATGCTTTCTACGAGGTTACGAAGTCGCTTGATAATCGATGCATAGTATGGTGATCAGTTCAGTCATGTATACCAAACGTCAGTACAGAATTTTGGAAGTATCAGTGTGGCCACTTGATATCAGACACCACGCAAGTCAGTTCTCTCAAAGAGAGCAGAGGTTCGTCTACTACTCAAAGAGCATAACATTTGCGTACAAGTGTTGTCAATTCGTACAAACACCAACTAATACAAACAATTATCAGACAAGGCTCCCATCCAAGTTGATTCCGTATTAAGGGAAGAGCAACTGGTTACCGTTAAATTCGACTTCGAAAGAGAATATGGCTCTCTTTCGAAATTGAATCGGCGTATGTGTGTTTCGTCGAGAAAAATCTCGAGTACTCCGGAGTTTTTGTCAAGCTACTTCGCACATCCACACGCATAAGAGTGTCTAGCGGAATGATTTGACTTACGGGCCTCTTGCCATCTTGATAATGTTTTTAGTACTAAGTTGTGTAAAGAAAATAGAAGAATTTTCAGCTGAAGATAATTTTTCGCATGCTTATATAGGTCCGTTGTTGACTTTCATGCAGGTTTAGTCTATCACGTGATAATTTAGGTGTAAGCCCTAAGTAACAAGTATAGCCAAGAGAACTGTATCTTATATACTACAACAGAGAATGTATCAATATCTCATACGGATGGTGTAGTTTCTTGAGAGTGTGTATTAATGCCTTCATGCCATCATTCGAGATCTCGATTTTTTGTGTATAATGGATGAGAAACAAGTGGCTGCAAAATTGGTATTTCGCTCAAACATCAGCATAATATGTCAATTGACCTTGAGGCAGGTTCCGTTCCAAGAGAAAGAATAGGTTTCATATATCCATATTCACCTATTTTACTTTAGTATGTCATGCTAGTGCGTGGACTAAGATCCCTGCGAGGCATCAAATCTCCACCGACAATAAACCATTAGTAGAACTCGGTGCTATCATCAACCTAAAAACAGACCACTAGCTCTTGTAATAAGAGTTGAGTAGGTAGCATTGGGGCTGAGTTTTGCCCTATGTGGTTTTCCGATTCTTCTAGAACTATTACTCTCACAGGCATATGTCTTATTTCGTATATGTCAGTATCCCAATTATCCCAAGAACCTCCTGATCAAATGCATTGTTTCATGCAAATTCGGGTACTAATTAGAAATTTCCTCCACTTTCGTACATACCCCTTGCTTGGGAAAAACATAATAGCGAGTGATGCTCATCTTACCCCGCGATTTCTCCCCTGAACCCATATCTTTTTTCAAAGGACATCTTAGCCTCCTTCGGGGACAGAGACGAGAATAAGTGCCTGTCTACTAAAAATGAGAAGGCGATGCCAACATTCTCAGATAACTTTGGACCTTTGCAAGCATTTTATGACTTCCTATATTAACTATACGTGCTATTTGAGTTCATAATGGCAGTAGATCATCCCCTATATGATTCGTTTAGTTTCCTATTGTGTGTGGATCACTTCCATTGTTTATATGGAGAAGAACAAGTCTTCCTCTTCTCTCACAAATTTCAAGTTTTCGTGGGGTACTGAAAAGGAGGGGAGCCAAGAGGTTAGGGATATCAAATTTTCCGAAACATGGGGTAAAGTCCCCACACACTTAAAATTGGAAAGCTTAAAAAAAACGAACTCTATCTCTCCAATGAGTCTGATGATACCTGTAAAGTGGCTCATTCAGCCTCTAATGTTGGAGTTTGTTGTGATTGTGAGTATTTATTTGCTCCCTTCATAATTAGAAGAGCTTTGACTTCTCGTCATCGAGCTTACTGAGTGGGGCATTCATGGCGGAACCGTGTTCAGTAGGAATATCTGATTCGACATTTTTGCTACCGTCCAATGGGGATGTATTTGAAATAGCCAATCTCTCAACTCTTGATTTCTGTGTCTCTCTTTCGACCTCAGTACCAGTCATGACCTTGATCCAGTCAACGTTCAATGCAAATGGTCCGTACTGTTTGTCCAATAAACCGATACCAACAGTTTTGATTTCGCTTTTGTTGAAATCAACACCATCTTGGATAACTCCCCAGTTGGTCATCACGAAATCGTTTAACGGGATCACCACTGTTTCCCACTCGCCTGGGTTGTTCAAGAACAATCTGTGTTGAAACAAATCGGTGATCAATGGGGTGTTTGCCTGGATATTGACCAAGTACTTTCTACGGTCTCCCTTAACCCGCAACACCAACGAGGAAAACTGGGACCAGTCCCAGTATGGTTCTCCTGAGAGCCATGATTCCTTTTGGTCCTTTGTTCTGAACATCGCGTACCCAGATCTGGTAACATCAGGCCGATCTTTTGGTAAGTCCAAGTTTAAGTAGCCGTGGAAGATCCCCGAGTGAGATTGTGGGTCGTAGTCAAATGCAGCTGTAGAATAACCACCTAATTCCTGATCACATCTAGTCATGATACTCCCCAATGAAGCTTCAGGTGCATTCTTGAAATCCAAGAGCGTTTGTACAGACTTCTGCATTTCAGCAGGTCTCGAGAAGAGACTCTTCAATGGAGACGTCAATCCAAGGGTTCTCAATGACATTCGCTGAATCTTGATTTGATAAACAGGTCTTTTAATTATGGGTATGTGTCGTTGTTTTCAAAGGAATAGCCTAAATCAACGATGATAGATACACTATTTGTATTTTGAGTTCTTCTTTTTTTTTTTTCTGAATGCCTTTTTTTTTCAACCTCTTCTCTATAAAATTGTGATTTGCCTCCTGCGATTTGGTTGCACCTAGTAGAATACGCGATACTATTAATTGTTGTTGAAGATATGCCAGCGATTGAGCTGTGGCAAGATGGTTTAATGACTTTTCTACTAAAATAGTTTCTGTATCAGATAGTTGGAACTAAGTAGCAGGTATTGGATCGGGAGAATCTAGTGGAAAACCCACCCCCTTTATATGATTACTCAGGTGTACTGCCACCCCTCCCCATGTAGAACCTGAAAGAACGCATGAAAGCTTAAAAAAATAATATTGTATTACGTAAACTTCGGAATCGGAGTAGAGTGGGGAACACATGTTGCATCTTTCTCCACATACATAATCACAGCCATCAGTGGACTCCGGGAGTGATAAGAGCCTGCTCGCATTTCGATAGGGGGATCAGACAAAAAAAATAAAAGTTGCTGTGAATAAAAAAAAATAAAAAATGATTCAGCTGAAAAAATATCGTTGCATTTGGTAATGATTTAGATAAACCCCACACATGCAATTATACGCGGGCACTATTCGTATCACTGTATGTCAAGGGAGCGACCAAGTGTGGAGAAGATGACGAAATGAAAAAAAAAATATAGGGGAGATACCTTCTAGTGCGCAAGATGTTACAATGAGGCAGGCAAGGGAGTAAGCTGGAGGACAGCCTCCAAGCGGGGATGTATGTGCGCCTTTATAGCACTCCTATCTTATTGTTTTTGGGAATTAGTCTTGTCACCTTATGGTCAAAAGAAGGCGGAAACTCAAATGGATGCACTTTTTACGGGAGTAACTAGTTTGGTTGCTAAAAGCTTATCTTTTGGGAAGGGGAAGAGAGGAGTGGAGAGCATTGCGCACCGTTGAATCTAAAAATCGTATATCAGAAGCAGACGCTACTGGGCAGAGAAGTTTCGGGGTGGAGACAACTTACCTGCTTATTGTGTTTTACCTTCTTACCTTGAGCACCTGCTTCTTGATTGCCAGTTGGTGTATACTGGAAGTAAAAATTTTTCATTGAAGTGCGGTTGCGAATGCAACCACACCTAATGGCAGTTGCAGTGAGATTCGGGGCTGAAAGTGTAAAAGAGGGGAGGGGTTAGATGGTGGGGAGGAACTTGTACGTTTTCTTACAAATATACAAGAAAAAGTTTTTGCGGAGAACCAAAGAGTATCACATTTGTTTGCTTGTTGGTCATTTAAGCTTTTAGGTCGAGGTGGGGGTGTACTTGTTGTACAATGTGAAGGACGTGAGTTTAGGACGATCAAGTGTCATTCTTCTAATGAGCTATTTGTCACGTGAGTCACTTTGTACACCTTATATACAGGTCCTATCTTTTGAATGATCCTCGGCACAAGGGCGCCCGCACACAGACCATAATGAATAGGTAGGGGAGAGACCCGGACCATCTAGGAACAGAGTATGATCCCAGCCTAGTGAATAAGTCTGACAAAAATTGCTGAGGAGAATATCTATGAGGAGTAACAGGAATCTAAAACCACGGGGACCCATATTTATAGCCACCTGCCTAGGCAAAGTGAAGTTGTCGCTCTACCGTCTTGTCAGAGTAAACTAAAAATGAGTAAAAATTTGGAAATTGCGAAATAATACATACGTCATTGCACATTTTTCACAGAAATTTCTCTCTCCTTGTCTCATCTACCTATGCTAACTTATGTGACAGAGAGATAGGTATGAGAAACACAAACAATCCCACTGACATGCATGTCAGTAACGGCATTATTGACATCAGCGCTACACTTTTTGGGGCCTCCAAATTCTCCTGTCAAACGCACCAGGTACATAGGGCAAAATTCTCATACAGCCGCACAATGAAACAGCAAGCCTGCATACACTTCCTGCTATAGAAGAAAATTATGAAAAAATAAGGGAAAGATAGCAACCTGCTGCAAGCAATTTTGTGTATAGCTATGTTAGGGAATGCCTATAACCTTTGAAACAAAGATTAAAAAAAATTCCACAGACCGAAAAAGCTAACACTTGGGTCTCTTCTTTTTTTTATATAACCATCTCAGGTTTACTTCCCCGTACTAAATTTGTTCGATACCACACCCTCTCAAACATGAGTAATAACGAGTACTATAGCCAACAACTGGCTCCCAACTATGAACAGAGTCAGCAGCAAAACCACTATGGTCCACTAAGGGGGAAGGACTTAGAGGGTCAAGCTGACCCCTTTTATGCTGAGCCTCCCCAACCATCGCCTGATTTCGACAAGGCATTCAAAATTGACGGGCCCAAATTCAACGACTGGCCGTTCACTCTCTTCTTTTTGGCTGTCCTCGGTGGATTCATAGCTATTGCCGGTATCACCTTGAATGCTCTCAGATCCACCTTCCAATTTCAAGGAAATTCCATTTATGATGCGGCAAACACTTTTTCTATGAACACGAACACTATTATCTTGTTTGCATTTATAGTTGTCGTTGGTGTGGTTGGATCTGTGCTCATTATCTTATTTGCTCGGCTTGCTCCTAGGATATTTATCACTACGGGTTTGATTGCAAACATTGTATTGAGTTTGGGTACCTGCATTTACTACTTTGTTGCACACTACTATTCTGCCGCAATTGTGTTTTTGATCTTCACATTATTGACCGCATGGGGTTACTGGAGCTGTCGGTCTAGAATCCCCTTCAGTGCTACCGTGTTGGAGATTGCCATTGATGTCATGAAACGCTACCCCTCCACTTTGACCACCTCGTTTATTGGTATTCTTGTAGGGGGTGCGTTCAGTGTTTTATTTTCGGTTGTTATTGTTGCTACCTATGTCAAGTTTGACCCGAATGGAGAGAACCCAGGATGTAACATTGCTGGAGGTAACTGTTCGCTGGCCAAATTGGTGGGAGTCTTAGTGTTTGTCTTTTTCGCCGGCTACTACATTTCCGAGGTAATTAGAAATGTCATTCACGTCACCATTGCCGGAGTGTACGGTACCTGGTACTACTTAGCCAATTCCGACCAAGGAGAACCAAAATCACCAGCATTGGGTGCATTTAAGAGAGCTATGACTTACAGTTTTGGATCTATTTGTCTTGGTTCATTGATTGTTTCTCTTATTGAGTTACTCAGAGCTGTCATTCAGTCCCTCAAACAAGACGCTTTCAATGCTGGTGACTACTGTGCTGGTTGTGGATTCTTAATTTTGGACATTATCATTGGATTCATCGATTGGGCTGTCCGCTACTTCAACAAATATGCCTACTGTTACATTGCACTTTACGGTAAATCATACGTAAGGTCAGCAAGAGACACATTTGACATGCTCAGATTCAAAGGTATGGATGCTTTGATCAATGACTGTTTCATCAGCACATCCTTAAACATGTATGCTCTCTTTGTTGGCTATGTCACTGCTTTGTTGGCGTACTTGTACTTGAAGCTCACCAAGCCAGGTTACAACTCTGATGGAGGATACTACGCTCCTGTAGTTGCATTCAGTTTCCTCATTGCAGGACAAATAACCAGAATTGCACTCACAGTTATTGACTCTGGTATAGCCACCTTCTTCGTGGCGTTGGCAAAGGATCCAGAAGTGTTCCAAATGACAAACAGAGAGAGATTCAACGAAATATTCAAAAACTACCCACAAGTTTTGGAAAAGATAACTTCTGACCACTAAATGGTATATAACCTACCTCTCCAGGATTGAACTTAAAGCTGTAATACATATTTGTGAAGTAAAAGTCTGTAGTGAAGCCAAAAGCGATTTCTACCGGAGTTGAGTGTAGGCGTATTCACTTGCCTGCATATACCTCCTATTAAGTACAACCGCACCACTACTTTTCCACACTGCGTAGATTGTGGAGGCGATTAATCTTTAACCTGTGGCACGTAGAATTGAAACATGTTAACGCTAGCTATTGGTGACCTCTACATACCAGACCGGTCTATACAGTTACCCTCAAAATTTGTCAAGTTATTGTGCCCAAATCCTGGCCAAACACCCTCAAATAATAAAATATCGAAAGTGATATGCTTGGGTAATCTCACACAGTCTTACGAAACATTGCAGTTTCTTTATACGCTCTCGCCATCTTTCGACATTGTTAAAGGGGAGTTTGATAACTCGCAACTCTTATCTCAACAATTGGGGTCATTATCCTCCACAGATGTGCAAGTACCATTGTATCTGACAACGACTCACGACAACCTCAAAATAGGGTATACTAATGGGTATCAAATTGTACCCAAAAATGACCCGTTATCGTTGCTCACTTTTGCAAGGGAGTTGGATGTGGATGTATTGATTTGGGGAGGCACTCACAAAGTGGAAGCATATACTCTTGATGGGAAGTTTTTCATAAATCCGGGAAGTGCTACAGGAGCATTCAGTTTTGACTGGCCCGAACGTTACGAAGATGAGGAAGAAGAAGTGGAGCAGGAGAAAGATGCGAATCAGGAAGAGGCTGAATATAAAGAAGAAGCAAAGAATGAAAAGGAGGAGCAAGAAAAGGCAAAAAATGAACATAGTGATACTACAGAAGGGAAGAAAGGGGAAGATAAAGGAACGGACAAGAAGGAGCTCAACTTGAAGAGCCATACAAGAGATACAGACTTGGAAGAGCCCATCCCATCATTTTGCTTGCTCGACACGCACGATTCAACGTGTACATTGTATATTTATACATATTTAGATGGAGAGGTAAAGGTCGACAAAGTGAGCTATACCAAGGAGAGTTGAGGGGATGAAGACTGGCTTCTCCCATGCAATATATATCATGCTTGTACTGATGAGTAGTGTAGCACAAACTCCTTTTTGATCTTTTCCCAGTTGTGAGGGTCGAAGAATATATAGACACCCTTTTCGACATCCTGACTCACTAAAACTGGCTCAATATTACTATCTTTTGTGAGCCACACTTGAATATCCTTATGGTATCTCCAATTTCTAGCCACAAGTTCTCTGGCGGCGTACTCTTGTAATGTGTCTCTTGGTCTCATATAAAAAATATAGAACAAGGTTTCATCCGAGAAGGATTGAATTTTATTGTCACAAGGTTCAGGTGCGGGTATGATGCTTTCGGAACGGATAGACTGAGGTATCGAGAAGTAAGGTTCCACTTCTGAGCGTGAAGTCTCGGCCCATGGAGAGGCCAAATTACGTAAAATCTTAGAGTCTTTTGTCAAGTCCAAACCCAATAAGTTTATATCCTGCCCTATCGCGAAGGAGGTGTGGTCATTTTGCTCCATGTTTGCGAGGTAAGCAAGTCCCTTCAAGCCATATTTGTCCATATCATCAGCATTGTCCGCAGTTTGTGTACTGCTGATTGGGGTAGCTGCCGCTAAGCCAGGAGGAAGAGCTGCTATGTTAGTAAATGTCTAAGATGTGTACCTCCCAGTGGCACTGGAGGAGCTCCCATTATACATACGCATAGTCACAAAAAAAGTAGTGGAAGTGCTGTGGGGTTCGAAGTGTGAAATCGACAGGTGTAATACGCGGAAGGTGAATGTCTGTACGTTCTACTCAATAAAGTCTCAAGGTCAATCTAGCCAATGCAGTTGACTACGAGGAAAATGATTGACAGGACGGCGCCATATGCTCGAGTTTCGCACGACAGAATTTACAAGCAACTAGCATTTTCAGCGGTTCACGTGATCGCATCGAAACAAAGGTGATAGCAGAGGTAGAGATGAAAACGTATCTACGTACTCGCTACAGCACATTTAGAGACAATACAACGATGAGTAACAGATATAGACCAAATATAATAATAACTGGAACACCCGGATGCGGAAAATCGTCACATGCGATAAGTTTGGTATCTCAACTTGGTAGCAAATACACTCATTTGCCAGTAAGTGATCTTGCAAAGGAGAGGGATTGTATTGATAGCTACGATGAGGTATTAGATACTAGTGTGGTGGACGAAGACAAGCTCCTAGACTCGCTTGAGATTGACTTGGAAAAAGGTGGAGCCATCGTTGACTGGCATTGCTGTGACATATTCCCAGAAAGACTCATTGATCTTGTGGTTGTCTTGAGAACCGAAACCTCTTTGCTCTACGAAAGACTCGAAAAGAGAAAGTACAAGCAAAACAAAATTCAAGAGAACTTAGACTGTGAGATTATGGAAGTGATCTTACAGGATGCCAGAGAGTCATACATACCAGAGATCGTCATCGAATTGTTTTCCAACACAGCCGAGGAAATGGACGAAAACGTGGACAGAATCCAGGCGTGGGTAGAAAACTGGGTTAAGGATCATCCTGAGGGCGTTACAAACGTGTTGGATCCTGAATTGGCAGCCAAGTATAAGCAGCGGGAAGAAGAAGAAGGTGATGATGATATAGGAGATAGTGATGATGAGAATTAGCTTTAGATACTCATTCTAATTGAATGCATTCTGACTTCACATATGAAAGGAGACATCCTTTCTTCGAAATCATCCTCGAAGAGGTAATGCTCTCGTGCTACATTCGTATATTTAGTTTCTTTGTATTATTCCTTTTTTATTTGCCTATCGATGCACCGTTAACTTTCCTATTCCCTTTTGTTTTATTCTGTTCCAGCTCTACTCAGTAGATCAAGTGAAGTAAAATCCTTCTGAAGGAGTATAATACTAACAACCCCACAAGTACTAATAAGATGTACTTGCTGTTCGTGACAGCAATGTACGACCACTTGGCGGTCAAGCGCTTGATGTTATGTCTTTCAATCTCGGATACACAGTTCGCATTCTGGGTGAAGATATACTTGCTCTCTTCAATGATTTCCAATTTCTGCTCTTCCGTCAAGTTTGATCTAGTCAAGATCTCGTAATCCCTCTTGTAAACAACTCTCAACAAGTTCTCGTCGGCAACGTCAAAAGTGAAGAAATTTGTTCCAAGCTTGACTATTTCCTCATGCTTTAAGCCATCTTTTTGTGGGAATAAGCCAGATGCTCTGGCAATGGACGACCGCATTATTCTACCCCCCGCAAACAATGCTAAGTACATCACATGCATGTACGCCAAGAGAAGGTAAGGTTTCTCAGCTGTGACTTCTTCAATGTGCTTGACAAAGTTGATTTGCTCGCTCAACATTGGTTTCAAGAACTTAGAATCGTCGTTATCATAGTAGAAAAGTAAATCTTGTTCAGCCTTTTCACGTCTAGCAATTTCGGGCTTCCAGATCTTGCTCAAGATTGGAGTCCACTCGCCCTCCTTGTTCTCGAACTCTCTATATAAACACTTTTCTATTGTTGCGAAAACGTGGTAAAACGACTGCAAACCCTGGCGATATATTCTTGGATCTCTGAAAGCGATAGCCATCTTTAAAGTTATCATTTTGTCGATCTTGTTGTGTAGCTGGCGTGTATCCTTGTTGATTCTGTTAGCCAAGGCACCAACATCGGTGGGTGAGGGTACAATTTCGTGTTGGCTGAGTTTGGTTGTAGCACCGATTTCTTGGACCGACATGTTCATATATTAATAACAGAGAAGAATGTTTCTTATACTTCTATAGTGTAAACAGGGGAAATCAAAGTTATTAAAATTGGTCAGGAATACTATTACTTTTATATGTTTGCAGCATGGGGAAATGGGGGATGAGCCAAAAATACGTCTTTGTGTAATAACTTGCGGATATATCGCGAAGACCGAAGCTCGGACCACAATACGCGTGTGTGTTTTTCTTAGCCTTGGGGTACGCAAATAGCGGAGGGCGAACTACAGAAAGATAAACAAGAGAAAGCTAGGCAACAAGGGATTAAACATCGAGGGGTAAGGGGAGGGGGGCCGATCGGACATCACAGCCTGAAAATGGATAAAATAAATAAACAAAGCATTATAGCTGGCTGCAACAATGTCGAGTAGGCTTGCAAGCTTTCTGACAGTACTTCCATTTCAGCTCCCCCATCCATCTTTCCTACAAGATCTCCACAATAGCAGACAAAGCCATCGGTTATGTCTGTCTCTAGATTTAAATGACCGGTATTTGAAATCAAAAAAAAGTGGTACACAATGGGCAAATCTTGTCTCATGAATGCCACCTATGTATCAGCTGAGGGCTTTCAAGGAGGCCATTTTTGGAAAGTACATGTCACTAGGGATAGGTTTTTAGGCGGTTATTAGTGCTGGCACTCATAATCGTACAAGGTACTAGTAATACCATGGCGGCGCAATATGCTGCATACTGCACATAGGGCACATACAAACACACTGAATACCCCAGGCATCATATCGGCACCACTTTTTGAATACCGAAAATCATGGTCGGAAAAGTAGTATAGCATTTCACATATAGCTCCAAATCCAAGCTCTTCGATTTCTCACTTATCTGGCTTTGTCACTTTGGGGTAGTTGTACCCCCTTAGAATCCGACTTATTTCCGTCGGAGCTTCTCCACAATGCATGATTTTTCAGCATCATCCACACGACCAGTGGAAAAATTAGTAAAGCTGAAACTAAAGTTCAAGCAGTTGCCTCTGTAAAAAGAGACGACTCCAAGTACTTCCTTTGTTATATCTGAAAGTAGTATATACGCTGGTTTAGCATCATAAGCAACCTTCTTGAGTACTTGCTCATATTTACCTTCATAAGCCATTTCTGGAAACTTTCATTCAAACATTCCCTAGTTAACTCCAGTTTTTTTATCTTCCGATGGTTCAGGTATTTGAAAACACCCATACATTCAACCACGATTTCAAGACCGTCTCGTTGGCATACTTAAATAGATACCCCAATCCATTTGCCAAGCATGTACTCAGTCAAGATACGCTTGAGGCATTTGTGGATGAAAATGGGTGCTTACAAACAACGAAATTCATAATCAAGAGGGGCCGGTTGCCCAATTTCATGACACCATTTCTCGGAGGGAGCTTGGACTCGTGGATTATCGAAAAGACTTACATCAATCCAAAAACTGAGGTCATGCTAACCTACACATCTAATATCGACCATCGCAAATTCATAAGGGTGGAAGAATACTTGAAGTATTCGGGAGCCGGAGACTGTACAAATGTGGTGAGCAAAGTCAAGTTTTCGTCAAACTTGTTTGGATTCAAGCAAAAGATTGAAGAATGGAGCAGAAATAAGTTTTCCAAAACGTCGTCGAATTCGAGAGAAGGCTTGAAGTTTGTGATGGACAGGTTAAAGGAAACCAGAGCATGGAGAGAAATGAAGAGCTCATCATAAATGTTAATGCGGTTATTTTAACAGAAGTTGCTGCAACGCTTTGGCGAACAGTTTAAAACAAAAAAAACGTTAGCCAAATGGGTTACATCTACAAAAGACATCCTATCGTAGGAAAAAAGGTCCTCAATGGGGGTATTACGAAACAAATATTTATGCATGTTGCAAGCTAGCAACCAAATCCAAGTTACGGTGAAATGGGAAAATGGCAATGAAGAAATTAGTGCAGTTCGGGTGCAAAAGTTGGTCCAATACTGAGTATGAAGTGACCATACGGTGAGAAGGAATGAAAGCACATCTCTCCGTTCAGTGACAACTTCATCTTTAAAAATGGAAAGAGGATGATGCCTAGATTCAGCAGTTTCTAACATCACCCTTCTCCCATTGTATATAAATAAAAATCATCATCGTAAAGGATACTGCGAAAGATTGCGGTATTGAATTTTCTTGTCTGGCGCCCCACTTTAGTGCGTGCGCGCTTAGAGCACCAGTTACCGCTAAATATTTCCCCGGAACTAATTAATGATAAAGTATGCTTAGGTGCTTATCTGCAGCCACTCCCCACTCACAAGTAGCCACTGTTTCCTTTTTTTTTAGTTACTGGCATACAACAATATTTCTTTTTTCCTTCACTGCCGATCCGAAGATAAAGAAAAAGCTAAATCCAGCTTACTTCTCTGTCCTGATCTATACTTGTTACAATTATACGCTGAGGACCAATATCAATCTATATCCGTAACTTCCTGTCACGCATAAAATCCCTGCATCGGTTTCTTCTAGCAAAGAAACCACTTGAGTCACTGTCCTTACCACACATTTCCGTCTCGCCACATTCATCCCCTGTAAAACCCATATCTATATTGCAATGGCCGACTCGTGTCACTCGTATGGAATATCGTCCCGGCGAGCTATTAGAAGAAGATCCCTGATAAACGAGTCCCCAGCAAAGGTCAATGAACACATAAGCGGAAAGGCTCAGCTGGCCCAACCGCCCCAGCAACTGTTGCTGCCCACTGCTCCCACCAAGTATGGAGAAATGGATGTAGGTGTGCCACAATCCAAAACTGGAAATGAGTCCCAACAATTTATGATCACTCCGTCGTCTGATGCTGCGGCTGTTCCAGTCTCCAGTCATTCAAAAGCTCGCAGCTCCTCCTTCAACTCCACATCCTCACCTTGGTTCAGAAGAAATTCATTTTTGTCGTCAGCAATGATTGAAAATGAGCATTTCTCCGTGTATGAATCACCAGCGTACTACTCACAGAGTTCAAGCTATAATATAATTTCGCTCAAAGAATCACAAGGTTTTATATTCAATCAAGACTTGTTTGCTTCTCCGTACCAACAGCTGCGTGCCCTTGCAAACGAAAGAAGATACAGAGCAAGTTTCAGTCATCCATCATCAGCATCCAGGAGAGCGAAGAGTGCGGGGAAGCGAAGTGCGAGTGGGACATCTGACAATATTAGTACTACGACTTCTCCGTCTCCACTGTGCTCATCTCTTACAAAGGGAAGCGTAGAACTGGTTCTGAATTCACTGATAGAGAGACATAATACTTTGGGAAGAAGGAGACACACATCCTATCTTGAAAGCCGGCCTACATTTATGAGGCCGCAGTACGATTCAGCCATTACAGATGACGACGACGAAGGTGAAGAGGGTGGCAATGAGCCAGAAGGTGAAATGAAAACCGGTAAACGGACAACTGATCCCAACAACCAAGTACTGGCTGCAGATGAAGTGTTAACTGATGGTGAGGCAGATGGCAGCGAAGTTGATGTCGAAGAAGATCACGATGACGATGACGACGACGACGACGATGACGACGATGAAATCGAAGTTGACGAGTACGATGAATACGAAAACTCCTACGAGGAGTCTGGCGGAGGCTATCAAGTTCGCGTTACAGAAATCATTGTGAACGAAAGTGATAACTTCTTCCCAAAGTTAGATTAAACATATGATTTTGTCTTTTTTTGGACACTGGATCCTGCAAAACGTTTACCGGCAGCGACAATGAGAGTACAGACGCAACTGATATAAAAACATACTGGGTAGATTAGGTTATATAGGTCATAAATAAGAAAAGAATAACCCTTAAGTAGTAATTGGGAATACGCATGTTAACTCTGATCAGCGAGGAAGAAGTTGCAAAATTCCTGCATCTAGATTTCAGGTGAAACCAGAACTGCGATGGAAAAGTAAGTGATTGACGCTCCACGCACAAGTTTCATCAGCAAAGAAACCAATTACATAGCCCGTGGCCATGGCTGACAAAGCAAAGTTCGAAGAACTCTCACTCAAGTTCAACGGTCAACAAAACAACCTCAACGAATTCATAGCTGCAAGACAACAGTTGGAGACACAGCTTCAAGAAAATAAAATAGTATTGGGGGAGTTTGACCACTTGAACGAGTCTTCCAAGATATACAAGTTGACTGGACCTGTATTGATGCCACAGGAATATGCGGAAGCCAAGCTCAATGTGAACAAAAGATTGGAATTCATAGAGGGAGAAATAAAGCGTGTTGAAACAAAAATAAGCGACGAGGAACAAAGTATAGAAAAGACAAGAGATCAGCTCCTTGAAATCAGAGCAAAGCTACAATAGCCGATGGTGGACAAACCCAATTCTAAGCTCTTGAATATTATTTGTATTTGGCGGTGTATATAGGAGCAAGGACGCATTCATATCATGATTAAATAAAGATCACATAGGCAAATAATAAAAGTATACGATCTAACCTCTGATCCACTGAGACTTGATAAGATTAACCAAACTGATGGAGTTGAAAACTCCCCACTGCTCAACATTGGAGTAAGTGTCACCCAAGTTGTCGAGAGTGCGTGTTTTGCTATCCACAAACTCGTTGGTATTTCTGAACCCTTCACTAGCATCTTGCAACATGTACATTTCCGAACTCACATATATGGTTGAGATTCCTGCGCGCTTAGTGTACCAGGCAAAATCGTTTGATATGTCACCCGCATAGTATGCTATGTCGTCGCTGAGGTTGTGCAATTCCTCTAATGACTGTGGCAAGTTAGTTGGAGTGGCCAACTGCGACAATCCTGCAGCAAGCTTCTTGATAATTGGTTCGTTGTACAGAAGTCTTTTCTTTATCAAGTAGCTTACTCTGTCGTACTCGTCTGTTATTTGATGAAATGGAGATTCCGGATCGAGAATGTGCTCCTGAAGTTTGGCTCTCAGGATCTTGAGCCAATGCAACATCAAGAGAAACTCGAGTGATTTCCCATCAGTATTCGAGGTGAGCACAGAGTGAATCGAATCAGGGTATTTTAAATCATGGATAGATTTAGTTATGCAGTAACTTGAGAAGCCATACAACGGTATATTCTCAATAGCAGCGTTTAAAATCTTGGATTCAACTGTGTCCGGGTTAACAATTAAGTTGGACGATGGGTGGTCTTCTGAATGGTAACTGCGGAAAAGTGAAAGTCGGGATCCTATGAGGGCTGTGGGTGCCCGTATTGGAGACACCAAGAGTGGTCTGAATCTAGCTAGCATAATTGGGGGGAAACTCGATCAAGTTGACAGTTATAGGAGAGAAACAAAGGCAGACTCAGAGACTTTTGAGTGAGGCCATTTTTTGTTGCATTTGCTGTACGCATACAATTTGAAAAATCCTGCACGGTGATTGCAATACATATGTATGTCCAAACTGAAGGCAAATGACGGTATGCTAGAGAGAGAGGAAGGGCTTTAAACGAAGGACAAACCAAGCCATGCTTGTATGTATTAGTTAGGGGAATATTCCAGATTAGATGTAATTCTGCTTTTCAGATTGCATTTGTGTCGACGATTTCTGCCACTCTGCCTTACAAAGTAACTCATACTAACGATATCAGATCAAACCTTGGAACGATTTACCCACACCCCGTCATGCAGTAGAACAGGAGAATGAGGTTGGACCGGCATTGATTCCAAATATCTCGATTGACAGTCGCAGTGCGTCTCTTCCCGTAGCTGACTACTTTGTGGTTGCTCCTCAGAGTATTAAAGTCATCACGAATGCTTTGCTCGGCGCCACTCAAGTGGCAACCATATCCATAACATACAACATTTCCGATCAGAGTGAATCTGACAAAGTCGGAAAAGATGAAGAAGAAGATGAAGACTATGACGAAGACGAGCAGCTCTACAGGGCTTCCAATTCCAGACCATCTGTTTACAAAGACGAGAGTGTACCAATATTCCAATATTCCAATGGGAATAAGACTACCCTTTTTGTAACTACTCCTCACTTTACCAACGCCATAACCAACAACGCTCTCTCCCGCAAACTAGTGGAGGAGTTTGGTGGTTGCATAAAGGCTTGGGTGACTCTCGCACCCAGTAGCTTGAACAATGGGCAAGTAGTCAATAAACTCGACTTGGCCAGTCGTGCACCTGGTGGACCCGACTCATCAACCCATCCATCACCAGCATATACCTTGATTCCTTATTTGAAACCCCCACACTTTATTACTGGTATTTCCGCTGCAGTGAACTCGGTACTAACTTTGAAAGAAAAAGCCCAACTTTACTGCTTGATTTTGAACTCTGATGGACAGCCCGGATTCGAGATCTTGGACACTGACGCAATTGTCGACGCTGCCTATATACTAGCAGAATTTATAGCCCCAGAGGCTACAGAACGGGAAGCAATAGTGAGCAATGTCAGCAAAGCAGTCAGAAAGTTTACAAAGTTCTCGGCAGGAGGAATGTATTTGTAACAGCTAGGTGTGTCAAAGGCGCGGATATTTTCGAATAATATAACGAGTAACGCAATTTGTAACCTGTAGCAAATACGTTATATATTTGTACGTCTAAACCAGTAGCATACATATACAAACTGAGAAATGAAATGAAAATGTTCACTGCAGCTACTGTGCATTGGAATTTCTCATCGACAAAAAGCAATTCCACAACACACTTATGGAAGAACTGAAAGGAACCTGAAAGTTTCGTGGTACAAGCAAAAAATTGAAAAACTGTACTGGAACCCAAACAGAATAGTTGATGAGCAAAGTCTTTAAATATATTTTTGATAGCTTCGCTTTTGCATCTTTCCAAGTTCCATTTTCGAGAACAATTGTACCATACGTGAAAAAGCAAAACAATGACACCGGGGAGAAGCAAAGTTGGTCAGCTAAAACTTTGCGAAGCACCTCGATGAATTTAGGGTCTTTTGCGTAGATGGATAGAAATTTATACCACCAGCACTGGGCAAATGACATTATGAATCCCCAACACATAAATCCTGCAAGTCTGTTAAAGTTGTAATACGCAAGTGGGACAATCGGTTCCGTCTCAGGAGCGTCTAAATCCTGTCTAATAACGTCCTCGTCGTCGCTCTGGATGTAGTCTATAAATCTTTCTACCCCTTCATCGTCGCTTTCATATTCATATGGCCCGCCTGCACTTGAATTTGGCACCACTCTGGGGTTGTAGGTCACCCTTAGCGGGACCACCGTTTGGTCGCGCTCGTGAATACCAAAGCTGATAATTGGCCTGTGAACGCTGAAACTTAGTATTGTCTGAGCCAACGTCTCTGAAATCCCGTAGAGTACCAAGTTGGTAACTATGATGGTGATGAGAGAAGACTTCATATACAATGAAGTATATTTTGTAGTGAGGCGGAAGAGAAAGGTAACTAGAACGCCAATAATGCAGAAGTTTAATAGCGGGATGTTGAATATTCGTACCGCATTCATGGATCTAGTAAACGTGCTTATAGCATGTAATCTGTCGTAATGGGAATTCTCAAGGTCTGGGATCGACACTTCATCATCGTCAGGCAAACTGATCGGCATTGGGGGAAGTTAAGGAGCAAGTGAGGATATTCCAATATTGAGGAAAATATAGGATCGTAGTTGAAAAGCAACAGTTTTCGCTATATTGGAGATCCTGTGATCTTTGTGATATGAAAAGACGAAACTCTACCACTCTATTGCCACTCTATTGCCACTCATTAGTGTAGTCCAGGCTATCGGTAATAAAATGGAGCAGTACGTTCCTGCACAATTGCGTTTCATTCTCAGATCCGGGTAATTATCATTCCTGACAGAGCGCACTCGCAAACTCAGAAGGCCTCCAATCAAAATTTCTTATTTGGCTCTTACGAAAAAAGTCGTGGAGCGCATTTTGCAATTTCAAGCTACGCTTAGACTTACAACCAATCTACCGCCAGAATCAACTAGGTAATCGACTCGACCCGCCACCATGTCCTACACTCCTGACACACAACCTATCAGAGGACCTTCGCCTCCATCCGAGTACGAATTGATCGACCTGGATCCACACTTCAACAGAGTGGTGGGATACTTCAGAGCATCCGACTATGCTGCTTGGGGTGCCTCTACCGCCGCCTTACCCTTGGCACTTGTTGGTTTAGAAAGATTGCAGTCATCTGCTGGACCTTACAAGGCTCCTACGAAGCTCCCAGGTGGTGCTTTGAGATTTTTGACCTTCACAGGGTTTGTAGGTGGATTCTTTTTGGCCTACAGCAGATCATCCCAGAGATTCTTGGGCTGGAAGGAGAACGCCAGAGAAGTAAAGTTGGACAGATACGAGATCAAAAAGCTGCTCAGCGAAGGAAAGCTCCCATACCACGAGAATGAATCTTTATTGGACGACAGATTGAAGGATATCGCCAACAGAAACTCACAAAACTCGGCAGCGTTGTTGGCCATCATACCTTGGTTCAACTTTGTGTACCACCCTTACCATGGTGTCAACATTGAGAAGTACTACGAGACGCGTGAAGGAGAGGAGAGCTGGGGTTTTGACAACTTGAAGCCTTACGAAGAGATCAAAGCCAAATATGCCTCGCGCGTGGAGTAAAGATACGATCTCATTTTCACAACTCCTTCCCTAACCTCTCCCATTTACATCCAAACCGAAAGGTCAGCGCATTTTTCTGCTCACATCTGAGGCGTTGCTGGATCACACATCGTGTACAATAGACAAAAGCACAGCAGCGTATTTTACACCGGTCAGATATAACCAAGAAATCCTTGGTGTTCATGGCTACTAAGAGTGATGATACGAGCATTCAAGACGAAGAAAATAAGAAAAAAACATATAATAATATATTACATTGCATAGACAGAAATGAGCTCTTCTTTCGTTCTCTGGAAGTCAACTCAATTGAGTATTTGATTCCATAGTGAACCTAACGTATACGTTGCGCCGGCAACTTCTCGGTAGGTTTCTCTCGCGATATCTACATAGAGTTTACCTAACGTGTATTCTACTCTCCACCGAATGTTAGCAACCCCAACCCTCGTCTGTTGATATTTCTGACAGCGATTTATTCGCAACCGACTAAAAGTCGTGACATTACCGTGTGGATCTAATCTTTTTGTTTTGTAAACACAGGAATACATATTCAAAACGGTGCGCTCGCACAAGCTATAAACCTACAAACAAGTGCCAATTTGCAGTTTCCCCTTCCTTCTACCCACCTGCGACCAGCAAATGAGTGAGGAAGTCGACTATCGTACCCTTCCTCTTGAGGAACGGCTTGTAAGCAAGGTCTGGAAGGCTAGAAAAGACGGCTATGAAGAAATAACAAAGCAGTTTGAAGATTCAAGAAATAGCAATGACACTTGCTTTCAGCAATTCAACCAACAACCTCAAGATTTCAAGAAGATAGTAACTGACGCTAATGTTGTTGCACAAGAAAGCGGAATCCAGGCATTGCTTAAGTTCCTCGAATTTGGAGGCACAGCCAGCAATGTTGCTCGCTTGAGAGCGGCTGGAGTGGTACAGAGCCTCTGTGAGAAGGGCTTGGCATCCAATAGAGCGGGAACAAAGGAAAAATCCATTCAATGCATACTCATGTTTGTGGAGATTTCAAACGAAATTGATGCCGTGATCGAAGACATTTTGGGCTTCTTGGGTAACAGGCTCCCAAAGTTGGTAGCCGGGTGCGTGAACGCGTTGGCCCAAGTGATAGCTAATTTTGGATGTAAAGTGGTATCTGCAAAGTTGATAATTCCACAATTGAGCAAGCTATTCAGTCATGCAGATAAAAATGTCAGAGCAGAAACCCAAAAGTTAACAGTCGAGTTATACAAATGGATGAGATCTGCTTTAGAAACAATTTTGTTCCCAGAGTTAAAGGAAATACAGAAAAAGGACTTAAAAAAGGCATTTGAAGAGGTCGAAAACGAAGTGCCTACGCAGCAAAGATACACAAGACGGCAACAGGAGGAAATCGAAAGACAGAGAAGAGAAGAAGAAGAACAAGCTGCCGCCGCTGCTGCTGCAGCCGCTTCAAATGAGGGAGGCGATGTTGAAATGACTGACGCAGATACTGATGGAAATGTGAATGCCGAACAGACACCTGAATTTAACCCCTATGACCTTATAGAGCCTGTTGAAGTGCTCTCCAAATTGCCAGGAGATTTCCAGTCGAGAATCTCGTCAGCGAAATGGAAAGATCGGAAAGAAGTGTTGGAAGAAGTACATTCCCTTCTTGAGAAGACGGTAAAGTTGGAAACAAAAGACGACTACTCGGAAATTGTGAGAATCTTCAATAAGTGCATGAAAGATGCTAATATCCAAGTAGTACAGATTGCAGCTAATTGCACGGAATTTCTAGCCAAGGGGTTGCAAAAAAACTTCCAGCGTTTCCAAAATATCATCCTCGCATCCATGCTTGAAAGAACTAAGGAAAAGAAGCCAAGTGTTGCTGATGCGTTGAATAGCTGTCTCGACGCAATCTTTAAAAGTTCCTCCTTAACTGATGTCTTAGAAGAGACGTTGAATAGCATGAAGCATAAAACACCTCAGGTGAAGATTGCCACTACAAACTACTTACAAAGGTGTCTTGCTGAAACTAGAACTGCGCCTAGGACGAATGAAATTGATAGCATTATGGAGGTCGGGGTAAAGTTATTGACTGATTCACAGGAGCCAGTGAGAACAGCTGCCAGTGAAATGATTGGTACTTTAATGAAAATCACAGGACCAAGAGAGTTGAACACTTTTTTGGCCAACATTGATGAGAATCGGAAAACGAAACTAATGAAATTCTACGAAACTGTCACCGTAAAAGCGGTCAAGAGTGCTGCTCCTGTTGCCCCTGTTGCTGCTGCTGCTCATGCTTCCACACGTAATAATGGTACCGCTGGCCCAACAAAGAGATCTAGCATTCCAAGTAAGCCAGTGAGGGCGACCCCAAGCTCAATTCCTGCTCACACATCGTCATCCGGTCTTGTAACTGGGACCAAGAAACTAACACTTCCTTCAGCAGCATCAACCTCCGGATTGAAAAAGCCGCGAGCAAGTCTCAACTCGATTCCTACCAAACGTACAGCTACTTCCCCAGCCAAAAGGGTAGACACTGATTTGCCAAGAAGTACCTTATCCAGAAGCGGCTTGGGTTTTGGCAAGTCAAGTATACCTCCAGCTTCATCTGCACTTCGAGCTGGTGGGGCAGGAGCTGGAGCTGTGGCCAACGATATCTCATCAGCAGAGAGGGATGAACTTAACAGGTTACGTCAGCAATCTCAGCAATGGAAGAAACAAGAGGAACAGTACAAGCAAGAAATTGAGCAGAGAAGTAAGGAATCACACGATCAGTTTGAACAAGAATTACACAATCTACAAAGAAAAAATGACAGCTTGATGAAGGACTATAATAACAGCTTGATCACTATCAAGCAAAAAGAAACACAAATATTGAGGTTAACCAGTGACTTAGAGAGCTCCAAGCTCAAAATCCGGGATTTGGAGCAATCTCTTGAGTTGTACGAGTTGCAAAAACGTCAACATAGCCCAAATGATCTTGGGCAACAAAGAAATGAGCAAGACCGCGGAATAGACGGAACCCAGGAGCACAAACAAACACAGTCCTACCTACAACATGAAGTCTCCCCGAACGAACACCAGCAGCAAAACCGTCATAGCATACATACGTCACAGCGACTTCCGTTCAATAGTGGAGCAATCAGTACCAATTCAGGCATTTCCAGTCACAATATCAACAATAGTGGTGTGAATCGGTATTCAACTTCCTTTCTCAATGACTATCCAACTACTCGCATTACGTCAGGAGAGCTCAGTTCCCGAGTGAAAAGGCTCTCAATCGACCCAGAATTGAGAGAGTCGGGCGCAGATGGTCACAGACTCAGTAGTCCACGGAGGCTTACAGAAAACACCAACACATTCGGAACAACACACAGAGAGGGAACATCCTTGGATACTAATAGTAATGACGATAGCTGGAAGAGAGCTGCAGAAGTGACCAACCAGTTAAAAGCTAGAATTGAAAAGATGAAGGCCAGGTCTAGGGTTAATTTTTCTTAATCGGGTTATGTATGTACTTAACTTTTAGAAATAAGAAGAATGTATACATTTTCTATAAAAGATCCTCTCTCCTCAAAGACGACTTGAGTGGTGTCTCCTCAGTAGGACAGTTGCAAGGGTTTGATACGACCTGTATGTAGACGTCTTTATGTTCCTGATTTTGCTCCGGTTTCGCACACAATTGGGAGAAAAGGTAAAATTGAATCTCGGTTATCAACTCTTTTTGCATCTTAAAGTGAACAAGTAAAACATAGCAAAATGAGCAAGTTGAGGATCTTGGTCCCTGTAAAGAGAGTCATTGATTTCGCTATCAAGCCACGGATCAACAAGGCGCAAACTGGTGTGGAGAAAAAAGGAGTAAAGTTCAGTATCAATCCATTCTGCGATATTGCTTTAGAAGAGTCTTTGCAAATCAGAGAGGGTCATAAGGGATTAGTTGAGAAGATCCACGCTGTCAGCATTGGACCCACCAAATCACAGGACATATTGCGGACTGCGTTAGCTAAGGGAGCGGATTCGTCGACATTAATTGACGTGGGTGAAGAAGAGGTTGAGCCACTAGCAGTAGCTAAGTTATTACAAAAGGTAGTGGAGAAGGAACAGTCCAACTTGGTAATATTGGGGAAACAGTCCATTGATGATGACTCGAACCAGACAGGTCAAATGCTTGCTGGTTTATTGAACTGGCCACAGGCAACAAATGCGTCCAAGGTAGAGATTGATGGTGACAAGGTGATTGTCACTAGAGAAATTGACGGTGGAGCAGACACTTTGAGTGCCAAATTACCAATGATTATCACAACTGACTTAAGATTGAATGTTCCGCGTTACGCCTCATTACCAAATGTTATGAAGGCAAAGAAAAAGCCCTTGGAGAAATTGAAAGCCAGCGATTTACAGGTTGAGCTCGGGCAAAGATTGGAAATATTAAAGGTAGAAGAGCCTCCGCAGAGGGAAGCTGGTATCAAAGTTGATTCGGTGGATGAGTTGATTGCGAAGTTAAAGGAAGCAAAGGCAATCTAAGACGCTGAATAAACGAGAGGAGTGGGCCAAAAAAATTAGTTAATATACATGTAAGATATAGACAAACCGCATTTGTAATGGGAGAGCTCTGTATCAAGGTGTTCTATAATCAGCGCCAATTACCTAGTTCTGTGTTTTATCTGTCTGTTCAAAGTTAGGGTTTTTTGTTAACAAATATCTACTGAAATTTCGACCCCACTTTTTTAATATCGAAAACCAACAGAGCGATTTCATTACATATGCTTCACGAGATAATTTTCACAGTATGACAACACTTTTTAAGTCAGTAGAATATGTGTCGCAGATCATTGAAGATGCAACCTCTTTACCGAAGCCACTAGTGATCGGTATTAGTGGACCGCAGGGGTCTGGTAAATCTTATCTAGCTGATCACCTTGTGATCGAGATTGCAAAAAAGTATCCCTCCATGAAATGTGTCAAGTTTTCTATAGATGACTTTTATCTCACTCACTCTCAGCAACAGAAACTCACTAAAGAAGCTATTCTAGATGGAGACAATAAGTTGTTACAAGGAAGGGGGTTACCAGGAACTCATGATGTGAAGTTATGCGTGGAGACACTCTCAAAATTATCGGATCCCGAGTGGTTTTCGGAACCGAATCGATCCACTATTGAGATTCCAGTATACGATAAGAGCAAATTCAATGGTGAGGGTGATAGAATATCTTCTATACTTGTCACAGAAAGGCCGGACGTCATAGTGGTCGAAGGATGGTTCAACGGTTATCGTGCACTTGATGCTGATCAGATCAGACTCAAGTATCTCCTGATGGTGCCACTAGCTCAGGCTGAGGTCCCTAAGCATAAACTATATCACATTGAGGGGGTCAATGAGGCATTGGCCAACTACGAGAAGATATGGGCATTTTTTGACCACTTTATTCTTCTAGACACAGACTTGAATAACGTTACGACATGGAGGATAGAACAAGAGCATACATTGATTCTGCAGACCGGATCCGGTATGACAGACGAACAGGTTGTTCACTTTGTTAAGAGGTATATACCAGTATATGAATTATACTACGAAGCTCTCCTTCTGGACGGACTCTCATTGTTGAGAAAAGGAAATACCTTGCGGTTGAAACTTACAAAGAAACGTGAACTAAGTGATTATGAAATTTTTTGATCTATAAATTGAAGCACAGATTGACTCGAGTTGTGATCTTATCAACACCATGTCTTGTAAAGTCTCGTGTAAAATGGCTTTGATGCTAATTCTTCTCGTTCCTCTGCTAGCTCTTGCTGGAGAACATCGAGGTCAATATTTATCCTACCGGTATCGATATCGATATCCTTTGCTCTTATTATCAATTTCCAGTCCTTTTTCCAGATCTTATATCCCAACCACGACACCAAGATGGTTGGTAATCCCAAGTAAGCAAGAAAGAATTCGTAGGCACTTGGTTTTGCACCGATGGGGTAGAGCCCAATCCAGAATTGTGCAACCAAAACCAAAAAGTTGATTGTGAGTGCATACCAAGATCCAAAAACACCGCCTTGTGAGATAAACGCCAACTCATTGGTACTTCTATTTTGATATCTCATGGCTCTTCTGAATCTGATGTGACTGAAATTGATCGACATCCATGTGAAGATAGAACTCAAGCCTGACAATGCTAATAACCAGTTGAAAGCCTCCACTTGTTTGCCAGATGCAGCGATGAAGGCAAAGAGTCCAAAGATATTAGTTATCAAGATGGCCACCAAAGGTCTTCCTGCTCTGTCGATGTAACCGGTCCATTTTGGAGCCATGTTCTGCTCAGCCAAGGAGTTCAAAGATCTTGATGTGGCGTAAACAGATGCATTTCCCACCGACAATACTGCGATTAAAATAACGGCGTTTATCACACTGGGTAAGCCACCAATACCGCCGTTTACGACAGCAATCACGAAGGGTGACGCAGTTGCATCAACAGATGACGCTCCCAAAAGCCTGTTGTCATTCCATGGAACCAAGCAGGCAACCATAGTCAAAGCAACCAAGTAAAAAATACAAATTCTCCAGAAAGTCGCCTTAATTGCCTTAGGCAATGACTTTCTAGGGTTCTCTGATTCCGAAGCTGTCAATCCAACCATCTCAGTTCCACCAAAGGAGAATGCAGCAGTAACAAAAACAGAGCAAACACCTTTAAACCCGTTTGCAAAGGGCCCTGGCATTCGCCAGTTTTTCCCACCAATGAACTCATGAGTAGGGCCACCACCACATATGAGTACTATACTCAAAATAATGAACCCAATAACTGCAATAACTTTGACCAAAGAGAATATAAATTCAGCTTCGCCATAACCTCTGACACCAAGTAAGGTGATGAATAAGACTGCGGACCAAAAAATGGCAACGAATATATCAGGGTTTAATGTCTTGTTCCAGTATTTGATAGTGATGGATGCAGCAACAAGCTCGAGCGGCAATAACACTAGAAACTGCATGAAATAGTTCCAACCGACTGCAAATCCAACAGCTGGTTCGATGAATCTCGTCGCATACAAGTTGAATCCACCACTTACGGGGAATGTTACCGCCAACTCACCCAACCCTTGCATCGTTGCAAAAACTGCAGTTGACATAACAGTCCACGCTATCAACAAACCCGCAGGACCACCCGTATTTAATGCACTTCCAGACCCCACAAATAATCCCGTACCAATTGATGATCCAATGGCAATCATTTGCAAGTGTCTCGTTTTCAAGGAACGTGATAGCTGCGAGTTAGCTGTGTTTAGCGCTGCCTTCTGTACGTCAGTCAATAGTTCGTTCGATTCCTCATCAGTATCTTTACTTGTGATGCTTGCTTTCTGTTCGGCGGGTTTAAATGAGTCTACAAGAGAATGCCATATATTTGTGGACCCTGTGGTATCACTTGGTATCCCCGATGAGGGTGTATTTGAGTATACAATGTAACTTGATGTTTTGGATAGCTTTTCCGGATCTTGCAGCATTGTTGCAGAAGGGATGTATAAGTATGGAAGTGATTTGGAAGAAAAGAAAATCGGAAGAAGAAAAGACCTACGAAGCTACTGACATAGTGGGAAAATTTTTTCACACCTTAGTTATTCATAAGTTACTGCAATATGAATACATATTCCGATGGTCGGATCAATTTTGGCCAAGTTTAGGCAAGGCGTATGTACTGAGTGCGAATTTTTCTGGATTATGTATGGCATTTTTGCAGCAATGACTCACACGATGCGAAAACACCGTTTGCCTGTAGTGGTGTGTGCAGGAAGCAGCAACTTCTCAGAAGCTTGGAAAGGGAAACTCAGCGCGACCTTGGGATGCATATAGCCTTCAAGCAAACCGCCGTTTCTTCGATGCCACCTGCAACTCACCTAAGCTGTTAGAATCTTCATTTTCTGTGCCGGATAAAAGCCTCAGTACTTCACAGCCTTCTAGTATCTTAGAATTACTATCGTAAAAGTTGGTGTCCTTTTCTTGGATGTGAAGAGCTTCTTGCTTCCGAACGCGCTCATTTTTGCTGGTTTTGGTCAAGGCAAGCGACACAGCTCTGTTATGAGTTGCGATTAGTTTACACTCTGTCTCAATTTTTATAACCCTTGGGAGAAGGAGTTTCAAGAAGTATTTGATATCGGCTATATTCGATGCTGTGGCCCAGTTTGTATCTGAAGTCGATCCAGATAACGAGCATTGTTGCATATCCACAATTGTAGACGACCGTTGCATAGTATTACCATAAATTGTTGCCTGGGTATTCATATTCCTAATCAATTGGTCTTGTAAATTTCTGAGGTTTTCAACTTCAGATTTCAAACTGAAAATTAGTGAATCTGCCTTCAAATTGGCAGACTCATTATTTGACGTCGGTCTTGAACGTTTCAGTGTTTCCACTCGAGCTTTCACCTGCCCACTCTTTTCTATGCTATTGATTTTTTTTGTTAGTGAATCCACACTTTTGATAAGCTTGTTGATTCTTGCCTGTAACTCTGAACTGTGACGATTGTTCTGGCTTTCAACCTTCCTGGAGGAACTTGCAATGGATTCAAAAAAGCCACCATCCTCTAGCTTTCCTTCAAAGGTATTGATAATCAGTAGCTTGAAGTCCATAAATTCCAGTTCAATCCGCGCAGCCCATTCAAGTAGCTTATCTGTTGTTTCGCTGGCTCTACTACTTTGCGATTGATCCGTCTTGCTCATTTTATTCCTAGTGGCTATAGTTGTGGTAAGCAGAGTGTCAAATTTGCAGCATTTTCTTGTAGGATTCGGGTTCCATAAAAAAGTTACACAAATCTGGGCAACCAATATTTCCGGTACATAAAGCCATTTAGTTGTGGCCATTTAGCAGTGTTGTACAAGGAAGAAGCATACCTTACAGCGTAGAGAGTAAGGTCCAAAACCATGTCGGCATTGAAAGCATTCCTTGAAAGTATGTATATATCATAAGTGCATTTATATCACCTCTCTCTTGTTTACTAACAACATATAGAAAAGGTGAGAATCATCTCCACTGATGCCAGGCTCTTTGAAGGAACGCTCCAAGGGTTCGATAACTCCACCAATATTATAATATCCAATTGTGTGGAACGTGTAATATATCGTGAAGACGAAGAAGAGGATAATCAAGAAATACCACTAGGATTGTACGTGATGCGAGGCGGCAACATCGTTTGCATTGGAGAGATTGACGAATCCGTTGAGCTCGATTGGGCTTCCATTCATGGAGATGAGCTCAAGGGAACGAAGAACCCATTGTGAAAGGAAGTTCCCAAACCTGCATTCGACACTACACTATATTGGGCCCAGGAGAGGCGTCTGGGCATGACACTACACTTGCATTTATTAACGGGGTGAGCATTCCCTAATTGTATAATAAGATATATAGAAGGAAAAAAAAACTAGAGATCATTTTTGCTTCTTGACAGTAGGGATACCAGCGGTCTTCATTTTCACTGCGAGCTCAAGCAAGTAGTCGATTGCCTCGTTATAGACTTTGGCCTTCCATACATCCTCTCCCCACACGTAAATCCCGTGACGTCTGACCAAAACAGCGGTAGTGCCTGGATACGTCCTGATAGCCTCCTGTAGACTATCAGTCAAGTCTTCCTCTTGGGGAGTATTTTCGATGATAGGAATGACCAATTTGTCAAAATATTGCAAACTACCCACCTTTTCTATTTTCTTTGTTGTCTCGTTAAGCTCAAGTTTGGGTAATGCCTTGATCTGCTCGATATGGGATATTTCAAACTCGAGTTTATCCTCCCAAAGAAGCGTACACATCACAGCAGCTTGTGAGTGGGTATGTATGCATGCACCGGCGTCTCTCATGGTGTAGCAGCTCATAAAGAGAGGTGTACATGCTGATGGCTTGTATCTGTAAGACTTGGTAAGCTCTGGAGGACAGTCGTTTGGTGTGCGGAGTAATTTCTCATTTGGAAGCTCAACCACAAACATTTCCCAGGGTTGAAGTTTCTCCTTCTGAATCCCAGACGGAGCGATGTACACTAAGTTAGGGTTTTCACCCTTGACATCTCTAATTGAGATTCCTCCTCCAGTTCCTGTAACCCAGTCCTTGTCATAGAATAGGCGGCACAAGTCGCAGATCAAGTTTGCTGGGTGGTTTGGGTCATTGCTGAGGAGTTTATCGTTTAACACCGGAGCAATCTTGGTGTGAGCACAGTTACAACGAGCAGACATTAGTGCGACCGTTGGCAGAGAGTGTAGAGTGTAACTGATCAATGGATGATATCAAATAAATTCGGGGCGCACGTTTCCTGCGATTGCAAATCTCATGTGATATACGAGCCATTTTTCATCAAGGGCATACTAATCATTTTGTATGTCATCGAATACAACAGTATACAAAATACTATCACGACGATGGAAGTTACAGAATTGGCAAAAGTAACAACCACGGGCAGTGTTTGAGAATACTCTTATCTGATTATATATTTCTATTCTAATGAGTATTTGATTTTCGTTTTGTCTTATGACTTATGGTGCAAGGTTTCATTCTCTTTCTTACTTCCCTCTCTCCCTCTAAACTTATTTCTTAGACTTCTTCTCTTTCTTCTCCTTCTTCTCTTTCTTTTCCTTCTTCTCTTTCTTCTCCTTCTTTGGTTTGACTTCTTCCTCTTCATCGTCGTCTTCTTCTCTCTTTCTCTTCTTGTCCTTCTTTTCTTTCTTTTCCTTCTTGTCCTTCTTCTCCTTCTTTTCTTTCTTGTCCTTTTTCTTCTCCTTTGGCTTTTCTTCTTCAGCCTCGTCGTCGGATTCATCATCGGAGTCAGCAGCACGCGACGCAGCTGGTGCATCGGCATCAGCGTTGTATGCTCTAGACTCGGTGATGTCAATCTTTGGTTGTTCTCTAACAATCTTGGAGGTGGTTCTCATGTCTCTGCCCTCCAAGGCACTTAATCTTGACTCAACCTTTCCTCTCACAAGGAACCCAAAGTCTCCAGAGTCATCCCTTTCCTCGGAGAAAGAATCATATCTTATGGAGACAGCAGCCTTGGCGGCTAATACTCTCGCAATCTTACCCTTGTTCTTACCTGATGCCTGTCCAACCAAGGAAGCGTGGTACAAGATACCGTACTTTGGTGTGTCATGCTTGGTCTTCAATGCTCTGAAAAGAGCCTTCTCGGCTCCCAAAATCTGGATGGTGGATGCTGGAGCCTTGGCTAAGGAAACCAAAGAACCGGCGTGAGCAATCAATCTAGCTCCAACTAATTCACCAACCAATGCAGTCAAGCTAGGAGCAATGGCCTTCATTCTAGATGACAAGTAGTTGGACAACTGCTCTCTGTAGGCAGCAAAGCCAACGATTTGGTCAGCCAATGCTCTAATGTTTGCCAAGTCAACATCGGTGATTTCAGTACCCATGGAAACCTCAGCAGCATTCTTCACCTGCTCTTCCAATTCCTCAGGCAATATCTCCGATAAGTCGGTCTCAGAGGCGTTGGATCTAACACCCATGGTCAAAATAATTCTGGCGTAGGCAACAGAGTCGACAATCATCTTGGCCAACTCAGGGAAATGCCATCCGTACCATTCCTTAACTCTCATGGCATAGGTATTCAACTCCTTGTCCAAGTCGTCTAACAATGCAATGGCCTGGACAATCATGGTGTCCACCTTGTCGGCAGAAAACTTCAATTTGTGTCTACCAATAGAGTGGGCCAAACCAAGAGACATTTGCTTCAAGGCAGCATCGTCCAAACCTGGCAACAACTCTGGTAAGAACTCCTTGATGGCTCTGTGCAAATCCAAGGAGGCAGCATCAGAAATAACACTAAAGTTTAATCCCAACTTGTTAATGGCATTACCCAACTTGGCCTCACTAACAATCAAAGTGGCCTTTTTGTCGTTCTTGACATCTTCTAACAATTTCTTCAAGTTATCCGAAACTCTTCCCTCAATAATGGCATTGGCCTCTTCCAAGGCAGATGCAGCGGATTGAAACTTCTCGAATCTGTGGATCTTGAACTGCTCGGCAACCTTTTCGGCTGAGTTCAAGTCTTCGATGAGAGTAGATGACTTGTGAATCTTCTTGTCAGATGCCTTCAAGAGAGCATAACCTGCGGCGGTTTCAGTTAAAACAAATGCCATTTCTAGGAGTGTTTAAAGAAAAGAAGCAATATATACGGGGTGAATAGAGTTTTGTAGTTGGGGTAGTTTCTACTCGATAGTGGTTATACTTGCTTGGCTTCTTGATTATCTCGATGGACTCAGATTTTTCTTCCTCTTCTCTTCCCTTTCAACTTGGCTGAAATTGAGAAATGGAACAAAAAAAAAAAATAAGAAAATTTTCCTTTGTGTAACAAAACCTCTCTATGCTCAAACGATAGATGAGATGAGCGAAAAAAAAGAAGTTAAGCATTGAATTACAGTAGATTGAAATGAGAGTATCTGCAGGTTGTAATCCTGCAGCTAGGATAAATGTAAACACCAGTGCAGGGTGATGGGCCACAACTTTGGGGTAACGATCTAAGAGCATCAGAACACGTCGCGCTATCGTGTCTTCTACTTCGGTATAATCTTATTGGTCCAAATCTTTTCCTATTCGATTGACTACAATTGACGTGTTGCTATCCTGTAATCTGTGGGAACTGATCCGTACAAATGGGCCTGGATAGTGTTGCATCACCTCCCAAGAAGAAAGTCAAGGCTAATAAAGTTCGGGCCAAGAGCAAAACAAAATACTTCTTCCAGCCCACGAACAATCTTACTACATCTGCTCCTAATGTGAAAGTATCATCCACTGAAAATCGGACTCTGGACACTCAAGTTCAAGAAAATAGTGATTTACAAACTACAGCTACCGTAGTTTCGGCCGAGACGCGTACGAAAAGATCACTATCAACAAATCCAAGCTCTTCCCCACAACGAGTTGTTGACTACGAAAAGCTAATACACGATCAACAATCGTCTGATGACAGTTTCGATGGGATAAGATGGGGTGTGTCACCGAAAAGAGGTGCAATGAAACTTGTTGTGTCCTCAACCCAAGCTACGAGTGAAGCTCCGACAAACGCGACTGCAAATTCTTCATCTCCATTAAAAAATGTCACATCACCTGTGTTGAATATCCGAAACGCCTCGTCTATTCCGAACGATGAAGTGGACTCAGTGTTGAATAAGTATGGGGCTGGCTTCCAAATCTTATCGCAAACCCCAGCATTAACGAGAACCCATAGCGACACTGTAGAACGGAAACACAAAACTAGTAGATCACATCCACAATTGGACATTTCTCCAAATTTGGTAAGATCCAAAACTGTTGGAGTGGATGAGATGAATGCTCTCCAACGATCACAAGCCAAAGAAAAGCTCGTTAGGTCAGCTCCACCTCTGGCTACGACAAGTCTGAAATCACTGACGTTATTGATACCATCAAAATCATCATTGAATAATTGGCTAAACAAGTTCGAAGTTCCAGAGAAGGGTCAGCCGAAACTTTCAGAGACAGCTGCCCAAAAGCCCAAGGATATAGTCAAAGCGAGAGCCATTGAAAATGTTTTCGCACTCAATGATGTCAATTTGAAGGGAGCTCAGTCTACAAATATTCCCCATCCAATCAAAAAGGCTGATAGAGATAAAGAGTCATACTCACAAACAATGGTGCAAGATATTGACTTTGAAGATACTTTTAGTGACTCCATTATGGATGACGAAGCGGATGTTAGCATCAAAGGAGAAGAATGTGTGCCTGTGGCCATAGAAGAGCCTAGCTCAGAGCCTCGGCGAATCAAGGTTGACGATAAGGATTTGGATGACTTTTCAGATTTTTCAGATGAAGACCAGGGAGCCATGTTGGTTGATAAAGATTCTGTAACTGCTCTGATAATTCGGCCCACTGACGAACTGAATCGTATTCTTGATGGTGACATCAGTTTTTCTGATGACGAATCAGAAAATATAAACAAGACAAAGGATGCAACAATGGAAGACACTTCTTCAGACGACCCTTTCTCAGACGACGACGATATTGACTTTTCTCTGAATGTACAGGGCACTATCCCTCTTTTGAAGGAGTCTAACTCCTTTTCAAACGGGGTTTCAAACTTGGAAAATCTTCAATTAACCATGAGTGAAGCTCAGACATTCAGCCGATCCCTGTCTCCAAATTCTTTAGTTCATGAGGATAAATCCAAATTATCTTTTGAAAGGCTGGACCTTCGAAGATTTCAAATTGAAAAAATACTCAAAAATAAGTATAAAGCACAAAACAAAGTACAAGATCAAATCATTTTAGGAGTACGTGATTCCAAGTCTAAAAAGCATAATATTGTTGTTCGAGGAGAATATACACTTTTGGACTATGAGATTGGCGATGTCATTCATATCATCCTTACAGGTGACAAGTCGTATAATCTCGTTGATAATATGACCAACTTATTGATATGGAATCCGGATATCCTAGTTTCGGCGACGACAGTTGCTCAGCAAATGTCGTGTCCTAGAAAGACAGTTCTTACTTCTAGGTTAAAATGTCCTGGCGAAAGCTCAAAACCTTTGATTGTGGGCACAATCATTCACATTATATTTCAAGCGTGTCTTGCTCAGGAGAATTGGTCGGATGACTTCATGTACGGAATTTTGGAAAGGGAATTGGAGTCACATCAATTGGAGATATTCAGTATTGGAAATGTCTTGAGCCAAGTTAGAGATGACTTGATTTCCCAATTCGAGTATCTCAAGTATTGGTTCGTTACCTATTTCAAGAAAGTTTTAGGCCCATCAAACCAAGTTCCGACAAATCAGAGGAATCTAAAATGCGAACTCTCGGTCAGTAATGTTCTTGACGTGGAAGAAAATATTTGGTCACCAATGTTTGGCATTAAGGGGATGGTAGATGTGACTTTGGAAGCAGGTGTCAAAAGGAATACAAATGAGGGGACATTTCTCATTCCAATGGAAATAAAAAGTGGAAGGGAATATTTGTCGCATCATGCGCAATCGTCTCTTTATGCTCTTTTGTTTAAGGATCGGTACAATGTGGATGTCAATTCGTTCCTTCTCTTGTATACCAGGGATGGTTTGTTTAAGCTAAACGATATCAGCAAAACTGATTTGAAATCTTTGGTGAATATGCGAAACCGCTTGACAAAATACCTCAAAGGGCATACAAGGGAGCTTCCTGATCTTTTAAAACTGTCTGTTTGTGATAGATGTGAAGTTCAAAGCATTTGTATGACAATCAATAAGCTTATTGAAAATGGAAATCAAGAGGATAGTGGATTACCGGGTCTGATTTACGATGATTTGACCGAGCACTTAACCTTGGACTTGGATATCAAGTTGTGTAAACAGTTTTATGAATACTGGGATACTATGTTGAGTAAGGAAGAAAGTATCATTACTCTGTTGAAGAAGGATTTATGGACCTTGACAGCGAAGGAAAGGGAAGAACAGGGAGGTAAGGCATTGGCAAACCTAATCATCGCAGAAACAAATGACGATGATGATGATAAGCTGTTCATTTACACTTTTGAGAGACAATACAAAAATGAGGGTGATTCGTTACAATTTTCTCAGCTTACAAAGAATGATAGAGTAATTATCAGTGATGAAATTGGCCACTTTGCAATAGCTCAAGGATTTATTTTGTCAATTAGATCCACCCGTGTTATCGTTTCTTGTGATCGCAGAATCATGGACACAGATATACGGACTCAAAGTTTTAATGACCGTAATCATCAAACTTTCCAAGGTGTATTGCACAAGGCACAAATATCTAATGATAATGAAAGTGGCACGTCTAAAACTATTCTCAGGCGATTCAGAATTGATAAAGATGACATGTTCCATGGGATGGGGTTAGCAAGATTCAATATTTTGAACTTATTCTTAAATGATGGAGATACTCGAAGAAGAGACATGGTAGTCACTTTGAATGAACCTAGATTTAAAACTATACAAGTCAGGTTTGATAAGAGCACCTTCAATCCGGATCAGGTGAATGCATTTAAAAAGGTGTTATCAGCTGAAGACTACTGCTTGATCCTCGGTATGCCGGGCACTGGTAAGACTACCGTGATAGCTAAAATTATAGAATTTTTAGTTTCAATGGGTAAAAGTATTTTGTTGGCCTCTTACACCCATTCTGCAGTGGATAACATCTTATTGAAGGTGAAAGAGTTGGGGGTTAAGGGCATCCTACGTGTTGGACATCCAGCAAGAGTGCATAAAGATATTCAAGAGTTTGTTCTCCAGCCCACAATGATATCAACATACGATAATTTTAAAAGAGCATATTATGAGCCGTTAGTTTTTGCGACCACATGTTTGGGCATAGGTGACATTGCATTCAACATAAGAAAAGAGTTTGATTACTGTATTATTGATGAAGCTTCTCAAGTATCGATGCCAGTTAGTTTGGGTCCCTTGAGATTTTGCAAGACATTTGTGCTAGTGGGAGACCATTACCAGTTGCCGCCATTAGTTCAACACCTGGATCAGAAAGTGAAAGATGGGTTATCGCAATCATTATTCAAAATTTTGGGTGAAAGGCACCCGAGCCTGATTGTCGAATTGACTTATCAGTACCGTATGTGTGAGGAGATCATGTACATCTCAAACTTATTGACCTATGAAGGACGACTTAAATGTGGTAATGAATCGGTGGCCAAACAAAGTTTATTTTTACCTCAGCCTCAGAGCATTCATAGATTCGTGAACGAATCTATTTCTTGTCCGCCATGGATGGATTATGTTTTGAATCCGGAAAATAAAGTGGTTTTTTTAAACCATGATAAAATACCTGGGTATGAAAGAATTGTTGGTGAAAAGATTGAGAATCCAACAGAAGTCGACTTGATTTATCAAATTATTGAATCTCTTTGTGCATGTGGAGTTGGAGAAAAAAGTATTGGAGTCATGTCGCTTTACCGAGCTCAGTTGCGGTTACTAAACAGGAAATTGATTCATAGGCAAAATGTGGAAGTATTAACCGCAGACCAGTTTCAAGGGAAGGATAAAGACTGTATCATTATCTCCCTTGTTAGATCCAATAAGGACAAAAGGGTCGGAGATTTGCTAAAGGATTGGAGAAGAATTAACGTTGCAGTGACAAGATCGAAATCTAAATTGATTGTACTTGGAGGGAAATCAACCTTGCAAGATAGTTCAACGTTGAAAGAGTTCATCGATATAGTTGAAAAGAGGGGTTGGATGTACGACTTGGAACCGGTAGCTCAGGAGAAATATACTTTCCTCTTTCAAGAAGAAAAGCAGTCTCCTGCAAAAACGAAAGCTACATATCAAGGTACCAAGGTGAGTGACAAGCTCATTTCCAAACATCCTATCTTGAAAGATATTTTGAACGATGGGGGTGGGAAGAGCTAGAAGTGTGGGATGTGGGAATTCAGGGATTTTATAGATTAAACGATAAGTTTTACAATCATGTAATGTAGCTTGATATATTTACAAATAAGAAGTCATATGGCAAAGAAAAATTCAATGTTGAACTGGAAATCGCCAAATCGGTTTTGAGCATTAGGGACATTTGGACGATTGATGTTATTTTCATTATTGTTGTTGTCGTTGTTTCTAAACCTCCGGAGCTGTCGTATGATATGCTGGAAAAAAAACACACTAAAGAACATGAAGGTCACAAAAATTACAATATAGTCAGCTGTATCGTGTTCTTCTTCATTGTATTCTTCACTGCCCTCATGATGTGCATCGGCCCTGGTTCTCACACTTTGGTCCGGACGTGCTTCTGGTTCTCCTTCATTGCCAAGGCTTTTGAAAGCTTTGAACCAGCCGCCACTTTCATTTGCCTTTTCATCCTTACGGAAGTTGTCCATATCACTCCAGTTTAGGAGATACTTTAGTCTGAGCCTGAGGAGTGCGAAATTCACGGGTATCTTGTTACTGCTTTTGTACTTCAAACTCATATCATAGTACCGTTTCGCCATAAAATAATCCACTGTGTTATTGGTAATACCTAACCCATACTCATACATCAATCCCAAATTAAAGCAAGCGTGTGAAGAGTGCTTCAAAGCTGCTTTGTTGTAGTAGTTATATGCCTTGCTATAGTCCTGCTGGACAGAGTCACCATCCACTCCGTTCCAATATAGATCTCCCAACATGATAGTGGCATCCAAATTACCTTGTGAAGATGCTTGGTCTAAAAATTCAATAGCAGCCTCTACTCTTGCCTTCGTGAAAGTCTTTGTTTTTCCTAGGATCTTGTTCAAAAGGGAGTCGGGTTGATATAATAAGTAAGCCGCCGACGTCTGTGAGTGCTCGAACCCTTGTACAGCAGCCATCAGGTATCCAATCAATGAGTTTTGATAATTGCCAACTAACAACTCTTCAAATGCATACTTTACTTGCGGGAGAAAGAATCTCTCTAGTCTGCTAACAAATATTCTGTAATACATTAGGGTACTTTCACAATTGTAAGACTTTTCAGGTTCAACTTCGTAACCCAAACCAGATTGTAGAAAGTCTCCAAATAAATAAAGCGCCTCATCCAGACCTTCGTACGCTGCCTCTTGCACTAAATTGTAGATATAATTGCGAAGATCTGACTTGAAGACATCTCCGTTTTCTGCTTTTTTCATTAAAAACTTAGCCAAGTTGAGCAGAGCCTCGTGCGACTTATACATCGAGGCATACTTGTAGTAAGTGATAGCCTTCGTTTGGTTCATGGTATTCTCCGTGAGTTGTAATTCATGCATGACTCCCAAGTCGTTGAACGCTTGGCCAGTGTTGCTAGTTTTCAAAGATCTCTTTAGTAATTTGTAGGCCTTATCATAATCTTTGTTAAGTCCACCTTGACCCTTGAGGAACATTCTCCCTAATAACCCTTGACATCTACTCAAGAACATCTTATCTATCTCATCTACATTTGAGTAGTCAGTGTTCCCATAATTGAATTCGCCTTCCTCCACACAATCGTTTAGAATTTCAGCAGCTCTGGTATGATTTTTCGGGGTAAAGTGGTCTCCCTCATACTGAGCAATGGCATTGTAGTAGTACTCAAAGTAAATGTGGTCATTGGCATCCAAGTTGAATGTATTCAAGTGATCACGGGAATATGAGTAGACATGTGAGTGTGACAGGAACGAGGGAGTAGTCTCGCTTCCCTTAGGGCCATATAGTCCACCATTGAAATCTGCAATCCTAATATTGTAAAAGAGATCATCTTCTTCAATTAGGCTAACCTCCTGTCTCAACTCATGCTCCTGTAGCTTTGCCATTCCGATATGTGCTAATCTGGTGTAATAATGTAGGGCCAATTCACAATTGGCAGGCGTTCCTATACCGTTCAAAGTTCTATATGCGAGTGCCATGATCGAGTTTTGATCTCCATTCTCCATTCCGAATTGGAAATACAAGGTGGCTAGTGCCTGGTTCTTGGGAAACTCCCCAAACAAACCTGTTGCATGAATATATCCAAGCATGAAATAAGCGTGGCCCATTAGGGATGCCTCATCGCCATCGTAAACATCACTATCTATGTCATAATGGAAGCCACCCTCCACAGCTCGTTCATAATATTCTTTAGCTCGCTGATAATTCGGAGCCACGGAATAGTTTCCGAACATATATACATCAGCCAACAATGAGTAAGATTTGGCATCATTCACCTCCTTTGCATAGTTACTGATGTCATCTAGTATCTTCAGGAGGTTTGATGGTGGACTTATTTGGGGAATGTTGTGTTCATATGATCTGGTTTCATTGTTAAACTGGGGTATCTTCAAGTTGTACTCAATATTATCCTGATTGTATATAGGTATTCTATCTACTGGAATTGTCGCAAGCGAAGATAATGCTTCCTCATATGGCGTTAGTGCCGATATGGGCAATAAAAGTAGTAGGTATGCAATAGTTTTGTGCATACGAAAGCTACTAGGGCATAAATAGAAAGGAAGTACTCTTTATCAGTCTTCAATTGTACATCATATATTCCTCAATTATGTGCAGTACACTTTACGTGTCATATCCACTGGGATCCCAACTCAGGACGCGAAAAAAGGGGAGCATAGTGAGCAAACAGCTTTGAGCTTCTTTTTGAATTGTTAGATCTCTAGAAGTCAACATACATGGCTATTGGTTGTTTGCGAGTTTGCGATCCTGGTTATTGAGTTTATCTACAAGCGATAGCCGAAATGGTAAATTTCCAATCATTATTCACGTCGACTTCTCCTCCTTCAAATGAGGCGATCTACCGGTCGGCGCCAATGACATTGGTACAATTTTACGTGACTTTGGAATTGGCACGAGACGTGATTTACGTTCTTGGAAATCTTGGTGATGTACACTTCAGAGACTTGAATTCCAAATTGACATCCTTCCAACGAACATTTGTCACCGACTTGAGAAAGATTGATTCATTTGAAAGCCAGTTGCAATTTCTTTACGAGACTATGGAAACTTACAACACTCTAAAAGTTGATCCATACCTGATGTTCTCTCTGAGTGCACAAAATTTTCCCAGCATCAGTGAAATCGATGACATGAAGGTGAAGATCACTGAGTTTTACAACAGAATCCATCACTTGCACTCATCCTTCAAAACATTGGAAGATCAAAAACTCAAATTAATAGAAAATAGGTTCGTGTTGAATGCTATCAACGATTTCCATCACTCGCTGAGAACGGGACTTGAAACACATTCAAATCCATTTGAGATTGACGATGATGATGACGACGATGGTGTTGCCCTTTTAAACAATAGAAACCACAGTTTAGAAGCTGGGGGTGTAAACCGTCAGAGCTTGGACCTTAACTCGGTCGAAGTGGACTTGGAAGAATCGAATCTCAATTCCATCTCTGGATTAATTTTAACTGATAAGATCCCACTTTTAAGAAAAATATTATGGAGAACGCTACGTGGTAATTTGTATTTCCACGATATACCTATCAATGTCAACGATGAGTTCCCGAAAAGTGTGTTTATTATCTTTTGTCACGGTGAATTTTTACAATTAAGAGTGAGGAGAATCATCCAGTCATTGGATGGTTTACTCTACGATAACGTTAACGGATCGGGGGCCGCTCGGCGTGAAACGTTGAATCAGTTAAACCACCAGATTGAAGATTTAGAGAACGTGGTTCAGAGTACGAGATCCCATTTGATAAGTGAATTGGTGGTCTTTCAAGACGCATTCCCGTATTTCTACTATTGCATAAAACGAGAGAAACTCATCTACCAAACTTTGAATAAGTTTGATACCGATAGCACAAGAAGATGCCTTGTTGGAGAAGGATGGATACCGTCTTCAGAATTAGGTAAAATCAGACACGTGTTGAAGAATTTGATAAGACAAAAGACTAGTGACACAAACTCTCCTGGTGCAGCACCATCGTCTGCATCGATTTTCCAATTGGAACCTGAAGGAAGTGATGATGATGACGAAACCACCGACTCATCACTTATCGCCGTCGTCAATGAACTTTCAACTAATCGGACCCCACCCACTTTCCACCGTACAAATAAATTCACGGAGGCTTTCCAACTGATTATCGATGCTTATGGAATCGCCACATACCAGGAAGTCAACCCAGGTTTGGCTACAATTATCACGTTTCCCTTTATGTTCGCCATTATGTTTGGTGATGTTGGACATGGCTTCATTGTGTTTGTGATTAGTTTATATCTCATTAAGAACGAGAACAGGTTCAACATGATGAGAAATAAAGATGAAATATTTGATATGGCCTTTGGTGGTCGTTATATCATTTTGCTTATGGGAGTATTCTCCATGTACACTGGGTTCATATATAATGATATCTTTTCCAAATCCATGAGTTTGTTCAAGTCGGGGTGGAAATGGGAGTTCCCAGAAGACTATGCTCCTGGTTCCACTACGCTTGTTGCACTGAAAATACCCGGAAAAACCTACTGGTTTGGTTTAGATTGGGCATGGCATGGAGCGGAAAATAATTTGTTGTTTACCAATTCGTACAAGATGAAACTTTCCATTATCATGGGGTTCGTCCACATGAACTATTCTTTATTTTTTAGTCTTGTCAACTATCGTTTTTTCAAATCCAAGGTTGATATTATTGGTAACTTTATTCCAGGATTTTTGTTCATGCAGAGCATCTTTGGATACTTGACCCTTACCATTGTTTACAAATGGACAGTTGACTGGCTTGGCACGGGAAAGCAACCTCCTGGGCTTCTTAATATGTTGATCAATATGTTTTTGGCCCCAGGTAAAATTGAAGATCAATTGTACCCTGGTCAGAAATTTCTTCAAATTGTTCTTGTGTTAATAGCCTTATGCTGTGTTCCCTGGTTATTGATTTATAAGCCTTTAGTTTTGAAGAGGCAAAATGAAAAGGCCGTAAGGTTGGGTTACACTGATTTGCACTCATTGCATAACCACTCTATGCAACTTACAGAGGAAGAACGAGCATTAACGGAATTAGAAAGAGAACTCAACAATGATCCAGACGAAATCGATATGCTTGATGATACCTTCCGGTTTCCTAACGATATCGAACCATTGAACGTCGTTGGGGGGGAGGGTCACGGAGAAGAGTTCGATCTAAGCGAAATTGTCATCCACCAAGTTATCCACACAATTGAGTTCTGTTTGAATTGTGTATCGCACACAGCTTCATATTTGAGATTGTGGGCACTTTCTTTGGCACACGCACAATTATCAACCGTGCTCTGGACAATGACAATACAAAATGCGTTTGGAGGCAAGGGAGACGCTATTGATATTTTCAAAATGGTTATTTTGTTTGGCATGTGGTTTGTATTATCTGTTTGTATATTGGTACTTATGGAGGGTACCTCGGCGATGTTGCATAGTTTAAGATTGCATTGGGTGGAAGCAATGTCAAAGTTTTTCGCGGGAGAAGGGTATGCATATGAACCTTTTTCATTTGCTGGTATAGATATATAGTAACGTAACGAAGCACTGAGGAAGTTGTGTGAATATGTAGCGTGGTTAAAGCCTTTTGAAGAGATTTTGACTGCTATACTTTGCGACAGAAAACAGCCTGCATGGAAACAATCTACCGAGACGAAAAAAAAATCATAATCCGTGCACCCTGCATGCCTTGCAGAAGGCACTACACTTAATTTTCCAGCACTATACTTTACAGTAGTAGAATCAATCTAGCGATGATCGAATGAGAGTGGTCCCTATTTTGCAAACAAAGATCGTTTACAATGTCATATAGTCAAATCTGAATGCCCCACGTACCCCACTCAAACAATCACTAGGTGCTGAAAGTATATTTAACACCACTTCCAACCAATCGAGAATATATTTCGCAAACCTTAACGGGATATTCTAGATACAGTTGAAAGACTTCAAACCACAATGCACTTCAAGCACCCCGCCTCGATAACTCTCTGTCCTAGAAAAGTAACCCTTCAAATCTCCAACTAGTCCCCCGTCCTGAGCCCCGCGACATGAGCCACTTTGAATACTAATAGCAAGAACAACATTCCCCTCCTCCCCACTATTTTTGCGGCCGCTGTTGATAAAAATATTTTTTATTGTGCGCAGGAATTTCCGTTTTGAGTTAAGGGTTGCAACTCATTCCAAATCATGTACAGAATAGGAAGCAAAATGGCTGCACTACTATTCGGCAATTTGTACGCTGTGGGACTACTTATAAGTGGGATAGCGGGGCCCTTTCTACTTTTTCCTCTTGATATTTCAATACTCTACGGCTGACAGTCTTTATATTCATTCTTTTCTTTACTATTTACCCAGTCCTTCACTTTCCACCCACCGTATACTTATAAATGAGATTAAGTAAGATCGTTGGAGCGCTCGCTCTTGGGTTGGGGTTGGTCAATGCCGCTCCTGTGCTAGAATTAAATACTAGAAGTGATGCTCTTGAGCCCACCAACTTGGACCTTGATGCAATTGTCAAAACCATCCGTGAAATTGACCAGTCTGTTCACGGTGCACAGGGTGGGGCGGAGTTGAATGCCGGCTTACAAAAGAGAGGTGACTCCAATTATGCCGAGAAGCTCTTGGCACATTTCATTGAGGCTGGATTGAAGGAACAGTTTGTCAATATGGTTGCTCGTGCGCCTGAATTCTCTATGCATTTAACGGAAACATTCAAGAGAAACTTACACAATAAGAAGATTCCTGTTCATGTGGTGCAGAGAGCTTTGGAGAAGTCCGAACTCTTGGAGAGATTTTTTGAGGCTGCATTAGAAGATGATGACTTGAAGGAGTCTGTATTAAGTCATGCCAAGAGATTGCATGAGGAGGGTAACTTTGAGTTGGACATGGATTCTCCTATCGCCAAGAGAGAAGAGCCATTCATTTCTAAGAGAGACAGCTCAATCATCACTTCAATTCTCAATTACTTGTCATCATCCAACATCTTAGAGAATGTTGCCAACTACATTTTCAACAACCCACAGATTGTGAATGCTGGTGAGCAATTGATTGTGTCCGCCATTCAAAACATTGACTGGTCTAGTCTTTTCACTGCATTCAAGAACTCTGGTATTGCCCAGGACTTGATTAGCTCTTTAACTTCCAAGAGAGAATTGCAAGTTAAGCTTGCTGAGGTTATCAGCAAGAGAGCCAGAAAGGAGGCTGACGAGGGTAATGAACTTGTTCGCCGCTTAGCTGTTTCTGTTGGTTCTGACACTGGTGTTGGTGCCACAGTTGGTGCTACAGGAGATGCTGCTCTTCCAGTTTCTCCTGCTGTATCTCTCGATGCTGCTCTTCCAGCTACCGCCGCAGTAGCTCTCGATGCTTCTGGGGTTGGTGCTAGTGTTAGTGCTGCTGTATCGGGTAACATTCAAGTTCCTGTTCCATCTGCATCTATCCCAACGTCATTGTTTGGTGACGGTTCCAACACTGTTACCTCTCTTGACCCTTCCATCACTGGCCTTTTGGGATTGGGTGGCGAAGGAAATGACAACAGTGATGTTTCCAGCGCGGCCAAGCCTGCTACCTCTATTGCCGTCGGCACTGCTCCAGTGTTCTCTGGTAGTGCCATCGCATCTGCTGGATACTCCACTCCTTCGTCAAGCGCTTCGTCTACGAGCTCCACTTCAGGTTCTGGTTCCTCCTTCAGTGATCTCTTAGATTCATTATTCGGACCATCTAACACCACTACCACTACAAGCAGCTCATCTTCCACCACCGACTCCAGCTCATACTCTTCCTCTACTGGTTCAATCATTGATGATTTGTTGGGAGGCTTACTTGGTAACTCGTCCTCCTCCACCTCGAGCAGCGGCAGCACCAGCAGCGGCAGCGGCAGCGATTTTAGCTTCTCATCCCTTTTGAGCTCGCTCTTAGGTTCTTTGTTTGGTGGTTCGTCTTCTACCTCCTCCACTGGTTCCACTTCTTCTGGTGGCAGTGACTTCAGCTTTTCATCACTTTTGAGCTCTATCTTTGGCTCCTTGTTTGGTGGTTCATCGTCGTCTCCGTCGTCTTCCTCGTCGTCGTCGTCGTCTGGATTTAGCTTCTCGTCACTCTTGAGCTCAATTTTCAGCTCGTTGTTCGGAGGGTCTTCTTCTTCCAGTTCTAGTGGCTCATCGTCTTCATCATCTGGAAGCGGCTTCAGTTTCCTCGGTCTCATTGGATCTTTATTTAGCAGCTTATTCGGAGGTAGCTCTGATGGTTCAAGTTTCTTCTCGACCCTTGTCAGTGATATTTTTGGCGGAAACTCCACCTCTGGAGGCTCCTTCTCTTTCAGTTCGCTCTTGGGAGAAATTCTTGACGATCTCATCAGCAGTGGTACCCTTGAAAACATCTTGGAAGGTACAGTTGACCTTATCTTTGGTGCCAACTCCACCGGTGCAGAGCTCTTGGACTCCCTCATCGCTGATCTCTTTGGACCAGGTACTGGTGGTAGTGGAAGCCTCATCAGTGAGCTCATTGATGACATATTTGGCTCTGGCTCGAGCACTGGTGCATCGACTAGTACTACCGGCGCACCAAAATGCTGCTCCAAGAGTGCATTGAAAAAGAGAAAGGCTAAGAAGGCCAAGAGGGCCGCATTGAAGAAGAAGAGAGAATTGAAAGAGAAGTACTCAGAGGACTTGAAACAAGTGTTGATGAAGAGAGCTGCGCTCGTAAAGGCACCAACACCTTACATCAAGGCGTTTTAAAAGAAAATACCCTATTTAAAATAGTCAAAGTAATATAGCTTGAAATAAGAATACGTTAATGATACATTGTGTAGATTAGTCTTTTCTATACGCAGTTTATCTCTAGACTCTGTTATATACCTAGCTTGTAGTCTTCGAGGGGCGATAGGCTCATTCCAGCCTGTACTTGATTTTGCCGTAAGCGAAACTGACAATAGCAGGACACCATATTAACATCAAATTATGTACAGTCTCATCAGTGGCCCAAACCATGATTGGGAGATATCCTTTGGGCTCACCTACACTAAATATTCAACTAAGAATTTCTCGAAATAAACTAAGTTTTACGTATGCCTGTAATAGTAAGCATTAACTCTGTAAGCAACAATAGTGTTGCAATTCAGTTTCACTTTCCTCAGTTCGGTTTGGCTGCACCTCAATATTTTATGGCTCCTTCCTTCCACCCCTCTCCCCCTACACCCTCACGCAAGAAAGATCTCCTGCCGATGAAAAAACAGCACCCGGCCATGCGAGGCTTTCTCCCCCGATCTATGTTTCGACTCGCTAAGAACCTCGACTGCACTATTTTCTATTTTTGAAAGCACTGTAAATCCGGTCTAAAAAAGATTACCGAAACAAGGTCTAAGCTGACAGGAATTATGTACAGGTTATGTGCACTGGAATTTCGCGAGATTGGTTGCCGAAAACTATCTATTTACAAACTCTAGAGTCGGTGGAACCCGAACAGGGCCATCGCAAGCTATTCTCGTGGCCAATGCCTAGACTTTTTGTCTAAGGCTATAGTCTAGATTAATTCAGCTAGCAAAACATACAGGGTGGCACTTCCATGGAGACCTACGAAATTAGTGAGACAAAACATGAGTGCGAAGACACGTGAGCGTGAAAGACTTCCCTGTAACAGCTGGCTCCCTGCCCAAGTTGCATCCGAATGGCCACTGCAACACCAACGTACCGACACACGTTCTTCCCCATGTACCACATCGGCACGTCCCTCTACCCCAATTGTCACCCCTCCCGCAATAGTACGCCCAGAATCTCGCACAAATGCAGAGTCTCTAGACCCGAGTAGGTGGAACCACACATAGAATATATGCCCAATTGGGGAACCAGAGAAGGCGGGGGCAGACAACTCTTAACTTATTGCAGAAAAAAGCAACTCGTGTTTTTCCTGCACAAAATAACTACAAGCAGGACCCGCATCAAATTGTCGTCAAAGAAGCCACTTATAGGTCTATGTGCAGTACCGACATACCAATGGCCGTAGAGTTCCCTTTTAGGGTAATGAAGCAGCTAAGCTGCAAAACCATGGGGGAAATTGGCGGGTCTTATATATTGAACGAGTTGCTCCCTTAACTTTTGGAATCGAAGTAACTCGTTCTTTTCGGCTACCAGTCTGATACATTCGTTCATTCGTTTCCATCACCAAACACTACTGTATTAGCTGGATGTACTAGAATGAAGATATCCACACTCATTCAAGCGTCTGTTTTATCATCGGCTGTTGTTAGTGCATCTGAGGAGCAAAAAAATGAGAAGAGAGGAATATTTGACAGTTTATTTGGCCTGGCACCAGCTGCTGCCGCTGCCCCAGCCGCAGCCGCTCCAGCCGCAGCCGCTCCTGCAGCAGCTGTTGGAGCAGCGTCTCCAGTAGTTGCAGCCGCCGCATCATCTCCAAATACCGCAGCCCCTTCTCCAGTTGGAGCTGCTGCGGTAGCTTCTTCGCCACTTGCAGCGGCCGCTGCACTTCTAAGCTCCTCGTCGCCAACAGTTTCTGCTGAAACGTTGGCAGCCATTGCTTCGCACATATCTTCCAGCACACCAGCCACAACAATTACCTCCACCTGGAGTGGAGACTATTCCACAAAAACTACAATTTCAGCCTCTTTGCCAGGTGAAACAGAGACAGTGGTCATTGAGCTTGAGTCTGAAAGTACATCGTCTTCCAGTCCTGCTACAAGTGGTCCTGTAGCCGCTAAGTTGGCGACAACAACAGGAGCATCTTCATCTTCGTCAAGATCACTGATAGCTGCTACTTCGAAGGAGACTGGCGGGATTGCGGATTTGCTTTTTGGTGACGATAGCGAGTCCTCTTCATCTGTGACGCCTTCTGTGGTACCATCCGCAGTATCATCCGTATCTTCGGTTGCGTCTACCACCACCAGGGGTAAATTTAACGGACTTTTTGCTGCCGCTGCAGTTTCCAGCAGCGGTTCCGGAAGCTCATCTGCTCCTAGTTCTTCCATTCCAAGCTCATCCGCTATCAGGTCTTCCACCCCTAGTTCCTCTGCTGCAAGCACATCGGCTACAGGTGCCAGTTCCAGTAAGGCGTCAAGTTCTGCTGCTATAAGCAGCGACGATGATGATGAGGATTGCGAAACTGAGGACCCAACCGGCCCCACTAGTAACCCAACAGTTGTCCCAACTAAAGGTTCAACTGGGTTACCCACTGGCATCCCCACAGGGATCCCCACAGGGTTACCCACTGGAGCACCTGCAGATGCTTCCATTTCCGGCTCTGGCTCTAGTTTGCCAACTGGATCTAGTGGTAGTGCAAGCAGAGCCAGCTCTTCTACAGCTGTCAGCTCCGATGATGATGACGACGACTGTGAAACTGAGGATCCAACCGGTGGCTCAACCGTTGCGCCAACTGGTAATCCCACTGGTTTACCGACTATATCGTCTGGAATCCCCACCTTTCCAACTACTTTCCCAACTGGTTCCTCAGTTCGTCCAGGAAATGGCACCATTACTCCAACTGGTGGTTCCTCCACATTAGGCTCTCTCAGCACCGGTGCAACTTCATCTGATGACGATGACGATGACTGTTCAGACGATCCAACTGGTCCTACTAGTGATCCTACTGGACCAACTGGTATCCCCACAGGTATTCCAAGTGGTATTTCAAGTGGTATCCCAAGTATCTCTAGCAGGGTACCATTCCCAAGCAATGGTACCACTATTGCACACTCGTCTACTACATCTAACGATGATGATGATGACTGTTCTGATGAGCCAACTGGACCAACAGGAAACCCAACTGGACCAACGGGCAACCCAACAGGAAAGCCAACAGGAAAGCCAACTAGCGCCCCAATCGACAACAATAGCACTGATGACGATGATGATTGTGAAACTACACCAATTAACCCTGGCGGTGGTGGAACAACTACTTCTCCTGGCCATGTCACTACTAACCCTGGCGGTGGTGAAGTTACTACCAATCCCGGTGGAATTACTACTTCTCCACCCAATCCTGCCAGTGACGATGACTGTCTGGAACAAGAATGGTACACATTCACTACTACCAATTATCATACAACCATAGTCACCGTGGTTCCAGTTCCTCCTTCTCAAGGTGACTCGGGTAGTTCCGGGGACGATGAATTGGACTGTGGTGATTCGGGCTCTGAGTCAGGCTCCTCTGGATCAGGCTCCTCCGGATGGGGTTCCTCAGGATCAGGTTCCTCAGGATCAGGCTCCTCAGGATCAGGTTCCTCAGGATCATCAGGATCTGATGAGTGGGACGACGACGATAACGAGGACTGCGAAACATTGCCAGGCGGAACGAGTTACCCAACCTCTCCAGCAACAGCAGGAGGTTCTCTCCCAGGATGGGGAAGCGGTGGCAGCTCTGGAAGTGGTGGCAGCTCTGGTAGCGGCGAGTCTGATGACGACGAAAACTGTATACCATGCGGAGATGATGAAGATGATGACGATGACGACAGCGACGATGAAGAAGACTGTGTGCCTTGTGATGATAATGAAGGCGATGACGAAGAAGAAGAAGATGATGACGATGACAGTTGCGACGTTTGTGAATCGGAAGAATCTACAACCACAGTTATAGTTAGTCAGGCGGCCGCTATTGTTACACCAACCAGTGCGATAGCCACTTATGCCTACGACGCAGCCCCTCTGGCCACCACAGCTCCAGTTCCAACTGTCCCTCTGAGCAACGCGGGTACTAAACAAGTGTTGTCCACTGGACTTGCTCTATTTGCATCCTTCATGTTAGTCGTTTTCATTTGATACAATTAGAAAAAATGTAATTCTATCAGCCGGTCTCTACTTTCACAAAAATTGAATTTAAAGGAAATTGATACCTTATACTTTAATATAAACAAAAATTTATATCACCCACCATATATCTACTTAAGAAGAATAAAAACAGAATGAAACCATATAGAAGCAGTCCCATATTGAAGCAGTTCAGTTCTGCAGCATATTTATGTAGGCAATCTTATTATATACAGGGCAAACTCCTGCATGATGCGATATGACATACATTTTTTGCCTTCTGCAATCCTCGCGTAGCTACATTTAACAGCTCTCTCACTCCCTTTTGACATTCACACCACTTCATTTTTATCTCTCAGCATAGTCGTTCCAAGATGCAAGTGGACCGCCAGACTTTGGTGTTTTTCATAATAATGTTCATATTTATTATGTTACCCAATACCGGCGAAGAACCCCACTCAAATACAGATAAGGAGGCACTCAAGAATTTTGAAATCACGACCAAACGTCAGATAGAAGTTCTCCATAACTCGACTAGGGAATCTGGCTATGGCCAAGTGGATGGATTTTTACTATCGTACGAGGACTCACTTAACCATAAAAATATATCTCAGTGGCCGTTTCACGAATTTAATGAGGAGCATCCTTGGGAGGAGGATCAGAAATACTCGATAATTCCCAACTCAGTGAGCAAGAAAATCAAATCATTTTGGGGCGTTAATGACACCAATTCCATAATCGATGATGGGAAGGCTTATTTGTTGAACATTTCTGGAGGAATTCGTGGTCTGTTTACTAAAGCTACGGACAAGTATAACGTAACAGCGATGAATATTCCTATTCCCGCATACATACAAGACTATGCTAGAGAGTACACTAACTACAGAAGGCAACAAGAAAATATCAGATATGACGATGATGGAAACCCGATAACAGAACAACCAAGAGAAGAGGATTATATAGTGCCGCAAAAAAACGGGAACATCACTTTCAACCAGGGCGAGCTCGTGGTTACTTTGAGAAATGGAGATTACAATTACAAAGAGTGGGCATCGAAAAAACATACTGCTCCTATCCCAGAGGATGAAATAATTGACGATGCAGTCTTTACAGATATCTCAGTCTTTATCTTTAATGACGAAGGGTTTGAGGCACATAGCATAACTGGAGAAGGCATATATTTCCAGAATCTCGGTGGTATTGCATTCACAACCTCGTCAGCAAAATTTGGGGCTGGGTATGTGTATCCACACTTGACAATGTATGAAAGTCTTTTTAACAAATCAAAGATCCTTCTTCAACAGTATTTCGATACGTACATGTTCAAGAAGGTTTATTCTATGGATACACTCAATTCGTTCGTGCTGGAAGCCACCGACAGCTGTGAATACATTGGATACATACAGTTTGCGAAGACTAAATTCACAAAGCAGCAATTAAGAGATATCGATGACGAGTTGAAATACCCAACAGGGAAACCAATCACCAAGGATATACCTAAACTTGTTGTGGAGGACTATATTATTTACTCACCTGATTGTGGGATTGTAATTGAAAAACCAAAGGAGAAAGATATGTGGGGAAACCTTTTGGAGGTGACTGCGAGGAAGAGTAAAACAGTTCTCCGAGTCTTATTTGCAATACTTTTGATTCAATTGTTGGCGCTCTTGAAACAAATCAAACAAATCAAAACGCCAGGACAATTCTCCAATCTTTCATCAACCACATTATCAATTATTATGTTCCAAGATAGCTTGATGGCTTTAGATCTTTTGCTATGTACGTCACTTTTCCATGCAAATTATCTATCGTTGGTGAGTGTGAGTGCTTTGTCATTTTTTATGAGTGGAGTGTTTGAGATGAGGTTTTTGGTTAACGTATTAACGAACCAACAGAATGAAAGAGGTGTTTCGTGGTGGGAAATATTACGTGGAGGATCAGGTAACAACGACACCAGCACAACCACAGAAGAGCAATCAAATAATTCTGGAACAACGCGGGCGAACAATCTCGCACAACCACCAACTCCAACAGTGACAACGGTTGGAGGTGGTGAGTTCACGGAGAGTGATGAAGCCAGAATCTCCAATAGTCTCTTTGCGCTCACGTTTTTTGGCATTATTGTGGCCATGTTCCTTATGTTCAACGCTGCGTCGTGGAGAAAGAGTTACCGTAGAGTCTTCGAAATTGTGTGCGTATTGGGAGTGTTGTCGTTCTGGTTTCCACAATTCTTGAGGAACACATTGAAGAATCGCAAACGGTCATTCCTGTGGAATTTCATCTTCATCACATCAATCTTGCGAATGATCCCTGTGGTTTACATCAATACTCCAGGTAATATATTCCAGCACCGGGCCTACGACTACCTTGAGCTCACCTTGTGTTGTGGATGGATGGCTATCCAAATTGGGTTATTATACTTGCAAGAAATCTTGGGTGCAAGATTCTGGATCAATGAAAAGTGGTTACCTAAAGCATTCGATTACCACCCAATTTTGAATGTGACCGACTTGGAAAATGGATTTTCATCGGATATCCTAGCTAACATTAGAGAACTCAGCGAAAGCGATGGCGCCGGCGCTAGCGATGGCAGTGAGATCGAGAGTAAAGGAGTGGTGACATGTAAAGTGGGTTGCACTATTTGTATGAACGACATTGACTTGCCAGTGATCGTTCAATCGGGACCAACAAAAACAAAAGGTAAGGGAACATCAGGAGGACTAAGTGCTGGCGATAAGATGAAAGTTCAGCTCTACATGATTACTCCATGCCACCACATCTTCCATACTGAATGTTTGGAAGACTGGATGAAATACAAGCTACAGTGTCCGGTATGCAGAAGCTCACTTCCACCTGTTTAGTTTCAAGATAGAGTGATAAATATGTAACATAGACTTGATTTAGAACGCCACCAATGTTTTATACATGCAACCCAACTCATGCCGTCCCCCACCCTTCTATGGGAATTTTCGGAAGATGAGTGAGCACAATTGGCTGCAATTCCCGGTAGGCTTCTGGCGGTTAAGTGCTTATATTTTTTTTTATTTTTTTTTTTTTTTATTTTTATTTTCTCCTTCTATTTCTTTTTATACCAGGAGAAAAAAATGGCCTGATATTTCCACGCGTATGACCCCCGTTGAAACGTTTGAAAGAAACAGCCACCGGCTCAACTATTAATGCACGTCATTGACTAAGTAGCATTAAATCCATGCAAACAGTAGATATCGGGCATGGGGCCCTATTAGTTGAATGCTGGGATGTAGTCTCAGGGTATCAATACTTGAAACTATCAAAATTTGATCGCCTCTTGTTATATCTTCAATCTCGCTCGGCTTCTCACTCGTAATCTCTTCGATAATTTTTTTTTTATACTTTTTTTTTTTTTATTGTTGGCCTTTTTTTTTATATTGAAATATCAGGCAATAATTACTGCACAGTAAAAAGGAGAATATACGAGTGAAGAAAGGAGCCTGCAAATAAAACTGTCACTACTTCTCTGTTTCATTTTCTTAGGTACTATTCTCCTTTTCAGTTTGAATAGACGAGTCAGCGTGCGGGCAAATGTACGACTTTGAAACCAACGATGAATTCATTCAGACGTTGAGCGGAGCTATTCCTAGTCTTTCGCCATGTCTGGTTGGAGCAGACGACACTCAGGGGTTTACAGGACAACAGAAGGAGAACCAGGGCTACGTAGATCCAAATGTGGAGTACATGAACCCCAATATCAATGCAAACCCTTATAATGACGACATTTCGCCAACTTCAAACACCTGGGACATGTGGCCACAGCAGTTGCAGCCACAACAGCTCGCGCTGGATCCCTTTTTTGACCAGTCCATGCTTCAGGGACCCACCCAATCACAGCAACAACAGCAACAACAATTAGAGCAATTCCAGGCACTTCAAGTCCAACAGCTCCAGCAGCAGCAACAACAACAACAACATTCTCAGCTTTTTGGAAGCGAGTATATCAAGACAGAAAGGCACCAGTCAACATCCACATCCGCAAACTCCGTTTCCCGTTCATCAACCTCCAACGGTCTCTCCCCCGTCTCACAAAACTCGATTTCTTCCACCCACACTTCGCCAGAGTATATCAAACAAGAGGAGTCGTCTGGAAAGAAAATTGGTGCACACACAAATAACTCCACGACTGCTAAGATTTCCAAACCAACCAAGAAGGATAAATGCTCCCACAATATGATTGAAAAGAAGTACAGAACCAATATCAACTCCAAAATCTTAGCACTTCGAGACGCTGTTCCATCTCTAAGAATCGCAACAGGTGACAGCAAGGATATTTCCATTTCCGATTTGGAAGGCTTGACCCCTGCATCTAAATTGAACAAGGCAAGTGTGTTGACAAAGGCTGCTGAATACATCAAGCATTTGGAGAAGAAAAACGATATTTTGAGAAAGCAAAACCTTGAGTTGCAAAAGCTCGTACAGGAAGCAAACAGCAGATCAATCAATGCACCTCCTCTTCCTCACCCGCACTCCCAACAACAACCACATCAGCCACAATTGGTTGATATCCAGTATCAAAATACTACCGGCTTCGGGTTCGTTCCACCTATGGCCGAACAAAGCTACAACACCACTGTCAATTATAATACCAATTCGTATGATGCGAACAACTTTGTCTTTAGACAAAACCACCAGCAACAACAGCAAATTCCTACACAACTTTCTACTGGTCAAAAGGTTCTACTTGGTGGTTTAGCAACTGTTATGGGAACTTCAATGTTTTCTAACGGCGTGGACAACAATGACTTCAAAGGATTATCAGCATTTCCGTTTTTGCCACACTCCTTCAGTAACCCTTCGAGATTCACATTGCAGATTTGTGGCGCATTGAAGAATTTGGTTTTGTTTGCTGCCATAGTAAACATTGTGTATCCATTGCTCATGGCCAAACCGCTGGGACTGAATCTGAGTGGTTCAAAGGTTAGAAAGTCTTCATTTATGAAAACTTGGAAAGACTACGTTTATGTTAACCTTGGATTCCAGTTACCCAATGTAATTGATAACCAAAAGAAACACGAAATAATCACTAGGCTTCAAGGTAGAAGTCCTCAACCAGTAACATTTGCTCAACTTGTGTATGACTATGTGTACATATCAGGCTGTGAGATGACGTTTGAAAACTGTGTTCTAGGTCTTATAATCAGCAAATTATTGATTTCAAAGCACCCGATTTTGAGATCTCCACTTGAGTTCAAGATGAGCTTGAGGTCGTCAATCTTGGTTCATTTGGAGTACAAGGGAGACAACAGTCATTTGATCAAGCTTAATCAGTTGATTGTCAAGTTGGACGGTATTTCAATGTTTGGTTCGGACGCCCTCTTCAAAAGATTACTTAACCTTGCTGAACAAAAGGGGTCGATTAATTCTGGATGCAAAAATGGGCCGGACTTTTTGAAGTACGTTGAGTTGTATCAGGAGCAGTACGATGACTACTATGGCATCATTTTCTGCTGGAGAATTTTGGAATTAACGCATTTACTCAATTTGAAGTATTTGGATACCTTGGCTACGGATTCTCTTGAAGAGAGTGAGAAGGATACAATATACAAAGGAATCAACATCGATACAGAAAGGATTGATAAATTGTTGAAAATGAATAAAAAGGTTGAAATATCCAAGAAATTGATCAAATATGTTACTCTTTTCAAGACAGTTATTAATCCAGAAGTCAACGGGTTAGAGTTGAAAGATCTGATTCAACGCGATGTTCAAAATTGCTTGGCAGCGATGAAATTGACTAGCAATGAGGGTCAGGACTCAACTGAGACAGTTACGCTAGCTTCAGAGGAGAAAAACCTCGGCAAACAAATGAGAGGCAAGACGAGTGAAGAAGTAGAAGAAGAAGATGATGATGGTGAAGAGACAGACAAAGAAGAAGGCGAAATAAGAATTGGCAATATGGCTTTGGAGGATGTAATTGATAATGACAGTTCAGAAGAAATAAGTTTGGATGAAGAAGACTTTGATGACGACAAGGAAGAGGAGAAAACACACACAGAGAATAACATCTCTAACCAGAAAGCATTGATATCCTCATTGAATTTAGTCACACAAGATCAATTTATTATTCTCACTTCGTCAATGGTTTTATTCTATAACCTGATTGATAAGGACCAGTCCAATAAGTTGTTAGGGTATTTTTCATTCGAGGACGAAACTATTGACTTGTCCTTTTTGTCGTTTACAATCTTGTTGAAGGTTATTATGCAGCTTTCAGTAACAGAAGCTGACCACAATGAAGCTTTGGATAAGCTCATTAGAATTGTCAGAATATGGATCAATGATGAATCAAGAAAAGACTTTTTGGAATCAACAACTAGAGCTAACTTGTCGAATATGATTGTCGAGAAGGCAATGAAGTTGAATGGAGTTAGTGAAGTTGAGACCGAAGTCAATTAAGGTAAAATACGGTAACTGTTTAAATATTTTTTTTATTTATAATGCATTATAAAATGACCATGATTAACTTCTGTGAGTGTAGTAGCATGAGAGCCGGTGAACTTTTGTCGCGGCCATGCTCAATTTTTTTATTACTTGAAGTTCTGACTACTAACGCAGTAGAGACAATCATCTAACGTTGCACCGACCATGCGCCCATCCTTAGTTAGACTAGTTAGACCCCGTCGCCCTGAGCGCAATACCGCTCCATTATATCCACCACTTGAACTCTACAAGCGTATATTGCGTGCTCACATTAGACAACTTCCAGCAGACTTGCGCACTCTTGGTGACCAGTATGTCAAGGCAGAGTTCAAAGCACACCAAAATATAGATAACCCATTGCATATTGTTGGGTTCTTGACACAATGGCAGGATTACTTAAAGAGTATTGACGGTGGCAATTGGGTGTCGGATAAGCTTTCCAAACAGGAGTTGGACAAGATGTCACCAGAACAAGTTGGTCAACTTTATGAGTTAATGAAAGAGGCAAAGGGTGTCAAGGAAACGGATGAATAGACGAAATAGAACCAGGAATCCTCACTCAACGGATACGCTCTTCTACAACCACCAGGGACTATATATCTTGCATCAGTATACCGATCTATAAACCTTTACCATAATTACCAGAAGCAAAAAAGTCCATAATGATTTGAACAATCTTCTCTAAAGCCTGTAACCATTCTTTTAACTGAGCATTCACCTTCTCTTGGTCAGCACCCAACTTTTCGAAAAAGTCTTTTCTGTATGGACATGACTTCATGGCCAACTTGAAGATGGGCTTAACCATCATACCGTGATACTGGGACAAAGTCTTCGAGTAAGCGTCTGTAAAAGTCTTAGTGAGTTCGGCACTTGGAGTGTCAACGGTTTCTCTCATGGCTTGGCTGGTGAATTGCAATCCACGGGACAACCAGAGCAAGCCCTGGGTGGCAGTCTTGGACTTACCAGAGGCTTCTCCGAGCACGAGGTCCTGCAAAGTGCCGTTTGCCGCTGGATTCTCCAACAACTTCTTACGGATTTTGGTGATGTTTCCGGTCATGTCACTCTGGACTAACGAGAACGCAGAAGAGCCAAGGAGATCAAACAACTTGACTAAAGATTCAGCAGCCTCTAAGAATTCGGCAGTGTTGATCTTGTTATCCTTGGTCTCCACCTCGGTGAAAGATCTCTTTTGTTGGTCGAAAAATGTAGACATGATACTCTAATAGCGATTGCAGGTGACGTGTGGGGGTAGTCTTCTAAGGCTTTCGAAAGGTCGGATATTGAGAGTTCGGTGGTTTTATTTTTTTTTGTTTACGTATTCTTTTCGGCTCGTTATTTTTATTTTTATTTTTTTCTTCAGCCTCTCGCGAGCGGGTTTGCTGTAGTACTACCGTGGGGCAAGCCCTATTGTCTACGGTTACTTATGATACGAGATCGCGTACATATATTGTACATATCTACCATTCTAATTGTTCTGCCCAGGTGACCCTTCCTGTTCCTTTCTTTCCCTTGTTCCCCATTGCTTCTCCTCTCCTATTGTCGCGTGATCTGTTGTACACAACTTCAACTCCAGTCTGTGAGTTCTTGCTTGCGAACGTTTGGAACTCTTCATCTGTGTAGAATCCTGTTCTTGCACAGGTATTATTTGTTGATTGGTTGATACCAGTGTCGACATTTGTACCAGAAGTGGCTTCAGATGCGCCCATGTCCCGAATAAACTTACTCTTGTATGCTTTGATGATGGCCATTTTCTGCTTCTTTTGATTGGGGTCGTCATTGGTGGGAATTTGAACAACTTCGTTCAAATCTTCAGGCAAAGGGAACCCCTCACAGTTGGAGGCATTGAGCTCGGTTCCAAATTGTGTAGCATCGTTCACCAATCCTGTCAGTGAATCGACTAAGAATATATTTGCTTTTGATCCATTGTACCGCAATGAAGGCTTCAATTTTTGATGGGCAATTTTGGTGTGGTTTGGTATGCATATGCGTTTTGGTGACTTGGGTGGTGTGAATGTGGTCACACTGTTGTTTGGGATATTGAAGCTGTTACTTATGTACTCTTGCATAAAGTTGTTGTTGGTAACGTTTGTAGGAAGATTTGTAAGTGGCCTCAATGTGGGGATGAGGGATTTTGCGATATCAGCTCCAGTGCCGTTTCCGTAGCTGCTAATGTTTGCATTTATGCTGTTGCTAGTATTACTCCTTCTAAGACTGGGCGCTGATTTATTGAATGTGAACTTTGCCGATTTTTTGATTGAGTTATTTTCTTTGTTTCGTATGCTCTTTAAGGGGTCTGGATATGGAAAGTGGTTTTCCTTATTATCTTCATTGTTTGTGTCCAAATAACTATTCAACTTCTTGTCGAAATCGCTAATTTGGCTATCTCTAAATCTGCCCTTGTATATTCTTGCTCTGACTTGATCATCAAGTTCGTATGCCATACTGTCTCCGTCCACATACCCTAGCTCTTGTACCAATTTTTCTATCTTTGTATTGTTTAGCCTGGCACTATCGCTGCTGAATAAGTCGTCGTAAGCGTTGTTATTGGAACTATGATTGTTAGTGTTGGTGGAGTTGATGTCATCGCTACAAAAGAATATTCCGTACGGCTTCTTCGCTCTTTTTCGTGGAGGAGATGTTGAGGATGATGTTTTAAGGTTATTTCTTGTGACTTGGAATAAATCATTGGTAATTGAGTTGTCCTTGAAAGTGAGGATAGGGGTGTTCAAGGAGAAAAGTTTTGACGAGCTGTTCGATGCCACCTGTCCAGAGGTACCGGCGTCCTTTTTGGGGGATATGCTAATGCCACGATCGGTACCACTGAATCCTTGTTCCGCCTCCTCCATCTCGTTATCCATCATGTTGAAGTCTACTCGGAAATCATCGCAATCTATACTATCAAGTGAACTATCCGAGCACGACGAGTTTTCTATGTCCATCTGCATCGCACAGGTGTGTAAAAGAATGTATGAGTAATTGGGTGAATTTGCTGGTGTACAGTTATGAAGGGGAGTTCGTAAATGGATCTATCCTTATGCGTAGTCGTGCGAGTGGATCTCACTCGTGGTAGCCGTGCCTTTGTGATCTGTGAGTTGTATAGTAGATCTTATGAAAAAGCACCCCAACAACAAAGCAAATACCACCAATTGAGTGAATTCCCGTTAAGCTTCTATTTCGGATAGGATTAGCCTTTTCGTTGTTACTTCTCAAAAAGTTTTTAAGGGAAAGATGAGAACTGGGGTCAATGCAACTGAGAGATGTTTTGAAATTTTGGTCAATGGTGTTTACAAAATGACTGTTTTAGTACATTACTTACCTAAACTGCATATAAGTATTTTTTGCAGCATAATCGTTCACTATGATTTTGGGACGAATCCACTGGACCGATAATGTTTATCCACGCCAGATACCGCGACAGTCTCAGAAGAAAGCCATGGAGCAGAGGACTTGATGAACCTTATCGCCTCTGGGAGCCTGTCAAATGTTTTTGATACCTGCTACTCGGTTTCGGAAGTATTGAGTTTCTCTACATGCAGTGCAAAATGTATTATACCATTTGAGGTGGCCACTCGAGAGTATCTGCTCTAACAAAATATTACTTAAATAGGGGGAGGGGTGGGGGTACGAGCAGAAAGATATATAGGCGGTTTACTTTTTGAAGCACATAATTGCGATCTACTACTTGAGTACGGTGATAGAGATAATACAGCTAAACACAATTTGCTCTACAGTTTTCTATCAACCCTCCAGCAATTTAATACATCCATGAGTTGCCGGTGCGTCGTCAACAGGAAACATAAGAGGCAAGGAGTTTGGCTTTGCAGCAATATTGGACTTGATTTTTGCAATTAATTTCAATTAGGTAAGCCTCTGGCTTATGTTCCTTTCTAGCTGGCTGATCAATTGTCAACTAAAATCCTTACATTCGGCACCTCTTAGGAGGTACCTCCATCTAAAAGTAACTTACATACAGCCATTTTCTTCAAGGACTAATTTTGAGATATCCTTCGTTGACCATTATCAGAATCTGATCTCTTAGGTACATCACCCATCCTTTTGTGCACTTTTTGTATGAAACATTCTTTTTTGCGGCAATCAGCACAATTGCAACCATTTTCACAAATATAATCCTTAGATATTGTGAAGTATTTAAGCGTCCATTTCCCGATCTTACTTGATTATATCTTTCTTCCCCTTCATCACTCACTAATACAATGTCTGCTACTATCAATACTTCCAACAATGCTGCTGCCAATACTCTTGTACAACCGACTGTATCTGCTGTCCCTCAGAGAGAGTTGACTCCTCAAGATCTTTTCGTGACTCGTTTCAGACTGTATCCGCTTGTTAAGTCAAGCAGAGAAGCTTTCTACAGTGTTCCATTTACCAGAGCTGTGGCTGATGCGGTTAAGCCTTCTCTTAGTATTGTCAGAAACACTGAACCTGTTAGAACTTTAATGAACCAGGGTGATTATATTGGTTTGTACGCTCTCGATCAATTGGACTACTACATCCCCAGTTTCAAGAACACCGATCTTCCAACTTTTACTGGACCTATCACTCGTCCTATCAATGGAACTACCAAGCTTATAAATGACGGAATCGTATCCACCAACGGGAACTTGAGAAAATTAGTTATGGATCCCACAAGAAAAGTAGCGGGCGACATGAGACATGGCTTTGAGTCAATTATTTACGATTCCAATGGGAAAGGGGTCATTTCCAGCAGAGCTGATCCGATCTTCCGTCCTATTAATGCTCAATTGGAATCTTACATTGGCACGTACTTCGATAACATCAAGTCAGTACCAGTGGAAGAACTGACAAGCGAATTGAACAGGACTCGCAGAATGTTGACTAATGCGCTCTTACAGATCCATGAACCTCAAACCCTAGTGGATAACAATCTCCAGGAACCTGCAAGTGAAATTGTTGTCCCAATCTCAGTTAGCTAGTTGGTAAGGGGTATTGTTGAGCAGCTACGAGGAGGAAAATGACAGACGTACTTCTCTGACCCTTCTCAAGTACTATTCTGTATTGTATAATACAATAATGATCAGATGTACTCATCTAACCTACAAGTAAGCGCTTCCGTATTTTTCTTTTTATTTGAAATGTAACATGCACAATTATATTTACTTTACCACAGAGTACACTAGAAAAGAGTCTCAGATGCCGTTTTCTTTTCGGGTTCCTAGCTGTCTATCTTGTATTTAATCCTTGGACTTCTTCTTCTTCTTCTTTGGGGACTCATCATCATCTGCCTTTCTTTTCTTCTCCTTCTTTTCCTTCTTCTCTTTCTTTTCCTTCTTTTCCTTCTTTTCCTTCTTCTCTTTCTTTTCTTTCTTCTCCGTCTTTGGAGAACCCTCCTTCACATCATAGTCCTCAGCATCCCCCAAAGCAAGGTCAGCAGAACCCTCACCGGAAAGACCGCCCAAGGCCAAAGCTTCCTTGATAGCGTCAGAGTTCTTCATTGGTGCAGAACCGGTATCGTAAAAGTTTAATCTCTCTTCAACTTGCTTCTTTAATATTTGACCAAAAGCAGTTGATGGTTCGTCACTGTAGTTATCAATTCTAGAGGCAATCGAACACTTGTTTGCCAAGTATCTGGAGATTCTACCCTTGTTTTTAGGAGCAGCCTTACCAATAAATGAGGAGTGGTAAATAAGACCGTATTTAGGAGTATTACCCTTAGTCTTCAAGGCTCTGAACAAAGCCTTCTCAGCACCCAAAATCTGGACAGTAGAAGCAGCCTGCTTAGACAAGTTGGTCAAAGAACCAGCGTGAGAAATTAATCTGGCTCCAACAACTTCACCAATCAAAGTGGACAAGTTAGGAGCAACAGTGTTCATCTTGTCGGTTAAGTACTGGTACAATTGCTTTCTGTATTCAGTGATAGAAACCACTCTCTCAGCAAAGGTCGAGACATTCTCCATATCTTGTTCGGAGATATCTTGACCCATTGAAATCTTAGCGTTGTCAATGACTCTCTGGGCAACTCCAGAGTCATCGTTCAAGATCGCTGCAACGTCGTGCAAGGAGTCATCTGTCAAAGATGCCTTGTCCTTGATGAACAAGGACAATTTGGCGTAGCTATAGTTGTCAGGAACAATCTTAGCTAATTCAGGGAAATGCCAACCGTACCACTCCTTCACTCTCATAGAGAAGGTGTTAATGTCCTTATCCAACTGGTCCAATAAGGCAATTGCTTGGATAATGTGGTTGTCATTCTTTTGCACAGAAAACTTTACCTTAGCTCTGGAGAAAGCATGACCCAAACCTAACTGGGCTCTCTCAATATCACCATCTTGTAATTCCTTCAACAACTTGAATCCATGGACTCTGATTCCTCTCAAGAAATCTTGCACAGTCTCGTTTGACAAACAGTCAATGTAAGGGAAAATTTCCTTTATGGATGGACCCAAGTTCTTATCAGAAACACCAAGAGAGATTTTCTTCTTGGAGGATCCCTTGGGCAAGTTCAACTCCAAGACAGATTTCAAGTAATCAGAAACCAATCCCTCAGAGATATCATTGGCGTTCTCCAAGGCTTGGGCTGCACCCTTGAATGGAGCGAACGAAACCAATTCAATCATCTTCGAGAACTTGGCCAAGTCGTTGGAGGCCTCTTGAACCTCCTTCAGCCTGGAAGAAACATCATCCTGCTGGATAAGAACCTTAAAGATAGCGTACCCAGTAGCTTCTTCAAAAAGAAGATAGTCTAAGCCAGCCATGGTTTACTAGTCGAAAAAAGGTATATGGCTGATGAAATAAACGACGCTATGTAGTAACAAATGAATTTTTCTCTTCTCTTCGCTCTAGTTTTTTTTTTCAGCGGGCCACTTTTTGCAGGGGATTTTTGTTAGAGACTGTGCGCACGAGATGAGCAGTTTCTCTCCTGCAGGAAACTAATGGTTGGCGCACACAAACAATTATCAGGTCACGTGCCTGAGTTTTGCTGCAAAAACGTACTGCATTACAGCGGCTGGTGCAGCATTAAAGTCTACATAGTGTCTCTTGTTGTTCTGAGGGGCATTACTCTTCTATAACCCTATGCAAAATTGACCTCCCAGTCGAGATCTTTAAGTATCTTATACCAATCAACTACAGAGTTGCCATTTGGATTCTCTCTCCACACATGTTCAATAAGCACCTTCACTCTCTTGACATTAGCAGACCCATAACTGTCCTCGTAAGATGCGACCCTTGCACGCATGGCGTTCCGATCCACTAGAGTGACACAATGTATACCGGCCATAAACATAGGAAATACCAAGGATGCTTGAACCGAGGTACCAAGAGTTATATCAATACATTTTGTCAACTCATTAACCAAAACTTGCGATTCGAGGGCTGATGGGTTTATCTTCATCACCGCTTGCCTCATAAAGAGCTTTGCAGTTAGTTGAAATGTCTCGAAAAGAGTAAGTTGCATTTCCAATTCATCATCCATGAGGCCAAGCAAGTCGTCAGGTAATGGTTGCGCAGAGTCAATTTCAGCTTCGAGAGCCCTCGTGCGTTCAATGATAAAGCCGAGATTTCTAGACCTTTTAGTGTGGAACGACGAGTTAGACTCTGTATCCAGTACAAACTCCTCGATTATTTCAGGCGAAAATGCTGTATTGTTGTTGTTTAGCGGCTCTGCCTCGACACCATCAGATCCTAAATAATAGTCTCTTAAAACCTTTTTGCTCTCAAAAACTAATGATCCAATGTCTCCTATTATTTTGATCAATTTCTTACAGACTCCCAATAAAGGATTCAATTTCCCTCTTGAGTGTCCGGCATCATCTTTGAATATGAAATCATACTCTTCTGACGGGAAATATGTACCTCTATTGCTGGTGGAACTCGCAAGTAAGTCGTGATATGCAAAGTTCGATATCAACCAATTTTCTTCTCTATTCTTGTTGAAATTGAGAATACCCCCGTTAGAGGCTAATATTTTCCATCCCCATGAAAGGAATACAGACCATGTTTTCACATCTCCACGACATATCTCCGCTCCACAGAGAATAAGTATGGTCGCAAGCTTGGTCACGGCGGTCGCTCTATCAGTAGAATTTTCAAATAGTGATCCATTTTTCCCTTGTCTTGACTTCAGAAGGTTATTGGATATGTGATTGAGTGCCTTGTCGACGTATTTGGTTCCCTCGGCGGTCCAGTCGCCTCCCAAGTGGAAGCAGGCCCACGCCAAAATTCCATTCAATACCCCAAGGTCTTGGTGTGCGAGTGGTAAGAAGACTTCCTGGTACAGGTTTGATGCATTTTGCGATTTGGGAGCAATAGAAATTTCTTTCGAGAGTGTATTCACGTAGTAATTGTACAATTCAAACTCAGTGTTTGATAACTGCGGGAGCACATGAGGATTTATGTGCATCTCAGGCAGTAACATTGAAGAAATGAGTTGGTTAAATCCGGGAGAGAGCCCATCGGATGATCTGACTTCGAAGTTTTTTAGTGCTTGCAGGTAGCTAAATGTATTAAGTGCCTTTGATGTTCTCTCATTGGCAGCTTCATCGCCACCTTCATCTTCGATTTCGAGACCGTTATCATCGAGCAATCTCAATTTCAGACTAGATTGATGGTGTTGTTGCTGTTGTAGTTGCTGTTGGTGTTGCTGTTCCAGATGCTGATACTGGCTGAGATCTTTTAGAAAGTTCAAGAATGTCGATGGTGCCATTTGGTCCTCACTACCGGCCCCAATATTGGTATTTCTTCCCGGAGAGGTGGATGCAAATATCATAGATGGCATCTTTAGTACAGGGGTATTGAGGTCACCAGTAGCTTCGTCATGCTGGGCCCGAATCCCAGGACTCGGAAACTGACTGAATGATATCGGACTTGGAATATCCAACGGCACGTTTGACTGCTGATGTGAAGGAAGGTTGTTGCTGTCACTCTGACCAGCGAGGGGGTGAGCAGAGCTCAATAAATCGTCGTTGGGTTCACTGCCTCCAAGCTCGTTTTTTATCTGATTCTGAAGTTCGGCAATCAACCCATTGGCGATATTGGGACTTCCTACTTCAGATGGGGAAGTGACAGGCACAAAAGGAGCGGTGACAGTAGCTTTAGCAAAAGGTATCTTCGCGTGAGAAGCTGGCTGTGAGGGTATCAGTGAGGACGAAGAAACGGAATACGATCGACCCTTCTCGCCCGAACTGTTTTTCGGTTTCCTCTTGCGAAGTTTCTGGGTACTTTCTTCCCTCTCGACTTTTTCACGTAGCTCTTTGATCTTATCTTCGCTCATGGCATCTATATCGACCCAGATGCAATCTTTATTGAGTCTTGCACAGTCACTGCACGTTGGTCGCACTTCGTTGCACTTTTTCTTCCTTATCTTGCAGGTGAGACATCCGGTCTTCGATCTTTTAGCCCGCTTGCTGTCAGAAGCTTTGTTTCGCTCATCAATATAGTGTATCGGGTTTGAGAGTAGTACGGGTGGTCTGGTTCCTGATGCGGGGTTGAATTTATCATTGGGCGATGTACGGGGTGCCGCGACCGGTCGCAGCAGTTTTTCGTTCTTCTTCTTCGAAGAGTCTTTCGAGTCAAAGGTGATGATCATGTCACCTTTTATTCGTCTTAGTGTGAATTTTGCGAGTCAGAATTTCTACAATCGTTTTGCAACAGAATCGAGAGAGGGAACCGAATCTTATATCATTTTTAGTGCACCTAAACTTCAAGCGAAAAAAAAAAATAAAAAAAAAATGGTAAACCTATACCGCACTCTAAAATATCAGTGAAAGCCCCCCACCTACCCGCCGCCGCCCCCATATTACCCAGTATTGGTGAGAGATTTACAATATGTTAAGTACACCTTTCAAAAAGGAGGGACGAGGTTAAGATTTACTTTTACAAATTGCGATCTGAGCCTCAAAACATGTTCTGGGTTCGCTTTACTGTCAAAACTGGATACACTGAACAAAAGCATGGTGGAAGTGCGGGGGAAAGTCTACAAATCCTGGCACAGTGTCCAGGTGAAACAAAGAGTGGTGAACAAGCAGACGATTAGAATCATCCAGTTCTTTTAACACACATACTTTTTTTTTGCACCCATGACTCAGAACGTTGTGCTGCGATCAATGCAAAGGGTCGATAGACGGCTTATACGCGGCGCCGGAAGAAGCCGTTGACGGCTGAATCGCTCAAGATCCGCTTATCATCGTACCTGTGTTTACCTGGCAAGTTTCCATCAATGTATGCGTGCCGCAGTAAATCCAAGAACACTTTTCTATAAGATTCTACGCCGAACTCTCGTGACCCTTGTGTACACACCAGCCTCTTTTTTTTCTATACGGTCACTGGATCCCTGTTGGTCGACGAAAAAAATTGAAAATCCGTGTGATTCCTACATAATAATCGCCGCCAGGGCAATTCAGGTTACATAGGGGAAAAATCAGCGATAAACTTGTTACAAATACTCTTTTCTTTTTTTTTTTATTTCGTTTATCTATACTTCTGAATAGAATAACAACATCCCAATAACATCATGTCTTTAAAGCGTATTAACAAGGAATTAGCAGACTTAGGAAGGTATGTATCTATCTAGATTAGAGCGCGGTGTGCAAACCGACGGCCCTGCGGTTAAGGAGTGTTGGATACTGCAAGGTTTCAATGACGTGGAAAGTACATCTTCTTACTCAGCGCATCAGAGGAGTGCTTTATCTCCTGATTGATTCTTCCGGATATGTTGAGTGTGTGCTCTAGAAAATGTCAACGCTACCAACATATGTTCCACTTGACTCGCATTCTCCCTTAACTTGCCACCGTACCCCCCGCATCAGTTTTCTATGGCTTCGTTCGTTCACAAGCAGAAGCATTTTTTTTTTCGGATGATTTCTCAGATCTTAAGCGAAAGGAATAGTATTTGCTCGCATCTACATACTAGGTAATCACATACTAACTGATACAGAGACCCCCCGTCCTCGTGTTCCGCTGGTCCAGTCGGTGACGATTTATACCACTGGCAGGCATCCATCATGGGCCCACCAGACTCCCCATACGCTGGAGGTGTATTCTTCCTCTCGATCCACTTCCCAACGGATTACCCATTCAAGCCACCTAAGGTTGCTTTCACAACCAAGATTTACCACCCGAACATCAACGGAAATGGTAACATCTGTTTAGATATCCTCAAGGACCAATGGTCACCTGCTTTGACGATCTCCAAGGTGTTGTTATCTATCTGTTCATTATTGACTGACGCCAACCCAGACGATCCTTTGGTGCCTGAAATTGCTCATATTTACAAGCAAGATAGAGCTAAGTATGAAGCAACTGCCAAGGAGTGGACCAAGAAATACGCTGTATAAAGTTTTATTGGAAGTTGAAGGACTCTGGGCAACATACAATGTCTGGGTTCCAAATTTTCATACTAATCAATGCATTAGCGATGTTTTTTTCCTCTTCATTCTTTGACTAGAGGCATACTCTTCATGTAATATGAATGCATGCTGGAGGAGGAAGTGAACATCGTGGTTTTTCTTGTCGTACGATGTCCAATATCAATCACACCGCCATCACCACCACCACTACACCCACATCATCACCTCCACCATTACCACCATTACAACCAACCATCGTCCACCCATTCAAGTCCGGTAGCTATTATAGTAAATAACATGGTTATATAAAGTTTTTTTTTTGGTCATTTTTCTCCTTTACATTTCTCCAAAGTTATGCCGAATGAAATAGGAATATATGTTAAGAGGAATTGAATACATAGATTTAAAGGTAGTAAGCCTCTGATACTAAATGCGTCGGGTTTCTCGTACATGTGTGAGTTATATGCAGTTGGAACCGCGATATGGAAACAAAATAGTTTCGAAGTTTCTCCATACAAGCATTCAGAGATATAGAGATTAGTGACTTCAGAGGCGATATCCCAACAGCATCAGTTGATTACACAGTCGTGGTTTCTCTACACTCTTAGCACCGAGATTCCTTGATAGACGGATTGGATCTGGTTGCTACTGTAAGAGTTCGCATCTTTTTGTTACTTAATTTTTGTTTTCCTTTTTTTTTCAGTTTGACCACCTACCACACACATACACATCACACCCAATATATATAAAATCATCCATATAAACAAAGAGTATGGACAAGCTATCGACCTTTCAGGGAAACAATGCCGTGAAATTATATTATTTGGCAAAAGAGCTTCATAAGACGAAGTTTTTCCAAACGTTTATGACAGACTTCCAGTACAACGTTTTAGCATATATACTTGATACGGAAGATATAAACCTTTGGACAAGCTTTCTCGATGGGAATTGTACTCTACAAATCGATAATAAGGATACGAAAGCGGAAAACAAAGAGGGAGTGGCCAAAAGTGTGTCTTCGATTACGAAGGAGGATAATGGCGAGAAGACGAAGAGCCCTGATCTGGAGAAGAATGAGGAAAAAGATAGCATCGATTCTAACTCCAATGATGCTGTCACCTCTGGAGAAACTACGAACGCTGCAAAGTCTGTTACTGAGAATACGGATGACGACGCGGAATTCGAAACATATGACGAAGGCAATGAACCTCTTAAAGTATTAGCAATGCATGTGAGATATTTATTATGGGAAAAGGCAATTGATTTCTACTATTCATCCAAAGAACTTGATAACTCGTGGAATGATATGGATGAAGTTAGTGAGGACTACGAGTTGATAGATAGAATCGATCGAGAGGTAGGGGATAACGATGCCACTGATGATGGAAAGAATATCGTGATTGGAGCCAAGCTGCCTGAACACGTCAAGGTGCGAACTGAAGATGACGACTACGATTACGATGACGATGATGATGATAATGATAATGAGAAGGAAGTGAAGGAGGTACTGGTGGATGTTGGAGACGAAATCAACAATCCAACTCAAACTTACGAAACAAACGATATCAACCAGATTATCTTAAAAATACCTCTTGGAAAATTATCGGAGAAGGTAGCTTCAGCAGATGCACCAACTATCAATGGACATGATTCAATACATCAGGATGGGCCAAGAAGTAGCACAAATCTTCAAAATGGCAATCTGAATGGGATTCCTTCTCATGGAACATCGAGTTCACAAGTCATACAGTTGCGTGATACAGAGAATGGCTCCTCCATGAGCACAGCAGACCAGTCGCTCGTTAAGGAATTCAATAAAGTGTATCACAACTTCGAGTATGATAGAGAAACGTTGCTTAAAAGGCGAAAATTGGAAAAATCTGACAAACAGCTTGAAGAGTCGTCCTCAGGTCAGGGACTAAGCTCAATTGAGAATGGAAATAGTACGTCTCAATTAGGTCCCCCTTCTGCAAAAGAACAGCAGCAATTAGGGATAAACTTAGGGTCGGCTTCGCTATCTCTCAAGCACTTGTTAAAAGCAATTCAGAATCAAAGAGACGATATCGAATTGAATGATTTTGAATTAAGAACTTTATTCATGGATGTTCGAAAGAATAGAGGAAAGTGGGCTAGTGATGAGAGGATTGGTCAAGAAGAATTGTATGAAGCATGTGAAAAAGTTGTGATGGACTTGAGAGGTTACACTGAACACTCGACACCTTTTTTAAACAAGGTGAGCAAAAGAGAAGCGCCCAACTATGGTCTCATCATAAAAAAACCCATGGATTTGAACACGGTAATGAAAAAGTTGAAAAACTTGCAATACCAATCCAAGCAACAATTTGTTGACGATTTAAATTTGATCTGGTCAAACTGTTTGACCTACAATGCTGACCCCAAACATTTCTTAAGAGCACACGCTATTGCCATGCAAAAGAGAACTAATAAGCTAGTTCCCTCTATACCCAACATAACCATACGAAGCCGAGCCGATGTTGAGAGAGAAGAAGAATTGGAAGAAAAGAATGATGCCACAAATGCTTCTACATCTGATGCACAACAAGGTAGTCTCGGAGAAGCTTCTTCTGGGGCTGGAAAATCAAGCAAAAAAGGAAGAAAAAGGACCAGAACAGACGACATCAAGGAGAACGAAACACAGAATAATGATGAAGTCAAGGTTAAAGAGGAGGCTGTTGACGAGACTATCAAGGACGACGGTAATGAGCAAGAAACAGAAATGACCGATGGCCAGGCGAGTAATTCGACGCCAGCTCCAGCAGCAGAAGTGGCTAGTACTGCATCTGCTACGAATACAGGTGCTTCAAGTACTACTGCTGGTGGCCCCGTTGATGACGAAGAGGAAGAGGAAGATGAAGGGGACGTGAATGAAGCAGGAGATTTAGACGAAGAAGAAGTAGACTTGGAACTCCAAGCCTGGAGATCCATGACGGCAAAATCTCGTGCTAACTACTGTTCAAGGCGTGCTGAACTATTTACAGAAAACCATACATTAAATCCTAATGCGGTGGCTATGATTCGAGAGTCTTCCGAGATGAACAACTTTAAGCATTACCTTTCGAATGATCAAGTTGTGTCAAAATCTTCGGGTATTTTGGAAAATGATGAGCCATATCTCCTTGAATATGATGTAATGGGTGGACTACCAGGGATTCCATACCCAGGGTTAGACTCAGAGCAAGAGTTGAGGAGAGAGCAGAAATTGGTTGATTTATTTTTGCAGCAGCTGGGTGGAGATGCTAACCGTATCAAGTCGGATTTTGTCTTGACCACGGATTCAGGGTTAAATAAGGTGTACCACGACATTATTGGCAAGATTCAAGAAATCAGAAAAATTTGTTTTAAGATTTCATTGATCAGACAAATGCAGACTCAGCAGTTTGTACATCATACGCAGATGAAACAGCCCGAGGTTGAAGATATCAAGGAAATTGACGTCGATCCAGTTTCCAAATTATCAAACCATGACCCTTTCAGTTCGGAAGTGCAATACAGTGTATTGAGGAAGGCCGTCAGTAAGATTGCAATGCAAACGGGATTTGAGCTGACTGAGCCATTTGCTATCAATGCCTTAACACAGGTGGCCGAGAGGTTTTATGGGAACCTCGTAAAGACGTTGAAAATGCACATGGAGACAACATCGACAAACAGATTAACATACAAAGAAGCTATTTTAGCAACTCTCTTAGAAAACGGGGTAAACAAACCAGACGATTTGTACACTTTCGTACAGGAAAGAATTGTGAAGCAATATGATAAGTTGAAGGATCTCAAAGTTAAACTTTCCAACTTTTTGAAAGAGTTATTAAGACCAGGATTAGAAAACTTCAATGAGAAGTCGTTCGATGATAACAGTGAGCAATTCATGACTGGTGATTTCTCATCAGACTTGGGAGACGATTTCTTTGGGTTCAAAGAGTTAGGATTAGACAAGGAGTTCAAAATGCTCAGTGGGGCTATTCCCATATACTTGTTACATTCAAGGCTACACAATAATTACACGGCTACAGGCAGTGTTAATAAAAAGAACAAGTATGAGGATTTGAAAGCATTGAAGGACCCTAGAATTGTTGCTCTGGATATTCCAAAGCAAATTGGAATATTGCATTCATTTTATTACAAGTTGTTGGAAAAGACAAAGACACAGTATGTTAAGGGCCAAAAGAAGAAAGGTGAACTGACGGAATTACCAGAGGCTGAAAAGTTCTATTTGATCGAAGATGAAGAGTTACCCCAGAAGCAAAGAAATATTCGTCCTAGATTACCTCCAAGTGGTAAAATTGTGTCCATTAAGAAGAGGACCTTGGCAAATGGATATTTTTTGCCTGACGAGGAGGAGATAAAAACAGAGTAGCTACTTTATAATGCACGTACATGAGTAAAAACTGAACGACTTTAAGTCTCGTGAGAGGTTCAAAAGCAAGGTGGCCTGCAACCTATTTTTCTACGTGAAAAATGAAAATCGAGGATAAAATATTAGGTATGGTCAGTTATGAATTTATTTGTTTGTTAAGGCGACAACGATAAAGTGAATAGCTCATATCAGTGATATAACTTTCGAGCTCTGCTTTATCTCTTTTCTACTTCTCTAGTTTGTGCCCTCTTGGGGACTGAATGGTATAAGGTGCTGCAAAAATGTATTATATTTACCTGCATATGCGTAGCCACGTGAAGATATCAACCTTCGACTGCTAATACATCTTTTGACTTAAGTTCTACTTGAAGCAACTTTTCACCCTTAGACTTTACTTCTTGTAGTTAGATTTCGACAAAATATGGCAAATGTGCTAAGCACCAATATAACTGAACCAAAGAGGACTTCTTATCCGATCAACTTTACGAATTTAACTCTACGTGACTTGGGCAAACGTGATGTATTTGGGAGGACCATTCTCCACATACTTATACTATCAAACAGATACGATTTGTTGAAGAGGCTCTTCAAACATCCAGATTTCAAATCCATCTTGGCTATCACCGATTATGAAAATGGCTGGAATTGCATGCACTATATCCTTTTTCACAAGCGCTTGTCGTGCTTCAAAGCGATCATGGAGTATCTAAAACCTGCTACACCGTCTGCAGCAGTTCCAAATCAAAGTAATTCAACATTACTTGATTTGTTAAGATGCAAGGACAGAAATACACTCACTCCTTTACAACTCTGCGATAACGATTTCAAGGATCTTATATGGATCCCAGAATACATCAGTGAAAGAAACGAGTTTCATATAGTCTACCGTTATGATGTGAAAGATGCAGCAAGCAAAGATGGGAAGGAAAAGAGGACAAATATCAACCAGTCTTCCGTAAGAAGTACTTATGATTGGTGGGTACCCACTAGAGGAGGTTCAGATATCTATGTTTTCGGTTCGAATAGAAATCTTACGCTAGGGCTAGGGGACACTAAAGACATTCCAGTGCCATCGAAATTACCAACCGAACAATTCAACCCAAAGGTGAAAGAAGCAATGAGACTTCAATCTTCCAACAACCACGACGCTTCTACAACTGAAGTGGCAAGCTTACAAGACCTTTTATATAAACCTAGATTCACCAAGATTGTCCTCTCGAAGTACCATTCAAATGTATTGACCCAGTCTGGTGAGGTCTACTCGTGTGGAACAGGGTCTCGTGGCCGACTTGGTCACGGTATCGATGACATGACTGATAAGTATAAGTTCAAGAGAGTGCGATTCAGTGAAGGTGACTCTGAAAAGTTCGTGGACATCGATTCCTCCAATAATCACAGTATTGCATTGACGAGCCAAAATGAACTATTTGGATGGGGACTAAACTCTTTCAACCAACTCGGATTTACCACTATGGATGCGGGAGGATCCCAAGCGAAGGGTAAAAAGGGGTTCGTCGAAATATTCGAACCTAGCCCCAAGAAAATTTCTTCTGGTGATTTGAGAAGAAATACAAACCGATATAAAGGTATTGCAGTTTCCAAGATACACTCACTTGTATATACTAAAAGTGAAATTTATTCTTGGGGTTTATGTATTGGTCAAATGGGAGTTTCCCCCGATACCAACTCGTTCCCAGGGGAGATAAAAGTGGAATCAGTAACGTACAAAGGTTACGTACAGCAAACCCCGAAAGCATTGACAATGAGAGATAACATCAAACTTGTTAGTGTATGCGAAACATGTACCTGTGTTGTTACAGTCGAAAATGATATTCATTTATACTACCAGTATCAGCACTTCCGATTTCCCAAGATTCTACAGAGCAGCCACCAAAAGGGAAATCAATTCCATGTATTCAAACCTGCTATTCTAACTAAACCAATATCTGTCAAGAAAGTTTGCATCAAGAGTCACGAGTTGCTATTCTTTTTATTAGAAAATGGGAACATCGTTAAAGTAGACGACATCAAGAACCCGAAATACACTGCTGTTTGGAGGGCTTACAATGTCGATATGATTGCAGTCGATTTCGATGTTGCAAGTGATGGTGGAATTGTACTCTGTACAAGAAGTGGGTCAGTTTTCGCTAAGGGATCAGCCTCGTCATGGGTGCCTGAGATGGTGTATGGTGGAAGTGGAGGTATAAGACGTACATCAATGAGCGAAGCTGCTTCATTAAGTATCGCTGTGGCAAATAAATTTAGAAAACTTGATAATTTGAACCACGTCTTCAAAGTTTTCTGTGATCACGATTACCTCTCTTTTGGGTTTCTCAGAGACGAGATTGACTTACTTCTGATGAAGCTACATAAGAACCCATTTTTCAATGACTTGATGTACCTTGAGGCGATCCATGAAGGAAATATTTACAGGAAACAGAGCCAATTGTTTATTGCTGAAGGACCTGGAAATTCTTATGTTAATGACTTCGTTTATTTCCAAAAAAGTAGGGTAAAGACTCGGGCACATCACGATATGGATACTATGATGCATAATCTACTTCTCAGAGACACAGAAGAAGACGAGGAGGAGAAAGATAATGAGGCGGATGGGGCGGGCAGATCTATCACAGTGACTGGTCACACACCACGAGACTTGTTCCATATTAAACATTCAGACCGATTTTCGGCAAAGCACAAACCACTAAAGGCAAGCAAAACATATCAAAATATTTCGAAATTTGATAAGGAGAAGTTGACTGAAGATTTTAAGAATTTGAGCGAATACGCTCTTCTACAGAGGGTGAAAGATCAACCTGATAGTAAAGGATACGATTGCTACTTCAAGGTGAGTTCTCAGACTGATGTGAAAGTTGGAGCCCATTCTTTCATTCTCATGACTCGGTCTACCACAATGAATGATATCCTTCAAGATATCCACGGTACGAACAAAGACGTCACCTTTGATCCAATACTGCGTGAGCTTGAATTCAAAGATAATATCAACGTGAAGGCGTTGTTAATTTTTATTCATTTCTTATACACAAATGATGTCATACACATATGGGACGATTATCCAACTGGTATTCATTGTCCTAAGGATATTAAGGAATTGAAACAAGATTTTGATAAGTTAACTCGTATTTTTAATGTTGTGGATGTATTCGGAAAGCTAACCACAAATGAAGTGTACTTGCAATCAATGCAGAAACTTCTATTGAACTCAAAAACAAAGACAGATGTTGTTGTTCACTTAACTGACGGTTCCATATCATGCCATTCTCAAATTCTTATCTCCCGATCTGCATATTTCGAAACTCTCCTTTCCAATAGATGGGATACCACTAAAAGAAGAGAAATTATACTTGAATCGATCAGCACCATTCAGTTTGAGATCATACTACAACATTTATACGGACACAATGATATCACTCTTTTTGATGGGTATAAAGAACACATATTAGCGAATGGAGCAGGTGTGGATGAGTTTATTAATCTTTTGCTCGAACTCATTGAAATAGCAGATGAATTGTTATTATTGGAGTTGAAAGTGTTGTGTGAGTTAGGTATCAAGGATTTCATCAATTTAGACAATATTCTTTTGTTACTTCAACACGCTGACTTTCTTGCTGCTAAGAATCTCTTCATGAATTGCTCATGGTTCATCTACAATAACCTAGAATTATTGCTACTTGATCTCTCATTCAAAGACCTTCCATTAGAGCTATTGAGGAAACTAGAGAGGCAAATAGTCTTCCTTTCCAAATGTAAATACCAGGACTTTGCAACCAATGCGAAGGTAGATGAATCAAAATTAGAAAGCTGGTTTGAACAAAATTCTACAAGACTTGTTTCCTCTTTCATAAATAACTTGGAGGAGTACAATGAGAATTTTGTTGAAAAGGTGGGTAAAAGAAACTTTGTTCCATTATTTGATGTTAAGAAAGACAAGAAAAAGGCTAGAACAGTGTCAGTGGACAAACAAAGAACAGCTTCAATGTCCGAAGTACGTTCCAACTTCGAGGGTCCTTCGAGTGATTTACTTACGTCGAGAAATGAAGTTGTGATAGATGACGAAGAAGAATTCGAACCAGTATCTCATCGGAGGCGAAAGTCGTCTGCTAACAGCTCGAGTTCTTCTTTATCTACAATCCCAACTTTAAATACAGCCTCATCAGCAGCTGCTACTGTTGCGTTGCCGGTGAGAAAGTCTTCCTCAGCTTTATCAGATAGAAAACCTTCGCTCACTGGATTGAGCCCTCATTCAAAGTGGGCTTCTACACCTCCAGTGAGCACAAAGGACCAACCGATTTTGGGGGGCATCGAGACGGAAAAGAAAACGAAAGTGAAAGTGCTACTGGCGCCACGATTGTCTCAGAAAGAGAGAAAGAAAATGGCTTCTTTGACTAGCGATGATACGTCAGTGATACACAAGCCATCGCTGATACCCGCTACGCCTATCCCGTGGACAAGCACAAGTTCTTCATCTTCTTCACTTAAAATACCTACATCTGTTTCTGCGTCGCCTTGGGCAGCATCTGGGGGAGTGTCATCTACGCCTTCACCATCTTCTTCTTTACCTTCTGTTGGAGGATGGGCTAGTGCTAGTACCAGTGCTAGTACTAAGTTTCCAAAACTCCCGGTTCTTGGTGGTGGAAGTGGTAACAACTACAGCAACGGCAATAGCAACAGCAACAGCGTCACCAACAAGTGTAAGAAAAAGAGTTCCAAGAATAGATCAGCTTCACCGTCTCCACCACCAACGACAAGTCCATCGTCATCGAGCTCATCACTCAACATCAATCCTGGTGTACCATCACTAGCTGAGATCATGATCCAGGAATCCTTGAAGATTGAGGAGCAGCAATACCGAGAGAGAGAGAGAAAGTCACTTCAGGAGATACAGCAGGAACAAGAGTTTGATAAGTGGTGGAGTGAAGAATCGGCAAAGATGCAAAAATTGATGTCAAACGGTCACAGTAAAACCCCTACTAACGGCAGGAGAAACTCAAGAAAGAGACAATAAACCAAATATATTTATATATACATGTATATTTTGATGAAGCATAAATCTCATTTTTATGTCCTTATATGTCCGCTTCATCTGGGAGCCACCCAAACTCGTTCAAATCAATAGCTAATAGATCCAGTACTTGTACGTTTTCATGCCTCAAAAATTCAGCCTGCCTGAATTCCGAACCTGAGTCACCTCGAGGGGAAATCTTCCCTGTACTCAGGACTACTCGCCACCAGGGCAAGAAATCTCGGTCTAGCTGCTCACGTTCGGGCAATTGAGCATTAAGCATAGGTACGATAAGATCCATGTGCTTCATGGCAGAGCCAACTTGTCTCGCGTTTTGAGGACTACCGACTAAATATGCAATGTGGCCTAGACTGTTAGTGATGACGAGGTTAGTTCAGGGGGACAATAAATGTACTCACCATACGGAACAACTTTACCGCGAGGGATTTGGGACACTACAATATATACTGCTAAGTAGAAGGCTCTCGATTCGTCTGTTAATTTCATAGAGCAGTTACTGGTGTATGTTTACAATTTTTCAGACTGCTCACGAGCTACAAATATGGCCGCGCCTTTTTTTTTTATCCGTTTAAATTTATTAACTCTAATCTAATATACATGTATAATTATATAATGCAACTAAATTACAAAGCCAACAAACCAGCAGCAATAACAGCAACACCGGCAGCGTATTGTCTGTTACCGGCGTTCTCAGCGGTGGTGACGTTAGCTGGGGTGGTGTAGTTAGCGTGGGAGGTAGAACGGGCTGGGCAGTCAGTGACAGTCTCGGCACAAGAGGTAATGGTAACCAAAGTGGAAGAAGACTCAACGTCAGTGACGGTGACAGCAGAAGCGACGGCAGCAGAAGCGGCGATGATGGCGACAGTGGAGAATTGCATTGTAGATATAAGCGAAAGACTAAGTTGAGTGTGATATAGAATATGAAAAGAAAAGGATTTTTACTTCAGAAAACGAGCCTCGAGGAGGTCTTTTATATCTTTCAGGAGCGACCGATGGAAGCGAAAAAAAAAGAGAAAAAATCATAACAACAAGCATGGCTTAGGCTACAAAGGCGGTGGCTGTACAGTCATAGCAGCCTTAAAATATTATGAAACTGCAAAAATCAAAAAAATAAAATACAAATTATGCACGAAAGCCAGGAAATTTGGCGATGCAGCATGAAAGATAGCGGTGTTTCATTGATTCGCATAGCCAGACGAGCAGAGGTGCATGAGTCAAGGTGGAAGACTATTATTTTATTCTGAAACCTTTGATTATGGCCAGCACCAGCACCATATTCCTCTTCACATCTCTACTCCTTCGGGAACTCTCTCATTCGCATCACTACAATTGATCTTGGCGTCCTCCTCAGTAAGGTACTGTCCGGAAGAGCTTACCTGGTCTCCTCCCCCCACTCTCCCCCTCTTGTGTCAAAGTAAGTCTTCATACCGTTGACTCAAGCTCAAAAATTTCTTTTTCTCGAGGCTTTCACTTGAAAGATTTTTTTTGACGTTGACGGGGGCTTGATTCGACCGCCTGGTGGCTGGAAACGGCAATAGGACTTCCCGATTTGGTCGCGCAAAGTTTTCTTATTTTTTTTTTTCTCATCCGCTAAAGCTTTTGTAGACATTTGATTTCTGCGCTAACGCGAGTTCCCGAGACATTACAGGGGCGGCAAGATCCTTTTACCGGGAACTTTTGCGTGTGGTTGCACCGAGCCACGGCATGACGAAGCCGCAGCTACAGGTGAAAATGTAGCAGTTAAGGTTGCTCAAAGCGATCGGGAGACTACATTTGCAGATAAGGCTGTATATCATATTTTCTTGCCGTCTACACTAGGGGAAGATCAAGGCGGCACGGGAAGTTGACCGGGGAAACAATGCACTTGGACCTGCGCTAACTTTTCGGAAAGCGAGCGTGAGAGCAAGCGCGCCAGGAAGAGATTTGTTTGAAGGAACCAACGCTGGTACTTTGTCAATGCCTGCAGGTGAGAGGGAAAGAGGTTAGAGAGGTTCGAAAAGACGAAGGAAGGGGGGATAGTAACGGAAGGGATATACATCCTTATTGTATTCTGTGACAACCATGGGTTCCAAACGCATACCCAGAAGTAGGAGGCGGTGCTCTACACAATGCTACAAAGCTTCTGAGCACGGGGGATACGGAAAAACTTGGTTTAGGTGTATTTTTTTTTGTCGTGCCACATGTTAGAACACGGCTGCTAGTGTTTTGCTTTATTTTTTTTGCTTTATTTTGCTTCCACTCATTTTATTTTGGCGAAACTTTTTCTGGCAATTGTTTTTCCGAGGTGGGGAGCGATCCGATGCACGTTGCGAGGCTGCTACTCTTCTGTCGGTGAACAGAATGGTCTGGACTTTTGCAAGGCGAGTTGACTTTCATATTTGTTTGGTACATATGCTGCAAAACGCGTTGTTTAGCACCGCGTTTGTATCGTTCGTTCTCTCAGATAAAGAAACGCGACCGCAATGAAGTTTGTGGACTGTTCCTTATCGATTTCGCAGACAAAATGCCCATACTTTGTTTTCTTGTCGTATTGTGTTTTACCCATACATACATTATCTATAATGTCCAACTCCCGCCTCTCTGTTGCTTGAAAAAAGAGTCAACAAAGGTGCGGTGCTATCTTTTACAATATCTTTGCTTAGGTCCCTAGTTCACATTCGCCTGAGTGCTTGGCACCAATCTTGCACCTGGAATTGGCTTGCCGGTTTTTATTGCATTGACGAATATTCTTTCGACAGACTTAATTTCACGGTATTGTGTGAGCATGATTTGGTAATATTCCTCTTTCAGTTCTTCCAAGTCCAATCTCTCTATGTTTGTACCAAGTTCCCCCAAATTTACACCCCCTAGAATTCCTTGCAATATCTCTTCGGGATTTCTATTGTCCATAATAATTTTGTCTTTGAACACCTCTTGGTATTGTTCGATAACCACGGTAGCGAGTTTGATGGATGTATCAAGCGCTTGTTTCAAGTCCTTGTATTCACTTGCCCTCCAGGCCTCCAACTTGTCGCGGATGGTGTGGGATGACAGAATAGCTGTCAAAACAAGTAAGAGCGTATCTTTCCACAAGTTCTCACACGAATCACATACCCAGAACCACCAGTTATCAGCATTTTGATCGTTTGCAATGATGATATCAAAATCTCTTGTGCGTGTCACACATATGGTCACCAACTCATCTCTCACGTTCTTAATCACCCATTTGAAACCTCTAAAAATCGTATTTGTAATGCGCAATACCGATACCAATCGAGCCACAACTCTGGTGTCGAGTCTAGCATTTACATCAATATCACCTTCTTCCAAGAACGTCCGATCAATCCAATCTGTAACTCTAGTACCTGAGAAAAATACCACATAAACAACCCCAAGAAGAGAAACTAATCGTAACATAAAGTTGAAATACCTGAAAAATAGGACGTGTAAGTTCATCATGTAGATGACAATGATATATCGAACAAAGTGTGCTACTAACCGGTCAATATTGTCACGAATGATTCGTACCAAGCGTAAATAGACTGGTTGGCCCACACGACGGTCTCTTGGAGCAGCAGCAGCACCCGCAGCAGCAGCATCAGCTACAGTTGCTGCTGGTGTATCGGGAGTAGCATCAGCTGCTATATTATTGTCAGGAGCATTTGCACCTTCATGACCTCTCAACTGCCTAAGTCTTATACTAGTGTCTTCACCTATTGCCGATGACGATGTAGCAGTTGCACGCACAGTATCACCGCTTTGCTTCTCAATCAAAACATCCTGCAACAATGGTCGTCCTTCTGATTGCAAAAACTTGTTCAATTTTGCTTTCCCGGACGGATTCACTAACACGAATGGCTCATGGAATCCGTTGTCCACCACCATGGCCTGGTTGGTGCTCAAATTAACGGTTGTATCTACAGAGTCCCCAGGCTTCACCGCACTAAATTCATATTGGATGTCCGACAAACCTGACAGCTCCACTAAGACTTTTTCGCCTGTATTGTTCGATTCTACCACGTCGTATGCCTCACCTGTAGGCGTCCATGATGAACCATCTTCGACCTCAATGCGGAGCGATTCTTGAGGTTTAATACCAAGGCTTGTTGCGGTCCGCACGAAATACTCCTCTCCTTCTTCAGTTCTGGCGTCATGTATTCTGTAATGCACGACGACGTGATCCAGACTAAACTTGAGTAGGTCATAGACAGGACCATTCGAGTCGGGAACAGTGGTGATGTATTTCATTTGTAAATGTGAGCGGCTACAATTTGGACCGCCCTTGCGCTCCAAAACCATCTGTTTCAACTCGTTCACGGTTGTGAACCGATCAATCTCCAAAATGAGTCTATCGGACATCGACGGTGCCCTCATCTTGACAAATATCTTGGATGGGGTATGCGGAGGACACAAGCATGCAAGAAAACGCACCTCATGGAATGGAGGTGCATCGAGCTCGAGTACCTGTGAGAGGGGTTCCTCATCGACCTCGATAGGAGTGTAGGAGGAGGAAATAGGCGAAACATAGAAAAGTCTTAAATCAGATTTGGTGATACTAGCGTTTGCGGGTTCCCTCGCAAGAACATACTCCTTGAGTACGCCAATAGTGCAATCTATGGACTCTCGCGCTCGTATTGCCTTCCCTTTGTACTCAATAGCTATGTCGAATAGATCATCCACGGGATCAAGGTGGCGTGGGATAACTGGGGAATTGAATAACTGCAAATCAGCAACTACGTCTACCACATTGTCTGGGCCAACTATGGCGGCCACTGTATCACTGTCTGAAATGTCACACCCGTCACCCTTCACAAACATCGGCTTCAAGAAGTACTCAGGAGACCTTTTCCAAATCAAGTGTCGCAAATCTGCCCAAGTGTGAATAGACGAGAGTCTGTATTCGAGTCTTTCCTGAAGCCATTCAAGGTTAGGGAAATCATTCGGTATATTGATATACCGAATCTTCACAACTACCTGAACCGACCTTTCCATTGAGATGCAAATGGTTGTTCCAGATTAATAGAAGGTAAGCGACGAGACAGGTAACAAACTAAAGCTGCAAGAGATTATGACCTGTTCGAAACCTGCACATAAACGACCCCCCGTTATATAGCTTGCCGTGTGTGCTATATGCATGTATTTTATGTGTACCAATGTACTATTTACAGGTATATATAAGTTCTATGTAGACGGCTTCTCATTTCTTAATAGCATGGTATCTCTTTCCTCTCACAGCAAATATGTTGTGGTTGGCCTGGAATGTTTCTGTTGGATTGATATCCACCAAGTCCAATTTAGTGGAGCCGAAAAAGTTCTCGGTAGGGTGCATTAACAAGTCCATTTCATCGGCGATTTCTGCGGTGTCGTTGAGCCAGTTGTATTCTCTGCTTGTATCCTTCTCATGGTAACCGGTTATGTAGATGGGGCATTTGGACTCCAATAACCCCTTGATGGACTTGTTCCAGTGGATCTCGTCTGCCGTAGTGAACCCTGGGTGGAACAAAAAGAATACATCCAAGTAAGGGTCAAAGGGGAACAAGTCTCCCATATCGTATAACTCGTGGAAGTACTGCGTATGATAGTGCAATGTGATTTGATCGTCGAATCTTTCTACAAGAGCCCGGCCGTGAGGTTGGTCCGTGGGGCCAAACTGTCTAGTTTTCGGGTCAAAGTAGCACTCGGGCCCAATGAAATGGATCTCAAACTTATTGTTGGGAAACAAATAACCGAATTGTTTCCATACGTATCCCGGTAACATGGCTTCCATCTTTGCACCTACAATGAAGATTCTCATGGCCCTATCCTTGAAGATTGTTGACGTTTCTTCCGACTTCGAAAATGGAGGATACAAAGTGTAACGTAATGCAGCCAAAGATTTAAGCCCTTCTACCGTTAACTTGTTCTGTTGCAGAGAAATCTTGTTGCTGGAGGATTGCCTGGATTCCTGTTGGTAAGGAGAAAACTGATGGAGGACAGACGCAATCGTGATAGGATAGGTCAAAACCTTCGATGCCGCAGCCAAGTTGAACTCGGTGTTCATCGGACTGAAATCACGCGTGTAAAAGAAGGCATCCCAGTTCGACATGTTCGGGGTGCAGTCCTTCTCCTGCGGACCGGGGAAGACAAACTCGTCAAACTTCCGGCCAGACCGCAAGTCATGCTCGTAGAGGTTTACTTTCTTCAACAACTCATACGTCTTCTTTGTGTGATACTCAGTGTCATCTTTCCATGCCTGCTCTGAATGATGAGTTGGGATCCCCGAGTATGGGCAAACGTAGTTGACAGACTTTCCGGTAGTTGGACAACGAGCCTTGGTCCGAATGAAAGCTGCACGTGTACGGAGATCCTCGTAGGGAGACTCGTCCCACGGACATATTTTGCGGGAATCTGGGGAATCTGATGACGCCGAAGACGAATCCAGTTCATTCTTATTGAGAGCCAAGAGACTCAAGGCGCCCTGTAACAATGAAAATTGCCGGTATGACACAACTTGGCGTGGAGCGTGTGACACCAAGGAACTCCTTAAGCTGCTCGCTGTTGTATGAATCAAAACCATACTTGTGCAGTTGGTGTGTAGATCCTGTGGAAAGAAACAATATAAATCCTTAAAAGTATTCGTGGATAGCGAACGGGTGGTGGGCGTGGGTGGGTTGATGGAGTTTATAACTGCTCTCGAAAAATGATTTTTTTTTTTTTTTTTCTTTTTGCTCTTTTACACACGGGCTTGCACTAGCAAGCTCAACTTTTTGCAGCCAATTGTTACAACTACAAATTTGATACTTTCATACATCTCTAATAAAAAATATAGTCGATCACAACTCGTCGTGAATAATTGATTGGTGGGTTTCAGGTGCATCATCCTCAGACTTGCTGGCGCCTTGCTCTCCTTCGGCCCTTAGTTTCGCTTCGTACTCTTCCACTGGAATGTACACTACCACTGTTTCTAGTGAAGGCTCTGAAATCGTAATTGTAGTTTGTTCAGTATATTCAGACAGTTGGCCTTCTGTATTTTGTACATCATCCTTACGAGCTTCATCTTCTCTAGCAGGTTCAGCATGCTGAACAGGTTCCTCATGTGGTATGTGGTTCTCTTCGCTCCTTTCATCATCAATTCCACCAACGTTGTCATATTCAGACCTCGTCTCCTGAGGTGCAGCTTCCATAGTTGGCAGTGGATCTGCAGTTACAAACACTGTAATAATCTGGGTTGAGTAGTACTGCACTTGCTCGCTGCCCAGTGACTCGTCACCCATTGGCCCTTCTATGAATTTTTGGAAATTAACTGCATCGTTGGGTGCAGAAAACTCAGAGATTTCCACATAATCTCCATCCTGATCGAGCATAGTTTCTGGATCCACCAACTGAACATTGATCTTGTAATTATCGTCTCCTGCATCCCTGTCCACTTTTATCAAAGACATGAACTCGCCGTAAAAGTCATATAACTCAAACCACGCAATGAAAGAATCTTCCCACGAAAGAAGCCTTGGTTCTCCCTCTAACGGGGCATATATTTTACGGCCAATTAAGTTCAGAAACATACGTCCAAATTTTTGCATCAAGTCCATCGAATCATTGTACAATCCATTGTAAATGAGGATTCGCCGCTTATTGAAATAATGATTTGTTGTATCTATCGGTCTCTTCGACAGTGCCAGGAAGAACCCCAGTCCGAGGGGAGTCAACTGATAGTCCGACAACTGAATCTTGTAGTTTTTGTTTATAGGAAAGAGGTCTCGTGAGGTCACTGGGAGGACTTCTCCCTTATCTTGTAAGAAAGAATCAACTGCTGAGCCTAGTTGCAGCTTGTCGACATATACATCAACACCCCCATCAGCAATCTCTTTGCATGCCAATTCAACCACCTCGTCTTCGACTTTACTGGGCTTGAAAGCTCTGAGGTCACAAAGCTGAGGCACATGTATCACAATCTGATACTCACAAGTTTTAATTTCAATGACATCAACAATGTGAATGAGTCCCCTACTTGTCGGGTTGCACTTGTAGATTATATCTATTGTTCTCGGTTTCATCGTCAAGTCGCATATGCTTCCACTTATTGTGTGTTGTATGAATTTCTGGCTGCTGTGCACATTTCTGTGATTAAAAGGGTTGACTGTTTCATCATTTATAAGGAAATCTCTAGCAAAAAGTCGCCCTTGTTTTCCTCCGGACGATTTGTAGAGTTCATCCCAATTACTTTGATTTTCGATCTTGGTCTCCTTAAAGTTAGAGCCTTCGAACCTGCCCAAGATGTAAATATAATTAGGGAACTCAGGCTTGTGGATCTGGGTCTTCATAAAGTATTCCAAGTTTTCATGGTACTGTATAACTTTGTCACCAAAGCAGTAGGCGTATGTAAAGTAGCCACCATCTATACCATATGCAAAGAGACACTCCGTTCTTGGGAGCACTTTATTGAGTACTTTCACAGCCTTGTATAGGAGAGCGGTATCAGATCCTTGGTCACCGTCGCCCTCACTAGTATCTTCTTCATGCGAAGAGTTGGATGGTGGCTTTCCTTGGGGCACATAGCACAAATACTCATGCACTCGCTGGCCACGACCTTCACCGACATCGTCGTTTCTTTTAGTGTAGTACGACTTTAGCGTCTTGAAAACACCAGGTCGCAAAGTGGTCAAACCTTGGTCATTGTGGGCTGGGTCGACAGGGTCTAGCGCCAGCAACTGCCTCGCAGATTCTCTAGAAACCTTTGAGTTATGAAGCCTTACTGAGTATTTGAAAGGGAGACTATGATCAGCTAGAACAAGAGATAAGAGACAGCACTGAACTATTATATCTAGTACAATCATGCTACTAAGGTGACCTTGGAGTGAGTGTAAGCTGATCAACAAGTGATAAGCTTCTTGCGTGGAATTAATATGTACGGGCCGAAAAAATGGCCACCTCCCCACAAAATGCAACGCGAATCTCACTCTTGCACCAGCGCAACAGGTTGACCTTTAGCCTTTTGGTAAGCAGGGAGTATACCACTAGAATGAGTTACTCTGCAGCATCTTCACCTACACAGGGCCTTTCTGGGTTGACGACGCCAAACTTGAAAGGAGGGGAGTTTGCCAACTCAGCTAAGCCTGCTCTATCTGTAAATACATCGTCCAAGTTAAGCAAGGAAGTTGATGAAGAAGGCGAGGGGCATGGACATAAAGTTAACAACTCCATTTTCGAAATTGCTCTGGATTTGGAGGACAAGTTGAGAGAATTGAATCGTAACATAGAAAGCCACGACAAAGAGGTGAACACTAGGATAGATGTGCTCGTGGGGAGGATAAGAGCCCTTGAAAAGAAGTTGAAAAGCGGAGACAAGTGATTGAACCTTGAAGAAATTGATTAGCTATACGCTCCAGAGGAGTGATATAAACACTGCGGGTGGGATACAGGCAAACATGACATGAATATATATATGGGGAGAGAAGAGCCAGGCCTGGGGCGAGATCTAAATTCTTGAGACTCGTCGTATTCATCTACCTACAACGCGTGTTTCACGCAGCTACACAGGTGTGAACACGAATACGTGAACCCATATCATAAACCGAAGCCAATCATACTTCACTGATTTTAATATAGGGAAATATACTAGGGTAAACAAGCTTATGCTGTAGCAGGTAGGATTTGAGTGTGCATATATACAGGTGCATCGTTGTGTATATATTTTCTTCCTCCATAACGGTACTCTTGGATCAAGACCCTTACACTAAGAGTATGGCAAAGGTTCAAAAGTCAAAGAACCAGCTCCGAAGAGAGAGAGCCAAGCTAAAGAAAAAGGTCGAGTCGACGGCGAATGAAGCCTCAAAAGAAAAGGACAACATAAAACCTCCAGATCCTGTGGCTGCGCAAGTTCAGGATTCGGTGCAAGAAGTTCAGGTAGTACTTCCAGATATCCTGGACCCTCTTTATACAGAGTTTCAAGACGTATTTGAGAAGTTTTCTAAGAGTGAGGAGGACCATCCCCGAGATGTAAAAGAAAAGCCAACAACTTCACCTGTTGCTTCCATATCGACGGTATCGGAAGCATCATCATCAGAGGAAGAGACTGATTCCGACGATGAAAATCCAATATCCAAAAGACAATTCAGAAAGCTTAACAAAGTATCGTTAGCTGATCTCAAAATTTCTACATCTCAGCCGCAGCTTGTGGAGTGGTACGATGTAGACTCGCATGAACCGTTTTTGCATGTAGCGCTAAAGTCACAACTCAACTGTGTCCCGGTTCCAGATCATTGGGTAAACAAACGAGACTACTTAGCAGGACGAAAAGGTATAGAAAAGCAGCCCTTTCAACTCCCACAATTCATATTGGACACAGGCATCCAGGATATGAGAGATACCAGTGGAGAAGTGGAAGACTCACTCAAAAAGCTGCAGAGGGATAGGGTGCAGCCAAAGATGGGAAAATTGGATATCGATTACCAGAAGTTGCACGATGCATTCTTCAAGTTTCAGACTAAGCCTAGGCTATACCCATACGGTGATCTCTACTACGAGGGAAGAGAAACGGAGGAGACAAGTACAGGTGATATTATGAATGTGAAGCCGGGGGTGGTTACCAAGGAACTTCGAAGGGCTTTAGGAATGCAGGAAAACGATATGACTATTCCTCCTCCTTGGCTTCAAGTTATGGCCAAAATAGGCAAGCCACCATCGTATAGACGACTATATGTCCCTGGGATAGACATGGCATATGCTAATACAGGATACACCACTGAGCTAACCAAAACAGATGTTGTTGATGAGATCGAATTGTGGGGACAAATCAAGGAAGAAGAAAGTGAATATAGTGAGGATGAGGAAAGTGATGAAGAAGACGAAGAAGAGGACGATAAAGACGAACAGGAAAAAGTGTCCGAGGATCTGGAAGTCCTGGAAGACGACTTAGGCAACTCTGAGGGCAAAAAAATATCTATTAACGAATATGGAGGTGTGTCATCTTCAACTAACAGTAAGCCAGCTGAGTCTAGAACAGCAAACAAACCGTTGTACCAAATACTTCAAGAAAACGACAAAGCAAATAGTGGATCATTAACTAGTAAAGGCTATAGCATACCGTCTGCAGATCACAAAAGAGGGCTCAACGAAGAAGACCAAGGCAATGCAAGCTTGCAAAAAAAACCGAAAACCGGTCACTAAGCTAGAATGTGAACGACCCAAAAGTACTTCCTGTACCGGTCCCAGCGCCACCTCCACCGTCACTCTTCTCTGACCTTGATACTTCGCCATTCCCACCATCTGCGAAATCTTCGCTACCATTGGCAAAGAAATGTCCAAAGTATGAGTCATTCGATGGAAATTGGTGTGTGTACTGATTGAAAGCTGTCGGATTAGAACTGGACATATTAAGAATGTCACCGGTTTTCGAGTTGCTGTTAGACTCAAGTAGATTCAAGTAATTCAGGACGTCGACGTCGATTTCTTGGAAAAGTGCTTGAATTGACTGGGGAAGAGGGGAATCTACTACGTTACTGGTCACTTCGGTTGTTGCATCACCAGCAATAATTGGAGTTAAACCCCCATCTTGTTGTTGCTCAGCTTCATAAGACAGTTGAACCTCCTTTGTTGACGTTGCGTTCTGCAGATGATCATTTTGGTGGGATAGTTCTTGCTGAGGCAATTTCTTTATCCCAATCTTTCTTTTCTTTATCCTTGGGTCTAATTTCACCTCAGTGGCAATCTCCTGTGGAATCTCTAGAGTTTCAATTTCTTGGTGCCTACTTCTTTCCATCAAACTAATAAGCAAACTGTTTCTTGTTGATTTAGTAGGAAGATTGTTATTATGGCCACCAACTGGCATTGGAGAGCTAGAATAATCTTCCGATATTTTGATCCATTTCTGAATCTTGACCAAGATTTCATTCATGGCCTGACTAATGTCCAGATTATACTTTTGTTGATTATTAGATATTATCGTTGAAATCTTTCTGAAATAGTACTCCACATTCACACTAACGGATTCACTAATAAAGTTGACTGAAGCTTGTGACTTGGACAATAATCTTAGTCTAATAAGTAGCACAAGAGCGTGCATCGGTCTGTAATATATAAAGGTTGGGTAGTTTACAGTCTCATTCTCATTGAGCTGGATGTAGGTGTTTAGGATGTTTTCGCAAATGGTGACAAGTTTCGATACCAAGCTAATGAAGATGGTATAAGCTTCTTGATTGGGTGCTTGCACCAGGTGTGACTCTTGCTGACGCAAGTGAATATTGAGCAATTTATCGTACATAGCCAATAATACTTGATAGTACAAGATGGCCATTAAACTTGCTTCGCGGCAAGATGAAGTTAAGAATCCACTCTCTTTAAACAAATTGAATAACTGCACTTCGTAATTTCGGGCGATATATGAGAGTTTATCAAGAGAGAGAGTGTCCAGATTGCCCTCAATCAAGCTAATAGTGAGCGGTGCAGGTGAATTTGAAGTAGTATCAGTTGAGCCCAGTGTTGACGATCTGTGATTTCCTCCTGCGATTGACAACGCAACGTATATTTCCTGGCTCAATTTGATAGATTTTGAATAGTATATGAGGAAGCGGTCGGACCTTGTTATACTGTCAGGGTTCTTTTCCAACTTTTCTATTGCAAGATCGTGATTATGGGACCAGCTCACCAATTTGAACCGGTACAAGGATAGGCCCAATGAGCCACAATTGCAGTAGACACTGAGGAAAGTGCGCAAGTCATTGCGCTCTTCAGACTCATCGTCTGATATATTGTCTGAAGGAGAGTAGTTCTTGCTAGTCTCATCACCTAACCCAATGCATAACGAGATATTCAAACTAAGCAAAAGATTTACCAGATTTTTAAAGTGGCCCAATTTGTTTGGAGGAGGGCTCCATATCGATAAGATCATGCAAATTTGAATCAATTGGATATTGAATCCATCTGCTTGTATGTATATCCTGTGTGAAAGGAACCGCTCAAGGTAATACGAGAGCATATGTTGGAGGTTTCTATTGTGAATAGAAGAAGGCAGGAATCCATTGTCATGAATAGTAGTTACTAGTATGCATGAAAAGAGCAAAAGAGGGTACTTCTGTAGGAGATATTGAAAATCCAGTGAGCGCTTGGAGAAGGATATTATAGGGTAATATGGTAGCATTTCCTCCATGAAAAAATTGTATCGACGCTTGCACTCCTCAATGGCTATACATTTGTGATTGAAAAGGAGTTCCTCAGCTAAATTCTGACTGAATGATACTTGTGGGTACTTGGAAACGTCGCCATCGTAGTGAGATGGAAGATGCGGGTCGTTGGTAGCAATAGATGCTCGCTCAACCGTAGTATTGATGATGGCACTCACACGCAGTGTGGTTGCTGAAATACTCAGCTTGAGCAGTTGCAACTTTTTAAGTCGTTCTGTGACGTCTAGCTGAGGATTGGATGCTTCGTAGAGGTTCAATGTTTCGTTGACCATTTCAACTAGTCCCTTGAGACGCTCTAGTATTTCATCAGGGGTTGCATCGGCTGCGATAGATGGAGGTCTCGTTGAAAATGAAGCCATGGTTCCAGTTGTGCTAGAAGCAGGCATAGACAACAAAGAAACTGAGGAAGTTGAGAACGACAGCCCCGGAAACGAGGCTGCTTCATTAGGTAATGATTCTGCTCCTGTTGCAAGGTCAGAAGTAGTAGCTGGTGTTCGGGACTTTTTGCTTGATCGCTTTTTGCGAGCAAACTTTGCAGTGGGGTCCTCATCAGGGGAGCACTCGACGCCAATTGCGAAGCATCGCTTACAAGATTTGAACTTTGGATCCATATAAGAGCATTTCATCTTAATCCTGTGACACCGAGCACAAGCTCTCACTTGGCGCCACTTGGACTCGAATTCTGTTGATTTTTGATCAGGAGTTTCCATTTGTTAACACTTAGTCTTATCTATAAATCTGCCACCAGTAATGGTCGGTGCTTGTCCTTATTCGATTGTATTACAAAGTTCGCAGAGTCATAAAGAGTCGTTCAATCCCTTTATTTCGTATTAACTGAACTCCAGGGTAGTGGGGCTAACTGTCAAAATACACAGAATTTGTGCCAGCCGTTTGGTCGTTTTTCGTGCACCAGGAGATACCCGAATTTGATCTGATAAGGGCAATAATACGCTCTAAACCGCGGAAGTGAAAAACTCCGCTCACTACACGAAAACAAGCTACCTGCACATGTAGTACTTATCTGTATGTGTATTTTAATCATCTACGGAGGGGCTGTATATGCTACTACCGAAGTAAAACCTCGATATGATTGTTGGAAATTGATGATTAGTTTTCCAGTATGTCTAATATGTTTTGCCTGACGGGCATGAATGACTTCTTGTTTTTTTCTTTTATCGTTTTCTCTTGTCGCATTTCAAAAGTTGATATCTGGCTTAGTGTCAGTGATTTTGTCAACTTTAGCACCGAAGGCAGCAACACACTTTGCCATTGTTGGCGAAGATCTAGAGATCACATCGGTGAAGTAGAAGTTTTCGATCGGGTTCTTCAATGGAGTTCCCTTAGGAGACACATTGAGTTTTGCCAACACATCCACAATACCAACCTTGGAGATATCCTTGGACACAGTTTCAATAACGTCGTGTCTAACCAAGTGTGGTGCTATGTCACCCATTCTGGTTCTGACTGCGTACAAGTCATCGTATGGCAAAGGCGAGCCCAAGTACTCAGATAATGCTCTAACAATCTTCCAGTCTTCTCTAGCAGCACCTGGTGCGTTTGTGGCGGCTCTGGTGACCTGAGTTCTTCCTTCAGTGTTCACATAAGTGGCAGATTTTTCTGTGTAGGCGGAACCGGGCAAGATAACATCGGCAAATGAGGCCCCGATGTCACCATGGTGACCTTGGTAAACCACAAAGGCATCCTTTGGTATGTCTTTGTTGTGCAACTCATCAGCACCTAAAAGGTAGATGAACTTGGGCTTGGCAGTAGCCAGGGATTCATGGGCAGTGACACCAAGATCCAAGGCAGCAGCACGGGATGCCTCACGCTGCAACAAGTTGAATCCATTCCATTCTTCTGTGTTGAAGTTGGCATTCTTAGAGATGAATTGACCAACTTCGTTGTAGATTGCCTTGGCATCCTCCAGGTCAGCGACACCAGATCCAACAATGATCAATGGCTTCTTGGCCGACAGTAACTTCTTACCAAAGTCACCAGCCAATACCTTTTTCAAATCCTTTGCTGTCTCACCCAAGTGGTCCACATCAAATGTCGAGTCAAACTTCTGGCCCACAAGGCCAATTTCCAAGTTGGATCTCAACCACACCTTTCTGATTCTGGTGTTCAAGGTGGCAGCCTCGAATCTTGGGTTAGTACCAATCAAGAGGATCTGGTCCGCATCTTCAATTCCGTCGATGGTAGAGTTGAAAATGTAGTTTGATCTTACGTCCACACCATGTGCCTCAGTGGCCTGTTTCACGTCAGTGGTGACGTTTTCGGAGCCCAATGTGTTGGCCAAGTCCTTGATGGCAGTGATGGCCTCTCCATCTGCTAATGCACCGACAATCACCTTCAATTCATCTCCCTGAGGCTTCACCTTGCTGTAGGCAGCAGCGATAGTAGCAAGAGCCTCGTCCCAGGTGCCCACCTCGAACTTGTCGCCGTTTCTGATCAAAGGAGAAGTCAACCGCTGATTCTTTAAACCATCGCAGGCAAATCTAGTTCTGTCAGAGATCCACTCTTCGTTGACTTCGTCATTGAGTCTTGGCAACACTCTCATGACCTCAATACCTCTGGCGTCCACTCTGATGTTGGATCCAACGGCATCCATCACATCAATGGTTTCAGTTCTCTTCAACTCCCATGGTCTGGCTCTGAATGCGTAGGGCTTCAGGGTCAAAGCACCAACGGGACACAAGTCGATTATGTTACCAGACATCTCTGAGTTGATGTTTCTCTCTATGTAAGTACCAATCTGCATATCGTTACCACGACCAGATGTACCCAACTCAGGAGCTCCAGCAACATCATTCATGAATCTCACACATCTTGTACAGTGAATACATCTGTTCATGGAGGTCTTCACCAAGGGACCAATGGCCTTGTTTTCAACCGCTCTCTTACCAACAATTTCGGTGAATCTACCACGGTCAGAACCATATCTTTGAGACTGCTCTTGCAAGTCACATTCACCACCCTGGTCACAGACAGGACAGTCCAACGGGTGGTTCTCCAACAACATTTCAGTGACACCTTCTCTGGCTTTCTTGATTCTCTCGGACTGGGTATTCACAACCATACCGTTTTGCACAGGCATGGCGCACGAAGCGATCAACTTGGGCATTCTCTCAACGTCAACAAGACACATTCTGCAATTACCCGCGATAGCCAATTTGTCATGGTAACAGTATCTGGGGATTGTTACACCAGCCTTGTCTGCGGCCTGGATGATGGAAGACCCAGCTTCAATGGAAACCTTTCTGCCATCGATGGTGACTTCGACATCAGCAAATACACGAGGAGAAGAGGAAATGAAACGACGACTAGACAAAGATCTCAACGATCTAGCTGATCTACTTGAAAGCATGTTGAATGAAAAGGTCTTTCAAAGCAAAGCACGCGGTGGAGGTCTAGTCTACTTTGGGGTTATATGTTTATGAGGAGGATCTTTTCTCTTTTTTGAGCTCGAATTTTTGTGCTTACATGCAGTTGGTACAGTAATTTGAATAATTGAGTTCTGATTCGCTAGCGCATGTCCTTTAGTAAACTTCGCACTCACACGGTATATGCAGGAGGTGCATATCTCTCTAATCACGTGAATCAAGCATAGCTGCCGAGAGGCAAGCGGTTACTTGACTACAGGAGGGGGTGGCTATTCATTTATGTGTTTTTTATTACTATATTCTTGTCGTCAAGCCTCTGGCTACTTACTTCCTTCTTCGGGACTCAATCCCATGAAAAGCAAAATGAGTCCAGGCACTACATACATCCAATTCTTTTGGATCCAAGAGCGGTTGTCTTCCTCTTCCTCAGCTTCCTCTTCCTTCCCTTCCTCTTCTGTTCCTTCTTCAGCTGTCTTAGGTGCAGTTGTCTTTGTCTTTTTTGTTTGAGAAGTACTACCCTTCTGTGATATAGGCTGCAAGATTGGCGATGGGCCTTTGTTGTCATCCACTATTATAAACTCTTTACCTCCATGTGCACCCAAGTCAGGGCTTAAAGATATGCTCTCAATATCACCAGTTTCAGCCAGCGTACGAATCACAAATGAAAGTTTCTGATCATTGGATACCGGTTCAATATACGCAAAGCATTCATGCTCAGGTAAGTCACTCGTACCAATGCAGTAGGCCTTGTTGGCAACCAAGGGTTGGAGTGGGGTGTATTGGGCTTCTCTGTTCTCATTAACAGCAAAAGAGCCAACGCTTACGCTACCTGAATGCTCTTCAATAGGCTTGGCGTAGATATTGACATTGGAAGATGCTGATACACATGCCAATAAAAATAATACGATTGGCCTCATACTAATGGTGTTCTCTGGCAAGAAGTGTTGGCAACGAAAGCGTGATACAGGCCTGAATCTTTTATGAATTTTCCTTTCTTATTTCGGCTCACGTGCGCGCTTCATGAGTCGCGCTTTTTTTTGGTTGCAACTGGGTGTGAGTATGAGCGCGTTTGAAGGCATCACTAGCTAACGATCCCTCACTCTCTCACAGATACTACGTCTACATCCAGATGCTAGTGCTACGTAGGTTTAGATCCACCGACTGCAAATCATACCTAGAATATGCAAAATCCATAAACAAAAATATGTCGTCGAACGTAACCATGGGTACTCTCTACGAGTTCTCCACAAAGGAACTACTTACAGCAAAGCTAAACATGGTTGATCTTCAATGTTGCGGAGGAGCTAACGATGCCGGATTGGATATATTCGGCAAGTGGAATCTAGCAAAGTACTTTTCTGGTGGAATCAGCAGCAATTGCGAAAGCGAGAAGCCGATAACTACGAAATCACTAGCCCTGATCCGTCTTCATGAAAAGCTAGTTGCTCCGATACTTCGTTCTACCGTTGAATTTGAGCAGCAGATCACCAAGTCTGAAACGTCTAAGTGTAAGCAATCCCTAGTCAATATCGGGAAGGTTTTGATACAGTGCAAAAACACAAAGTCAGCTATCGCCGCCAAGACAATTCGCGAGTTGGCAGGCATCTACTTCTACCATGTTAAAAGGCCATCTGACGCGAAGCTTTCCTTCATGTTTCTTTGCGCCGCTAAAAACTTGACGAAACAGGCTCGTGTGCAATTCGATACCGCTAACTTTCCCCTTGTATTTTGTCGCATAACACCTCTAATACGACGCGATTTCGACAGTGATGTGTACGACAGAAACAATTGGGAAGGAGGAGAATTAAAAGAATTTTACTGTAACACGTATGCTAAGCAAATGCTCAAAGGATTGAATGTTGAGACGCAAGTCAATGAAATGATAAAGAGGGAAGGAGTTTAACTCATAAAATGTCATACAGAAAAAAAAAATCAAAAACAGATATTCCTGTTTTACATATCTTGTACAAAGTATAATTATCATATAGATTAGGGAGGGTATTAAGACTATACGCTGTCTGCAGCAAAGAAGATCATATAAGCTTCTGTACTTTTCGTGTTTGTTTGGTAGATCATGGTCTGCCGTATACGGTGGTAATCAAAGTCGTGAAACCATGTACCGTGGTGTACTCTTCGACAACCGGAGCTGTTTGCGTGACAACAACAACATCGGCAGTTGTAGGAGTCGGAATTGAGCTGGAAGTAATGGTGCTACTGCTAGGTGGCACAACCGGAGAACTTGGGATAGATTTGGTCTCTGTTTCAGTCTCAGAATCAGAGGTTGAACTCGAACCTGATGTGCTAGAAATTTTCAATGTGGTTGGGACACTTGAAGTTGGTGAGCTCACAGCAGGTGATGAAACACTGGAGGCAGGTGACGATGCACTGGAGGCAGCTAACGATGCACTGGAGGCAGCTAACGATGCACTGGAGGCAGCTAACGAAACACTGGAGGCAGCAGTAGAAGCACTGGAAGCGACTAATGACAGACTGGAAACAACTGTTGACACAATAGAAGACGAAGAGCTCACAGCAGGAGTAGAAACAGTCGGCACAATTGTTGGGAAAGTTTTTGAGCTGGAAGTAGTAGTAGCTTGCGTGGTCTGCGTAGTTGCGGTAGTTTGGCTCTGCACTGATGATGAAGAAGATGAGGTAGAGACCTTGATACTTGACGATGTCTTCGTGGTGGGGGTAGTTTCAGTAACTTGTGAGCTCGTGGAAGTACTTCTTCTCATGTTCGGGTCAGTGATCGTCGAGGTAATAGTTGTCGTTGAGGTCGTTGTCAACTGCTCAGAAGATGACAGCGACGAGGAAGTAGCAACGGAAGTAACCGCGGTCAGAGAAGTAGTTGCTTGTACGGCCGATGAACCTGAGCCCAATAAAGCCTTGACTTGTTGAGCGTAATTATCGCCGCTGCTATCAACGTTGTTGAAAGCTTGAGAAGCATCCCATAACGAAATTCCACCGAAATTGGCATCACTGGAGATTCCCGATAAATACAGTTGAATTTCACTGACTGGAGTGTATCCAGTATTGGCAGCTGTGGAAGATCCGGGCAATCCCAAGAAGAGCTTAATGTTTTTATTTGGGGCAGACTTTTCGGCAAAGGTGTTCCATGTGTTCCAGTTGAAATCTGGCCCGAGAATACAGTAGTTGTTGTAAAACTGAATAAAGGCAAAGTCAACATCAACATTAGCAAGCACGGCTCCAACAGACTGGTCTGGGTAAGGACATTGCGGGGCAGTGGAAAGGTAATAGGTCCTGGAAGTATCCTTTGCGAACCACGTTCTAAGGGCAGAAGCAAAGGCAACAGTACCAGTTTCTTGGTTGTTTTCAAGGTCCAAATCAAAACCATCAACAATTGCATCGCCAAAGGGCCTTTCAGCGGTAGATCCACCTCCGAAAGTGTTCCAAACAGTTTCGGCAAATGCAGTTCCTTCAGCATCAGAACTGAAGCCATAAGCACCCAGAGAACCTCCCATAGAGAGTAAGATAATCTTACCGTTGGCTTGACAAGTCTGGATATCAGCAGCAATCTGGTCACATTCAAGAAGACCATCGGAAAAGGATGTAGTGCATGCGTTAGCGAAGTTCAATATCATGTTGGGGAACCCGCTCAAAAACGATAAGAGGACAATATCCACATCGTCAGATTCACAGTAGTACAGTAATGGTTGCTGTGAATTGGCCTGTCCGGCCGAATTTTGACCCCAATAGACTGCAACATTGGACTTCAGGTTGAGATCAAATGCATGCAGAATTTGTAGTAAGGAAATAGCAGCTATTATGGATTGGAAAAGCATCGTTAATCAAAGGAGAGTATTGAAGTTAGTTGGTTAGTTAGTAGAGAGATGAGTTAAAAGAAGAGTTAGAGCTGGAATGTTTGTTAAAACTGAAAGGAGTGGCAGTTGTTAACAGGAGAGATATAAAGTAATGGAATTAAGGAGAGACTTGAGTGAGCATGAACACAATTTGGTTTTGAGTGAGACAAAAGTTGAGTCTTTATATGGCTCTCTCTTTATTTTTTTGTTTTGTCGTTCGAAATCTGGTGGTTGTGTGGTAACACTTACGGGCAACAACTGATTGAAAGGGATGTGTTTCAAATATATACATCTCCGCGAGAAATCGTGTTTGGAAGCCAAGTGCAACCCCCAACGGCTGCATGGTGCCGTGAGCGTCGTAAAATGTGACAGCAAAGAACAATTGTAGCTCCAATTGGAACGTTAGATCGCTGGCTATTACCTTTTCGGGATAAATTTGATCCAAATAAGCTACAAAAGACCCTTGTTAGCCTTGCATTAGCAACACGCTTTGGCTCCCGTATACTTTTAGCTGCAAATAATTTTTTTTCGCAACAATCGATGTCTCAATGTGGCTGCTGCACCAGCCTCTTCAAAGCAGTGCGCGTAAAAAAATGTACGAAACCATCTGACACTCGCCCAATTGAGCATCACATCTGATGTCATGGTCAAGTGCCGTGTGGTAACTATAGTCATGCAACGAGAAGCTCCATTATCTTTGTTTCCTCCGTCATCAGAATGCTACTCTCTAGTCCTTCTCGCTGCTATCTGGTGCTCTGTTAACTTTTCGTGTCCCGTTGTCAGTTGGTGAGATATCCTTTTTTTTATTTTGTTTGTCTCGGTGCGCGTCAGTGTAAGGGATATTTCGAGGCAACCCTCCTGTCACTAAGCGAGGCCAAAGCCAGCAGAGGCACTCGCAACAAAAAAAAGCTGTAGAATCGCCGTAACGAAGCGTAGCGTCCGAAAGCAGGCAAAATCACTCATGCCTGGAAGCAGCATCATACGAGCAGTTCGTGAGGCTGATGGAAGCAGGACTGGGATATGCTACGTACCAAAGTGAGCTACAGCAAGTAATGGATAAGAGAGAAGAGTCTATGATCCGCGCCTTACGACTCTGCTTACATTTGCAGCAAATGCATGGTTCTTCTTGAGCCAATCGAACATTCCGATGGAGTGTTTGAGATCATTTGCATAGGGTTTAGCTGCTTCTCTGTCTTACCCATTCCGATGGAGAGCGAAACTTTATGCAGGAAAAAAGAAGAACCTCATTGCACCTCTTCCCCAGGTGCTAACAGTGGTGATCGAGTTGTCAGAGAGCTCTTATAGATATGTGGAAGAACCTGGTTTAATACTTCTGATCCAGGCTATACCTTGGTGAGTGGTGCGGGTCATAGACACTATTGTTTCATAAAGTTCTTAGTAACCTATCTAGTGCACGAAACAACAAAATTTGAAACGATTTGAACCATGCTTTCATAACAGTTCTCTCAGTGAATTTAGCTGATTGCCCAACGAACAAGATTGCCAGTATCACGTGCTCATGGGTACGAATAGGTGCCCTGTGGATAGTAACCGCCGATTGTTTTCTGTTCACTAGCCCTTCCTGTCTGCAGTACATGAAATTTATATATTTTTAGTTAGCATACACACACACTTAATTTGGCGCCAGAGTGTCCCGACTATGCCGGCCAGACTGTGTACTAGACATCAAGCGGTTAACGCTACATCAAACAGTAGAACGCGTATAACAAAGTGATTTCATGCGTACATAGTGTTTCAAACCTCCACTCACCTTGTTTGGTAACACAACAAAACAGTCATTAGCCTGAGGGAAATACGTGTCTGTTGGCGATTCCATATAAGCCCTGAATATCAGTAGTGCAAGCACAATTGAGCTTTGTCAATAAGAGAATTTATGGACTCGCCAACTGAAGGCAACCCCTATTGTGCTTCGCCCAATCCTAGAGACCTAAAGTCAAAAATTCGCCGAAATTGTCACACAAAACCACGGCCCATGTGCAACATGCATAATTTCGGCGAAATTCACCGATCCTACTATAGGTGCACGGGTGGTTCATGCACCACAAAACAAAGCTTTGCGTGGTTTTGCTTTGGCAAAAAGGTAAAACGGGATTGTCAATACGATCTGTTGGCAAGTAGAAAAGGTATAAAAACCCCCCCTTCTTGTCCGCTTTCTTTTGAATTTACCACTAGTCTTTTTTTCTTCATAGTTTAGTCGGAATTTTCTTTTCTTCTTATACAATCTTTAAATCATGTCTGCCTCTGTTAAATTTAACTCTGAAAAGTCTGTCAGAAAGGACAACACTCTCTACACAAAGTTCACTTATGAGAACTCAATTGTGGAAACTGGTGAGGCTGGTACTTTCTCAGTTACCCCAACTGCAATTGACTACCAATTCAAGGTTGACTTAACCACTCCTAAGACCGGTTTAATGTTGGTTGGATTGGGCGGTAACAACGGTACCACCTTGGTTGGTTCTGTGTTGGCCAACAAGCACAACATTTCATTTGAGACCAAGGAGGGCTTGATTAAGCCGAACTACTATGGTTCTGTGACCCAGTCCTCAACAATCAAGTTGGGTGTGGATCACAGCGGTAATGATGTGTATGCTCCATTCAACTCGATCTTGCCATTTGTGAGCCCTAATGACTTTGTTGTTGGTGGATGGGATATCAGCAATGCTAACTTGGCCGAGTCTATGAAGAGATCCAAGGTTTTGGATGTCACCTTGCAAAAGCAATTGTATCCTTACATCGAGGGTATTACTCCGTTGCCGTCTGTTTACTACCCTGATTTCATTGCCTTGAACCAGAAGGAGAGAGCTAACAATGTTTCCAACGTTGGTTCCAACGGTGAGGTGAATACCAACAACAAATGGGCCGACGTTGAGAAGGTCAGAAAGGATATCCGTGAATTCAAAGAAAAGAACAGCTTGGACAAGGTGATTGTCTTGTGGACTGCTAACACCGAGAGATTCTCCGAGTTGATCCCAGGGGTTAACGACACCGCAGACAACTTACTTGCAGCAATCAAGTCTAACCACCAAGAAGTGTCCCCATCGACAATTTTCGCTGTTGCATGTATTTTGGATCAGATTCCATACATTAACGGGTCTCCACAAAACACATTTGTTCCTGGTGCCATTGAATTGGCTGAGAAGCACAAGACCTTCATCGGAGGTGATGACTTCAAATCTGGACAAACCAAGTTGAAATCTGTTTTAGCCCAATTTTTGGTTGATGCCGGTATCAGACCAGTTTCTATCGCCTCATACAACCACTTGGGTAACAACGATGGATACAACTTGTCATCCCCGTTACAATTCAGATCTAAGGAGATCTCGAAGCAGTCCGTGGTCGACGACATTATCGAAAGCAATCAAATCTTGTACAACAAGGAGAAGGGTGATAAGATTGACCACTGTATTGTGATCAAATATTTGCCAGCTGTGGGTGACTCCAAGGTGGCCATGGATGAATACTACTCCGAGTTGATGTTGGGAGGACACAACAAAATTTCCATTCACAACGTGTGTGAAGACTCTTTATTGGCCACACCATTGATCATCGACTTGGTTGTGATGACTGAGTTTTTGTCCAGAGTTTCCTACAAGAAGGCATCCGAAGCCGACGACAAGTACGAAGACTTCTACGCCGTGTTGTCGTTGTTGAGTTACTGGTTGAAGGCACCATTGTCAAGACCTGGATTTAAGCCAATTAACGGTTTGAACAAGCAAAGATTGGCAATTGAGAACTTATTGCGTTTATTGGTTGGATTACCAGTGAACAACGACTTGAGATTTGAGGAAAGATTGGCGTGAATACCGCGACGCCTATATTTATATCTAACTTAACATAATAAAACATAATGACCATGGATGTTACTGTAAGTATAAACACTCTCGCAGCCAACTTTCTATTTGTTTGTGTTAAAAAGCTACTATTTCGATATAGAGTAAATTATACAGAGAAGACATGCCTCTATCCTCTCCCATAATCACATTGTTTCTAAGAGATTTGGATTTCCTAATATAGTCCAGTTGTCTCATCTCCTCTTTAAAAAATGTGTACGTCCTGTTGTATATCAGGTATCAGGTATAACTTCATATTTTCAACCTCTTGAAGTTCCCTTCATATTGTGAAGTGATAGTCTTTCCTTTTGAAGTGTGATTCCTCACTAAACGGCACATGGTTCTTCATTTCGATCTCTCAATTCACTGTTTGCGTATAAAATTATTTTGCAGCCACTATAAAAGAGGGGAAGATTGGGGATTTCATGCAAGCTTTCTCACTGATCCACGCACTCACCCACCCGCCTTTTTGCGCATTCAACTCAATGCTGCGCCTGCCATCAAATTGTTTTCGATTTTCCATAGCAGCATTTCTGTCTTCTAAGCCCACACGCACAGTATTGTGCCACACATTGCAGCCAATTAAGCGGATTGCACTCAGTGAGAAGAATAAAGTTTGCTTATTTTTGTTGGGCAGTTGAGTTTGCCTTCTGCTTTCCGCGCATGAGATCGGTGACTGGTGCAGCAATAAAGGGATCACTACAATAGCATGCAGTGCAGTTTAAGTGAGTGTACGCTTTGCGCAGCAAACAGATAAGATGCAATCGGAAGGGGTGGGGAGTAGAGAGAGGACAATACTGGTGGCCATGATGTAAGCAAACACAATGCAAGAAACGAAAACGAGTGACATCGGGATTGACTACGCTACAGATAACTCAATGGTGGAAAAAAAGACTCTGGGCTAGATGCTAAACGGCACGAAATACGAGATGCCAAGTGCGTTGGTACACACAATGTAAATGATTATACCGTAAGTTTCATCAAAGTCGATCTATGTGGTCATCTAGCCAAGCGAATGCTATTCTCCGCCACAAAGCTCCTTTTTTTTTGCCCATGAGAATGACTAGACTGCTCCCTACATTATCTGTTGTTGGATTTCCTTGTTTCAGAATTTTCTTGTTGCAGCTGTTGTCTTGTTGGCTCGTAAGCACATGATAGTAATTGGGCTCATGAAAGTGGTTTGCAATCAAAATTTCACAGCTGTTTCACTGTAGCATAAAATATCCGGGAGCAGTAAACTGCGTGACGTCATTGGCACCAGTGAGTCCCAAAAAGCACTACCAAGAAGGCCCAACTCTCGCGCAACTTACACAAGCTGGGCTGCGCGCAATCAATTGTCAGGCGCTCGGTAATGTTCGTCAACGGCGCATTCTAGTGATTATGTGCTTTGATTCGCCGCGCAACTGCGTACATAATTGTTGTGAATACCAGCCCAATGCCAGTATCCGCTCCATATCTTTTAACCGTTCGCAAAACATTTACCCCCCCGCCCCTCCCCAAAAAAAAAAATTTCGTTAAGCAGCAATATCACATTCACAGGCAATTGGAACTATCTCCACTATCTCCACTTTATTATTTGGCATATAAAGACACGATCAACCTCGTTCTCCGCTGATTCAGTACCATAGCCTACCTTTTCGACACTCCCAGCTAGTTCTGCTCGAAATTGAACTTTTCCTCGAAGGCCCCGACAATAGCCCAACCTGCTCAGCAGCCCGTATTTCTCAAAAGATATCTCCGGCAGCTCCCGAACGAAATACACCAACTGGTATGTATGAAGGGTTTCAATTTCCATTCACCCTTCCATTTGCCCGTTATGTATCTCTCTCAATGTGCTTAACCATTCAGCAGTACCTTACTTTTAACTTTACCCCTCTGCTGGTTAGTTCCGACGAGATACATAGAAGACTCGCCTCCGATTCTCTCTTATGCCTAATTAAGGACTAAAAATTCTCCTCACATTTTTTTTTTTTTGCTTTTATTTTTTTTTTTCTTTCACCTTCCAGTTTTTGCAATTTTCTCTATATATTTTTTGTCGGCAGCTACAATAATTTTTTGATGACTGCAAAATTATTATAACTCCCTAAATTTTTTTCTGCTTATCCAATTTCTCAGGATCAGAACGAGAAAATCATAGACTTGGACTGCTACTAACACCAAACCAGGCAGATAAGTATAAGAGCCGGTATATACGCGAACGTTACCCTTGCTACACAACCCAGTCTGAACCACGTCCGTGAAAGAAGGCCACTGTTTAAACACAACAGTACCCCACACTTAGCAAACCAAAAAAAAAAAAGGCTCTGCACACATCCTGCCTCGGTTTATATATAAGAGAAGGCAAGCGCGACAAGTGAAACGGAGAAGCAAAAAAAAAAAAAAGTGAGAGACGAAGATAGAGCTTTCAGTCAAAACAGGTAACACCACAACCAGAATCATCTACGAAAAATGGTTGCACTTACTGTCCCCGTTGGCGAAGCCAGACCAGGCGAAACAGCTCCAAGAAGAAGAGCAGCTCAAAAAGACTCTGCTGTAGAGCGTCCACTTGACTCCAAGGCAACTACTTTGACGGAGTTTTTCGATGAGTGCGTCGCAAGAAACGGCAACAGAAAGGCTATGGGATGGAGAGATCTTCTTGAAGTCCACGTAGAAAAGAAGGATGTAACCAAGATCATCAAGGGTAAGGAAGTCAAGGTTGAGAAAGAGTGGCTTTTCTACGAAAACTCGCCTTACAAATTCATCTCTTACCCAGAATTGCAGAAGTTAGTGTTGAACTACGGTAAGGGATTCGTTTCCATCGGCTTGAAGCCGAACCAGGTAGACAAGGTTCATATTTTCGCCGCTACTTCAAACAAGTGGATGCAAACGTACTTGGCCACTCAAACCCAAGGTATTCCAATTGTCACTGCGTATGACACTTTGGGAGAGGCGGGTTTGACCCACTCATTGGTTCAAACTGAATCCAACGCCATCTTCACCGACAACAACTTGTTGAGTGCGTTGGTCCGGCCATTGCAAAAAGCAACCTCCATCAGATACATCATCCACGGCGAGGCGATCGACCCAAACGACAAGAGAAATGGCGGCAAACTCTACCACGATGCCAACAACGCCAAAAAGAAGATTTTAGAGGCCAGACCTGACATCAAGTTTTACTCATACGATGAGGTTTTGCAATTGGGTGAACAAAACAGCCACTTACCCACCATCAAGCCAAAGCCATCGGACTTGTCATGTATCATGTACACTTCTGGATCCACCGGTGACCCCAAGGGTGTCGTGATCTCGCACGAGAACATTGTTGCCGCTGTTGGAGGAGTCTCTACTGTTGCAGGTAGAGACTTGGTCAAAAACAGCGATAAAATCATTGCATTTTTGCCATTGGCTCATATTTTCGAGTTGGTATTCGAACTTGTTTCCTTCTGGTGGGGAGGATGTCTTGGATATGCCAATGTCAAGACTTTAACCGACAACTCGTGCAGAAACTGTAAGTCTGATTTGACTGAATTCAGACCAACAATCATGGTTGGTGTTGCTGCCGTTTGGGAATCGGTGAGAAAGGGTGTTCTTGCTAAGGTGTCTCAAGCCCCATCTTGGAAGCAGAAGATCTTTTGGGGCTCCTTCAAGGCCAAGCAAGCATTTTCTAATTATAAGTTGCCAGGAGGAGGTATCTTCGACCTTGTCTTTAAGGAAATCAAGGCTGCAACTGGAGGTGAATTGAGAGTTGTCTTAAACGGAGGGTCTCCAATTTCGAAAGATGCGCAAATTTTCATCTCGACATTGATTGCTCCCATGCTTATTGGATACGGTTTAACAGAAACTTGTGCAAACACCACTATCTGTGACCACCAGCACTTTGAATACGACATTGCAGGAACTTTGGTCGGATCAATCACCGCCAAGTTGATTGACGTTGACGAAGCTGGATACTTTGCCAAGAACAACCAGGGTGAAGTCTTATTAAAGGGTAAATGTATCACCAATGAATATTACAAGAACGAGAAGGAGACTGCTGACAGTTTCACTCATGACGGTTGGTTCAAGACTGGTGATATCGGTGAATGGACTGCCAATGGCTCGTTGAAGATTATTGACCGTAGAAAGAACTTGGTCAAGACTTTGAACGGTGAGTACATCGCATTGGAGAAGCTTGAGTCAACCTACAGATCTAACCCAACCGTCTTGAACTTGTGTGTCTACGCTGACCAGTCTAAGGTCAAGCCCATCGCCATTGTGCTTCCTAACGAAGTCCACTTGAAGAGTTTCTTAGCTAAGGAGGGTGTTTACTCTGAAAGCAAATTGAAGGAGAAGGAGTTGTCGCAATTGTGTGTGGATGACAAGGTTATTGCCGCAGTCTTGAAGACTTTGCACCAAACTGGTAAATCGCAAGGATTGAAGGGAATCGAATTGTTACAAAACATTGTCTTATCAGACGACGAATGGACCCCACAAAATGGCTTTGTTACCTCTGCTCAAAAATTACAGAGAAAGAAGATCTTGGCTGCCAATCAGAAGGCGGTGGATGAAGCTTATCGTAACTCCTAAAGACGGATGGTGAGGAGGAGATTAAGAGCTATTGAACAAGAGCGGATTAGGGAGTCTACTGAATCACGACAAAGTAAGACTAAATTTCACCACTAATTATCTACGCCCAAAAAAAATTTGAGAAAAACCTCCCCACAGACACAAATAAAAAAAAATGAGATTGCGAAAGCAAGTAAAGAGAGAAAAAAAAAAAGAAGCAAGGATAACATGCGTTGAAGTTTTATCGTAATGGTAATATTAATTTTGTTGGTATTTATTGAATATTTGTTTGACCTGAATAATGAATATGTTTAAAGAAGTGCGCGAGTGTTGTAATTAGCTTGTTAAACTTTAGAAGCAATTTAGCTACCCTCCATATACACCCTTGAAACATTTTCGGATCTCAGATGTAGTCATTTTCTCGTTGAGGCAAAGCTGCAAAAGAATTCTACACTTTTGTGGGTTGAGATATCCGCTGGCGATATTTGTCTCGAACGAGCGTTCTTCTTCGTCATTTCCGTGTTTAGATTTGTAAGTGCGTGGTAGAGATGCTTTCGGTACCATACCGTCCATGGACCGCTTGGAGTACACCACGGGAAAGTCTTCGAGTTTGTTTTCTATCAAGTTGCCAATGAAATCAAATGTAGATTTAGCTAGCGATCCAGCACCCATGGTTGCGAAGACTAAGCCTTTCGCACCCAACTCATTTACTGAGAGCTCAATCAACTTGTTGTTCAAGCCTTGGTGTGCGTATATAATGGGCACCTCGGCGAACTCAGTCGTATCAGACAAATCAAAATAGGTGATTCCAAGCGGCTTCACTGGGGGAAAGTAGTAGTGAATTTCGTTATTGACAAAGTGGCCGAGATCCCCGTGGTTTGACGACTTGAACGTGTCGAGAGAATTCGCATTGGATTTGGTGATGTGGAAACCGGATCCTATTCTATCATTTAATGCCACCAATACACCCCTTCCCCTAGATGACTTGTTAGCGGCGATCGAAATAGCCTGGTATAAGTTCATGGGTCCATCCGAGCTGATGGCGGTGGAGGGCCTCATGGATCCGCACATCACTATAGGTTTTGAAGTGCGAATAGTCAACTCCAAGAAAAAGGCTGTTTCTTCCATCGTGTCTGTGCCATGAGTGATTACAAACCCATCGTAGCGACCCAAATCTTCCAGAATCTTTTTATACAATTGCAACAATTCAGTGGTTCCGATCTCCTTCGAATCCAAGTTCATAACCTGCTCATACTCCAAGTTACAAGTGGTGGAAAGATCAGGGATAGCATTTATCAAGTCCTCAATGGTCAAGTCGACCTCGTACCCAGCTGTTTGATGAGCATTGGAGCCCTTCGATGCAATTGTGCCCCCTGTACCCAACACCTTGATTGTAGGTAAGATTACTTCTCTCCCAGCAATGGAACTCGAATCAGAATAGTTGGACGGAGCAATTGAATTGGACCTGTACCTGATGCTGAACTGCGGAAGCTCGACATGGTAAGATTCTATATCTATCGCATATTCCGAGGCATTGTCAGACATGTTTGCAAGCTCCAAGTCAATCCAACCTTATTTCGTGAGAAAAGATCTTCGCAGCATGTTTGGGAGCGTTTTTAGACAGAGCAGCAGTACCTTTTTGTGGGGTCCTGCATAGTTTCGGTCTACATGTCTCGATAGTATCTTTTAGCAACGTACTCTCGTGCTGCGACTCATTCTTCTTCAGTAGCGTACACTAGTTCATAATGGGTTTATTTAGCAAGGAAGACTCTACACCTGCGCCTCCACCGAACAAGACAAAGAGAAAGGAGTGTTGGGATGCAAGAGACAAGTTTTTTGAATGTCTCACTGCAAATAATATCGACAACTCGTTAGACCCAAAGCTGAAGGATGACGTGGAATCCAAGTGCGGACAATTAAGAAACGACTTCAAGGGTAAATGCGTTGCCAGTTGGTTCCAATATTTCCAAGAGAAGAGGTATAACGACTTAATTCGTGAAAGGTATGTGGCCAAGCTCGAGGCAGAAGGTGCGCAACCTTTACCTTTCAAACTCAGTAGGTAGGACATTTGTCTCCTCTTTCCCACTCCCCGATATTTGTAAATAGAAGTCAAAAGTGTATAGCACAAAAATGTGATTACAACATCATCAGTATGAATTTGTAGCGATAACCATTCTTTTCATCTAAATAAGAAACAAAGAAGAGACATATACAACGACAAAAAAAAATAAAAAAGAAAATAAAAAAGTATGCAAATGTATCCTTCAAAAAAGCTATCCTGAGTATGCAAAAGTGTGTCTAACCTATACGGATAAGGATATAGGATCTGAGCAGATCATCTGGTGTTCGCCATTCAAGCCAACATCTTCAAATATACTTCCCCATTCATATAAGCCATTTTCAAGAATGGTAAAACCAAGCTCGATCAGTTTGCTTTCACCCTGCTTAATTAACCCAATTTGTTTTTGAAGCACTCCATGGAATAAAATCCGTCTATCGATGGTGATCGGATTAGATTTGTATAAATTGCCGCCGTTTCCAGATACAAAACCATCTGACGCAATAGGCACATGCCGCACTATACCCCAGATATCATTTGTGGAGTTGTTGTAGACTGTGGTTCGAAGACTGTAAAATACTTCTGGGATCAAATTATACTTTGATCCGTCCTTTTCAACAGCAGCACCTGTTTCTTCGTACTGGATGCTCTGTGTAACAAGAATTTTAGGTTTCATCAAGATGCTTGCCATCTTACTCGACAACTTGATGCCACGGAGATCTATAACACCAGACCTTTGTTTGAATGCACTTGTCCATGATCCTTTCAATTTATCTAAAACTGACTCCCTCAACCAGAAAAGCTCTCGCATCTTCAAATCTTCCTGCTCTGTCATCAGATAATTCTTAATAAATTGTTTATTGGACAAAGAAGGAATCATCTTTGTCAAGTCCGTGTCAACAGATGAAACCCTGTTCACCGGCAAAAACACTCTGGTGGTCTTTTTACCTTCGACAACTTCGTTGAAAGTGAATTTTGTTTGGTCATCAATCTGGTACTCAAGCTCAATTTCCAACCTATCCAGCCAAGAGTTCCTGAAATCAATAATAAGTAAACAAAAATGGGACATGCGGTCAGAACTTATACTTTCCAAGAACGAAGCTAGTTTCTTAAAACTATTTGTAGCCGAGTTTTCATTTGGTCCATCTTGCTGCTTAAGTGAAAATTCGCCCAAAGATGTTTCCAGAATGGGTAAGACATCACATCCAATTATTTCAATTGATGGTAAAATCGTTAGCTGAATAGGAACTTGTACATATTTCACAAACAGCTTTTCCAAAGCTTCCCTTTCGTCACCACCACTACCTCCTGTCATAACTTCCTTGTTTGAATACTCGAGGATAATTTTCAGTTCCTTCATACCAGCTTTACCGGTTATTTCGTAATCGATAACTAAATCTGTTTGTGGCAATATTTTCTTGTACTTGGATGATATTTCATCTTTGTTCAATATTTCAAACGATTTAAATTTGAGCAAATACCATTCTAATTCATATACTTCTGCGGCTGGTAAATTTATGGAGTTGGCAAGTTTGTGATTTAGTGGCTCAATAGTGGAGTCCCAAAATGAAAATGATAAATAATTGATGAGCTCGGTAGACTGGTTGGTCAACTGAATCGAAAATTTGAACTTCTCTCCTTGCAAAAGCATCAACCAGCCATTGCTAATCAGAATATTTGTGAGAGATAAGCTGGGCTGCTTCTTGATAACCATAAGACTAAGTTTGTGATCGTCTTCGATCGCCAGTTTTGACTTTGTAGTAATCTTCTTTTTAGGGAAGGTTTCGTCCCTAGCTAGTTGTATTGCATCAGTTTCAGTTTCAATCACTTTGAACAACAGACTATTGCAATTGGAAACAGATATATTAAAGCCGGCAATTTTGAGTTCGCCAACTCCTAATGGAATAATTGAAACAATAAACTGACGAGTAGAATACGGCATCAAGTTTGTTTGCGTACTCAAGGAAGATGAAGTAAATGAAGATGTTGTAACCACGCCATTACCGCTGCCTCCAAAACTTGCACCAGTGAAAAGACTACTACCGGACGGTGTAATAACGGGACCAGAGGAAGCAGTTAAGCCCAACTGCCCGATTTTTGCATTGTTTCCTAAAGCTGGCTTTGAAAATGAAGACATTACTCTTTTCATGGAGGGTGTACTTTGAAGCCCTCCATTTGCAGAGAAGTGAGCTGACACTGGACGGAAATTTTTGAGTGTTTGCACCTTGACAGACCCTTCATATTCGGTAACAATCTCAAGCTCGTTGATTTCTATTTCAAAGGCAAAGGGATTTTGAAGAGTTATTTTCAACTGATATATTTCGTCAACAATGGCGATTCTATCCTTGTTGATAAGCTTCTTTTTAGACTCCTTGGCGTAAGGATTAAAAATGAACAGTTTGCTCTTTGTAGTGTTGGTACTAGCATTACCACCTTTCAAGTATTCATTGAATGGCACTAAATCCTCCTTTATCTTACCGATGAACTGGATTTTTCTCACCAAGAATGGATCCCAATATTCGGCTGTGATTGATAGGTTGTTCCGCCTTGAATAATGCATCAACCGGTCGAATTTGTCCTTCACCAAGTGCTGTTCGTCCATGTCTAAACAGTGCACATATTTGGAAAGCAAAATGGAGCAAATTTTTATTGAGTTTGGCCAGTCCTTGATTGCTTCGGAAATCTCAAGGCAAACTTTTAGTAATGGAATTTGCAAGGAATTCCAAGATGGTGTGTCAATGCAATAAACCTCAAACAAAAATTGAAGAATATCTCGAAATCCAAACGAGTTATCCACTTCGTCAGGGGTGAATACAGATAAGTCCGCTTCTTCAGCTCCAGATCCTGCCTTTTTTGTGATACCTCTTTGTTCATTCTTGAGCTTTGGAAGTACCCCCATCAAAAGGACTCTTAATATGAAAGCTCTTTTTCGTTGTAAGCCTAGATCACCATAGACGCTGGCCAAAGTACAATAAACTTTGAACTGCTGAGTCGAGTTCAAATCAATTAACTGAAGCTGAAATATCTTGTCGAGTTCTTTAGCAATGTCAAGTTTAGTGAAAGTCAGTTCCTTGGACATTGGCGCTGGTATAGAGTCATTGTCAAGCTTTATGGACTTTACTATTTTTTCCAAGACAAGACCATTGCATTCACCAGAAACATAAACATAAACCATGAACTTAACATACCTGAGGATAGAATCGATGTATACTGTGTCAGGTACCAAGTTCTCAAAGTCATTGGTGCTCAATTGGAATAGTTGGAATATTTTTATGGACACATACTTGATGAATTCCGCGGTGGGCAATGTATCCACAATTTCAGATGAGCCACCTAAGGAAGCTGTCGTTGGTTGCTGAAAGTTAACAATACTGCTGTTAGAATTTCTTGGCGAGTATATAGAAGTTCTTTTGGTTCCGGATATTTTCGACTCCACCGAGTGCCTTCCGGTGTTAGTACTGTTGCTGCCTGATCGTGCCCTTGAGGAGGAGGTTGACGAGGAATGTGATGCGGCTGATGAAGCTGCTGCTGCTGCTGTTGCAGATAAATCATCAGCTTGTGTGAATTTGTTCTTGGGGATCTGTAGAATAGCGTGCAACAAGTAAGTAGGTAACTGGTAGTGTACATGCAAGTATTGTAGCAAGATGGTGGCAACGCCAATGCCCTCTAATGCGCTAGCCATCCATAGGTAGTCATCGCATTTCTTTAGCATTAGCGTTGCCTCATTGAAATAGTTTAATGCTTCGCTAAATTTACCTGCTAGTAAGCAAAAATTGCCCAAAAGTTTAGCTTGTCTGCCGCTTTGTCGTTGCTGCAATTTAGACTTGTCTGTTAATGCAATCCCTGCACCAATGGTCCCGTTACTACCACTGCCGACTCCACTGTTACCTGCCATTCCAGAGGTTCCGCTTCCGATACTATTGCTGTGACCGCCTACCGTTCCAGTTGACCCTGCCCCTTTGCTCATGAATGACGCTGTCATAGACGATCCAGACAGTAAGCGCTTACGCGCCTTTGCTATAGTTATAGGGAGCATTTGGCTGCTGCTACTGAGCGAAACGGGAGATCTCAATGTGATGTTTGTGTATGATGATGCGTAAGTTTCCAATGCTTGTACAAAGTTCTCTGCAATCCCACACATAATAGTTTGGATATTAGACGGGCCCTCGTTGCTGCACAAAAAAGTGCTTTTGGAGGCATGATCTGACTGTGGAGCCAAGTGGGAATGTGGTGTGTCAAAAAGGATGGTATTATGTACAATTGCTGTTGGGTGGGCATGAGACAATGCAGTGTTGGCTATGTTTTTAATGGAGCTGGTAGGGGAGAACTCCTTTAGGGAGTCATCGCCGGTGCCGGTCGAATTAACGACAGCACTGTACTTCCCGACACCTATCACTACGAAAATTTTGCGATAGGGTTCAAAATCATAAAGAAATATCGACTCTGTATCTGGGGCCGAGGTGACAAAGTCAAATCTGATCTGTCCCTGAGGGAATGTCTGAGGATTGAAGTGATGGAGCTGAGGCTGAGGAGTTAGATCTAAAAGTCTGACTTCTGAGCCATTACTTCGTATTGAATTAGCATAGGTGTCAAAGTCTCGCCTGGTACATCCATTGAGTGGTACTAGTAGAACTTTCACGCGTGAGGGTGCGGTGTATGAATATGTGTCGAAGGAGGACACTGACATTCCAGACACAATGGCAAGTAAGAAGATGCAAAAGAAGAAAAGAATGACAAAACAGTAAAGCTAGTGGTGAGAAAAACGAGCCCTGCCCTGTTCCCAGCTGGATGGTCAGTGTGCTTTTGTTGATACTATGGCGTTATATTAGACTCCCGCCCTAGCACTGCTCACCAGAGAGATCGAGATACGTTACGTACTCACAGGAGGCTGCGACAAGCACGAAAAAAATAATCCGGTACTGCAGGCAGAACCCAAATGCGGTCGAGTTTCTGGAGGCGAAAACGCCAATATTCCACGCCGCTAAAACAAGACTTTACAAGGACAATCACCACCCATCTACCAAACAATTCTCGCCATCTCAAGGTATCGAACTAAAGTGCTTGATAACACACATTTTCCTTAAAACCTTTTTTCACATCGCTCGAAACGAGGCTCAGGTATAATTGGCATTACCCATCCGTACTGATATTCAAATTTTGATTTTGCCCCCAGTGTACCAGTTCCCCCCCCATTCGACTTACAGGTTTTTCCTCTATTCACAAAAATGCCCGGCTTAAGCTTTGACAATTATCAAAGAAACCATTTTCTCACCACCAAGGGATTTGGTGCGCCAACTGCCACATCCACTGGTACCACGATTGTGGGATGTAAATTCAAAGGTGGCGTTGTCATTGCTGCCGATACCAGAGCCACCGCTGGCCCAATTGTTGCCGATAAAAATTGTGAGAAGTTGCACAGATTGGCTCCCAAGATCTGGTGTGCTGGTGCAGGCACCGCTGCAGACACCGAGATGGTTACGCAGCTCATTGCTTCCAATTTGGAGCTCCACGCATTGAACCAGAACCGCCAGCCCAGAGTAATCACAGCGTTGACCATGTTGAAGCAACACTTGTTCAAGTACCAAGGGCACTTGGGTGCCTACTTAATTGTAGCAGGCTTAGACCCAACGGGGGCCCACTTACTCTCAGTTCAAGCTCATGGTTCCACAGACATTGGTCAATACCAGTCATTGGGTTCCGGTTCCCTTGCAGCCATGGCTGTTATGGAGAGCCACTGGGTCCCTGACATGTCCAGAGAAGAGGCCATGAAGTTGTGCTCGGAGGCTATTGAGCTGGGTATCTGGAACGATTTGGGATCTGGTTCGAACGTGGACTTGTGCGTGATGGAAGTGGGCAAGGATGCTGAATTATATAGAAACTACAAGACCCCGAACGTGAGAAGCGAGAAGGCAAGATCTTACAAGTTCCCCAGAGGCACAACCGGGATCTTGAAACAGAGTGTGAGAGATATTTTGGATATCGAGGAGACTGTGATAAATTTCAATCAAACGGCCGTGACAGCGGACGCTATGGAGATCGACGCATAGATGATACAAATAAACGAAATAAACAGAAATATCATGACAGAGATGTGTAGCTCGTCGCCTATATTACCTCCCACCTGCCAGCAGGATTATATATAACGTGTCACGTGACTGTAGAACTTTCTCGATGCAACAGCATCTTGCTGCCATATATACCCAAGAACAGCCAACACAAACGAGGAGCTACAAACTTACCCCTAACCCACAAATCTTACACAATATGGTGGTTAATAATCCGAACAATTGGCACTGGGTAGACAAAAACTGCATCGACTGGACCAGAAACTACTTGAACGAAAAGTTGGTCAGTTTGTCTGTGGAAGAGGGCGACAAGTCGGTTTCCGTTACCGCTATTTCGTCTGTAGAAGGAGATGTTGAAGTGTGCCAAAGAAAGGGGAAGGTGATTTCACTTTTTGATTTGAAATTGACCCTCGACATCAGTGGGTATGCCACAAGTGATGCCAAGAAAGAGGGTGCATTCAAAGGCTCTATTGTGATTCCAGAATTGGCTTACGATACGACGGCGGAAGAGTTGCAATTTGACGTGAGCATCTACAACGAGAACTCCACCAACGAGGGAATGAGAACTGTAGCCAAGAACAAACTCGTGCCAAAATTGAGGGAAATCTTGGCCAACTTTGGCAAAGATTTGATCACTACCCACAGCTCAGATATTCAGTTGAGTAGCGACAAGGTCAATTCGACTTTCACGAAGGCAAACCAGGAGAGCACTGTCAAGGCTGGTAGTGTATCCGCTGCAAAGCCAAAGAGTTCTGCTGCTGCCGCTGGAACAACTTCCGGATCTGTACGCAATTCCACTACGAACACTGCCAGCAACTCTTCGTCTTCGTTTTCGTCCTCGTCCTCGTCCTCGGTTCCCAAGTACAACACTGCAACTCTCCATCTCGAGCCCACATTCAACACAACAGCAGAGCAGTTGTACATTACATTGTTGGACCCAGCACGGATTGCAGCATGGACGCGGTCTGCGCCACAAATTGAAGCGTTCCCACCGAAAGAGGGTGCCACGTTCAAATTGTTTGGTGGCTCAATTAGCGGCAAGTTACTTAAATTAGTCACTAACGAGCACATCATCCAACTGTGGAGACTAGAGGACTGGAAAGACGGCCACTATGCCCAATTGGATATCCAGTTGGTACAGGGTACAAGTGACACCAAAATGGTAGTTAAATGGACAGGAATCCCCGTTGGCGAAGAGGACAGAGTGCGGGACAATTTCGAAAACTACTATGTCAGATCAATCAAGGTCACCTTTGGTTTTGGTGCTGTTTTATAGTTAGGTAGAGAAGACAAAAATAGAGATTCAAAGTTTTTCGTTCAAGTGTGTTTAGGCTGCAAAATGTTTGGCTGCAAAAGAAGCATCAATGTGCTAAACATTATAGTGCTAAGTGGTTAGAACAAAACAGTCTGCAGTATAGTACTTATCCAGAGACTAGTAAACACAATCCTGACATTAGAGTCACTCCGGCACTGTTTGCTCTTTTGGTATATGGTTTCCATAGCGCGACTCACAATAGCTGTTGCGCTGCCAAGATAACGGGATACTTTTTCCGAATCTGGAGTCGTGTGTACCAAATTTTTCAGAGTACCCCAGGCCGACTTAAATACTTCCCTTGGTTGCTTTCTCTTCTTGTGTTAAACAATTCATAAAACACAAGACAAGGAGATATGTCAGACACTACAGGAAAGGTATGTATATCTGAAAGCATTGGGACCGGTTTTGACGTGGGAAGCGAATGATTGCGGTGGTTGCAAAGCTAATGGATTCTTTTTCTGCATTCGATCCATTCTACTTTAATAGTTTACTCTTACCACCAGGGTTATTCAGTCCGTCGTGCCATTCTCCCAAAAAATAAACAGATGAAGACGTCCCTGAAGACGTCAGCAATGGAATCGCACTGAAGAGGGCACAACATACTAACCGCAGACTATTACATGCAAGGCCGCAGTTGCCTGGGAAGCTGGCAAGCCACTCTCAATTGAGGAGATTGAAGTTTTGCCCCCGCGTGCTCATGAAGTGCGGATTAAGATCCTTCACACGGGTGTGTGCCACACTGATGCCTACACCTTGAGCGGGGTTGACCCTGAGGGGGCATTCCCGGTAGTTCTTGGACACGAGGGTGCAGGAATTGTGGAGTCAGTTGGTGAAGGCGTCACTAGCGTCAAAGTTGGTGATAGTGTGGTCGCATTGTACACCCCAGAGTGTAGGGAATGTAAGCTTTGTAAGTCGGGCAAGACCAACTTGTGTGGCAAGATCAGAACCACCCAGGGTAATGGTGTGATGCCCGATGGAACGTCGCGGTTCAAGTGCAAGGGGAAAGACTTGTTGCATTTCATGGGGTGCTCCACCTTCTCCGAGTACACTGTTGTTGCAGACATTTCGGTGGTTGCTGTCAACCCCGAGGCCAAGCCTGACAGAACTTGTTTGTTGGGTTGTGGTATCACTACCGGATACGGTGCTGCCACCATCACGGCCAACGTTCAAAAGGGCGACAACGTTGCGGTGTTTGGAGCTGGCTGCGTTGGGTTGTCGGTTGTTCAAGGTGCCAAGGAGAGAGAAGCCGGACAGATCATTGTGGTAGACATTAGCGACAAGAAAGAGGAGTGGGCATACAAATTCGGTGCCACCGCGTTTATCAACTCGGCCAAATTACCCGAGGGCACCACTATTGTCGATAAGTTGATCGAATTGACCGACGGCGGTTGCGACTACACATTCGACTGTACCGGTAACGTGAATGTGATGAGAAATGCCTTGGAGGCCTGCCACAAGGGATGGGGTACCTCCATCATCATTGGAGTTGCTGCTGCTGGTAAGGAAATCTCTACAAGACCATTTCAGTTGGTCACAGGTAGAGTGTGGAAGGGAGCGGCATTTGGAGGCGTCAAGGGCCGTTCGCAGTTGCCAGGAATCGTCGACGACTACATGGCTGGTAAGTTAATGGTGGACGACTTCATCACCCACAGACACCCATTGGAACACATCAATAAGGCGTTTGATGACATGCACGCAGGCGACTGTATCCGTGCCGTGATTGACTATTAAAGCCAGCAGCCGGTGCGCACACTCAGGCTCTGAGGCACCGGGCGCAGCTCGGTAGTGCAATAAATAAAAATAAAAGCAACATCGTATTCCTCATTATCCTTACTTGTAAATAAACTTCTCATTAGTAGATGTTTACTGGCTTGCGTAGAATAGTAGTAGCTTGTTTGGTAGCCCGTTTCGCAATGCGACTAAATTTGCAGCCAAAAAATATACTTTCGATCTTTTTTGACATTTCTGCAAAAATAGGCCAGGACAAAGAAGTTTGCAGCCATTTGAAAAAAACATATTCTCCAATCTACAGTGCTTCTCTGCCATTCTGATCATCCAGATCTCATTTTCTATATATGTGGGCTGATGTACTGTGATTTGAGGTGATCCTGTGTCCTGTTTCCACCTTCAGCTACTATGAGCGCCATAATAAACCCACCATACTCTCACCGCTTCATGTATTCAAATCAGTAAAGGCGTAATCAGAACTGGATCTAAAAATCTCTACACGCTGCAACCAAGACAGATCGGTCATGATGTATCACTCCTTCGTGTTGCAATGATCTTGTGTTCGAAAGGTAAATGAAATAAAGAGATAGAGTGAGAGGAAATTAAAATACGGAACAAGAAACAAGACGGAGGGTGGCTGTCAGATGGCAACACAGCGAATAAGTAGTCTTATATTCGCACAGAGAACGCAGCTACTGGGTGCTGCTTACTAGAAGTACATTTTTCGTAGGGCTGCAAAATTACGAGCATTCCTGCTATACCCCACCCACCATAAACGTCATTGTCCTCCACCCGATACTCATTACTAGCTCACTCACTTGATGAACACGTACACAAGCGAGCAATAAATAAGCTCGGAGGCGAAAGAAGAAGAACAAGCACAAGTATAAACGCTAATATGTAGCTCTATAGTTAATCCGAAGAGTTCCGACAAAGTCGCACAGAACTCCGTCCTGCAGCATTCAGGGTACGTATAGTCAGGGCACGGGCAAGAGAACTATATAACAAACTCTGTCCGGGTTGTGCTAGGGCTCAACCATACACCATGCTACAGCCTTTGCACAAGTCGGCCGAAACAAGTGCCGCCCCTATCCACCCCGGCCCACAGAATTGAGAGTGTTCCCGTCAACTGCCGACTCCGAAAAGACGGAGCTGAGCTCGGCAGCGCGGAGCAGCTGTGATTGGCCACCGCACTATGCCGGAGAGCGCTTCACAGCAGGCGCGCGCGCTAACCACGGCCATATCGCAAAATCGACACCGCTAAGTCAATTTTCTCACTACTACTGGTAATAAAAAATTTTTTTTTTTTTGTAGTGCTCCCTTGTTATTCTTTCTTTCCCTCTCTTCATCAGATTTCGATACTACTTTGAATTAAATATAACAATGTTCAGACAATTAACCAGATCCTCGATTGCTCCGAGACTAACCAGATCTTATGCTGTTGCAGGACAGTTCACTGGACAGAAGGGACCTAACGGTAAGTACACCGTCACTTTGATTGAGGGTGACGGTATTGGTACCGAGATCTCCCAGGCCGTCAAGGATATCTACAAGGCTGCCGATATTCCAATTGAGTGGGAGCCAGTTGATGTGACTCCATTGTTGATTGACGGTAAGACCACCCTTCCTCAGCCAGCTGTTGACTCTGTCAACAAGAACTTGGTTGCCTTGAAGGGACCATTGGCTACCCCAGTCGGAAAGGGTCACACTTCGATGAACTTGACCTTGAGAAGAACCTTCAACTTGTTTGCCAACGTCAGACCTTGTAAGTCTATCGTTGGTTACAAGACCCCTTACGAGAACGTGGACACCGTTTTGATCAGAGAAAACACTGAGGGTGAGTACTCCGGTATCGAGCACACCATTGTCCCTGGTGTTGTCCAGTCCATCAAGTTGATCACCAGACCTGCCTCCGAGAAGGTTATCAGATACGCGTTCGAGTACGCCAAGACTATCGGTAAGCCCCACGTTTTGGTTGTCCACAAGGCATCTATCATGAAGTTGTCTGACGGTTTGTTTGTGCAAACCGCCAGGGAAGTTGCCAAGGAATACCCAGAAGTCTCCTTAGACTTTGAGTTGTTGGACAACACCTCCTTGAGATTGACCTCCGACCCTAACGACTACAAGAACGTGGTGATGGTTATGCCTAACTTGTACGGTGACATCATGTCCGACTTGTCGTCCGGTTTGATCGGTGGATTGGGTTTGACTCCATCCGGTAACATGGGTAACAAGGTTTCTATTTTCGAAGCCGTTCACGGTTCCGCTCCAGACATTGCCGGTAAGGGTTTGGCTAACCCAACCGCGTTGTTGTTGTCCTCGTGTATGATGTTGAGACACATGTCTTTGTTCGAAGACGCAGACAAGATCGAGAACGCCGTGTTGAAGACCATTGCCTCGGGTCCAGAGAACAGAACCGGTGACTTGAAGGGTACCGCCTCCACCGAGCACTTCACCAAGCAGGTGATTGCCAACTTGTAAGCACTAGAGACAAGTAATAAATGAGCATTCGAGATGACCCGGTAGCTCCTTTGCTGCTACAAATAGGACAGATGTAGGTTCTTTCTACGTAGGCTGTGTATTATTAGAAAAAAAGCTAATGTCATCTATAGTGTTATCAGTTGGTTGGCCCGTTTTGGTGAGCAATACTCACTTCGTCACTTGGTTCACTTTTTTTTTTGTTCAGTCTTTTGGCTCAGGCTTAGACTCAGTCTTTGTTGACCCGGTCAACAGAATGCCCTCCACGCCTCTCTCTATCGCTATATCACTCAAAACCTTGTTTGTACCCTCCACGATCGCCACATGCTCCACTTTATGCACCCTATCCTCGTACTCCTCCAAACTCTCTCCCTTCACCAAATCTATTTCCCTCACCAAAACAGGTTCTCCACGGTCCACTTCTGCAATCACTTTATGAATCATCACCCCTCCCTTGGTTATCTTGCCGTCTTGTCCGTCCTTCCAGCACCGGTCAATGGCATGCGTTCCATCGTAAGCTCCAGGAAGCGCAGGATGCAAGTTGATGATCGTGATACCTGCCTCTGCCAAGGGTGTCAACACCGTTGGTGAAAGGATCAACATCCACCCGGCACATACGATCAAATCTGGCTGAACGTATCCTTCAACTGGCTTTTCCTTATCTGTGTTGCCATACGTCAAAAGATTGGCAAGATCTTTATTGAACTGTTCCCTTCTCTTTGATCTCTCTTCCTTATCTTCTTTGGAAGTTCCCTTGTAGTAGTCTTTCAAGATGTGGGTCTTTGTTGGGATGTCTGCCTTGTGGGCTCTTTCGAGTCCAAACGCGGTTGCACTAGACGAAACAACCTGTGTTATCTTACCTTCAAGCTTGCCCTTTTTTTCTGTGTCAATGAGTGCCTGGAGGTTCGAGCCCGAGCCCGAGATGAGTACGGTGATGTTGAGAGTCATACTGTTCAATGTTGTTTGATACAAGAGAAATCAACTATCAATTATGTAGGAGAGATCACACCAGTCTCAATTTCTCTGCATGCATTTTTTTCTTAGCCATTGTGACTCGGGCTGCAACTAAGATGGGTGGGATTTCTGGCATCTACACTTAGATGGCGCCAAGATACGAAAGATCTACACCGACAAGACGAGAACACGACAGATACTACCACAACTTGCCGCTCATGAATAGCAAAATTTGTATGGCTATGGATACGTGCTTACAAAGAATTGCCTCTACATTAATTGAAGTCCGAGTCTTTGAGCTGCAGCTACAGAAGAGTGCACTAGAGAAGAACTTGCCGTTATGCCACACATCTGGGCACATCTGCGCACATCTGGGCACATCAACTCAAGCTCCCCCTTTACCAATCCTCAGTAAGTGAAGTACATGTGTCAATTGCTTCTTCACCCCCTTTGCCGCCGAAGCTGAACTATGCAACATCATTGGCCTCCATTTGACTGCAACTCTCGAGATGAGATCACGTGCCCCTCAATTATCTATCATGGTTGGAGATTATTAGCTACAGACGCAATGGTTGGCATCTGCAACGATGATCTTGGCCATACACAAGGAGAAACTGCTACTGAGACGGCACTAGCGTTGCGAGCTGGTTTTCCAGACAGCTAGTCTCCCAGATGACAATTCTCCTCCTTACAATGTCACACAATGTACTCTGCTCCCCACTCTCCCATTTCCTCCGCACTGAAAAATAACGCCCAAAACTGCTACAACGGGCTGGTCACGTGAACATGAGGGCGCCGGGTAACGAGTAATTGAGAGCACGGACCAAGAGTTACGCGCAAAATCGTATCACAAAGTTGTATAAAATTTTTTTCTGCAGGTTAAAGATATGAATGCCAGGCATCGCTAGCAGCGCTTGCCTGCGCATTCCCCTCGTGTCAGCCCAGTCCAGCGAAACCTTTGGGAATCTTTTACAACTGCATTTTTTTTTCTGCTTCCTTTTTTTTTTCTCTCAGGTAACGTTCAAACAACTTCAAAATGGGTATGTAATATCGAATAGACTGTAGACGGAGGCAGTATAGTTTAACTAGCTTGCTAGGGCAACGCGGGTAGTACGCTCAATTCTGAAAACGATAGAGAAGCGGCGAGCGGAAGAGAGTGCTTTCAGAGTACAAGAAGCGGTGATGATTAATCAAGTTGCCACCCAATAATTATCGCTCGACGGAGTGCAATTTTTGAAGACAATGTCCATATGTGGTCTACGTATACATTGGATTGACTTTTTGCTATACTCCGTCCGCTCGGAAGTACCTCTTTACAACTGCGTCTCCTTTTACTAGGAGTTATTACCAGCTTGATTGTTAGATCGCACTGAAGAAAATTTTTTTCAGTGCGGAAAATTTTTTAGTGAAGAAGCAAACCCAAACCCCCCCTCCTACAAAGTACAGCACCGTATCACTACAAGACAAATTACTAACATGAATAGTCGCTTTTACAATTGAACAAATCCGTGAGTTGATGGACAAGGTTACGAATGTTCGTAACATGTCCGTCATTGCTCACGTCGATCACGGTAAGTCCACCTTGACTGACTCGTTGGTCCAAAGAGCTGGTATTATCTCCGCCGCCAAGGCCGGTGATGCCAGATTCATGGACACCAGAAAGGATGAGCAGGAGAGAGGTATTACCATCAAGTCCACTGCCATCTCCTTGTACGCTGCCATGGAGGAAGAGGATGTCAAGTCCATCACCCAGAAGACCGACGGTAACTCTTTCTTGATTAACTTGATTGACTCGCCAGGTCACGTTGACTTCTCCTCTGAAGTCACTGCTGCTTTGAGAGTCACTGACGGTGCCTTGGTTGTCGTCGACTGTGTTGAAGGTGTTTGTGTTCAAACCGAGACTGTCTTGAGACAGGCTTTGGGTGAGAGAATCAAGCCAGTTGTCATCATCAACAAGGTTGACAGAGCCTTGTTGGAGTTGCAAGTTTCCAAGGAGGACTTGTACCAGTCCTTCTCCAGAACTGTTGAGTCCGTTAACGTTATCATTTCCACCTACGTTGACGCCTCCATTGGTGACGCTCAAGTTTACCCAGAAAAGGGTACCGTTGCCTTCGGTTCCGGTTTGCACGGTTGGGCCTTCACCGTCAGACAATTCGCCACCAGATACTCCAAGAAGTTTGGTGTCGACAAGTCCAAGATGATGGAGAGATTGTGGGGTGACTCTTACTTCAACCCAAAGACCAAGAAGTGGACTAACAAGGAGAAGGACGCTGACGGAAAGACCTTGGAGAGAGCCTTCAACATGTTCGTCTTGGACCCAATCTTCAGATTGTTCGCAGCCATCATGAACTTCAAGAAGGCTGAGATCCCAACCTTGTTGGAGAAGTTGGAGATCAAGTTGAAGAACGAGGAGAAGGAGTTGGAAGGTAAGGCTTTGTTGAAGATTGTCATGAAGAAGTTCTTGCCAGCCGCCGACGCTCTTTTGGAGATGATTGTCTTGCACTTGCCATCCCCAGTCACTGCCCAGAACTACAGAGCCGAGACTTTGTACGAAGGTCCAGCTGACGATGCCTCGTGCATTGCCATCAAGAACTGTGACCCTAAGGCCGACTTGATGTTGTACGTTTCCAAGATGGTGCCAACCTCCGATAAGGGTAGATTCTACGCCTTCGGTAGAGTTTTCGCTGGTACCGTTAGATCTGGTCAAAAGGTTAGAATCCAAGGTCCTAACTACGTTCCAGGTAAGAAGGATGACTTGTTCATCAAGGCCATCCAAAGAACCGTCTTGATGATGGGTTCCAGAGTTGAGCAGATTGACGACTGTCCTGCCGGTAACATTATCGGTTTGGTTGGTGTTGACCAGTTCTTGTTGAAGTCTGGTACCATCACCACCTCTGAGGCCTCCCACAACATGAAGGTTATGAAGTTCTCTGTCTCCCCAGTTGTCCAGGTTGCTGTTGAGGTCAAGAACGCCAACGACTTGCCAAAGTTGGTTGAAGGTTTGAAGAGATTGTCCAAGTCCGACCCATGTGTCTTGACCATGATGAACGAGTCTGGTGAGCACATTGTTGCCGGTACCGGTGAGTTGCACTTGGAAATTTGCTTGAACGATTTGCAAAACGACCACGCTGGTGTCCCATTGAAGATCTCCCCACCTATCGTTGCCTACAGAGAAACCGTTGAGGCCGAGTCCTCCATGGTTGCCTTGTCCAAGTCTCCAAACAAGCACAACAGAATCTACGTCAAGGCCCAGCCTATCGACGAGGAGGTTTCGTTGGCCATCGAGTCTGGTAAGGTTAACCCAAGAGACGATTTCAAGGCCAGAGCCAGAATCTTGGCTGATGAGTACGACTGGGACGTTACTGACGCCAGAAAGATTTGGTGTTTCGGTCCAGACGGTAACGGTCCTAACTTGGTTGTTGACCAAACTAAGGCCGTCCAATACTTGTCTGAAATCAAGGACTCTGTTGTCGCTGCCTTCCAGTGGGCTTCCAAGGAGGGTCCTCTCTTCGGTGAGGTTGTTAGATCCGTCAGAGTTAACATCTTGGATGTGACTTTGCACGCTGATGCCATCCACAGAGGTGGTGGTCAAATCATCCCAACCATGAGAAGAGTCACTTACGCTTCGATGTTGTTGGCTCAGCCAGCCATCCAGGAGCCAGTCTTCTTGGTTGAGATCCAGTGTCCTGAGAACGCCATTGGTGGTATCTACTCTGTCTTGAACAGAAAGAGAGGTCAAGTTGTCTCTGAAGAGCAGAGACCAGGTACTCCATTGTTCACTGTCAAGGCTTACTTGCCAGTTAACGAGTCCTTCGGTTTCACCACCGACTTGAGACAGGCTACTGGTGGACAGGCTTTCCCACAAATGATCTTTGATCACTGGGCCATCTTGTCCGGTGACATCACCGATCCAAACTCTAAGCCAGGTGCCGTTGTGAAGGAGAAGAGAGAACGTCAAGGTCTCAAGCCTGAAGTTCCAGGTTACGAAGAATACTACGACAAGTTGTAATCGTCATAATTGCATTCTGTTTATAGTTTTCACCTTGACTTTGTTTGGTTCTACGGAATACATTGATACTTTAGATAGCTGTAGGCAGTGATTGTATGCCACTCGCGTCGTAAAATGTTGCGTGGCCACATCCGGCAGTTCCTGGAATCTCGCTTGTTGCAGTATTCGCATACCTGAAGGGGAAACGAGGAAGGGGAAACGAGGGAACCTGCTTTCGTTTCGCTTACTCCAGGAAAGCAAAGTCAGCAGATGTGCTTACTACAACATACAAGTACGGACATGTAAAAGTTGCTCTGTGGAGCGTGCTCGACTCTGCGGATTTCGCAATAACAACCCAAAGGTACAATAGCCGCTCCTCGCTGTTTACTTGCCTGCCGCTTTGAGCCTAATTTTTTATAATTTATCCAATGGGGCTAAATTAACTTTTTCTCATCTGTTCGCACTCACAGGGATCAAGGCATTATTTGCTTTCCGCGCTTCCCGATGAGCGACCAGATGACTAAATATGCGTACCTACAGGAAGGGACGGTTTGCTTATTTAATGCCTAGTTATTTACTCTCAAGTCGTCATCCATGTCCGGTTTACCCTTTAAATTGCCTCCTTTCTTCCCCTTTTTCTCCCACCCTTCAAGCAAGTACCTCATTAGCTCACCCTTTAGGATCTCGCGGCTTTTCAGGCGCAAGGCAGTTCTGCAGAGAATTTTTTTTTTTTTTCTTTTCTTTTGGCCGGGGAATTTGGCTGCAATTACTAAGTGTCGTTTAGTCCACCTGTGCATAAAGTGCAGCTGTACGAGTGAACGATTCATTTAAATTAGTTTCAGTTCCCACCCGCTTTTCCCGTGTACCAATTCTTTTTTGAACTGAGAGAGGGATAGGATATAACACTAGTATGGACGTTATCAGCTGGGCATCGATATCGGGAAGTGTACTATTAAGTGGAGTGTATGCGTGGAGGTACCATAGAATAGCAGACCGTCTTGGCCACCTGACGGAATTATTGCTTATGGCGTCAGCAGTAATCGGCCTCAATGTGTGGAACATTGTACTTTCGTCCACCAATACCATCTACTTGCATTACAGCGACGCTGGTCTCGTCGCCATCGTTTTCTTTTCCACATTGGCATTCCGTGCGTTTGGCTATTCGCTTAGAAGATTTTTCCAGTACGTTGCGTTCCTTTCAAGTGCGTTGCCGCGTATCTCAGGTACTAGGGGCGGCAGACAAGCTAGCGGCACCGAAATTGATTTGGAATCTGTCGTCACAAAAACAGTCTCCTTCCATGATGAGGTGACTGTTTACAACTACCTGGATGCCGAGCTTTCGCTCAGCTTCAAGGTTTTGCAAACTACGTTGGTGGGGGATATGAGACACTACTTGAAAAACAACTCCGTTAGGATTCTTCTCAAAGGCGCACTTTTCTTCGCTCTTAGCGTACTTTGCGTACCTGATGCCCTTCTTCTTGTGTCGACGAAAACTTTGTATTCGACCGAATCAAGCAGTTTCACGATCAAGAGCGAACACTTTGTCATTGCATTAGGCTTCGAATTTGTATGGTACATGGTGATTGTCCTTAACCGAGTGTTCAAGTGTAATGCTAGCACCAGGGCCACAACCACCACTTCTACCAATGGTCCCCCATACTACACCTGCATCTTGTCTGCCTTCATTTGGAGCTACTCTGCCGTGCTCCTCTTAATCAGCGCAAGCTGTTTGTTTGTGTTCAATGACATACTCAACATATTACATTTCCACGATCTCTACAGTATAACAGGAGGAAGCTTGGTTTCAATCATTGGATCCAAATTGGTGTTGCAATGGTTGAACTGTTCCACAAACAACGCTGATGTGTGCGCAGATATGATTCACAAGTTCCAAATTGTGCAGCAGGTGATGTCCTGGAGCTGGTCTTTGACGAACTTTATATACCTCAGTGTAGGACCGATGTTGATATGGGTGATAGTTGTGGAGTGCAACGTTAGGAGAGCGTAGTTTCTCAGCAGCAGGGTTTTCACCTGCACCATTTTGATGTACAACCCTTCACTTTTGGATGTTCATTATTTAGCATTTACGAATACCAAAAAAAAAAAAAAAAGAAACCTTACTTGTAGAGAGCAACCTGATCACACTCATACTTCCATACTCATGTATTACTTTGGTCTCTGTTGTAAGCACTTTCCCTCTCTCTAAGCATCAGAGCTAACAAAGATGCTGCTTTGCGGGAATACCTTCCTGAAAAAAGAAGGACGGTGCGCGGGATAATATTCCCAAATTAGGCTCGATTAGACGCAGCAGCTCAGCTCGTACACGGTCGATAAGGCGTCTGATTTGCACAACGGGGAAACGATGAGGGTTATATAAATCGAAACTTGTTTCTTATTGCTTTTCACTTCTAGTTCAGAAGCAAGGGATTCAAAGATAGCTCTGAGCAACCAAAAAAAAAAAGAACCTTCATCTAACTATGGAACGCTTACAACAAATCGCTGCGCAAACGACCTCCGCTGCTTCAGCGCCGCCTTTGCCACAACACCCTTTAGATCCTCTTGATGTTCAGGAAATCCAGGCTGTTTCCAACGTCATCAAGGCCCATTATATCGGGAAGACTATCGTATTTAACACCATCACTTTGAGAGAACCTCCTAAGAAGGTTTATTACGAGTGGAAGGAACACAATGGACCCTTCCCAGCTAGATTGGCATACTTTGTTATAATTGAAGAGGGATTCAACGGTGTACACGAGGGTGTGGTGGACATCCCAGCTTTAAAATTGATTGAATTGAGAAAGACAGACTCTGCGCAGCCAATTTTAACCCCAGCAGACTTACAAGACACAGAGGATATAATCAGAAAGGATCCTGCCGTCATAGAGCAGTGTGTATTATCTGGAGTCCCAGCTGATGAAATGCACAAGATTTACTGTGACGCGTGGACAATTGGATACGACGAGAGATGGGGTGCTTCTATGAGATTGCAGCAGGCATTGGTTTACTGGAGATCGGATGAGGACGATTCCCACTACTCGCATCCATTGGATTTCTGTCCTATTGTGGACATGAACGCCGGAAAAGTCATCTTTATCGATATCCCCAACAGAAGACGTAAGGTTTCGAAGCACAAGCACTCAAACTTTCACCCGATTCACATCAAGGACAAATTTGGAACCAAGCAGAATCCTTCTGGGTTCAGAAATGATGCCAAACCCATCAACATCACCCAACCCGAAGGCGTTTCCTTTGACATGGATGGACATGTCATGAAGTGGTCAAATTTCGATTTCCACATTGGATTTAACTACAGAGAGGGTATTGTATTGAGTGATATGACTTACAATGATCATGGAAACGTTCGTCCTCTTTTCCACAGAATTTCTTTGTCCGAAATGATTGTTCCATACGGATGCCCTGAATTCCCACACCAGAGAAAACATGCCTTGGATATCGGTGAATACGGAGCTGGTAACTGTACCAATCCCTTATCACTTGGCTGTGACTGTAAAGGTGTGATCCACTACTTGGATGCCCACTTCCCTGACAAGGAAGGTGCCCCTGTTACTGTGAAAAACGCTGTGTGCATTCACGAGGAAGACGATGGCTTGTTATTCAAGCATTCTGACTTTAGAGACGATTTCCAAACCACCGTTGCTACTAGAGGTAAGAAATTGATTATCTCCCAAATTTTCACTGCAGCCAACTACGAGTATTGCTTATACTGGATTCTCAGACAGGACGGAACGATCAAGCTTGAAGTGAGATTGACGGGTATATTGAACACCTACATTGCAGGCGAGGATGAATCACCCGGACCATGGGGTACCACTGTATATCCTCAAGTGAATGCACACAACCACCAGCATATCTTTTCCTTGAGACTTCACCCTAGAATTGATGGTGACAATAACTCCGCTGCTACTAGCGATGCTAAATCTTCCCCACATCCACTTGGGTCGGCAGAAAACATGTACGGAAATGGGTTCTATGCTGATAGAACTACATTCAAGACTGTCAAGGACTCGATCACAAATCTCGAATCGGCAACTGCTAGAACGTGGGATATTTTCAATCCAAGTAAAATTAACAAGTACTCTGGTAAGCCCAGCTCGTACAAGTTGGTTTCCAACTTCTGCGCTCCTTTGTTAGCCAAACCTGGATCCCTCGTGAGCAAAAGAGCTCCATGGGCATCCTCGCACTGTCAGGTTGTCCCATACAAGGACGAAGATCACGGATATGGTAGATTGTACCCTTCTGGTGACCATGTGTGTCAATGGAGTGGTGATGGTATGAGAGGAATGAGAAAATGGATTGGAAACGGCTCAGACAATGTTGAGAACACTGATATTTTGTTCTTCCACACTTTTGGTATCACCCATTTCCCAGCACCTGAAGACTTTCCAGTGATGCCAACTGAGATTTTTGACCTCATGTTGAGACCAAGACACTTTTTCACCGAGAATCCATGTCTTGATGTCAAGCCTTCATTCGCAAGAACTACTACAGAAGTCAAGGCCAACGCACCCGGTATTGATACTTGCTCCTTGAATGTGGACAAGACATCCAGATTGGCATTCACCAATGCATCTGCTGCAGGTTCATGTTGCAAGAAATGAACATCAAATGAAGCTATTTTATAGTCCTAGATTCATAATATATACCGTATTCTAATCGTCTACTTAGTTTCGCAGCCAACTGTTGCATTTTGCAGCTTTCGTTTCCACAAAGTATATGCAGTATACGCTCATCTCAGCCGCATAGTTGCGCTCTCATCTCAGTAGTTCAGGCTGTATGTAAAGGTACAACTAAGTGAGGTCTTTCTGGGTTATTGTACATAAAGCACAATGATCTACATAATCGAACACATGGAAGAAGGGTTTTCCGAATGGGTTATATTAGAATACTCTCAAATAATAAGAGATCTCGGAAAAGATAAGTTGATTTTGACCTCCTTACCACCGTCGACAACTGAAAAAGATATCCCACAGAGATTGCTTGACTTGGGATTGCAATGGACAACTAAGGAATGTGTCGAGATAAACGGAGGCTTAGACTATGCCAGAGTATGCTTATTAGACCCCGCGGCAGAGGTTGACTTGACACCAGAAGACTCGTCAAAGTTTGACTACTTTGTCTTCGGCGGTATTCTTGGCTCACACCCAAGAATTGATAGAACAGGAATCTTAAGACAAAAGTATGGGTTTGCAGGAAGAAGACTCGGGAAGTTGCAAATGACCACAGACACTGCTATCAGAACGACCCAGTTGATTGTTGAAAAGAAGAAGGAATTCGACGATATCAAATTTTTGGATTACCCAGAGATTCGCTTCAACAAGTACGAGGCAACCGAAATGCCTTTCAGATACGTAGTTGGTAGCAATGGCGATCCGATTTTGCCTGATGGAATGTTGGAGCATATTAGAAAGGACGCAGAGCAAAGTATAGATGACTTGTTATTAGAGTAATGTATAGTGTAATGAAGAATTCTCAGTACTAGACCTTTTGTGTACCAGCACCGCATGTTTGAGGGTCAAGCCTCCTAGCGCAGCCTTGCTGGTACAGGAAGCACGTTAGGTAGAGAGACAAAGCTCTCTATTATGAATCTCGAACCGTGCCCGCTTCCTTGTCATCATACAAGGAAACAGTTTTGGAATCACACTCATGATTCCCACTTGAGAGAACCTCCCTCATCACAAACCCGGCAGTATCCTTGTCTTCAAAATACGATACGTGAGCACTGAGCGCAGATACTAATGAAATATCAAAGACCCCCATTGGCAAGCAGTAGTCTACCCTACCAGTCCTATTCAACTGGTTAAGAATATGCAAATCGTCCTCACCCATCTCTACAATCAGCTCCTTCTTTGTAGGCAGTTTCTTTTCGCCGCTGCTTAAAAGAAGATTCTTGAGAATATCACCCAAAGCATCCTCATCTTCGACTGACGCACGTAACTTCTCAACCTTTTCGTCGTCATTCGACTGTTTTCTACCAAATATAACACCCGAAAGTTTTTGCAGTAATCCTTCACCGTATTTGGCCAATTCCAGAATCTGCGTGTTCAACCCTTTCACAGCAAATGGAATCGACTCCGGCTTGAAATTAGCAAACTTTGGCGATATTAATGGCTCCATTCTATAGCCCACAGGATCACATGGATGGAAAATATTGTAGAGATTTTTACACTTGGGAGATGTAACAATATTCCCGCTGCTTCGCGGGTCAAAGGTATCTGGCATCATGGATCTTGCAGCAATATTCTGCTGCGCGAGCAATTTGAATACCCCAACTGGAGAACCCACACAAAACAAACTATCAACTTCAAATGCCAAGTCTCTCTTTATATTGAAAGACTCGTCGTCCATTGAAGGTAAGCGTTCAAATTGTTGCGAAAGAATGTCAAATGAGATTGATGAACCAAGTGAATGGCCGAGGATATGCACTTTGCCTTTAAAGTCTGGGTTTCTCTTCTTATACAAGGCATACACTCTGTTAAGTTCCAGAATAGTAGCCTCAAATACTTGGTTAATGTAGCGCGGTTCGTAATAAAGTAAAACATCCAATGCCACATCTCCTACAATGTTTCGTAAAGACCTTACTCCATCCACATTAATGTCGGATAATTTGGGTAGTCTGTGTTTCCCTTGATGGTCGAACAATTCGAGATTTTTCGACGGCTGGAAATCAATCTTGTGTCTCCAAGAGATTGGGAGCACCTGTATGGTGTTGTTTTGTATTTCTTCCTCAGAGAGTGTCTTCATATCTTTCTGTGTATGAGCGAGCTTTTGATAACGCTTATCTGAGTTGTAAACGTCCTTCATGGTGTTTCTCAACACATTAATATTATGGGTAAAATCAATCGACTCGTACTTGCTTCCTAAAACTTGTCCGATTCCGTGAATACAGAGAACAAGGTGGTCGATTTGACGGTCTGACTTGGTGGTTGTAGTTTCGAGATCGTAGTCTCCCTCAAGCATATTCTTTGACTTTTCCTGTGCTACCTCTTGTTTGTCGCTTGCCGAAGAATACGAGCTATTGGATGTGGGACTACCAATAGTACCACTGGTACTATTAAACAATTGATTCTTGAGCGAATCCGCAAAACTAGGAATTGGATTCAGAGGTAAAGAATCAAAAATAGTTTGATTAAGGTCCTCAGAGAACCCTCTCTGTATTTTCTCAACAGACAATAGTGTTACTGGGCTAGTAGAAAAGTTTCGTATTACTCCAATTTGAAACGAACTGTCCATGGAGTCTGGAAACATTGCCGCATACTTATCGTCACAGTATAAAACTAAGTTTCCGTTTTCGAGATTTATTATATCTTGCTCATTCTCTATTGGAACGTGAGAATCTGATGATGCCACCACTTCTGAATCCGACGGTGACTCTAAATTCTTTCCAGATGAGTATTTGTTGAACTGAGTTATTGCCTCCTTTGAAATATTCGAAGCAGTAGACCTTGCCGCATCACGTACTTGCTTACCTGTTGCATTTATGAGCTCAGTTTTCGTTTCTTCAGTAAACAAGTACGGTTGCTTAAGTTGATACCCTACCTCTATTGCTTGCGATACGTCATTGGGCAATGGCATCCCATTCGAATCGAACCATGTTCCTCGCCTAACCTCATACACAGGGCCAGCCCAGTATACTGGAGATAGGGTCATTTCTTTGATGTCAACTTCAAATAGTTTATCTTCATTCACCTCGACAATATGCTTCTCAGTAGTATCTTTTTCTACTAGCAATTCTTGCAGCAGTTGTCGATGAACCTGCTGGAACACCCGCTCCAACTTTTTCGAGTCATCATCAGAGAAGGGAATGAACTTATTTGGTTCACGTTCCTTCTTGTAGTCGAACCATTCTGGTTTTGAGATAGGGACGTCTGTCGCGTAGAACCATTTGACCTTTAATTTCGGAATTGGCTTCACGTCTGCTGGAGCTGGGACCTCTTTTACCGAATCACTATTCGTCAGGTAAAGAAGAAAGGGGATCCTACAGTGTTTGAGAGCAGATAAATATTGCCGATGTGGCAATAATCGAAACATAGGAGGTGAACTAAGGAGTACTCTCATGGGTAGCTTTCTCCAGAAAAGATTTGAAAATGAGAGCAACACAATTTCGTGGAGAAAAATTTCCTAGCCTTAAACGTCAATTTTGCGATATTCATTCAGATACACCCAGAAATTTGTAGACTTTTCATCTCAGCATTGCCTATATGGCCCTGAGATGCAATATTCTGTTAAGAATTAAGGAATGGCTTTTAACCTCTACTTCGAGGGTTTAATAATAGGTGATGGTCTTGCGCTAAGCATGGTAGTCACGGGACTTTTGCAGCCAGTATAGACTTTAATATCAGCAGCAACTATAGGACATTGCCTCATGAAGACACGATGATTATGACCCCTTCTACGTGATTATCACTACACCGTAAGGCTTTCACAATTACTGACAAGTAAATAAGTAATAATTTAATAAATATATACACTATAGCTAATTAAGTGAGGCCAATATCAGGAAGAGATAGCTCACCACTGGGCCAGTGTAAAACAGCAGCCTTCGAATAATCGCTATATGTGGCGCTTCCCAGAATCTTTCTTCCTAATCTCAAGTATATAGGGATGTCACCAATTCTATCTTTGAACCCGTGATCCAAGGAACTTGCAATAAGTGTGGATAACTTTTCGGTACGGAACAATTCTGTCAAGTTCATCCACTTTTGATGAGTCAGCACAATGAACCTTTCCACATCGTTCACAAGCAATGAATATTCATTGAACTGATCATACAACTTCTTGTCAATTGGGGTCAAAGTCGAATTGTCCACGTCCGTCCAGCTTAGGATTCCCGATGTCGCATTGAAAAACTCAAACATTGGAGGTAAGGTTGTACCTTGTGGATCGTCGCGTTTAAGAGACCCTGCAGTCTCAGCAATGGCAGCCAAGCCCCATCTCAGAGCTCCAGAAAGAAAAAGACCTAACAAGATCCCCTGGAACATCAATGCTGTTTTCCCTCTAGTTGCACAACCAGGAATCAAGATCATGGCTAATATGTAATGATGGATCCGGAGAGTCAAACCTGGCAAAAGAGCAATGATCAGTAACCCAAGTATGAACAGCAAATAAATCATCAAGTACTTTCTGAATCTTCCAGATAACCATATTTTGTACGCTTGTATGAGGGCGCACAGAATGATAAGGGTGAAAATGAACCCAACAGCAAAAATTGCCCCTGGTTGTGTTTCCAAGTCCAGAATCGTAAGTCTATCCACAGGTAACCTATCAAAGGTGACGTTGTTGAGAACTCCGAGCCAGAATAACGGGTAGAATAAAATCACTTTGTACAAGACTGAAGGTTTTCTTCTGACGGTCTCCAAATTTTGCTCGTCATACGCTCCATGGCCTGATTCAGATATTTCGTAATCTTCCTCCACTTGCCTTCCATCTCTAGTATATAAGGCAAGCATATCCTGATCGTAATCCAATCCAGCAGTTTTTAGCGTTCGACCTACAGAGCAATGCCATAACACATAGAGAATGAAGCATGTTGGCAAAAAGCGCCCCAAGCTCAATGAGATCAAGTCTGCAAAATTCTCAAAGTCTGACGCGTCAATAGTTCTGGGTGGATCAGTGGCCAACGCAATAGTCCAGAACCCCACTGTATTCACGGTCCAGTATGCCAAAGCACCAGAGCCCAAGTATACCACGGGGATTCCTAGCACCACATTGATGACCAAAATCAATAGTCTGGGGTCATAGCACTGCAGATAGCCGGTACCTAGCTTCATAAAGCTATATGATTCTTGAAAAAAGGAGAGGAACGGGATCGAGACGTCAACGCCGAAACGACCCGGAGTTGACAGGAACTCTGCCTGAGAGCCTGTATAACGTATTCTAGCACACCCTCCTACTAGTGGTGAGATCACGCCTGCGTGTATAGCTGCACCGCAAGGATACGAGTCCGCACGGTAGGGCTTAGAAATTAGCAGCGGGTCGTCAATGCCGTTGAGCTCCTGCTGGCTGAACCTACCTCCACCCACATAATACCCACGGTACTTGATGAGCTGGTCTCCTATGGGGATCAACGAATATGTAATAGAACCCTTATCGCAGAGTGCGGGACATCTAAAAACGATCTCCTTTTCCGAGAAACCAGGACATAATTCTCCATTGAACCCACATTCCCCATTTTTCCCGTTCCAAAACGTCGAAGGCCCAGAACACGAAACAGGCACCACCACCGTACTTGGGTCAGCATAGAAAGACGGCAGAACTGTCAAATACGGAATTAGAATCCTGTAGCATATGGCGAACCATAGTGCGAAATACACTGCCAATCCAATGTTCCAGAAAAAAGGCCGAACTCTTTGCTTGATCTTGAACGGGAGGGTCTCGTAGCGAGAAAAGAACTCGATCTGTCTTGGAGGATTATCTTTCGGATCCACAGGCCCCTTCCATATACGTTTTAATACAGCCAATACTACTCTCTTCACATTAAAGGTGCCTTTGCGGGCACTGGTGCTATCGCTAAAAAGGCTGCTGTGTTCTTCCCCCTCATATGCTATGCCGGCTTCACCACCCACTAGTAAATTCGCAGCCTCACTATTATGTCCACTGGAGTGGGATCGACTAGGTACCTCGTCAGTGTACATGTCCTCTGACAATACAGACGGAGAGAGGTCCTTCAATTCAATAGCATCATTTACATTTTGTAAATTCGTTTCGTGGCCCCTCTCCTCCTCCTCCTCCTTCATTACGTAACGCTAATAAAAAAAAGTTTAAATTAATGACAGCTTCGTGTGACTGGAAGCCCAAATTAGCACCTGCGCTCTGCCTTGTTACCTGCTGAGCCTGCTAGAGAAAAAGAAAGAAAAAAAAAGTAAACTCAGTAATGGAATCACTCAAACATAAAAACCAAAAAAACACTGGCAAGCAATAAGAAGAAACTGAAATGAATTCGTGAGAACGAACTACTGGAGTCCGATGGATTACAAACACTTCATGCAAAGCACAAAACACAAAGCGTAAAATAAATAAAAGAAAATGCTGCTGTTGGATTATATATTTCTGGGCTTAAATTCGGCATCCTTAAGCGCGGAGATAATCGCTATCAGTGGAGCCATTATATGCTGGCGCTGAGCGTACCCGAACCACCCAGGTCGTGGCGTGCGCCAATGGATAGTGTGGTTCGACTCTAAGTGATAATTGAGCTTGAGAAGCCATCTACCGCCCCTTGTCAGACACTGGCATCTCCGCTGCTCCAGCCTTTGACTGTTTTCCCGCTTCCATACCTGCCTTTGCTCGGCATGCATACTATGCGCGTATCTATTCCGGAGTTACCGAGTCCCCGAAAACCGGCATGTTATTGTCGCCGTGCATGCGTAGAATCTGGAAAATTTGTTGCAAGCTGCGGCTGCATCAACACATACAAATCGAGCATTTTTTTGTCCCGTTTAGATTTCATTTATTAATTAATATACATAGTATCGATAAAAATAACACCCCCCTCGGTTTTCAACCAGAGCACATGGTACATGACTCTGGGTTGTCGATCGCGCAGGCAATCACCTTAGAGCTGAAAATATCGGCCTCAGTTGGGTCTTCAGAATCAGCTTCTTTGGCACCCTCAGCATTGTCCTCGATCTTCAACTCAGCAACGGAGTTCTCGATGGAAGTTGGCTCGGTAGACGGGGACTTGACAATAATTGAGTCGTCGTTGCTACTGCTGTTGTTGTTCACATCGCTTGCAGAAGAAGTTCTGGCAATGTACTTTCTCTGCTTCAACTTATCCAAAGCAGCAATAGTACCTCCAGCGAGCTTTACTGAGTTTTGGTCAACAGTGAACTGAATCGCAGCAGCAGCAGCCTGGGTTCTCAAGTAGTACATACCAGTCTTCAAACCCTTCTTCCAACCGTAGAAATGCATAGAAGTTAATTTACCCATTGTTGGGTCCTTAATGTGAATATTTAATGATTGTGACTGATCGATAAACGCTGCTCTGTCTGCAGCCATGTCGATGATGTGCTTTTGAGAAATTTCCCAAACAGTCTTGTACAACGCCTTGATTTCATCCGGAACGTTGGGCAAGTTTTGAACGGAACCGTTATTAGCAATAATATTGTTCTTCATGTTGTCGTTCCAGATTCCCAAGTCAACCAAGTCTCTCAACAAGTATGGGTTGACAATTTGGAATTCACCTGCCAACACTCTTCTCGAGTAGATGTTCGAGGTGTATGGTTCGAAACACTCATTGTTACCCAAAATTTGCGATGTGGAAGCTGTGGGCATTGGTGCAACCAATAAGGAGTTTCTGAGACCATGCTTAGCCAACTTCTGCTTCAAAGTGTCCCAGTCCCATAATTCAGTTGGCTTACGCTTCCACAAGTCAAATTGCAATAAACCCTTAGAAGCTGGAGAGCCTTCGAATGTAGCGTAAGCTCCTTCAGATTGAGCCAATTCAATCGAGGATTCAACTGCACCATGGTAAATGGTTTCGAATAATTGAATGTTCAATTCCTTAGCCTCTGGCGAATCAAACGGCAATCTCAAAGCCATAAAGGTGTCTGCAAGACCCTGAACACCCAATGCGATAGGTCTGTTTCTTTTGTTAGACTTTTCAGCCTCAGGAACAGGGTAGTAGTTACGGTCGATGATTCTGTTCAAGTTTCTAGTGACAATCTTGGCAACCTCGTGTAATCTCTCAAAGTTGTACCAGGAGTTGTCACCATCTTTTTCAACAAAAGAGGGCAAGGCAATGGAAGCCAAATTACAAACTGCAACTTCTTCAGGTGATGAGTATTCAACAATCTCACAACACAAGTTGGAAGACTTGATCGTACCCAAGTTCTGCTGGTTGGTCTTCTGGTTACAAGCATCCTTGTACAACATGAATGGGGTACCGGTTTCTGTTTGTGCTTCCAAAATGGCGTACCACAATTTCTGGGCCTTCACAGTTTGTCTACCTCTGTTTTCACGCTCGTATTTTTCGTAAAGAGCCTCGAATTCATCACCGTAAACATCGGCCAAGCCTGGGGCCTCGTTGGGGGAAAACAATGTCCAGTCACCGTTTTGCTCAACTCTCTTCATAAACAAGTCTGGAATCCACAAGGCTGGGAATAAGTCTCTTGCTCTGATCTCTTCCTTACCGTGGTTCTTTCTGATGTCAATAAAGTCGAAAATGTCTGCGTGCCATGGTTCCAAATACAATGCAAAGGCACCTGGTCTCTTGTTTCCACCTTGGTCAACGTAACGGGCTGTGTTGTTGAACACTCTCACCATTGGAATGATACCGTTGGAAGTACCATTAGTACCGGCAATGTAGGCACCAGTAGATCTAATGTTGTGGATGTGCAAACCAATACCACCTGCACTCTTCGAAATCAAAGCGCAAGTCTTCAAGGTGTCATAGATACCGTCGATAGAGTCGTCCTTCATCGCAACAAGGAAGCACGAGGACATTTGTGGGTTTGGTGTACCAGCGTTAAATAATGTTGGGGAACCGTGTGTGAAGAATCTTTGAGACATCATGTTGTAAGTTTCGATGACTCTCTCGATATCATCTCCGTGAATACCCAAGGCCACTCTCATGATCATGTGTTGGGGTCTCTCGGCAACTTTGCCGTTAACTCTCAAAAGATATGATCTCTCCAATGTCTTGAACCCAAAGTAGTTATAGTTGAAGTCACGATCAAAGACAATGGCCGAATTCAACTCGTCGGCATGCTTCTGAATAATCAGGTATGTTTCTTCGGAAATCATTGGAGAGTGTTTGCCTGTCTTTGGGTTGATGTAATCGTACAACTCCTTTGACACCTGAGAGTACTGCTTTGTGGTTTGCTTGTGCAAGTTGGAAACAGCGATTCTGGCGGCCAAAATAGCGTAGTCCGGGTGGATGGTGGTCATGTAAGCAGCAGTCTCAGCAGCCAAGTTATCCAACTCGATCGTGTTGACACCTTGATAGACACCGGAAATGACTCTCTGAGTGATGGCAACAGCATCGACATGGGCGGTGTCTAAGCCGTAACATAATCTTTGTAATCTGGCAGTGATCTTGTCGAAGCGAACTGGCTCCTTACGTCCATCTCTTTTATAAACGTACATAATGAGATGAGTGGTTCTTGAAGGAAGAAGGAGAAATCTAACGGAGAAGATAGAAAAAAAAAGGGCGTTGGTTTACTTTTTATAATGTGAGGATGAGCAAAGCGGAGCGCGTCATTTTTTTCGAAATCAAAACAAATAATTACTAACGCTAGACGTGATTTGGGAGGTTTGTTGCGCGTTACCCGCTCTAAAATATTCTTTTGTTTACATCCGGAGCATAAATTTAAGACGTGTAAGTGCAAATGTTATTGATTCAGACGTGTTAGGAAAGACGTGGGGCCTAGCCATGGCTGGGCACAAGCCGGTTCTGATGCAGCTCCATCTGAATGGAGGCAGGAGGATTGCAACTGGGAACAATTTTCACGTCGGAACACTTCTTTAACTTCTTACCTTGACTTCTTACTTTCACTTCTTACTATCTGGGGTTTGAATCTGACTATAACTATAACGTTGATTGAAATTGGGCAGGTGTCTTGTGCAGAGTCCTGTTCTGAAAGTGCTTAACGTCCTGAAAGTTCCTGATATGCACTGATTTGGAGACAGCGGTGAGCCGCACACTTGCTTGTTGATTATGTTGCACAACGCAGCCGTTTTCGCACACCAACTGTGGAAAACAATAACACTAGCTCAGTTGCTTTACACAGCTTGGCCACCGTCGGCAGGACAATGTGAGTTCGTAGATGTAGGCGACTAGCTCATTACAATCATGGTGAAATGGCCCCAGAATGTGCCCCATATTCACTTAGTGTGCTTTCAATCACTCCCTCTATTCCAGTTGAAGGGTCGGGCGTAAGTCACGTGAAAGTCACAAAATCAAATTCCCGAGATTTTAGAGGTGTTAGAATGCAGGAAGAGATAGAGATAGAGGGAGGGGGAGGAGAGGTGGATTGAGCTACAGATTGGTTGATTACCGTAATGAACTTGTATTTACTTGCTGTAGCGTGCCGTTGCGGTTTTATTTGGACTCCTCCTTGGTCAAATCACTAAAATTGTTAGTACTTTGCTATGTATGTGTTACCTCTTCTTCCCCAATACTTACGTTAACAACTTCTCCAAGTCAAAGTCGTCCTCCTTGGCAGAAGCAACTGGAGTTGGAGTTGGGGTAGCATTCGTCTTGCCGCCACGTGGGTAGAATACGACACCAGCGGTGGCTCCTAAGGTGAGAATGGCTAACTGGGTGGTGTTAGTACTTGGTTCCTAATGCATCCTGTATACAAGGCGGCACTGTGAGTGGAGGCCCCAATGTGGAGGTTCTGGTTTAGCTATTAGCCAATCTCTATCTTGCTGCAGGGAGCTGCTGCTGAGAATTAGCCGTTCGAGTAGTCATATCGACCAACTCCAAAGCAATGCTGTCTCAATTGACTTCCTTGCACTGGCTGGTGCTTAGCCGCCTACCGTTCAGAAACAGCAATTGACTCTGCATTATGTGCTCAGTGAACATCTGTGCTCGTTACAAGATGACAATACTGCTTGCCAGACATTTCAGCAACTCGGCAGCTTTGGATGCGTGCTCTGAGGGACATACCCCGGCAAACCCGATGTCGCACTTGTGAGCCAGTGCGTGGCTGACCAAAACTCCACTGCTCTGCTGCCCAGTAGGTGTATTCATCCAAGTCTTTAGTACATACGACGTGCGAAGGAACCTGCTTTCCGAAAATAGTGTAAGCAGAACCCATTGTGTATTTATTGCGTTAAGTCAAGTAGTTTAGCTTAGAGAGATTCGCCTTTTGGAATTGAACCGTTTCTATTGATCACTATTCATTCTATATGCAGTCGTTGAGAGGAGGGGCCTACAGTACGAAGACGTCATACGCTAGGAGTCGGGCTCCAGCACGACTGCCATGTCACTACTAAGAATATCCATTGAGCGACACTGCTAGAGTGCCGAAGCCTGCATCCAATAGTTTTCTATATGGAACCGGTGAATGACCAGAAAGCAATCGTCCTCGTCGGTAGTGCGTATGACAGACCATTTCTTGAACGAGGGCGCCTTGAGCTGTCCCTCCCACACTACCACGCATTTATTTTCAGATAAATCGGGAATATCCGTTGCGGTATCCTTCCGCTCGTCTTCTGTGGCCTCTGTTGCATGTGGTGGTGCTACATACTCGGTCCACTTGATGCGCCGCGTCAATAATGCCTTGTATGCGGCGATGCTCTTCGCACCGCCCTCCACCACCACAAGACTAAATTTTGGATTCACCAAACACACTCCGACCAACCCCAAATCCTTGGCGTTTACGTCGACCTTGAACATGTTCTTTTTATTTGTAGTCACATCATTCACTTTGTACACAGTCGTGAATACGCCGCGCTGCAAGTCTTTGGCCACTTGTTGCTCGTATTTCGCGTGACGTTCCTCCTTTGATAGCTTACGTGCCTCGTTTTGAAGCATGTGTTTCTGATACCTCTCCTCTACTTCTTGGCGTACTTTTTTCTCGATCGCTGTTGGATCCTGGATCGCCTCGTTGGTCAATACGTTCATCAAGTTGGATAACTTGATCTTCGGGGGTGGAGGTGGATCGAGTCCGAGCTTTATTCTGTCCTGCTGGTCTTTATGAATTTCCATGCGTTCGTTCCGTCGTATTCTCTTACGCTCCTTCTTAGTGAGGTACATCAGCTTTGGCTGCTGTGGTAAATGTTTTTCCCACGGAGCGTGGATAAACAGTGGATGCTGAATGTAGATCGACACTGGAGCCTCTTCGCTGTTCAACTCCAATTCCAGCTCGGCCAAGTCACCATAACCCGAATTGCGAGTGGCCCCCTTGATATAAGGTTTATCCCACCATTCTATATTGGGAGGGCTTGCCTTTTTGTAGAATTGCTCGCCCAATGATTCGTCTGCCGCGAGCCCATTTTCCTTGATAATGAGCTCTCGTTCTCTCTCCGCCTTCTCTACACGAAGTTTATCCCGCAACTCATCTCCCTTGGCACTATATTTTCCCTTTTCTACAAACTGAAGTGAGCGTGCTGGCCGTGTGTTTGGAAGGAACGAGTCAGACTGGTTGAGATACGGGTTAATGGCCGCTGGGTCGAACCACTTGCGCACATTAGGCTTGAGCGGATTTTTCGATGATGTGAGCGATGAGAGCGCTACGGTGGGTCGCAAGAGAGGGTGGATATCAACATTGAGTCCTCCATGTCCAGGCTCAGGTAATTTTGGCGAGTTCGTACTTGATGGTGGAGGCGGTTGTGTTGAAGGGTGGTGCCCGTTTCGGTGCTGCTGGTTAGTGTACACAGCAGCGGCCTGTTGCTGTTTAGCTCTTTCGAGCAATCGCGCTTTCGCACGAGCAGCACCAGCACTAGCTGCCAGTTCCAGCTTTGACTTCTTTCTGTCGCCACTATCGTGGACGGATCTCTTCATAGTGGAGAGTTTGACTCTTGCAGCGCCGCCAAGTTGAGAATTTTGCAACTTGCTCCAGATTTTTGAACCCATCTCTATATCTCTTGCATACAAACTGGGTATTGCACGCCTGTAGGCTGGCCCACAACTGTAAACTGGCCCACTACTGTGAGAAGGAGGATTCGACAGATTTTACCAGCAAGAGTTCTTGATGTTGTATTACCATTGATATCGGTACATGAAAGAGAAGTCTTACCTGAAACTAACTGTCTTGTGTGCTGGTGCCTAACCACTTGCTAGTAATCAAGTTGCAGCAATTGAGTATACCGAACGCAAATTTCTCTGAGCTTGCTCAAAGCTCCCGTATATGTTTTTGCTTGTATCACATCTTAATTGTATCACATTTTCTGCGGTCAATACCCTGTACTAACGCACTCGTTAGGTAGATACACGAGTAGCGAGGTTATCTTGCCCAGTACAACCAACCTTTTTTTGCACCCCTGCCAGGTACGCTAATGTATGGGGGCAGCTTGCGCGCGCACAGGTTCTCACACTATTTTTCCCAGCACCGCAGCGAGGTAGCCAACTTTTACTAATCGTTCTCTTTTTTAACCTCTTTCTTGGACTACTTCACCGACCAATACTTCTACATACGTACCTTACCGATGATCATTTCCAAAAGGAACTATCTCGAGAAGATGGAGATGGCGAAGCCGTTGAAGGCGTTCATAGACGAGATCATCGAGTGTAGCGACGCACAGCTACCATCTCTTCTCAGGGCTAATTCAGCTTGGGAGAGACCGAGGGGCGACTTGTTCCATTGGGTCAACGTATTGAATAAGTTTGATAACATATTTGCCCGCGAAATCAAAAAGTACTCATTGGAAGACGACAACCCGAAGTTGAAACTAGTGGAGGCAGATGACGCTGAACTCTTAATTGGGTGTCTCAATTTTACCGCGCTTCTCTTTGAACACTGTTCCAATAGATCCATTTATAGCAGTACTGATAGACTTTACTGCTTGATTTCCTGCCCAGATATTGACGTGTCATTGGCAACATTAAAATTATGCGTGGCAATTGGCGAGAGATATGCACAAACGGATAATGCCAGGTACTCTGCCCCGCGAGTTGTAAAGCTCAGGGCTTTGCAAATGGCCAAACTTTTCCCTCCTCAAGTCCCAGCACTGTTCAAGAACAATCTGGAGCCCGCTACATCAAGAGATACGACGGACCATACAGAGCAGTATAGCTTGTTGGATACACTAAACCTGTCAAAGAAGTACCCTTCAAAGTGGAGATCGATCCATTTCCAGTACTTCAGAGAGGTCAATAATGAGATCAAGAAAAAACTACATAAAAAGAGAAAAATTGACCGTCAGGAACAAGCTCTGGATCTGTCGCCACAACTTCAGCTGCAGCAGCACCTTGTCACATCTGATACATCCGGTCTTGTCACATTCCATCTCTCTGACGACGCTGTCAAGTCTCTCTCCATACAAGAAATCTTTGACAAAGGAAGTACAGAAATCCCCCCTCATCTCTGGTTTGATTTCTCTCTCTATGTTTACATTGCTAAATCCTTCAGTGGCAAAAGTTCTAAAGTACTTTTGTTGAGAGAGAAGCTTCTTCAATTGAAAGGCTTGGCGATCGCGTTCGTGACTTGCATGTGCCTGACGGATTTCACTCTGTCACGTCTATTTGAGTCTCAGCCATACATCTTCAGCTTCCTCGTGGATTTGATTCATCCCGAGAATGCAAAGCTCGTCACCCAACCTGTGTACTTCACGGCGGTGAAAGCATTAGAATGCATCTCCTTACGGCGAACCGCCTACGGGAGCGATCTCATTCGGTGCTTGGGGGGCAACGTCAACCACGGAATCTTATTCCAGTGCCTTCGGAGCTTGCAGAAACGTGTAGCCGACGAAGACCCAGACTTGAACGAAAGCGACCATGTTCACTTCTTAAACATGCTAGGAAATTTGATAGAGCTGAAAACCCTTTTGCCAAGACTTGTTAGTGGAGGGCTCTTGAGTGACTTGATGACATTTTTGGGAGTCAAATCAAAGTACAGATGGTTGTCTTCTGCTGTGGTACACTTGATGTATGTACTCTTGGAAGTGTCACCAGACTCCTTGGATGATTTTATAAATCAAGGGGGCTTTGTTAAATTGATTGATACGATCAAATACGAAATCACTTTTGCATTGGAACACCCTGAATTTGGAAGTCCACCACGAGATGCGATCGTATACTACTCCATCACATTCAGGCAGGCAAACTATATAAGAAATTTGATCCGCCTCGTGCTGCAACTCATCCAATCAGGTGCTGGTGACAGACTTCGTAACTTATTTGATTCCCCATTGTTGAGTTATTTCAACGATATTTTGCTCCATCCAAACGTCTTTGGTCCATTCATCTTGTCGTCCACAATTGACGTTGTATTTTACATTATCCATAATGAGCCCACTGCATACTCTATTTTAAACGAGGCTAAAGTCATTGATACCATCTTGGACAACTTCGAATCATTGTTCCTCCCTAGTGGAGATCTCTTGGTGAGTTTACCTGAAGTTTTGGGAGCCATCTGCTTGAATAATGAAGGTTTGCAAAAAATTATCGACAAAAATTGCTTGGGCAAATTCTTCAACTCATTTTTCAATTTGTCCTTTGCTAAGGAAATGTCTAAAACAGATCTGTCCACAAACATCGGATGCTCTATGGATGAACTTGGACGACACTACCCTAGCTTGAAGCCTATTATCATGAAAGAAATCAAGAGGCTTGTGATAAATTTGACACAATATGCCAACGAAAAGCTTCCCGGTATTGAGTTTTACCGGAGCTCCCAGTATGGAGATTTATATAAAAGTCGTGAAGAACCGATTGTGGAAGATGAACCAGGTCAGCTAGAAATATTTAACTGGGAAGCTTGTGAACTGGCATATCTTATAGATAATTTATGTTTCTTCCTTGGGGGACTCTTTCAAGACAGTGCCCTGTGGGGCGAAATCGCCATGCAAGAGCTCACCTATGATGAATGGATCTCGTTCCTAACCATTGGCAACACTCCCTTCGACTACACTACTTCGAATTCATTCGCTTCACTTATTGATGTGCTAAAATATTTTGATGAAGAGAAACGCGATTACGGTTTACCTACATTGGTGAAAAGAATTTCTCAAAAAATCAATAGTCCTTTGATTCAAGAGTTTATTCACTGGCCAGAGGGAGATACTAGGTCATTTTTCTCTCAACACGATAAAGATTTGACTGCAACGTTAAAGGAAATCAATGTTCTCAACGCTTTAATGTATGCGTTGACAGAAATATATATCAACCCTGGTTTGATGTTTTACGAGAGATTTCACCAACTCGGAAATATATTTGGGGACGACGAAGGTTTGAACTTGCTCAAGAATTTCGGGCTCTTGTTGCGCCGATTTATGCTCGAAGAGATATTAATACGAACCAATGCCCCTATTCCGGTTGTTAAGCAAACCGCTCCGTTGATCGAGGGCGTCAAAAATACAACAGCTTACCCACCGATTCAAATTTATGCAGAAGAACCAAAGCCATCAATTCCAGAGAAACAGGACCACTCAGCAGCCAAATTTAAAAACACCCTTCAATTGAGATTTTTTAGCTACAGATACCAAAATTATATTTCTACCTTGTTTTCTTCTTTGGGCCGCATATGCATGCTCAAGAGGCAAGAATTTATTGAAACATCATGGAGACGTGGCGCAGTTAACATTACGTTAACAATCAGTGAAATTTTAACGTCCTTGATTGACACAAAACTCAAAGATCTGGAGGCACAAGAACTGTTTTTGCTTGTGTTGATGGATTTCTCATTATTTTGCATATCTCAGAGAGAACGATACAATGATGTCGTACAAACTTCGTTGGTAATTGGATTGTTCCAAAACGAGTTTTTCAATAAGCTCAAACTGATCTGCTTCAAATATTTCGTAGCATTGCTCGAAATGAACGTTGAAGAAGCTGCCTCCACAAGAGAACTCAAGTACATAAACCAGACACATAGCAGCATGATAAAGAATATTTTGAGCCTGGGGTTAATGATTTTCACTAAAATTGTTGATGCTAATGCTTTCCCTGGCTTGCCGTCTGCAAAGCAATACTACCATGAGGGATTCGATGATGAACCAGATTTGAAGTTGGTGAAGTCTTTGGTTGTTCAGACCCGTACAATTGGGCTAGAGTTGATTTTGGATGTCGTTAGGCGTACAACTTCTAATGGTGGTGATACTTCTCACCCCGTTAATATTCCATCTGTCATAGTGGAACAGCTCGTATACATTAGTAAGAACGTTTATGTTCACAACCCGAAGGAGGAAATCGACTCTCCGTTTGTCGCATTGGAGGTAGATAATGTATCTCCTCCATTGAAATTGGTCAACAAGTTGAAAGATGTGTTGACCACATCGCAGGCTGAACATTATTTTAAACATTCTAGGAATTTGAAACCTTTGGCACTTGGTGAGTTTCCCGTATGTCGCAATGTGACCGTGAGCGATGACAAATGGATCAAAATATCCAAACAGTTGGAAACATTAGATGAATCTGAATTGGTATATTTGCCACAAAAGACCTTCAACCCTGATGCTTTGACTGCATTGAGAAAGTCCAATAACCAGTTCGATGATCATTGGCTCAAGATGGCAGAGTACTATCCGAAGTGCATTGATTCGATTACATCTTTGATCGTTCATGTTCGTGGCGAGCACAAAGAGCAAGTGCTTCATGAAATTTTGCACTCAATCGATGAAACGTTGGGTAGTTCTGCCAAGTTGAACTCCATCATGAAACTTCTATCTAGCTTTATCGTGGACTGTAATGATTCAACACAGCTATCGCTTGTTAACAGATTTATGCTCAAGCTATTAAAGAAGGGTGATTCTAACTACATCAATGAAGACTGGTATGGTTCTGCATTTTCGATCGTGGAAACACTTTTGATATTGAAGATGAGTCCCATTGAAGAAGAGACTGCCGTCTTGACCAAAAGTAAACTTTTAGAACCGGCTCCGTACGTGATGTCAGATTCTGAATTTGTTCTGTATTTGCAGGTGCTACTTGCTATCGACTTTACCCATCTCACTAATGTTAAAACGGCATCATCGATCACAAGGGTACTTACTTTATACGCATCAGATTACCGCAACATCAAACTGATTTTACCTGCTACCAAGACATTTGTGAGATTGGATGGCGCTTTCATTCAAAGGAGCTCTTATGCTGATCGCCAAATAATTCAAGAATACCAAATGTCACTCATCTGTTTGGTTAGAAGGTGCTTTGAAACTAACGAGGTCCTCAGAAATATCATGAGCAGTGAGCTCGATGGCTTGCTCAGAGGTAATATTAGAGGTGGGGGTATCACCTCAGAACTAGTCAATGTTATGAGAGACACAAAGGACTTATCATTCAGAGAGCCAGATGTGTTCGTAGATATCTTGACAAAGGACTTGCGGCTCGAAAACTATGATGGGACTTCCCTTACAAGACTTAAAGTTTATCGGTTAAAGGACAGCAAAGGTGAAAAGGCAGATGTTCAAGACGAATCTGAGGATACTACTGAAACCGCTGCGTCTGCTGCATTCGAATCTACTGGCCTAGTGGAAACTTTTCTCTCAGAGTTGATGAATTCTTGTAAGTCCAACTGGATTTCCGATCCATTGGATCTCAAAGAAGAAGAAGAAAAGAAGAAGCAAGAATTGATTTCACTTGGTAAACAACCAAAGAAAATATCCAAGGAGCAGCGAGAAGCTAATGTGTTTAGGAACAAAAGCTTTTCGCATATTTGCTTCCTTCTTCAGTCTCTCACCGAATTGATTGCCTCATACAAGCAGTCAAAGTTAGAATTTATTACCTTTTCGAAGAAGAAGGCGGTAATTACTGACGAAGACGGAGAAAGTCACAGTAAACCGAGATCCACAGCATTGAACTTTTTGATTCACCAGTTAATCCCTACACAACAATTGGTGCAGAAGTCGAAGCACCAGGGAGGAATATACCAGGGTTCGGATGAAGAAAGGAAGACTGCTGTGGCATCCTTGACGAAATTATGTGTTTTGGGGCTTATCTCAACGCCAATCCTTGACGAAAAGAATGAACCGGTAGCTACGAAAGAAGATGCAGACATGGCTTTACTTCGAAGATTTTGTGTGGACATCTTACTCAAAATACTTGCTGAAACAAACAAGTCAACTCAATTATCCCCGACGCTTCGGTACTCTAAAATTATGGACCTTACCGACTTATGTTCCAGTTTAATCTCGAACAAGTTTAAGGATTTGATGGGTCCCGTATTGAACAAATCAGCCATCAAGTATGACTCTTACTATATGGGTAAGGCATTTCTTGACAAGCAGCTACCGGCTCAGATTTCATCCATTATAGCTGACTTTGATTTAAACTTTCCAGATATAAATCGTGTGATTAAAGTGTGCCTCAAGCCTATATCGTATTTGGGCAAAACTAAAAGCGAGTTCCAAACATTTTTCGAGGAGGAAAACCAAAATCATGACGACGCAGACGCAGAGGATGATTATGTGGAAGCCTCTGATGAGAATGAAGACGAAGAAAGAGATGAAACTCCTGATTTGTTCAGGAATTCAACCTTGGGGATGTATGATATTGATTCCGATAGCGAGGCAGAAGAGGAAGATGACGAATTTGCATTTTACGACGGGAACGGGCCACTTGAGGTGTTGATGGATGATGAGGAAGATGATGACGCTGATGATGATGATGATGGCGAAGATGACGATGATGACGACATGGATGATGATGATGACGACGACGGTGATGAAGACGATAGCGACGACATGAGTGAAGATTCCGCAGATTATGGTCAGGACATTGAAATCATTGATGAAATTGAGCTCGACTCAGACCAGAGCAGTGATGAGTCAATAGGCGAGTCTGGTCTGGAAGGTCAAAATGACGATGATAATGAAGAGGAAAATTCTGATTTTTACGGTTTCGATGACGAAGACGATGATGACAGTGCCAGTGAGTACGATGATGAAGAGCTCGATGGTTGGATACAAGCATTTGCTAGCGATGGTGACGATGATGATGACGAAGATGGCAATGAAGAGGATTCAGGAAGTGTTATTCTTCGAAACGGCATATCAGGTGGTGCCGGAGGTAGAAATTCTAGGGGAAGACATACGCATTCTCACATCATCAACTCACATTCTCACTCACATTCCCACAATCACACACATATGCGTGATGGTTACGATGTTGATAGTGACACCAGCGATATTGATGAGGAAGGAGGCGATCCTGAAGAAGCCAGCGAATCGTTATCCTCTTCGCGTGATGATGATAGCGGCAGCACAAACACTTTTAGAGTTTACGACCGTAATAGAGCTCGGGAATTTGTCAACTCTTTGTTTGACGAAATTTTGCCTAGCGGAGGTTCTGGTTCTGGTGGACATGCCTCCAGTGGTATGCGACCAAATATTGCAAGAATCTTTGGTGGAGCTATCCCCGATAGCAATGGCGGCGGCTTCATTAGTTCAATCCCAATTAACATATCTGATGTCACTGCCACGACCCCTATTGGTGGCGGAGTTGGCAGCCTTAGTGGAAACAGTAACAGAAATGCGCACATACATGGATTCGAGCGTACAATTGAACGAGTTTTACAATTGGGTAACCCAATCAATTCGAGATCAATGCGCGATAATGATCCATTGAATAGCATGTATATCAAATCTACCAGAGAACGCTGGAATGAGGTTGCAAAGAGGTACGAGACGAAAGGGAATACGCAATTGTTGGATATGTCAACTCGGTTGATTTCACGCATACTAAATGCGATTGCAGAAGATAGTTTGCGCATTTATAAGGAAAAGAGAGAGAAGGAAGAAGCACTTAAGAGAGAACATGAAGAAAAAATAAGAAAGAGACAAGAAGCTGAACGAATCAAGCGGGAAGAAGAAGCCAGAGCCAGAGCATTACAAGCTGCCAACGATCCATCCCTGGTCCCAGACCCGATTATGGTCACTATTGGCGACCGTGAGGTGGACATTAGTGGTACTGATATCGACCCTGAGTTTTTCGAAGCGTTACCTGACGACATGCGAGAGGAAGTTTTCACGCAGCATGTTCGTGAAAGGCGTGCCAATGCCAATGTTACTGGTAACGATACAAGAGAAATCGATCCTGATTTCTTGGATGCGCTTCCTGACCACCTTCGAGAAGAAATCTTGCAACAGGAGCTCATGGCACGGAGATTCAGTGCGATTGACGATATGGAAGAGGATGATGAAGGTGAAGGTGAGAATGATGATGATGACGATGTAGACGACCAAAATGATGGTGGCAATTCAGAACAGCATAGGAGGCGCTCCAGTGCATCTGCTTCTGTCCGGGCTCTCGCTACAGCTAGTGGTGCTGGTGGTATTTCTACAGCCCTGTCCACAAAGCCTAGGAAATCGTTCTTTACCCCATTACTTGATCGCTCAGGAGTTGCCTCTATTGTGCGGCTCCTTTTTATTCCTCAACCTATGAACCAAAGAGATCCAATTCACCATGCTCTCGAGCATTTGTGTCACAGTAAGCAAACGCGAGGCGAGGTTGTGAATCTTTTGATTTCCACCCTTCAAGAGGTGTTACTTGGGCAAAAGGCTGTTGAAAAGGCATTTACTCAAATCACAGGTAGAGCAAGAAATAAGCAAGCAAAGGGTGGGTCAGCCACACCTACTCCGTCCTCAGCGACGGTGGGAGAAGCCCAGTCTTCTCAATTCCCCTTGGGAGGCACACCCTTGGTAGTTTCCAATCAAATCATTGAAGCTATTTTGCATCTTCTCGACACCAATGTTCATATCAGGTATTATTTATTGACAGAGCACGAAAACATTTCGAAAAAGAAGCTATCAGCTACAAAGGATTCCAAGTACCCAATTAATTACCTTTTCAATCTTTTAGATAACGATTTGGTCAAAGGAGATCAACCGTTTATGGATATATTGGCGCTGGTTTTCCAAATTGCTTCGCGACCCTTGAATGTATTGAAAAAGGCAGCTTCTTCAGCTGCTGCTGGTGCGACACCCCCATTCAGTGCTCCATATATACCCGACAAGAATTTCCGGTTATTGGTGCAAATTTTGGTTTCTCATGACTGCTCAAAAACCACATTCAGAACAACCATGAGTGCTATGCAAAATTTGAGTGTTTTACCCAACGCACAACGGATTTTCTCAGTAGAGCTTTCAGACCATGCCACCTCTTTGGGCAAAATAATCATCAAAGATTTGGGGGCGCTCACGAGAGAAATCACGCACGTTACCACATATGACACTCAAGGAAGCTCTTTTGCCAAGTTCAGTGCTGCTCTGTCAGACCAAGCCAAGCTTCTCCGGATTTTAACTGCACTCGACTATATGTTTGAGAAAGTGAGACCAGAGAGAGATGAAACGGTGGTTTCCGAAGATGAAATAGAAGAGTTAACTGGATTGTATAAAAAATTAGCTCTTGGATCACTTTGGGATGCACTAAGTGAAATCTTGAGGATTCTAGGAGAGAAACAGGATTTGATGACCAATATTGCTACCGCACTCTTACCTTTGATTGAGTCCTTGATGGTAGTGTGCAAACACAGTAAGGTGAAAGATTTGGCGATCAAGGACGCCATCATCAAGTATGAGCCTACGCATAGAATTGATTTCACCAAGGAGCCCATAGAGAAACTATTTTTCTCGTTCACGGACGAGCATAAGAAGATATTGAACCAAATGGTTCGGTCAAATCCAAACTTGATGAGCGGGCCCTTTGGCATGTTGGTAAGAAACCCACGGGTGTTAGAGTTTGATAACAAGAAGAATTACTTTGACAGGATGATGCATCAGAACAAGGATGAGCACCACAAGTTGGCAATTACCGTTAGAAGAGATCAAGTGTTTTTGGACTCATACCGAGCACTCTTTTTCAAGCCGCAGAAGGAATTCAAGGATAGCAAATTGGAGATTACTTTCAAAGGTGAAGCTGGAGTAGATGCTGGAGGGGTAACAAGAGAATGGTACCAAGTGCTTTCTAGACAAATGTTCAACCCAGACTATGCATTGTTTACTCCAGTGGCACTGGATGAAACTACGTTTCATCCAAACCGGACTTCGTTCGTGAATCCAGAACACTTGTCGTTTTTCAAATTCATTGGACGTATTATTGGGAAGGCTATTTTTGATGGCAGCTTCTTGGACTGTCATTTCAGTAGAGCTGTTTATAAGCAAATATTGAGTCGTCCCGTGTCGTTGAAGGATGTGGAAACGTTAGACCTCGAGTACTACAAATCACTTGTTTGGATGTTAGAGAATGATATTACTGATGTGATTACTGAAGACTTTTCCATGGAAACAGACGATTATGGAGAGCACAAGGTTATTGAATTGATCCCAGACGGGGCCAACATCCCGGTCACTGAAGAGAATAAGCATGAATATGTCAAGAAGGTTGTTGAGTACAAATTGCAGACATCAATCAGTGAGCAAATGGAGAATTTCCTCATCGGGTTCCATGAGATTATCCCTAAGGATTTGGTGGCAATATTCGACGAGCAAGAATTGGAGTTGCTCATTTCTGGGTTACCAGATATTGATGTGGACGACTGGAAGAATAACACCACATACAGCAACTACTCTCCATCATCGCCCCAGATCCAGTGGTTCTGGAGAGCTATCAAGTCGTTTGATACAGAGGAAAGGGCTAAACTCCTCCAGTTTGCGACAGGTACATCAAAGGTTCCGTTGAATGGATTCAAAGAGCTCAGTGGAGCAAACGGTACATGTAAATTTAGTATCCATAGAGACTACAGCAGTACAGACAGATTGCCACTGAGTCACACATGTTTCAACCAAATTGACTTGCCGGCATACGAACTGTACGAGCAATTGAGGGGCAATTTGTTATTGGCTTTGACAGAGGGTCATGAAGGATTCGGGTTAGCCTGAATACTGATCACGAATATGCAAATAAGGTAATGGAATATTAAAGTAATAATCATAATATGTATATTCATCTATAGGTACATTTATCTTGCCCACAAAAGGCAGCTGTTTGTGTCTGTTCCGGTAGAACGTTTGTAGAGCTAGCGGGAGCAATATCCAACGTTCGTTGAAGTATATACTACGCAAGTGATATGATGACGGAGCCAATGAGAGGCAACTGTTCATACTCTGAGGCTAGAAGTTACCAATCTCTCTTTCCAAGTCATCCAACGACGTCATGTGTCCCACTATCGATAAGTTTTTGTTGCATATGTCGTCACTTCCCTTTGACCAAAGCCCACATTCTCTTATCATAGCATCTGGCTGGATGGTTATTCTACCCCTCTTGAACACATACTTTGTCAATGTAATGGCATACACTTTCTCATCTTTAAGTGCAACTCCCTTTTTTGGACTCAAAAACTTGGACATGATAAATATCCATTTGTTATCCCATGCTATCACCTTGCTGTGGATTTCAAATAACTGGAACGGCTTCAATTCGTGCTTGAAATGGGTTTCAACTGCGCCAACGGGGATGTACGGGAGGTTTTGGAGCGACTTCCTGTGAAAATGCCCATTTTCGTTATCAAAGTAACGGAAGAAGATCTTCTGAAATACCTTAGTGAGCAAGTCTGTTCTTGCGATATCCAAGTCCAAGAAATACGTAGAGTTGGACTTGTGCAAGTACATGTCTATCTCGAGCGGAGATACATACGTTTTGAACACCTGAGGCTTGAAAATGGCCAATTTGTCTTCCTTATTGTCGGCACCCCTGACATAGTAACCATGGGTGTTGTATCTTCCATTGCGCAAGTAGGAGATACGACGGAAGATGATGTTTTTAAAAACTGTGGAGTAGAACCGTGCGAGATACGCAAAGGGTAGCGTCTTGAACGTGGAAATCAAAAACGCAACCAAAAGGTACTTGGTGGTGGGAGAGAGTGCCATTGATACTAGAGGCGAACAAAGAATACAATACAACTACAGGAACATACGTATAGATCTCTATATATAGAGATCTTCAGGTGCATTTATCAAAAAAAAAAGGGTTGGGCGTTTTGCATGTGCCACTGGCTGCTGAGTAACAGCGGTATAGCGAGTTTGACACATACACGCAGAACTGGCAAGGACCGAGCGGGAGTGGGTCGAAGAGAACTCACCAGGGATAGAAGTTGGAGTGAGAATGGATGCTGCAGCGAGCTGGTGTTGTTCCGTCTATACTCCAGTACTCGCAAAGAAGTCAAAATCTTTCATCCTGCCGTCCCCGTCTTGCCGTGCCGACCTGTTCCTTCGGTGATTATGTAACCTTTTAGTTAACCATAGTGCAGTTCACCCCGCCGTTTTATTAAAGCTTGGATGATCATAGACTGCACGCACAAGCAGAATACCTCGGTGGTCAGATCATCTGCTAGGCGGGGGGAAAGGACGGTTTACCGCTGCCAACTTCTGCATCCCATACGCATACTGTGATACGCCGGCCGATGTAGGCTGTAGGAGCGCTATTAGCGTCGGTTTTCGGAGCTAGGTCGCACTTCGGCATAAATTACCGCGGGCGCATTGCTGCGTTTCGTGCCGCTGTCAAGCGCCGATCTTTTGAGGGCTCCGCACTACACAACCGTTCCGACACACCCATTCGCACACAACAAACTACACATCCCAGTCCTTGTCATAATTTCGTCTATTGGCGTACTATACACACTTTTGTTGTTTGATTTTCCAACCACCTTATTTCTATTATATCCCAAATGATTCTGTTTCTTCTTTTTTTCTTCTTTTTTATCTTTTCTTCTCTTTCTTGTGTGCTTGCACCCTTGCAAAGCACGCAATTTTTTTTCATTCTCTTTTTCTTTCATTGTAATCCTTACTCTTTGCTAATTTCTCCAGCATATGCGCAGAGTCCCTTCTCCACGTGATTAGACACCCAGTCATCCACGTTTGAGAATCTCTGGTTGCAAGCTCTGCATGTGCCTGCCACTTTATTTCTCTGGTCCTTTTTGGTTCCCAGTGGGTAGCGGAAGTGGATCGCCTTCAAGTGGTTTTTAAATGTGTCGCAGCGTGAAAAAATCCCGGTCAGGTGACAGCAGTGGTCGCCGCTCGCATTGCTTTTGAAGGGACACTTGAACTGGCCCTTGTCCGAGCCGGTCTCCTTCCAGTGGCACTTGACGTGTCTGAACAAGTCATTTGGTCTGGCAAAGCCGCGGTTGCAAAATTCGCAAACGTGTGGGCGCGATGTAGGTTTCAAGTGTGTCGATTTATGTGTAGCCAAGTTGGAGAAGAAGAGCTTGCATTCCGGGCACTGTCTCTTCTTTCTCGGTTTCCATGACGGTTTCGAGATCCCGGCTGACGCTATGGTAGGCGACAAAGACGACTTGATGTGGATGTGCTCGTCGTCGGAGGTTTCATGCTCGTGATCGTGGTCATGCTCATGCTCGTGGTCACTGCCGCCACTGCTGAAGGTTCCTGCCTCTTCCTCGTGCTCCGCAGCAGCCGAAGCAGCAGCTGACACGCCAAACAGGGGGACAGGGGTGTGCGCCTTCGTGCTTGCTGTTGCAGGCGACACTGGGCTCGAAGTGGCAAAGTGTGCAGGGTCAGATGATAACCGGTTGCGGCTGGTGGCAACGGCGCAGAGCGTCGATAATCCATCCACGCTGTATGAAGGCGACAGTATGGGGCTGACAAATGGAAGGTTCGATGCACGCTGTGGGTAAAGTTGCGGTTGTTGCAGAGCCAGTGGCGGTGGCGGTGGCGCGGACACGGATGCAGACGCCTGTCCGCCTACAGAGAGACGTCCGGGCACGTTGAGAAGATGGATCTGGGGAACTGGCTGCGTTTGCGTGTAGTGCGGGAATACAGGTCCGTATGAGGTGGGCGACGACGATACGTGCAGGAGCAGCAGCCGTCCGCTGGAGGTTGCGCTGTTGGAAGAAGACTTGGCCGCAGCAACAGCAGCTACTTCGTCAGCCTGTGGGAACTGTTGCTGGAACTTCGGAACTGGGAGATCCAAGTCCAACGAGTGAATGGACGGGAGACTGAAATGCGTCTGTGGATTGGGAAGCACATACGACATGGTCAGTAGAGCTGTGAATAAATATGCGGTGGGGAAGGTTCTATATGTATATATATATATGCAGTCAGAAATATATATACATATAACTATGGATATACACTGGATGAAATGAAAGGGAGATGTTGCCAGAAATCCCGACTGCCAAAAAAACGGGGACTCAAATCACTTTTATACGAAAGAAAGTGCAGCAGCAGCTTGGAACATGGGCGAAGCGGCAGGCGGCAAGCCGACCGGGAACTGTACGGCTGAGATGGAACGCATGGCTTACAAAAAAAAAAAAAAAAAAAAAAAAAAAAAAAAAGACATATTTCCGGAACCCCCGTCTTAACTGGTGACGCTATAGGGGACATTTAGGTTTTTTCTTTCACTTTTCTTGTGCGGAAGTTGCGAGAAGGTCGCTTTGCTCGCCACTACGTGAGTGAAGGGCTTAAGTAAGCGTGTCAATGGTTCCTAATACGTGTAGCAGCCGCAGGGCGAAGCATGGCTCCGGGCATTTCTTGGAACATACAAGCTTACGAGGGAACTTAGTAAGCGGATACCAGCGAACGGAGCTTAGGAAGTTAGGAGAGGGTTGTAGCATACCGTGGGGCCGTGAGGGTGATGTGCAGCGAACGGAAGAAGTGGGTGCACGTCGCGTTAGGAATATTCGCGACCGTACGCCTAGGCCAGCTCTTTCCTTTTTTTTTTAACAAAAGCCACTCGGTCGGCTCCGACGGAGTGAATGGGGGACGCGGCAAAGTTGCTGAGCGATCGAGTTTTTTATTTTTTTTTTTTTTTATTTTCGCAGTGGGCTTGGCTGTAGCCGTGTGTCGGGTAGTTTGTAAGATTAAACACCACGCAGACATCGGCTCATGGCGGGGAGTACCTACTAGAGGTGAGGTGGGAATCGGAGCAGTATTCCAGGGGGGTGAAGGGGTGTGTGTGGTGGGGGGCCGCTGCCAGAACCCTGGCTTGAAGATTTGTCCGTTCGGGGCCGATCTACGCACCCATCACTTACCATCCTACACCCCACTCTCAAATGACAAACCATTATTAATTCGCGGCCATAGCCCTTACACGGCCGCTCGGCTGGAAAATAGGGGTAGCGCTCCAGAGTTATTTTTTGTCTCCCGAAACTTCCGTCGGGGATACCCAGAACGGCGTGCAAGGCTGGTGCGGCGAGTCGCGGGGGAATACCAAAAAAAAAAGAGAGAGAGAGGGGGGAGAGCACGGAGGAGGGGAGGGGAGGATGCGAAAACTCGTAAAGCTGGTCAATATCCATGTTTAGGACGCCGGGACAGTGCAACCTACAAGGTCTAGGGTCTTATGTTCGCAGGTTGTAGCAGCGGGCAGAGCGACTTGGAGGGGGGGGAGGGAGCATGGGTGCAACGCAGGGGTGGTAGGAGATAAATGTGGCGCCGTCAGGTTAGCCGTACGGGGAGCACAAGCTCGACTCCGATCACAGGGACGCGCTATAGCTTATGGTTGATCACAGGATTCAATCCCTGTGACTTGGAAGTGGAATGACATATTTTTTCGAGCGATTGGTGGGCCGTGCTGTACTGTGAGGTCAATTGCTATAGCGCGATTTTCCTCGCTGTTACACCCGTAAAACCCGGAAGGTCCGCTCGCGTTTCCACTCCATCATTCTGCATAAGGGGCTCATTCTGTCGCAATTCCACCTTGAGAAAGACAACTTGGGAAATGTGGGAGGTTATTTTCATGCACCGGACAATAATGTGTCGATCGGCTAGTTGTACTGTGGGTGAGAAAATGTGGACGGTGTATGGGTAGATATAGTTGAGATCCCGAAGACGATGCTGTTTAGTTATACCCAAAAAGACACATCAAATGCTACAGAAACCCGGACATACCATGCAGACGACTGCAGGAGTCCAATGGCCTGGCTGTGGCGTCTTGGGCTCTATTGTATTTTGGAGCCCTTCGAATGTGCTTCGGTGTCGACCGAGAGTGTTTGCAACCCTTCCTGCAGACGCGAATTTTCTGCTGCTGCTGCGATTTATCTGCTGCTTCTGCCTTGCGACGGATCTCCGAGCTGGCTCTGCGGGTGGAAGGTGTCATTTTTACTTATCTATAGATGGTGAGATTTCTAGTGGTTTGTGGTGGGTGAGTATCTCCAGCTACTCAGTCAACGGTTTCTCATCTAATTCCTGATCTCTCCAATGTACCAAACGGGACTACGCATCGCATCTCTCTCACGCCTTTCTTTCGCCTGTGAGAGAAGACCGGAAAGTGCAGTAATGCTGCAAGCAGCATTGTCCTATGCACTCGTTCTTTATCGGGCGTGCTGCCACGGAGAATACGGGACACTGTGTAAGATGTAAGATGATCGCACCCACAGTAGGTATGCTTTCGCAATGGTACTGAGAAGGTGATTGTATTCATGAACTGTAGAACATCAAGCAAACTTCAACAGTAGAATCAACTAGAAAGGATTTGCGGTTCTGTCGAACTGTTAACTGCCGCAAGACGGATCCACTGGTAAGGATATCGTCTCCCGGTCTAGTTCTGGCAAGTTCCGCCGTCTAGTCGTCTTTGACTGAGGGCCAAGTCTGGGAATGTGTAGAGTGAAGATGGAGACTGAAGAGTGTGTAGAGTTAAGAATGTGTAGAGTGAAGAATGTGTAGAGTGAAAAATGTGTATCGTACACAAATAGGTATCTTCATTGCCCTTTGTATCATTTGCACCCACTCTCTTGAGCCGTGCCGTGCCCCACTCAGCACCATACACCACTAATATTGTCATCCAAGCACATAACTAGCTACGGAACCTAACGTTTGTGCTGCTTTTGTTCATTACTCTTGTCGGTTGGGTTGTGGAAGCTATGCCAAGACATTCCTCGTACCAGGGCCGTAGTCCGTGTGAACTACATTGGATGTTTTCAAGAATTCTTTTATCTCCGTTCCGCAGAATAAGGAGCTCGCACCCCTTTGTGTTGGCATCCCGCCACACCGTGTGTCCCACCGAAAGCATCCTGCCGCTGTATGTTGGCATATGAAAAGGCCGCATTAACCGCCATCTCTCAACATTCTAATCGCCCATCCCGACCTCATTCTTCCGCCCCATACACCAGACACCTTTTACAGTTCCCTCCGCCTGACATGTCATCTAAGAGAGCTTCGGAGCCTGCGGCCAAAATCCGAACTCAGCCGTTCAACTAATCGCTCAGCTCCTGTGCAGGGCAGCGGCGGCAACACGGCGCTCTAGGTGCTACCTTAGTTCCGAGACCTCTAGAACCAGGATCGGTAGTTATTTTTACGTACCTGTCAAAATCGGCAATGCACTGGCGAGCGCTTGCTGAGAAAGTCAAAAAGCAGCGTGTAATCGCCTGTTAAAGAGCATCGGTGTGGGTGCGGTAGACACCCCAAAGCAAGGATTGGAAAGAAGAGGATGGTCGTACGTATGCCTGCATGTTTAGGGTTGAAACATACCAGTGTATTATTGCCGTCTGGCCGCCCCTCTACCTGAATTCCCCTGTGCGTGTGTGCACTCTTGTGTGGGGGAGCGCAAGGCTGTCAAGAGTTCCTGCAGGGCTCTTGCGCTTATTTGAGCATCAACGGCACGGGAATATTTGCATGCCGGGAGGCCCGGTGGCTGCGACCCACAACGTGCGCGTGTTCACAGCCTCAAGTAGGCGCCTTCGCCCGCCCCCTCCTGATGGACCATAGGGGTGGCCAGAACTGGTTCAAGTATGCGTGTACAGTACTGTACTGTGCCCATTGAAGATTTATCTGGGGCTGGGGCTGTGAGTGCTTCTGCCTTAGACAGGTATGGTCTGCATTGAAGACACGTGAGAGTTACTGCCCCACGCGCGCTGGTTGCAAGTTCTGGGCAATTCTTCTGGGCGTTCTGGGCACTCGTAAAAAAGGGCTTCCACATTCTCAAAGTCTTTCATGGCTTTCGGCTCGATCAAAATGAACGGCGGATCCTTTCCTCGGAAAAGCCCTGATTTGATCGCACCCCAGCAGTTATGGTGCCACCCGCCACCCTCTTGCTGCCGTACAGCAAGGGCCAAAGGCTTGTGTGCGCCACCAGCCCCCCACAAATGCCTCCCTGTCCCTGTCATCTATGTGACGTCTTCCTACATGCAGCGAACTGTAAATATATATATAGATTACTCCTCTACGCCCCTCTCCTATGCCTTTCTGCTCTTTGCCTTGGTGGTAACACCCTCCACACCGGAAGAAGTGGCTGAGGATTTCTTTGGAGTCTGGGCACCTGCACCTGGAACATCTTTCTTGGCTGCCTTCTTTCCGCTGTTCTTGTATACTCTGATGTAGAAGGAGATGAACAACACCAAGTAGGATGTCAAGATCAAGTAGCCGTACGCCGCGGCCAACTCCAGCCCGTAGCAGTCGCCCACGTGAGGCAACCACTGCCAGTATGCGTGTGCATAGTGAGTGTAGGTGGCAAAGTAGACGAAAACCAAGTCAATCAAAAACTGGATGATCTGGAACCGCGTCACCCATTCCTTCCACCACACACGCACGCCTCTAGCACTTAAGAAGTAGTACCAGTACATAACCACATGCACAGCCAAGTTTAAGGTGATGGGAACCCACTCGACCGAGGTAGATCCCGTCAATTGCGTGTAGCAGAGCAACGCAGTTGCTCCGTGGTGGTAAGTGTGCAAGAACAACAACTTCTTCTTCTTCAAAACCAAAAAGACAGTGTCCAACAACTCCAAGTACTTCGTCAAGTAGTTGAGGTAGTACAACGTCACCAACTTTGGAGCAAAGGCATTCTTGTGGCAAATGGCATAGAATAAGCCATGTCTGTACAAGATTGGAAGCAACTGCTCAATACACAAAAGTAAAAGACCTCCAGAAAGACCGGTCAAAACCAAGTTATGCAACTGAAACAAAAAGTTGAGCTTCAAAGCAGGCCAATGGAAACGGTCTGAAAGAGCACGGCCACCGAAAATTACCACATAGTACACCGCAATGATCAGCAAGGCGTGGTAGCCGTTGGCCAAAAACGTGTGGTGGTGGATAAACTCAAACTGGTCAGCAGGGTATCCAATTATCAGCTCAAAGATGACGTTGAAAATCGGCCACAAATGCAAACCAAACGGTCTGTCGATGGAGGGAACAGAAACCTCGATGAAAGACGGAAGCGACATGATCGGAAACTAGCTGGATTAGCGATGAGGCCACGAAAGAGACACGACGAGACAGCAAACGAAATGTTTTGATGATGTGAACGAAAAAGCAGAAGAAAAAAAAAAAAATAGAAAAAAAAAAACTTAGCCAAAAATTCACGCGCTTGCCAACGGCGCGTGATTTCACATCAGTACGTTTCATCCCCCCTCTCTCTCTCTCTGTAGTTTTGTAAGATAAGCACTCAGCATTCATAAGATTGTGAAGCGATGAAGGGTTAGGCTGGTAGTCTCAATCTCTGCACAGGTATCAAAGTTCTCTGTGTTGGCTGAGTTGACGTATGCTAGAGTGGTGGCTTGATGCGTCGGTATGCGGAACCTCGGCAAATGATTTTTCATTCTGCAGCACTGCACGATTGGCTGCAAAAAAGAAAAAATAACTGCAGCATCCGCCTAGAGGCAAGCTCGACAGAACTGCTCTGACTTGGAGATAGTTCACCACCAGAGCTAGAACTACATGGGCATCCTAAAGGTGCTCTACAAAAATTAAATATGTACATATATCAGTAGTACTATTGTACCTTTGCCTTTGCGTCTTTCAATTTTTGCTCCTGTTGCTGTAACTGCTTTGGCTTCAAGTTCAAGAAATCAATCGACACAATGATGTCGTAACCATTCTCCTCGCACGCGTACAACGCTTCGTGCTCATTCAGGTGCAAGAAACGAATGTTTTCACCCACGAGTGCTCTTAACAAGTCTGTAGAATCCAAGTCACGGATTTCAATGAACCGCAGCTCAAACGATATAATGTATGGGTAAAAGAGGGCAATGTTTTGCGGTGTACCCTCCCAGAAAATACCCCAGTCGTGGCTGGTTCTCCATCCGTTTCTATTAATCAAAAACGAAAACTCAGAATAACTGACAAGAAAGTTGAAGCCGAGACGGTGAATAGCAAGAGGCGTCACAGACTCACGCTGTGTTGCGAAATCCAACAGCGGGTCTGCCTCATCCAAAATGGGCTCTTTGCGGCCCTTTTCCACGGAGAGAATTTCAAATCCCATAGTACAACCCACACACACTCTAGTCTTGAAAAACGAAACCAGAACCGGCTCCAGCTGGAACAGGAACTCACGAATCTCATACTTGCGATTGCGGTTTTTCGACGACTTGCTATCGAATGGGTTGGAAGGCTCAAAAATGCTAATCAGATACATCCCATTGCTCACACCCTTCTTTGCGGCACACACCAAGAGCCTGCCATCACAGATTCCCAGTTTGAAGAAACCAACGTGGTTAAGAATCTCCTTACCACTTCTGGTGTTCTTCACATGGTCAAGCGAATCGGTACAGGACAAGTCAAACTCGTAAAGCGTCTTGTCTGACAAGATCAACAACTTCAGGTACTCAACCAAAACCTCGATCTGGGTCACGTAGAGATTGCTGATTACCATTGTTGGATCTGAGCAGATCTTCTCGTTGGTAGTGGCACTGATGGAGCGCACAGTGGATACCCACACACCCAGATCAGTTCCGTATAACAACTTCTTTCCACCATAACATGGAACTGCACAGTTGATTTTGTTGTTGCCGTGGAACCTCCTTGTTTCGTACTTACTCAACGAGAAGATGTCATTTTGCTGGATGAGCTTCCTTTGTTGCTGACTGATTTGCTGGATTACTTGTTGCTGGTTCGTGATGTCATCAGCAAACAAAGTGTTGTGAACTTGATTCTTACCCAATCCCAAGAAATTAACCTGTAACTTCGCCAGCGATGACAGCAGCCCAGTCACATTGTACAGCGATTCAATCTTGTTGGGCCTCAACCCACTGTCACTCACAAGCGATCCATCAAGCCTGTGCAGCAAAATAGATTGGAATGAGGGGAACTCATAGCCAGTGTTCACAAACAAAAGGGGTAAGTATATTGGCTTCTCATACACCTTGTGCTGTTCTCTCTTGTTGTGAACCTTGTGCTTGACAAGTAAAAGCGCATGCTCAAATAAGTAAAGATCAATTTTCTCATTATCTCTCTTGCGACTGAGTGTAACCTGGTAAATGATTCTGTTGGTGTAACTCAATTTGAAGTTATATTTTTCTTCAAGCGTTTGCTTGCCCAAAAGTCTGTGTAAAACCATAACCTTGTGTCTATCTGTGGACTCACCTGTTTGTATATTGATTTTCACCAAAACCTTTTCGATCTCCTCTTTGGCACGAACCAAATTCTTGTAGTCAGGGTGCTCTGGTTTGGTGTTTTTCAAGATACCAAGTAAGAGCAACTGGTATCTGGCTGGTCTTTGAATTCCTTTGATCAAAAACGACAGCAAATCTTGTTTTCTGCTCTCAGGTTTCTTCTCTATGGCGTCCAAGAACCGCGCATACTTCATGTTCACTTGTTGTTGTCTTTCGTGCTCAAAACTAGCAAACACTTTGTTCCCTGAATATTTGATAAACGGTTCAAAGTTTCCCACGTGTTCCAAGAAAACATCGGCAAATGTCTCGACCACTGGTTTCTGCTGTAACTGCCTACGTGTGAGCGATTCACTCATACTTTTGGCGAGTCGTAATAAGTCACTCACGCCTCCAAATACTGTCCTGATGAACACATCGCGCTCCCGTTCCGGAATAATATTATTCCCAGGGTTGCGCAACGGCATGATGTAGAAATCTGTCATGAACTCCAAATCCTTGACATAGTCTCTTTCTGTATAAATAAACTCATAAATCAATTCTTGTCTCATCTTTTCGGACTTGTCCAATTTGTCCAAAATGGATTGTGGTACAGTCTCGTGCCAGAGTGTTTTGTTCTCCTCTTGCTCGTGCAATGATAATCTTGAAATGGCCCGCTTCAATCCCCCTTGAAGTTTCATGTTAAGTCTTGCTTGCTGCTCCAACCGTCTGGGGCATGAAATACTGTAGCAAAGTCGATTCCGGGTACATGTTGGCGAGTAACAGTCTGTCAAAATCGTGAACACACCGTTTACTCCTGTGGTCAAGGACGCCTTATCGAGGGAGGGTGAGTCGTTGCCACTGGCAACATTGACTTCGCTCATAAGTGTTGCGGTGGACGGTGTCACTGGACTAGCCAAATGCAGTGGTAATTGCTGAAGTAACACCTGCTGTTGTTGTTGCTGTTGCTGCTGATAGCTTTGCTGTGGTTGCTGCGATACACTGCCTGAATCCACAAACGAGCCGTGCTTGGAGTTTCCTGCACTAGCCGTCCCGCCGTTGTAGTCATTGTACAAATCCACATTGCTGTACACGTGGTTGAACGCATACACTTCATGTACAGAGTCTCTCAATCTATGATTGTACGTCACATCGTGGAAGTACTTTTGAGCATCGAGTGACCGTCCGAGTAAAAGCGCCAAGTTTCTATCGTTGGTACGAATGATTTTACAGATGATGTCCACTGCCATTTTCCCCGTAAATGTATCGTGGTACTCCAAACCATCTTTGGTGTTTATGGTCAAGAGAATCGAATCTTTGAACACCTTTGCCACACGTGAGAGGATGGCAGGGTACACCAATGGTTTGCGGTGTGCCAAAGTCTTTGTAGAGTTTAGCGTATGTGTTGAAACCACCCGGTCGGAGATCTTGTTCATGTGGTTGGCCGTGTTGCCGTTATTTTGAAGCGAAGACGATGAGCTAAACTTCTTTGTAGAGAGCGAAGATAACTTTGAAAGCGACGTGAACGACCGCGATTTCGATGAAAGAGAAAATGTATGATGAAGAGTGGTAGATGAACTCCCTGATTTTTGCAGTGGCGTCGAGTTGAGCCCGCCACCCTGTTGATGCTGATACTGATACTGTTGTTGCTGTTGCTGCTGCTGCTGCTGCTGCTGGAGCTGCTGATACTGAGCAGCTGCTGTTAACGACTTGGTGCGCCCATCGTACGCAGAAGGGAGTGGCTGAGTGCCTGCTCTAGCTACAGGAGAGTACAGTGGTGTCGACACAATCCGACGCCCCGCATTGTTCTCCAACACCTGGTTGGTTTGAATGGGAGGGAGGTTGTTCGACGGAGCTCTACGTGCTGTGACTCTTTGGTTGGGTCGATTGTCGTATGTGAGCGACAGCGCAGAATTGTTGCGTCCCGAGTACACCGGGGACGACGGCGTTTGTTGGTACTGCCCAGAACCCTGTGGAGGTGGTGCGTATTGCTGCTGTGGCTGTGGCTGCTGAGACTGTTGAGGCTGTTGTTGTTGAGTGTACGGGTCCTGTTGTCGCTGTACCGATGGAACAGGCTGTGGATATCCAGAGCTGGTGCCAGGACCGTATGTGGGTTGGTAAGAGGGATCGAATGTAGTGGGCGCCTGAGCGCGCTGATGGTACGGGTGAGGGGCCGGTTGTGTCGAGTTCTGCTGCCTGTGTGGAGGAACCTGATTCTGCCGCTGCTGCTGAGGGTGTTGTGGTTGTCCAGGATACTGCTGTGGAGGAACGTGGCCCAGATGCTGACGAACCGGTTGGGGATGTTGGCCGGGGTGCGGCTGACTATGCTGCGTATTTACATTTGGCGCCTGCTGGACGTATCCCTGGGGGTAATTCTGGTTCTGTTGATGCTGCTGTGTCCGTGGTTGGTTTTGGTAGCCTGCTGTAGTGTACGGACCTCCCGGTGGGTGCTGTTGTGAATGCGGCTGTTGTGAAGGCTGCTGCTGTTGCTGCTGCTGCTGCTGCTGATACCCATTCAACAGCCCATTCAGCTGCTGGCCATTTGCATGGCCATACGGCTGGCCCAGACCCAGACTCAGACCATGGCCATAAGGCTGATGCAGATGCTTGGGTTGCTCCTCGAAATCACCCATCATCGCCTTCGGCAACAAATGAGAAGGAATCTGAGACACGTTGCCCAGATTCAGTCTCTGGTAAGGGTACGACATAGCAACCTAGTGTACACACAGAGAGGGAAAAGGGAGAGAACGAGTGAACCTGGCGTTGTCCTTGTTGTTGACAGACGAGAACTGGAGGCCTAAAAAAAGAATTTTATAAGGAGTTTTTTTCTCCGTTTGGTGTAATTCGACGGTGGGGAAATTAGTGAGCACGGTACCGGGTGTTTTTTTTTTCCCGCCAAAAAAGAAGCAATACGGGGGAGGCCTGTGCGGTGAGCGACGGCGCGACGGCTGGGCGGCCTGCCGTGTTCACTTTGTTTCAGCAGGTGTAATCATGCGACTGTGGGGCTGAAAGGATTGAGGGCTATAACTTCGCTAGGAAAACTTCGCTGGTAAACGATGGAGAGGGTTACCGGGTAGAAGTGATCTTGCCCGTGGGTGTTGCAGAAGGAGATTACGTGAACCCGATTCGCGGCCAGCCAAAAAGAGACATTCTAATCAGGTGAGGCGCCTGAAGGACTACGGTTTGAACGAACGAGAGTATATGTTTATGGAAGGGCAAGCAAGGGCTGCGGGCGGCGAGCTGGCTACCAGGCCGCCTGGAGGAATGCTGAGGAATGCTGAGGAAGTGTAGAGCGAAAAAGACGCCTATCCCCACTGTAGATATATCTCTTACGAGATCGCATTCTCGAGCAGTTTAGTACGAGCTAAACGAAATGCGCGCGCTGAAAAATTGGCTGCGCCGCCCTTCCCGATACGCTAACGACCAAGCTTTGAACTGTGTTGATTACATTGGTGGGTATGTGCGCTGAGCTCCGTATTGGGCAAAGGTTTCATTGGGGCATGGTGCGTAGTGTATTCGGCGCCAGATGTGTCAATGGCACAAGGTGTTCCAAATGAACCGATATTGGCAGGCCACACTTAAGCTAGCAAAGTGCTCAAGAACGCATGTATCAGCAGTGCGCCAAAAATGCAGGCAGTAGAAATTCACGAAAAGGTACGCACACTCTGCCACTTTGAGGGGGGAGAGGAAATACGTAACACTCTTCTCTGCTTACACGTCGATCACACACTATACAACAAATCAATGCCTGCATACCACTCCACATTCCTCACCGAGGACGCCGACAGTAGACTTGTGGGCAACGTTGTGATTTTGCCCATCCACACAAAGTACCGGGGGCCGTCGTACCCTCCGCAGCAAGAGTACGACATTATCGAAGAAACGTTGGACTTGTTCCGGGCCAACTCGTTCTTCAAGAACTTTGAGATCAAGGGCCCTGCAGACCGTTTGTTGATCTATGGGATCCTCTTTGTGAGCGACTGCTTGTCCAAGTTGAACAAGTCTGTGGCGTACAAGGACGCAGTCAGAACGTTAAACAACTTGGCATTGGACTCATTCTCGTTGCCAGGAGACGTTGGATTCCCCCTCAACAGCTTGTACCAGGCACCTGCAAACAAGAACGAGGCAGATTTGTTGCGCTCATACTTGCAGCAGTTCAGACAAGAGTTGGCCGACCGTTTGTTGAAGCGTATCTACGCCGAAAGCGAATCCACTCCCAGTAAGCACTGGTTGGCGTTCACAAGACGGAGATTCATGAACAAGAGCTTGTAGAATACGATTACAAAAAATGCACGAATTATGTAATACAGCTGTAGCGCTACAAACGATCAGGGCCGCCAGTCGAACCCGGCCACCGTCCCCCCTGCCCCTGGCACCAGAGATACTAGGAATCTAGTCACGGGCTCCTCTCACCTCTTCCACAATCACAAATGGGATCCACACGCCCACACGTTGCCTGTAGGCGAGGTAGTCGTTGCCGAACGCTCTATGCACGAGAAACCACTCCTCGATTGCGATACGGCGCCTGAAGAACCAGGTGAGCACACCCACGCTCATCACCAAGCATCCCCAGTTCTCGAGAATCACCTCTAATCCAACTACGAGGAACCAGAACCCCAAGTAGCTCGGATGCCGTGTGTATGCGTAGGGTCCCGTGGTGACCAATTTGGCCGGCAAAGTTGCTCCGAGGTGATGCGAGAAGGACTCGCCGCAGACCGCCATCGCTTGCGACCTCAAACCTTGGCCAAACACGGCCAATGAGAGTCCAATCGCGAACGAGTGCGGGAGCCACAGCCGTCGCCTCACAAAGAAGTATTCACACACGTTAAGTGCCTGTACAAGGAGAAACTCGCGGTTCCCAGGACCCCCCCAAAGCAAAAACAGCTTGGATGTGGTCTTAGACGGCTGGAACCGCGCAGTTTGAATAAATTCAAGCATGTGGTAATTGCAAAGGCATAGGATATATGTGTAGAGGTTGACTCTTATAGCTGGCCCAGTCATTAACTGGAAGAGACTCGCTCCAGCCACAAGCCCCAAAAGAGCAGCAGTAACAGCAATTTCCGAGAGCGGATTCTTATCTCGGTCGTAGGTCATAGGTACCAGGCCGTGTATGTACGGTATTAGCTGAAGAGCTGGTATTACCAGAGCTTAGAAGTCGAGAAGCCCTGCTGCGATTCGCAGCTTTTCGGGGTTTTTATGTGGAACGCCCAGCCGTATAGAAATTTCAAAGCTCCTACTCCTCCTACTCCTTCTACTCCTCCTACTTCTCCTACTTCTCTCCCGCGCTTCCAATGGCAGCTCTGTACGACCCGACCAAGGTTCATCTCCCCACGGTTGCACTCAAGGCGTTCGGGCTCGGGGTGACGCTCGCGATTTCCCTCTGCTCACTTACACTCCCCATTCCGGCACAACTTCCGTTGTACGCAGCCAGCCTTTGCATATTCCATTTGTCAGAGTTTCTCTGTACTAGCATCTACAACACCAGCCAAACGGATGACGATTCGTTCATATTGACCGACACAGAGCTTTTGGCTGCGTACGCAGCGTCTGTGGTCGAGTACGGGGTGCGCACCAGCGCTTTCAGGGTGTCTCCGATGCCGCTCGTGAGTGCGACAGGGATAGCACTCATGGCTGTGGGACAGGTGTTCCGCACGCTCGCCATGGCAACGGCCAAAGAATCGTTCAACCACTACATTCAGCGGGAGCACCAGGACAAGCACAAGTTGGTGACGCACGGCATCTATCGAGTGCTGCGGCATCCGCTGTACTTTGGCTTCTATTGGCTTGTGGTGGGACACCAGCTCTGGCTCGGTAACTGGCTTATGCTTGCAGCGAGCGCGTACAAGCTCTGGCAATTCTTTAAAACCCGCATAAAGTTCGAGGAGGACACCTTGGTGCAATTCTTCGGTGCAGAGTACGAGAGGTACCGGGAGCGAACTCGCGTGCTCATCCCGTTCATCCGCTAGAGAAATCTGTTTTTGGTAGTGGGTGGTGGGGAGGGTTATGCACGAGTCACCACTCGATGCAGTGAGCGGAAGGCTACATGCTGCTGCTGGCCGCGGTAGTACAAGGATATCATCAACTCTATATGTATTCATCTAATAAGTATTCATAGGAGGCCAGGGGGCCAGGGGGCGACACCAAAAACTCGTAGCATGCACCATGCGTGGTCTTTGGACTCTCCAACACATCTAGGTGGGCTTGACTCCGAGCCCGTTTATGTTTCTATACATCAACACACCGTCTTTACCGTCCACAAACTGACACCAGCGGCCGGACTTCCACAAGGATTTCCACATGTTTTCGTCGCTGTGGGCGTAGTGCTTGCCCAACACCTTCTTGATTGCCTCGGATGCTTCTCTGGCGTTGTAGAAGGGGATTCTCGAAACGTAGTGGTGCAACACGTGCGTCTCGATAATGTCGTGGAAACAGAAGCTTCCTACAAAGCCAAACTCTCTGTCAATAGTGCACGCAGCTCCTCTGGCAAATGTCCATTGCTCAGCGGTGTAGTGGGGCATTATTGGGTCGGAGTGTTGCAAGTAGGTGATGAACACCAACCAGTGGTTGACAAACACGTAGGGCAAGAACCAGTTCACCATCAAGTTGAATCCGCCGTAACGCTGGAACCACGTGTACAATACAAGCGACTGGGCCAAGATTCCAATGTCACTCAAGACAATGTACCAGTAGTCTCTGGTTTCAAACAAAACCGAGGATGGGTTGAAGTGGTTCTTGGAGTACCAGGGCACCTCCTTGAGCGGCTGTCCCGTCACATTGGTGAAAAGGTATACAATCCATCCGAACAACTGCTGGGTGATCATTTGGTATAAGGTGAAGATTGGAGAGTCCTCCATAATCTCCTCGATACGCGACTCACCACGCGATTCCATAAACTGCTCTTTGGTTTTCGGAACGAAAACCATGTCTCTGGTCATGTGGCCGGTGGCCTTGTGGTGCTTCCCGTGGGAAAACTTCCAAGAAAAGTACGGAACCATCAAGTACGAGTGCAAGATCCAGCCCACAGTGTCGTTGACCCAGCCATAGTCCGAGAATGCCTGGTGGCCACACTCGTGCGCCAACACCCAGATACCAGTGCCCATGAGACCCTGGGCATAGACGTAGGCGGCCCAAGCGACAAACCTTAACGCCTGGTTGGGAAGAAGATGGATGTAGTTGTTGGCTACATAACCAAACGCAACCATGATGGAAATGTCACGGAAAACATAGTAGAAGGACTCAACAAGACGTCTCTCGTAGCAGTGAGCAGGGATGGCGGAAAGAATTTCCTTGATGGTGAAGTCAGGCACTTCAAAAGTGTCGCCATAAGTGTCAATAGTGGTCAACTTGTCTGTGAACCCCCCAACGTTTCCTCTTTTGGTTACAGACGCGGTCTGCGCAGGACGGGATCCAGACGATCCAACTGAAGCGACTCTACTCATTGTGAAGGAAAGAGATTGATTTGGAGGAGAGACGGTCAAACCCAGTGCTGAAAAGGCTTCCTATAACCACAACCGCTATAATCAAAGTAACAACCCAAAAAAAACCTCCCTACAGCATTTTTAAGCCCAATAGGAACAGGCCCACCATATATACGAATTACAACAAAAAAAAAAGAAAGGAAAACGTAGAACCAAAAAAAAAAAAATTTAACATAATAAGAAAAAGAAAAAAAAAAGATGGCCCAGATAAAAAAACAAAACCGAAAAAGCACTGAAAAAGACAAATATCCCGCCCTAGGCAAAGAAAAACGCTCATATCCGTACATGCTAACACGTGTGGTGGAAAGGGGGTATCTCTGGACAACGGGATGCAAAGGGCGAAAAGGCGCGGAATCGTGTTCTCTTGTGGCATCCAAAACTTATTGACTCCTAGCGATCTGAGCGGAAGTGGGTGGCTGCAGCGTTTTGCGCCATCTCCCCATACATTTTTTATTTGTTGGCCAATCTGTTGGCCCATGCGATCAGCAGACTGGCTGGTTACGTAGCCACGTTATTCTGGTTCCCAAACTGGTCCGCCCCAACGGTGCTTCGCTGGGAGGCGCCCGCCGGACCCTCTTTGACGCAGTAGACTTTTCGTCGGTGGACCCCTAGTTGCCTCGGCTCAATGGCTGTTTCCTTGCCAGGTCCACGAGATGCCAGCTGATAATGCTTAAAACCTAGAAAAGAAGTAAAAAAAAAAAAAAGTGTAAAAAAAAAACCGATGAAGAAAAAAAAAAAAAGAAAAAGAAAGTAAAGATATCAAGAGATCCCAGGGAATAAACCACATTAGACCGATGATTATTGGCGCTGTGCCTAGCGGGAGGACGTGACGAGGTAAGAAACAATACCGACGGGTTGTTCGGCGCAGTAAATGTTGTAGGTAAAGTGCCGCTGGCCAACGGCGCGTGCCTGAGTCTAATCTGCAAGAGGTGCGTGCGATCTGATTTCATGATATCGCGGCGGTCCTGGAGCCACTCAGCTGTCCGCTAAAGGTAATGGTCCTGAACATGTACCGCTTGTAATTTGTGCGCTCACCTTCTTGGCGCTTTAGCTTGGAGACTAGCTTATGTTTACGTTGCAGGATGCCTCGAGGAGTGCGCCGACTGCCTTCTAGCACTCGTTGTGCCAGCACTCATTGTCCCAGCACTCATTGTCCCAGCCCCTCGTTGTCACAGCATCCTCGTTATCTCTAGCATCCTCGTTGTCTCTAGCATCCTTATTGTCCAGCGCCTCCTCTCAAATCGGTGAATCGGGCCACTCCGTCTGGAGAGATGCCTGCGTTCAAGCAGCACTCACCTGGTACGGCTGACATGTAGTGCATGTCACGTGCTCCGGTACCGGGCAGCATCTGTAATGTAGAAGATGTACGACGGGTGGCAGTTTAGTACTCGCTCGCTCGTGGGGTATGTCGTAGAGCGCCAGATGCCCTGGGGTGTTACATGTGCACAGTTTGCCAGCCGCACTGGCGTTATATGGTGGAGAGGATGTGCACCAGGCGCTGTGGTGTCCGCTCGGCTCCGGATTTTTTATCCCGGCCTTTATCGCCCAGGATGCCCGAATTTTCCCGGCGAATTCGCGAACACCCCCCCTCAAATTGCTGCTAATCGAGGTGCGGCTAACACTGATAGAGCGAGCGCAATGGACGCGTCCAGAATATAGCCCCCGCAGCACCTGTCCCGTTTCGGATCCGCATAGACGATGCAGCCAATCTCGTCGTATTTCGCTCACTCTCGTCGACAATCGCATACAATCGCATGTATGGCTGATTTGGGTGGGGTGGATGATATCCTCAATACAGGAATTCCAGTTGCTAATCAACAGTCGCAAAATAAATAAAAAAAAAAAAATAGAAGGAAAAGAGAAAATTTCCACTCAAGATATAAATCAAGCCCAGCTCGCCTCTTTACAGCTGTCACACCAACGGACTTCACCCCTTCGCAATGGCTACACAAGCAACCACGTCGTCGAACGAGATCAAGAAGAAGCCAATCAGTTTCGCCAATATCGCGCTTGGAGCTGGTCTCAACCTTGCTGAGGTGTCTACTCTTGGCCAGCCGTTGGAGGTAGTGAAAACCACCATGGCTGCCAACAGAGCACTCACGCTCCCACAGGCAGTGAAAACAGTTTGGTCGCGCGGAGGTGTATTTGGCTTCTATCAGGGACTCATTCCGTGGGCATGGATTGAGGCCTCTACCAAGGGAGCTGTGTTGTTGTTTGTGTCTTCCGAGGCCGAGTACCAGTTCAGACGCCTTGGCTTTTCTCCCTTCATCTCCGGTATGGGAGGAGGTGTGTCGGGTGGTCTCGTGCAGGCTTATATGACCATGGGTTTCTGCACGTGCATGAAGACGGTGGAGATCACGCGGTCGAAGCAGGCTGTGATTCCCGGAGTGCCCCAACAGACATCGTTCCAGGTTTTCAAGGACATATACGCCAAGGAGGGAATAAGAGGCATCAACAAGGGAGTGAACGCGGTGGCCATCCGTCAGATGACAAACTGGGGATCCAGATTTGCATTCTCGCGGTTGGCTGAGGGGTGGATCAAAAAGATATCTGGCAAGGGCAAAGATGACAAATTGAACGCTGTGGAGAAGATCGGTGCATCGGTGATCGGTGGAGGACTTTCGGCTTGGAACCAGCCAATCGAGGTGATCAGAGTTGAAATGCAATCCAAAACAAACGATCCAAACAGACCAAAGAAGTTGGGAGTTGGGTCCGCATTTGCATACATCTACAAGAATAATGGAATCAAGGGATTGTACAGAGGAGTGGCGCCCAGAATCGGGTTGAGTGTGTGGCAGACTGTGTTTATGGTGGCATTTGGCGACATCTTGAAGAAGTTGCTTAATACAGATGGAGGGCACTAGCTGTCAAGGCAGCCTTATTTAATTGAATACGTATTCTCAGCGCATCAAACAGATGGAGGACACTAGCTGCGGTCAAGGTAGCCTTATTTAATGGAAAATATATTCATTCAGCACATCATGTAGGACCAGTGGGGTCTGCCTTTGCTTGGAGTCACAGCTGGAGTCCCAGCTGGAGTCAAAGCAGGACTCATCAGCAGCCCACTACAAAAGCCACTACATGCAACTTATAGTACATAAATTACTGATGCTAGTATACATATATGCGAGTTAAGCGTGGCGTGTTCCCCACCTGTCGTAGCAGTAGAGACCGGCCATGGTCAACATTAAACCGTATCCCTGCAAATAGCTCACAGCCTGACCTTCCCATAAGATGGCCACGACGATGACTATGATTCGCTTCATAATGTTTGCGATGGAGTAATTGACCGGCGACACCGAGCCCAAGATTTGGAACGCCAAAAGCAGCTGCATGAAGTGCAGGAGCCCGTTGACGAGCATGATGCAGAAGATGGTCGGGGTGATTTTGAGGAGGGAAATGCCATCATTTTTGAACTCCAGAAACACGTACACTGGAAGCGTAAACAAGAACCCGATGAGCAGGCAGTAGTACAAGATTGTCAATTTATCGTGTTTCTTCTCTTGTGTTCTTGGTTGCGATGTGATGGGGAGGTCGATTGTTTGTTCAATCACGGTCAAAATCTTCTTTGCAAAGATGTTTTGCGAGACAAAGATGAGCATTGACACAAATGCGTAGAAAAGTCCGGCGGTGTACGACGGAGGTGGTGGTGCCAGCAGCAGCAGCGAGCTTGCGTTGGCATTGGAGATGGCTCTGTTTTTCTTGGGCTTGTAGCACGCAAGCATGATGCCAACGACGAGGGGCACCAAGGTGACATACGTGATAGTCTTGTAGCGCACGCGAAATAGTAACCGGTACGTCAACACAGTGGTTAACGGAGCCAACGCCTTCACGGTGTGCACCATGGACACGGGGATGATGGAGGTGGCCATGTGCGAGGTCAAGTGGCCCACAAACTGAAACATCCCCATGGGTAACGTTGTTTTCACAACATCACGGTTCGGCTGAATAAACTGGCGAACTGAACGCACCTCGTTCAAATTGGGCGCAAACCCAAGCGGGAAGTAGTTGCTGACGCGCTTGTTGTTCAATATAAGAAACAACAGCGCAAGACAGAAGATACAGTTGAGAAAAAACTGCATCTCGGTCAAGGTGACCGAGTAATTGAATTGCTTCAAAATAGACTTGGTCGAGTTGTTGGACACTGCCGAGCAAACGTACCAGCCAAGACAGAGCAAGCATATCTTTAGGTCGATGGGCGGCAACCATTTCAGCTCGAGCGAAAGTGTCTTCAATTGGTCCGTGCCACGATTAACTAAGTTTGGAAGTGGATAGCTATCACGCTCCTTGGTAGGGGTACCAGTATTTGAAACAGGAGGTGTAATGGGGAGCTGGAAAGATGAAAAGTTTGAAAAGCTGCCATTGGAGTGGTTGAGCAAAAACCGCGCCGGTTTAGGCTGACGAATGCCCCCGTGCTCCTCTGAGTGCTTGAGGTTTTGCAAGTTCGTGGAGGACGAGTTGGGGTTTAGCGAAGTCTGATACATGGCGTGGGTCATTGCTTTTGCGTGTGTGTGTGTGTGTGGCTGACTCTAGCTGGAGATCGACTTTACGTGTTTGGTGGGTATGCGTAAAACGTGTATGTGTGGTGGATTTATTTTTGCTGATACACGCCGATACGTTAGCGAATGGAATGGGCGATTCGAGTCTTTGAAGACTAGATCACACGCAGTGGAAAACGATTGATGTCTCGTGCGAGTAAAAACGAGTCAACTCCTCGATGACTATAGAAAGATATATATATAAATAAAAGATTGCGGTTGATTGAAGAAGAAAAATAAGAAAAATAAATAGGCAATAAAAAAAATTTTGAACTCCGTATGCAGAGACGCACCCGAGCTGGTAAAAAAGAAATTTTATTTATAGCGAAGGTTTCTAGGGACAGAGATGGCGTGGGCCAAGGCTAAAGATGTCGTGTTTAAATATAAATTCGGCGCTATTGGTAAAGATCTTGTTGTTCGTAAAGCGTACTTAAAAAAGTTGGGGAAAGAGCGTACATGAGGGTCCCTAGGATCACCACCTGGTTACGCGAACGGCGAGCACGCCGTTTTGTCTTCGAGGATGTGGCTGCGAATGCAGCAGTAGAAATTTTTTTTCGCTGGCCCCCAAACAAAAAGCCACTATGAGTGAGCGACAGGGTTCCTGACTCTGCAGAGCTGATGAGGAGATGCTGGCTGGTGGGTGGCAGCGTGGCTGCCATGTGGTGGGGTATGCTAGTGTGCTGCTTGTATCATTTGGAGACCGGTGGTGACTGGTGGTGTGGGAACTATGTAAAGGGTACGCGTGAGATAAGTGTTCTTACACAATGCGTTGCACCGTTTAGAGTTACGGAGTGCAAGCTGCAGCTCGCTATTTTCGGTACAAATCTTGCAAATTGGGAAAAAAAGGGGGCAGCAGCAATGGAGATTTTAGTGAGGAAAACGAGCATATTAGCAGTCAATGGCATTCACACACCTACGACATATCAAGGTATCAACAATGGCCATTGAGGGCTAAGTTAAACGCTGTTGCCCAATTGTGGGTGTTGGTGCTGCATACCTACTATCTAGTACTGTTGACTTTCTGCTGGGATTGAGAGTAGAAGGTGTTGCTGCCAGGCAGTGACTGAGGGTCGACTGCATGTGAGTGAAAAGATTCACTGAACGGCCTACTTCTATTTTGTGAGTGAAAGGCAGATTTGATGAGTAGTAACATCTTTTGCATCTACACAGTCTATTATGCGTGTTAAGTGCTGCCTACAGGCTGGTGTTGACAAAGTCGAAGAATTGGCCATTCACCAGTGTTTTGCAGCCAAGATGATCAAACGGTAGATCGTTGGCTTGTTGCACACATACCCTCAAAGCCATTACCATTTATATTACGAATTCATATTTATTTCATATATTAATCTGCTACAAACCCTTGGCCTTGACGATTTCATCCGCTTTTAACAAACCAGGGGTCTTTTCAATGATCTGGGTCCACTTGTAGATGTGCGGCCATTTCTTTTGAGGAGAAACCTTACCCAATCCCATAGACCTAGCTCTATCCAAGTTAGCAAAAAGATTATGATAGAGCGGGAAACTGAGAATGATGTCCGCGCCAGACAACTTATCACCCGCAAAGTATCCACCTGGTTGCTTCGCCAATTGCTTGTCCAAGTAGTCCAAGTTCAAAAGCGTTTCTGGGAGATAGAACGCCTTGGCAATACCACCGGCAACTGTGGATACAAGCAATTTGGTACCAAAGGGGGCTCTCAGTGAAGCCATATTAAGAACCAAGAGAGCTACTAAGCTTGGCTGCAACGTCCCCTCCGCGTAGTGCAAGTAGTACTGGGCCAAGGTCTGGTCCTTTTTAGTCGTGGGGATGAGCAACTTCTCCGGGTTGTAGTTTTCCAAGAAGTACTGAATGATGTGACCAGTTTCCGCGAGGAGCACCGGCTCGGCTGTTTCGTCCCCACCAGGATAAATCTCAATGACTGGAGATTTACCCAAATCGTGCACCTTGTACAACTCTGGAGGGGAGCGATACTCGCTAGTTCTCTTGTAAGTTTTCAACTCATAGGGAAGGCCCAACTCTTCGAATAGCCAAAGAATTCTATGAGACCGCGAGTGTTGGAGCCAATGAAGAACAATTTTATCTTGGGTAGGCATATTTAAGCAACAATTGAATTGAGAAGAAGAGTGGGTAAAGAAGAAGAAAGACAACTACGATTGCTAACATTATATATAAAAAACCTTTCAAACTATTGATGCGTCACCCGTCATTTTACAGATACGATCGGTCGCAACACAACTAATTTGGTATCCCAATTGGTATAGTGTGCACTTGCTAAACGATATGCTTGCGATAAAGTTTACTGCTGCGGCCAGAATACGCAATGTGAGTATGAGCCTGACCAGCCGCTTCTGCAGAACCGTTACGTGCAATTGCCACAAGTTCATCAAGACACCCACGTAGTGTTCGCTTGGTGGCGATTCTCGCACCTCTATCACACTGTTACGAGCATTGAAGAAAAAAGATACAAGAACACATGCCACTGCTAGCCGATTTTTCATGCATTGGAGAAAGCGAGCAGCAAAACTCATGGAAACAAACACAAGAAAAAAAATAAAAAGACAGACATAGCATAGCATAGCAGTGTAAATTCAGGAGGTGTGGAAAGTATCCATGGGGTGAACGCGCTGCTGATGTATGGCTGTATATCCTTGGACTGTCCACGGCCACTGGACTCTTTGATGGGTGCAATTTTTGGCGACATCAGCCGAGCCTTTGCATGCGCGCTTATGCTCCGAAATTTATCACCCGTAAACAGCAATTGGGGGACCCTGCACATACACCTGGTTGGATGCAGGTCATCCTATCGCTAACAAGTCAACCGACTGCAGTATCAGGAGGACGCGACACACGGACACAATCGGTGTGCACAATCCGAGTGGACAGAAACAGTCTCTATAGAATCCCGGCCATTGTATAACATTACTATCGCATACATTACATCGGCATCCGTCACTTGTAATACAAAGCCGCCACCAGTAAACAAATGCTGTCTATAGTGCTATTTGCTGGAAAACAGCTCCTCAAACGAGCGTTTGATTTGCCCGATGCAGACGAAGAGACACCAGACATGACGGCTCCAGACGACGTCGAGGAATCAAACCCAGTTGTGGAGGAGATGTTCTCGTCGTGGGCGCTCTTCATCTTGTTATTCTTGTTGTGTTCTGCGCTATGGTCATCCTACGTGTTGCAACAGAGACGTATCAAAGCCATCCATGAAACCGTGCTTTCTATCTTTTACGGGATGATTGTTGGCCTTATCATACGGGTCAGTCCAGGACACTACATTCAAAACGCAGTGAAGTTCAATTCCAGCTACTTTTTCAACATTTTGTTGCCGCCCATTATTTTGAACTCTGGGTACGAGTTGCACCAGGCCAATTTTTTCCGGAACCTTGGCTCCATCTTGACGTTTGCAATCCCGGGCACGTTCATTTCGTCTTTGGTGGTTGGAATCATATTGTACATCTGGACTCTGTTGGGATTGGATGGGATTCATTTGGAATTTGTAGACGCCTTGGCCGTTGGAGCAACGCTCTCTGCCACCGATCCGGTGACGATTTTGTCTATTTTCAATGCCTACAAGGTGGACCCGAAACTTTACACCATCATATTTGGCGAGTCGTTACTCAATGATGCCATTTCCATCGTTATGTTTGAAACATGTCAGAAGTTCCATGGCAAACCTTTACACTTTCTGTCGTTATTTGAAGGTATTGGTTTATTCTTGATGACCTTCACCATCTCCACCATCATTGGTATATTGATTGGTATTCTTGTGGCGTTAATATTGAAGCATAGTCATGTGAGACGGTACCCACAGATTGAAACGTGTTTGGTGTTGCTAGTTGCATATGAGTCGTACTTTTTCTCAAACGGTGCACACATGTCTGGGATCGTGTCTTTGCTTTTCTGTGGTATCACATTGAAACATTATGCATACTACAACATGTCCCGTAGAACACAGATTGCCACGAAATACATTTTCCAACTTTTAGCTCAATTATCGGAGAATTTCATCTTCATTTACTTGGGATTATCGCTTTTCACTGAGGTTGAGTTGTTGTTTAAGCCATTGCTTATTATTATGACATTTATTTCGATTTGCATTGCTCGGTGGTCAGCTGTTTTCCCGCTTTCGAGACTTCTCAATTTCCTCTACAAGGCCAGATTTAGAGAATTTGTTAACCGGTTGGGTGCCAACGGAGGTATTTCTTCAACGAACGTAGTTCCGGATGAAATCTCGCACTCATACCAAATGATGATCTTCTGGGCTGGATTACGTGGAGCAGTGGGTGTCGCTTTGGCTATGGGAATACAGGGAGAAGCTAAGTGGACTCTTCTTGCAACGGTATTAGTTGTAGTCGTGCTCACTGTGATTCTCTTTGGAGGAACTACAGCGTCGATGCTTGAGATTTTGGGTATCAAAATTGGGGTTGAAGAGCACAACGAATCCGACGATGAATTCGAGATTGAAGCTCCAAGATTGGATTTAAACTCTTCAGCAAATATAATGGGGAACCGTAGATTTGCCGGTGTCCCTGGGGCTGTTAGCGGAGGTCCTAAGAGCATTTTCAACCCTGCAAGATCTAGAAACGACTCGAGCGTTTCCCTTGGTTCATTCAGAAGCCAAACCCACCACCATGGATATAATAACGGTAATAACGGATTACCCTCAGACTTGGTGGGCGGCGGCTCAGTTAATAGCTCGACAGCAGACTTGCATGACGACGACGATGGAGACATCGGCAGTGATCTCGATGATCTCATTCAAGGTGGATCCAGCACCGGCAACGGAAATGAGTCCATGGGAGGTGTATTGGGAGCACTACTTGGTGCCGACGAACATACTAAATGGTTCACTCGCTTTGACGAGCAGGTTTTAAAGCCCGTGCTATTGGATAGCTTACCGAGTGATAAACGCTACAGGGATGACACAAATGGACAAGGCAACAAATAAACTATTGTGTGTGTACTTTCTGTAAGTAAATATATATATATATATATATAATCAAAATAAGTGTCATTTATTGCGACCGTCCAAAGGAAACGAAGTACGTGAGCTATAGTGGTTACGGATGCCTCCGCCAATTCCCAATGGTCTTTTCCGTTGAGCTATTGCCGCATCTATCACCCTCTTTGCGAGCTTGAATACTCTCGGAGATAGCACAAGATCGTTGAGCCGTGAATTGTACTTGACACAGATATCAAAAAACTCCTTTATCGATAAGTCGTGGAGCAATGCAATGACATTATGCCGCGTAGATTCTGGGGTGCTTTGTTGGTACAAGGTGACGTCGATGCTGGGAGGCAAGTGCTCTATGTAGTTGTTCATAGCTCGGATGGGTCTTTCCAAGATGGTCAATACGTCTGCAATGTCGCGGTTCAGTATTCTGCCAGTCTTGTCTTCTTCCATTGCATGTTCCACCAAGTTTGCGAGTGCAATCACCGCGTTACCAAACGTGATGGGGTCAAGCACCCTTGACTCGCAGTCCCTCTTGAGGGTTGTGCGGAAAATGAGCCCAATGCTAGATACAACAAGATCATTTCGATAACGGAAATAATGTGCTGACGCAGCCTTCTGAATTGAGTGGAATAGTGGTGGGAGTACCACTTTGGAACTCATGCGATTGAGAGTGTTATAGAAGGTGTGTATATATGTGCGGGCAATCGTAATATATTGTGAGAGTGTCGATCCCAATGGTTGTGTCGCAGCTTCTGAATTTTTGGGTGGTACTCCAGCTGATGATGTGGACGGAGCAGAGTTCTGTCCCAGGAAGTCATTGTATTTTTTCAAATCTTCCCTGACTGGAGGTTTAGTTGAGTTTCCAAATATCTCAGATGGTGTACGCGAGGTGGATGCTGTGATCCATGACCCATCTTGGTCGTTTGCAGGTTGTGAAAGTTGCTGCTGCTGACTTTGTTGCCTCTTTAAATCGCTTACTGAGCGGTAATTTACTCTCAGACACAATTCTCTAATCACTAGTGAGCACTCATCCATCAAGATGTTCCAAATGGGTCCGAATTTCGAGTTTGCATTGTAGATGGCTGCACGAAGCTTCACAGCTTCTGGAGCAATCTTCTCAGTTGAGATGTACGCGAGCTCCTGGTACGCTGTGAGCCTGATCAAATCGTTTGAATCGCGGAGACCAGTCATGAGCGTATTCAACGGATCTGCACTATAGCTGCTGATGGGAACTTTCCCGTCAAGACACCCGATGGACGAGTAGACATTGTAGAAATGGTTGACCAATTCCCATGCCAAAATGGCATGAAACGAAGTCCAAGAGATTTGCCGCATGTTCAGCCATTTGGACCCCAACGTGGTGGCGTGCCTTTCGGTATCCAACCCTGCTATAAGCAAAAGGAGGGAATTTGCCTTGTAAAGAAGATTGGCTACTGAAAACAAATAGTAAACAGCGGGAGTGATCACGAACGTGACAATGATACTAATGGAGGCAGAGAGTGCAAGTAAGCGTGGGATAGGTGCGAGAATACCACTAACAGTGGGGGTAGTCTTAGCCACGCCGTACTTGAAAAGCGAGAGTCTGTTGCGTTGAAATACCAAATGCTGAAGCGAGTAGAAAACACTCAAAATGAATGCACTAAACAAAAAGTACACAAAGTTGTCGTTCAAGAAGTCCCTTTGGCGATACTCCTTTGCAATTTGCACCATGGAGATGGGGCTCTGAATGTATGAGCACGTGAAAATGGAAATTGCTGAAGCCAAATGGTAGCCCACAGAAACAAGAAGGCGTTTAGAAATCACAGTATGTAAAATCTGACTGGCCAAAGTCTTGTGCTTCGAGTAGAGCACGGTGGAGTCTGCCTGACGGGCCAACTTGATGAGCATGCAGGCCACAAAGAAGATTGGTCCACGGTATGCGAAGGTGGCCAACACGCAAGTCCATAAGAATGAACCTGACGTGGAGGAGGACGAAGAAGCCGACGACATCGCCGAGGTAGAAGATGAGGGTGGAGAGTGCGAGAGCCTATGCACGCCGGGAGACATTCTAGAGGACCCAGAAACTCCACCATTTCTGGAACCGCCAATGATACCCGCAGCCACATGGCCAGCAGCACTGGGGATAGCCGCGTTTTGGCCGGTAGAGTTGTCAGCCCATGCGTACGGGAACGCGAAAGAGAAGGAAATCACAACAGCCACAACCACAGCAAGCTTGTTGATATACTTCAACCTCTTTCGCTCCACCTTCAGAAAGATTGAGTGGTAGGACGTCAACGACATGGCGAATTGGCCGGGACAGGAAGGCGTAAACGTTTGCGATTGAATGATCTGTCGATGAAGAGCAAAGAAACACAAACGAAAAATAAAAGAATCAAAATACTGAAAACTATGTTTATGCGTATGTCTGACCGGACTGCAGGCAGTCCCGCCGATGAGACAGGCATGTAAAAACACACTGAGCTCTACAAGTATACATGGCTACAAATAAGAGAAAGTGTACATACTATGTGTAACGATTCGTTTTATTATGTTTCGTCTATATACAAGGATGGTGGTAGAAGGCACCTCGAGGGGCTATAATAGTAAGAAGAGGATACCCTAAGACTGCTGGATCACATACTGTGCTTCCAAGCGCAAGCGCTCGATTTCACCATCCAAGGTATTTTCAATGCTCTCCAAACCTGCCTGTCCATTGATTTCACCAAATGCATGGTCCATGATGATGTTTTCGTTTCCACTCTGATTCGACACCGCGTATGAGCTTCCTGCGAGTTTGTTCTCCACGGCCATTTGCTTGGACTCAAATTTACCAATATTGATCTCAAATGCTTCCTTAATAGCCTGTTCCAACTCCTTTTCAGTAGTGATGAACTCCAGGGCCGAGTGGTACAAGTCCAATACGTTGATTGCCTTTTTCTCCCTTTCTACCAACTCTCTTTGTTTGCGGTTGTACAAGCGCTGTTCTTTCAAGATTTCCTTTTCTTCTTCTGTTCTTTGCCGCATTATAGGGCCCTTCAAGTATGAGTCAATTGTTGGGAGTGTGAGTCTTGTGGCGTCTGATTCCTCGTAAACGGCTTCGAGTGCCTTCTCTTCCTTCTCACGTGCCTCTTGTTGCAACTTCAACTCCTCAATCCGTGCAAGACGCTTCTCTTCAGTGAGATATGCCTCCCTGAGGTGTGCACGGCGGATCTCGTTCTTTTTCACTTCCCATATCTCGTCTGTAGATAACTTGGAGGTGTCGATCTGTGCTGCTGCCGCAGCCTGGCGGTCGATGGTCTTAGCGATTCTTTCTTGGACTGTCACCACTTGCTTCGGAACTGGTCCACGTGGGAAGCTAAGTCCGTGCCTCTTGGGCTCCGGGATGCCTTCTGCGTAGCCCTGTTCGCTCTCTGCTTGTTTCTTCAACTCGGCAGCCGTGGGCGGCCGAATCGGGTTCCGCTTGAAAATGGGACGCGGAGTCGGTAACACACCAGACTTTCCTCCGAATCTCAAATTACCCTTACCCATGCTGAGTGCTACGATGCCAAAGTCTGTTTAGTTCACTGGTCTAGTGAGTGGGAGAGCTTTTCGTTCTCTAACTGATTTTTCACCACCACTTTTTTTTTTCCTAGCGTCCGTCTGGTATATACACGACAGAAATGGCTGCAAATTGCAGCCATTTTCATCCCCAGGTCGTAGCTGTTTACTTGGTGTCTCTTACGATGAAGGAAACCCTAGATGTATTCTATATAATTTACATACCGCCTGCGGCTGTTCCTGGTTCTCCCCAGGTCTCGTAGATTTTTTCGCTGAGTGCTCGCCCGATTTTTTTGCTACCCACATGGTGACGAAACAAGTTACTGAGCATTTCCGCTTTTTCCTTTTGGTCTTTATCTATATGCTCGCGGAAAAACTGCAACAACTTTTGAGGTGTCTGGAACTGTGCCTGGATTGCACATGCCTTCTCTGGCGAGACTCCGCGGATGCACATGAGCATCAGAAGGAAGGTCTCGCGGACTGTCACCATGGATTTCGCCATCATGACTTGGAAAGTTGCGAGAGTGAACACACATTCATATGCCGCTATTGGTGTTGAAAGCAGAGCATGCGGCTGCTGTTGCAGCTGGGTTTGCAGGGGAGTTGGTATTGTTGCTTCGAACTTGCTTCGAAACATAGCCATGATCGGCTTGTAATCGGCCTGATTCTTCAAGTTGCTAGGCTTCATCACCACCAATGCCTTTTTCCCTACGTGCTCCTCAGTTATCACAGCAGTTAGACTCGCAAGAAACGCCACTGTATCCTCTATGGTCTTAAGCTTGCGTACGAAAAAGTTGGAGTTGGTAACTGTCATCGAAATGGCAGTCTGAAGGGCATCTCCAGAGACAGCAATACCCCCCAGTAAGTCAATACCGGCTTCCTCTACAATATAGTAGTTATGTTTCATGGCAGCCAACTTGAGCCGTGCCTTTTGCTCGTGGAACCGCCCATCACGGATCGAGGTGGCCAAATCGTCAATGCGTTTACGTTCAAAGATGTAATTGAGCACAACTTCCTCACCTGTACTGGTATTTCGTGCAATCCACACCCCGTCTCCTACCGAAAGTGACTGCACGTTACACTTGACTCCAGCCAGCGAGAGTGTTTTCTGGAAAAAGTCCCGCTCGCTGTGGGACCGTACTTCTCGGGTGTCAATGATCAATATTATTTCGTACGAGTCGGCTGGCCAAGTGTCGTACTGGATCCCACCGTATGATGCATGTCTATCGGAGCTGGCAGCTCCAGCTCCAGCTTCATCGGTGAAACTGCCAGCACCCTCCTCAGCACCGTTAACACCCAAATCGTCGCCATATCCAAGTTCATTGTCACAAAGCGGGGCCGTTTTTGAGCTTCTTGGGGACTCTAAGCCTTCGCCAATCTTGAGCTTCCCCGCAAGCTCGAGCCCTTCGTCTGTCAAGTAATACCGTTTGGGCCGTCCACTACATTTGACCAAGTCATGTTTTTCCAATTGCTTGACCGAGTTCCACGCAGAGTAGAACTGATTAGCTGCTGGATTAGCCTTGAACGACTTGTCGCAAAATGGAGTCGCGTGCTTCACCACCTCTTCTTGAGACAATCCATTTCTGTCATAGTCTTGACTGTACAAGGCAAGCAAAATCGAGTACCCACCTGAACGTCTCCCTGGTATGTATGCCCTAGTCGATCTCTTTGCCTTTTTTCTTGCAGGAGGGGCAGCTGCCAAAGTACCGGACGTTGTAGCCTGAGACGAATCGGATGTGTCTGTGTCTGGGAGGAGAGGGCGTTTGGGAGCAAGGTCGAACTGCGGAGGAAAATCCAATCCTTCATCACGGCAGTATTGCTCAAGCTTTCCAACTAAGAGCTTTACTGTACGCTCACCAATATATTTGACTTCCCGGAGCGACTTGACGTCTCGGATCTGCTCCGTCGTGTTGACAAGTGCGTCCTGCGCTCGGCCGTAAAGGTAGGCAGCCTTTGATCCTTTCTTCGAGGCCACCACGATCTCCTCAGCAAGCCAGTCCACAAAGAGTTTTTTCACGTCCATGGATGTCGTTTAGGCTATCGAGGTTGGTATCAAAGGATCGTTCTCCGCTAAGGTTAGCGTGGGGAGAAGAGCGAGATGCAGCAGCATCTCTGATCACAAGGTAAACAGTGCGACTGCATGTGCCGACGTCCATGTGCAGGACACAACCTCACATAACAGCCAGCTGCAGTGAAAAGCGAGCCCATCACAGCACTGCTGACAGCGACTCATATCACCTCAAACTCTCCCAACACTCTACCGACTATATATACAAGCAATGTCGTCCGCTCCCAGACAGAAAAGGACGATGGTTCCGCCTATCAACCTAATTTTCAAATACCTCCAGCAGCAGGCACCAGTCACTATATGGCTCTACGAAGAGACACAGCTGCGCATTCAGGGGAAAATACGGGGATTCGACGAGTTTATGAACGTTGTGGTGGACGATGCTGTGGAAGTGTCGATAGAAGACGGTACCAAAGAAGCGTTGGGCCGCATCTGCCATGGGAACGATGGCAACGGTTATGGCACCTTCAATTATGAATAACCATCTCCAAGCTCTCAAATTTCTCATTCCATCCATTCCATTGATGATACCAGCACCAATCAATCCGGCAAAGG